>CM056554.1:6092500-7292500 GCA_029721515.1 Synanceia verrucosa | reverse complement strand
ACGTAATTGGTGCTTAGCTCTGGACCAGCAAAGACTTGGTGCTTACCTGGCCCCCGTTTTAAGCACCAGGGGCCGGTGTTTAGGCTGTGGAAACACTAAGAAATGGTGCTCAGTTAGGATCTGGCTCTGAACCAGCCCTGGAAGCACACGGTGGAACAGGGGGAAAAGAGAGCAACATGGAATCATTCCTAAAACCCTGAAATGAGTTATCATTTCTGCATTTCCTGACATAGTACAAGATATTCTGTGGGTCATGAAAAATGACTCAAAATGGCCAAAAACATTGGCACAAGGCACTTTCTGTTTTATAAAATGGCTGGCACTCAATGAGTTAAAATTATCTGACCTCACTTATATCTTGT
Source organism: Synanceia verrucosa (assembly GCA_029721515.1). NCBI lineage: Eukaryota > Metazoa > Chordata > Actinopteri > Perciformes > Synanceiidae > Synanceia > Synanceia verrucosa. Next base: position 7,292,138 of record CM056554.1, on the reverse strand, counting down.
TTCCGATGCTGTAACAAGTAAATTTCTCCCAATGGGGATCAATAACAAATAATCTATTCTATTCTGTATGTTTAATGTTCTATTCTATTTTAGGAATAGATTACAGTGTGGGTTAAAATCAGTCTGATTGTTACATATGCTCTGACCATCTAATAATAATGCAGATGGCAGCTGAAAGCCTGGTGCGTATCATGCTGATACTAAAGAGTGTCTTCTGTGTCAGACACTGATGGTTACTGACCTATCACCTCCATTTGATGAGTTGAGTGTGAGAACGGGTTCAGTTTTCACATCTTGTCCTGAAATATAGAGTATGTCAGCTAGAAACTCAGAATTAGCATCACGGTAACTGTAGAAAAAGTGTGTGTCTGATGTCTAGCAGATTCAGAGAGATCGGGAGCTCCAGGGACTAATTTGTTTGAATGAACATGAGTCCCAAGATATGACAGCATTTCTCAAATAAACCTTGGACAGAAGTTCAGGATTGCTGGTAAAAATCCTAAAAGTCATGATGCAGATGAGAAAATGGTTATTGAGAACATGACGCTTAATGGGTGGATGCTGTCGTATCATCTTTTCCTCAATAATTTGTGTTCCAGCTGCTCTGACGCTAAAGCTCAGAAACAAAACCTGAGTCCATTCAGTTATAAATTCATTCAAGCGACTGCCCAAGTGATACCTTAACATTAACAACTGTTTTCCCAGCTGAAGACTAGAAGACCTTTATTTATCCCAGGTGATATCTGTTGAAACTCCCCAGAGATGATCTCAGGATATTTTCATATTCAGTGTGTGGAGATAAAAAGAGACCATATATTTTCTCATGGGATATTTTTTTTTTGTCTTGTCAGTCATTCACATAAACTGAATGGACCAGAGAGCTGATTGTTAATGAGGACCAGGAGAATTTAGAGTAAATGTAATAGTATCTGTGCAAGAGATAATGTAGAAGAGGAATTATATCAAGATCAATATTTAGTATTGCACTGACACAAAACAGAAGCAGAGCTATCCAAAGCGGATTCAGTCCCTTATATGGGGTCAAGCTGAATAGCACCTTTAGTTCGACCATCCTTGTACAATAAATGTGCACACCCCCAGTCAGTACATATTCATGTGTAATTTTGGCTTCTTTAACTAAGGCTGGAGCAATAATCGGATGAAGATGCCATTGGCTTTTTGTGCATGAGCTGGTTTGTGCTAATATGATGGAAAATTGAAAATTGGCCCTGCGGCAAGGTAGCAGTTTAGAAAAAAACTGCTGAAAATTGGAGGTTAATAGGAGCATTACTTTAACAACATAATAAATATTCGAACTGTGCAAATATTGGAAGTTTTGGAACACCAAAAGAATCAGCACTGTTTGCTACAACAATGCAGCTGTTTTACAGTGAAAATGAATGATCATTGTATAAACAATAGAAATGTATATTACCCTTACATTAGGAATGAGAGTCAAGGTTCGAGAAATATATTAATTAATGACTGATAAGCAACATTCTTGTTTAGTATTTATCGCTGAAATAAAGTATAGATAATGTTGTGTCTGAATGGAAATATTCATGTTTTACCTCTACGTCATATAATCTAAATTGTCTGCTAGTTCAATAAATTTCAAAAATTATATATAATGCAAAAATATGAGAATCAACATCTCTGTTATTGTTATTGAAAATACTAAATTTCATTTTTTATCAGGCAATCAGTTTCAATTCAAACACATAATGCACAAGCACATGGCAGCCATGCAATACCCATCTCTGATGAAATACATGACATGTGGTTCAAAGTCCCCCCAAAAAATACTAATGGGGTTCATAATTGGGACAGTGAATTTTGTTTGTCATATAGCATACGGTATATTACAGAAATAGACGATGTGATCTACACTCTGACTGATTACTGAGGACAGCCAAAATAATTTGGCATCTGGTTGATGTCCTTTGTTAATGTTTAAAACATTAACTGCTTGGCTCCATTACAGTCATGATTTCAGCACAGAGCACGTTAGCCACAAATTGATTTTACCAATGATTAATAGGTAGATAAATCTTTTTTTTTTCAGTTTTTCCGTCTCTCAAACTGCCAAAAGCATTTTAGCAATAAGGTCATTTGGCTTCATGATAAGGTAATGGACCAAAAATGATCTTACACTATGGCCATTAGGTGACTCTGCCAAGACTTCAGAACATCTTTTTGTCCTATTGTAAGTCATAAGGATAAAACTGATGGCCACTGATACACAGAGTGCTTAAATCAAATAAGTACAGACTGGGAAGAGACAAAAGATACCTTTTCAACGTAAAATTTAAAAGAAATTAGAGTCAAACAAAACATACTGTATTATGAGTAAGTCTTGAAACTAAAAACACTGCTACAAGGTCAATGAGCTAACTAATGCAAAGAGATTAAGAATATTTTTTATATAATTTATTCAGCTCTCATTGAATAAGCCACTTTTATTGTGAAGGCTGAATCGTACAAGCAAAAATTTTGTACTCTATTTAGTGAGTGCTTAGACTTCTAAGGTCATTAAACACATCCGACTTGTCTTTCACTTTCACTTTTCTTCGCTCCCACAGAAAGGAAAGACTCATAAAGACCAAGCTTTTCCTTGAGTTTTATTTAACAACCATTTGAATCTGCAGCACTTCACTCCAATTCCCCTTCATCTATTCATTATATATTATAGAAAGACACTGTAATTATTTATAATAAATACAATTTTACATAGCAGCACACTGAATATCTTTATTTTACACAATATTAACATATATAATAAATAACACGCTAATTAAATGTAACATTCCTATAGTAACATTCTGTTTTTGTTGTCTTACATGACCATTAATTACATAATATTTTGAGAAGGAATCAGTTAATTTGCAATCATTGCTGCTTTTTACATCTCTATTCTGCTGGTGTTTGCTGTCACAAAATCAGGCCAATGTGCTATGTTTGTGTGTAAAATGAAACATATGGAAAATATTGTTTTTAATATCAAAGATTATGTTGCTGCTTTCAAATATGCATAGTGTAGTATCTAAATTATGTATTAAATATGTATTTTATATTCCAGTGAAATCCAAATCTTAGTGTTACTGTAGCTTTCTCTGTTTTGAATAAAGTAGATATTAATTAGATGGAAACCAATGATCAATCACACAACTATTAAAGCCATATATAATCCTTTTGAAGCATATTGTGCACAAAGACGAGGCTCATTTGGGAGAAGAACATGTTCCAGCATTAACAGCAATTATGTTTGATCACACTGACAGTCTTTATTTCCCTCCTTTTGGCGCTGAAATGTTTTAAATGAGTCTTACACAAATACTTTACCCCAGAGAGGCAATTAATTCCATATAGTCTAAAAAAAGGAGCATAATCAAACACATGCCTGACTTTTTTGGATGGTCCTGGGAGCTGAGGCCACCTGCTGGATACTCCTGACGCACTAATGCGATTTGGCTAATGGAGATTTGTGATCTGTTACAAGCACATGAATAATAAATGAATAAATACGTGTTTTCTCTCAGCTTGACATCAATTAAGTTTTTTTCTGTTGGCAATTAAACACTTTATTATGGTTAATTCAAACACATTTATGGGGGCATACATGTTCTGTGGCGTTAACAACAGAAGGGTTCAGGCAATTACAACCAAACAACTCAACAGTAGTGTTCTTATCAGGACGTGTCTCAGGTTTGGAGCTTTATAGATACAACATTAATGCAAGCTTTTAAGTTGTCATTTGAGCCCTTGGAGGGCCGAGGCGGTCCCTGGGCTCACACCTGACGATTAGTAAACCAGAACGAAGGCACATGGACATTAATGGGAACCTGGAACATTTCCTCTCCCCTGGGGACACACTTTCAGTCTTAGGATTTAGGGATCACAGACTTGGCATTTAGTCTCTGGCAACTCAACATTTTTTTTTTCTTCAGAATGACGCCTCAAAAACATGAGAGCGACAGAAACACACTCATACTCAATACAGTGCATTAGAATTCACAATTGTCCTGTCAACTTTTAAGCTAAAGTCTGTTATGATAGAGAGCTAGAAAATGAGCTAGCAAGATTTGACAGTGGCACCTCCACTAAGCCTCCTCTAAGCTCCACCCCCTCCTGTCAGTGATCCGTCCAAAGCCACGCCCCCTCAAACTTGAACATCTGACAGTAGGATTCAGCAGGGAGAGGAGAGCCGTTATGCTACATCGCCACAGTTGTAAAACGTACCGTTCAAAGCCAATATATCAATGTCATATTATCACATCGATAATGCAGACACTCCTATAACCTCTTCAATATGAGCGGCACCCACTGGGAAGCTAATGTTAGCACTGGGTTAATATGTGCTACAAGTAGCTAAGTTAGCAAACATTGCATGTTTCATGAAAATAATAACTCCTCCAAAGCTAAACAAATAATTACCTCCATCCATTATCTACCGCTTATCCTCATAGGGTTGCGGGGGGGCTGGAGTCTATCCCAGCTGTCTTAGGGCGAAAGGCAGGGTATACCCTGGACAAGTCGCCACCTCATCACAGGGCACATAGAGACGGACAATCACTCACACCTACAGTCAATTTAAATTAGCCAATTAACCTAATCCCCATGTATGTTTTTGGATGGTGGGAGGAAGCCGGAGTACCCGGAGAGAACCCACGCAGACACGGGGAGAACATGCAAACTCCACACAGAAAGGGCGCGGGCCCGAGATTCAAACCCGGTACCTTCTTGCTGTGAGGCGACAGTGCTAACCACTACATCACCGTGCCGCCCCAAATAATTACCTGTCCAACAGAAAGAAAGCAACTTCTGCGTCACTGTTCAGTCCCTTCAGATGTCTCAGTGTCTCCACCGATGTTGGTCATGAGGTCAAGTTAAGCACCAATTGTGTTACATTATCAGGCATTATTACTTTTCCAGAAATTGAACTTAAGCTCTGTAAAAGTTTTATGACATTTTGACTGTTTGGTTCAGTCTCATCACTGCTTAACATTAAACAGCAGAAGTGGTGTGGTGGAGCTTTTAGCTGCTGAAGAAGCAGATATTTTGAGTGAATATTTGACTTGAAGTTTTCAGGTGGTCATAAAAACAACTTCAATGAACCTCATGAATAGGCAATGGAAAGCGTTTGTCGTAATGTATCAAGTGTGGCATTCTGTTGTAGAGCTCCTCTTCCCCCTGGTGAAATATTAATTAATAAGCAACCAAAGACACAGCAGGGACAGAATATTATTTTCCATGGAGAGTCTGTCAGGAGAATTGCTGTCCATCCCAATCTGAATAAGCAGCAGACTGTTAGACACAAACAAAGGGCAACAAGAGTACCGGTTCAGTAGCATGGACCCATGAGAAACAGCTGGAGACCAAACTCCGAAAACGTCAGCATTAAGTTGATGCTATATATACAAGTTGTGTCCTGCTGATTGACAGACAGAAGACACGGTTGATGCATAGAAGCTGAATGACAGCTATAAGTGACTCTGCGCAGCCAGAAGTCTCTGGAAACCTCACTTCTCCTGACACTTTTTCTGGTCTCCCTTTCCTTTGTCGTTCCTTTCTTTTTCATTTTGCTTTCCTCATACCTGTTTTTCAGTCGACATGTTTCTCTCAGCATCTCCCTCTTGACACTGCGGGGGATCAGTGAAGGCCACTGAACACACAAACAGTGGGAGTTTTCTGTGCTACTCCCATCTCGACAGACTGAAGTGAAGTAAAACACGACAGTTTGTTATTCTTCAAAGGCAAGGCTAAAAGTCAGGTTGGTAAAGATTTTGTGATGTTAATTGAAGTTCTCTTTACATCCTGACAGCAGTTAAAAAATTATATGCTCAAACCAAATCACTCATCATCACAAAAACTCTCATAGTATCTGACACCAGCCTTTCAATGTGAAACCAAGTTAATGCTGTCTACTTTTATGTTAGTTTTGTTTTAAATGATGCACTCAGTGTTGTCAAACACTATGACGGTCACTGTGACAGTCCAGTACGGCTGATGCTGAAGCCAGTGTTGCAGAGCATCTGGTGGAGTTGTATGAACCTACACCACAGAGACAGTCCACTACCTCAGAGACCAGCCTGGTGTTCGGAGCCTGGTGTCCACGTCATCATTGTAAATGAGAATTAGTTCTCAACTGACTTTCCTGGCAAAATAAAGGTTAAATTAAATAAAAAAGGTGTCACGGAGCCAGTCGTTACTGTTGAGCTAGTCTGAGCTAGTCTGGTGCTGACACCTAGCAGGCACGGTGCAGCCTGTGATTCTTTATTGATATGATAACTTGTCGTTTTGGAGTGGCAGTGATTTACAGCTTTTTCTGCAGCAGGCACAAGAGGGCACTCCTATACAGCCTGTGAGAAATTTTGGGGCTTCTGGGATTTGTAGTTGGGACATAAAGAGACGGGATGAGATTCGAGAGCAAAACAAACTGAATCTGGATAAAAAGTGGCGATTTTGGTGAAACTATCCTCTACTCCAACTCTGATAAAAACAAGAATGGAACATGGTAAAAAGAAACATTTCATGATGAAATAGAGAGTCTCTCTTTCATTTGAGCTATTCCGTGTTTTCAGAGACATAGTACAAAATATTCTGTGGGTCTCAAAATGGTCAAAACACGCTGGCACTAGGCACTTTTGGTTTTATAAAACGGCTGGCACTCAATGAGTTAATAACTTTCATTTTTAAGAATAAACTACCTGTCACTTGGGGATGGATGACATTTCCTTTGCTTGCAATAGAGCAACAATAGAGCTTTGTGGCATGACCGCACACTACATCACACTGTGGCTACACAGTCAACAGTTGTTATGTTATTAAATTATCATTTATATTGTCTTCAGAAACAGCTTGTGATCAATTTTCCTCCTTGTTTCTGTTTCCCTTCTTTCCTCTAAATCTGTGATTCAGAGGAACGTGGATGGAGGAAGAGGATCCATCTGAACTATTGGATCAGAAAGGCCAGATGGGAAGGAGAGTACACAGAGAGCTCTTGGGGAATTTAAATGAGAGTTAGGGATTTGCTCCTTTGTAAAAATTCAAATGTTTTTCCCCGAGCTAAACATCGATGCAGACTCTTACACAGATGGATGAGGCTCTATAAACGCACACTTAATCCGGGATACATAGACACACACAAGCTTGTTGTGGATGGAGCTTAAGCTCTTTGTGTTGTTGTTTCTGCCCCAACAGGAGAGGCAGCTATCCGTCAAAGCTGCTAGCTTGCCCCATGGTGCTTCAGAGGACGTTTGATGGTGTGAGAGAGCGCTGAAATAAAAAGGCCAGAGACAGACTAGACAGAGCAAAGTAAATTAGTCACAACGTCTTTGTCGGAAATAAAAGTAGCCTAACCATCAGAGCGATATCCTCGCCTCTATCTCCCTCTTGTTGTGGATGCTGTCTTGCCTATTTATTGGATACTGTGAGAGAGCGATGGAGGGAAGGAGAGAGAAGAGTGACACTTTGTTTATGAGAGAGTTGTGTTTGTCTTGGGGGATTCACAGGCCTGTTGGGATAACAGGTCTTGGTAAGTAAACAGGCAGCAGCAATCACTTCAATGCTTATCCAACCTCAGGCTCTTCATTTGCGTTATCCGTCCACAGCAGGACAGGAGAGGAGACGAAAATGCAAGGATACATATTTGTGCAATAAACAGAAGATGTATTTTGAGTAAATATTCCATATGCACTAATCATTTTCTTCTTCCTGGAGATGGGCCACAAAATGTCTCTTTCTAAAACTGACAGATTCCCATAGAGGGATGCAGGATCATTTGAATACATCACAGTTTGAGATCTTTTACAAAGGTGTAAGGTTGATGATATTTCTGAAAAAAACAACAAGAAATCACAGTTAAAAACCGCAGTTTCTAACCCACTGAGAAACCCCAATATTACTCACGGGCTGCGTGAGAGCGCCCTCTTGTGCCAGCTGCCAAAAAACAAAAGCTGTATATACACGTCTATGGCACTCAAGCATTGGATTATAAGACTTACATATACATCTTTGGCACTCAAAGAGTTAAAAGACTTACATATATGTCTTTGGCACTCAAAGAGTTCATGTGAAAAGAGAATATACCACACCTGCTGATGTTTTGTTTGAGTTTCATGCTACTGTGTTTGCTGTAAAATATAAACTCAAATGTTGAAAGGCCGTAATAACTCAAGTATAGATTTCATACTTCCCTGGTGCTATAGCGACAACACTCCTTCCCTTTACTGCCGCAAACAGCTGTACTATTGGTGCACTGGTTGTTAGAGGTGAATAAATACAGAGTGGGAAAGCACTCCAGCAGTGGAACAAATAAAGTGAGGTGGAAATTCACATGAGAATTGTTCATAGTGAGAGTGCGTGTTTTGGATCTTTGTTTTTCCTGCTTGTATCTTTGATTTAGATGCAGAAGCAACAGGGGCCTGTGTTGTGAAGCGAGTTCAACTTAGTCTGGTTCTCCTTGGGATGGCATACCATCTTTAGAAGAGTGCAGCAGGCTTGTTTTTAGAGCTAGAATGACACTGGTATCACGTGAAAATAGATGATCTAGTCAGTTTGGCTAAATAACAACTGCAACCATATTAAAGAAGCCCTTGACTTCTGACCTCAAAATGTGTCTTATAGGTACCCACGAGTCTCAAGTGTGACTCAAGTGACAGCAGAGAGTAATATTTAGCAAGGTGAAATCCATACAATATAATTACATAAATAGAATGAAATAAGCTGCCGAAACAAACACAACTTTTCTCTAAGGAAAGAGAAGAAATGCCTAATGAGGTTGCTCTTATAATCACAGGGGATAATTAACAATGTGTATATTTCTTTCTTATAAAAGACAACAGATGTTATTTTCAATTACCTGCTGCTTGAATCCTCACTAAGGCCAAGAAAGTGGATCACATCAGTCCAGTTCTGAGGTCTTAACACTGGCTCCCTGTCAGGCAGAGAATTGATTTCAAAGTGTTACTGTTGGTTTATAAAGCACTAAATGGTTTGGGGCCAAAGTACCTGACTGATCTCCTGCTACAGTATGAGCCATCCAGACCTCTCAGGTCATCTGGTTCAGGTCTGCATCCTGTCCCCAGAGTCAGAACTCAACATGAAGAAGCAGCGCTCAGTTTTTATGCTCCTTATAACTGGAACAAACTCCCTGAAAACTGCAGGTCACCTGCAGCTTCTTTTATATCGAGGCTGAAGACCTTTCTGTTTTTTATTCTTGGATTTTAGACCTGTAAAGCACTTTGAATTGCCCTGTTGCTGAAATGTGCTATATAAATAAAATTGCCTTGCCTTTCCTTACCATCATGAAGTCACCTCATGTTTTTCTGTGCTGATGAAATAAGTCTTTAAAACATCTCCACTGATAGAAATCCTGTTGGGACTAACTGTGGTAAAACTAACCCGTCTTTTTTAAAGGATGATTGTTGAGTAGGAGCAGATTAACTGTGCAGCACAGGTTACTATATTGATCTATCCTGATTAAATATGCCAACAGCCGAAAAAACTCAATTCAAGTTGAAAGATATCCATCTAAACCACTAATCTGGCGTTACCGGTAGTTATTTTTAACTGGTGTGTGGCTTATGTAGTAAACAATAGGTGATATTATGCAGCCAATGTACAGTATGTTGCCCAAGATGTTTCCCTTTACAATGAAGGAACAACAGAAGCTTTTTCTACAGTGAGTTTTAATTGAAAGCATTTGGTCTTTAGCTTTTGTCAGCAAATGACTACAGTTACATATTATACATTTAAATATGCACTGATCAATATTTTCATATTAACAATTGATCACATCACAACAGCGGTAGAAAATGGATGGATGAAATACGGTAGATATACAGCAGGTTAAATTGTGCCTGTCTGTGTGAGTTAAAGTTATTTACAGTATTTAGATGAAGTGAGAAGGACACACACTAGTGACATTCACAAGATTTATAGTTAGTCTGCACTTCAGTACAACGCTGCTTCAGAAATACACACACACACACACACACCAATGTGCCAAAGACACTTTATCCTCTCCAGTCTGTTGGGTCAAAAGGCTGAAAGTGGGCCTTCAGTGTGGTGAACAGGAACAAGAACAAGGCCTTGTCTCCAATGTCTGGGAGTTCAAACACTGGCTATAGGCTATTACCCCTTCTGATTTCAGCAGCAGACACACACTCTCTGAAGGTTCAGCGGATTGAATTATACAGACCTCTAAGGGAGTGCTGCTACACTATTCCCTATCTTTTACACACACACACACACACACACGCACACACACACACACACACACACACACACACACACACAGTGAGGACTCCCTAATCACTCCAATAAGCTGTAACTTGGAAAATGGTGAGCCTGCAGAACATTGTTGTTGTGGTGGTGTGAGTTAGGCCACATAAAGGGGATGCTCACATTCTTGCTGCAGCAATATTTGGAGTTGCTAAGTTACTAATGATTTAGCAGCGATGTCTGCATCTGCATTGTCGCAATCCAGTCGAACCATTCTTGTATTCTTGGGCAAAGCATCTCGCTTGTGACTGATACACCACTCTCTTCTCTGTGCCACTATCATTTTTTTAGACTTCAAGTTTTTATTGATTTTTTTTCCACAGGCTTGGTACATGGGAAACTTAACACACACAGGAACAGATAGTATATAAGTAATATAACATAACTGTGGTGACAGACTTAACATCCATCCATCCATCCATCCATTATCTACTGCTTATCCTCACATAGGGTCATGAGGGAGGGTTGGAGCCTATCCCAAAAGACAGGGTGCACTCTGGACAAGTCTCCAGTTCATCACAGGGCACATAGAGACAGACAACCACTCACACTCACATTCACACCTACGGTCAATTTAAATTAGCCAATTAACCTAATCCTCATGCATGTTTTTGGATGGTGGGAGGAAGCCGGCGTACCCGGAGAGAACCCACGCAGACATGGGGAGAACATGCAAACTCCACACAGAAAGTTCCCGGGCCGGAAATCAAGCCCAGTACCTTCTTGCTTAAGTTAAGTGCACATACTGGAATAACTGTCCTCTGGTGGACATCTTTCATACCAGTGACATGTCAAAATGTCTGTGATGGAAAGGGCTAATTGCAGTAATGCCAGTAATTCCAGTATTGTCAGTAATAAGACTAACCCTTACTGCTAACTGCACAACTCCATGACATGTTGTCTGGGGAACACAGCCCAGCACACAATGAGAATGGGAAGTTTTATGTTTTTGTTAAAGTGCTTTGGGGCTTTGCTAGTTTTATGCAGAACTGTGAAGGTGCTACAGTATAACCCAGACTTCCACCCCTGTACTGCTGCCAATGGCTAGGACACAGACACAAAACGCAGTCTGACTAACAATGTGGTTCAGCTTTGGTGAGAAGTGCACTGCCTCTTACTGTAATATTGATGGCTTATTTTGGTGAGCCATGAAACATTTAGCACATTCAGAAGTCATTCAACATTAATCCAGTATTCCTGCCTGCCTTTCAGTTGATTTTCTCACTCTTTATCAACTTTAACTTGCACTTTAACTTTGTAAACTTTGGCGGATTAAACTTCCCCAGGAGCGACTGACAGGAGCACTGTGAACACCCACATACCCACCATTTCTACTCATTCTTGTGTCCTTGAACTCTTTTGTGTTATTGGTTTATTTATCACAACAGATGGTCTTTGTCGGATAAATACCTAAATTAAAACAAAATAATAATTTCATTTTCCTCTATGACACCCCTCCTGGTGATACTTTCTCCTAAACCTGAACATGCAGACAGAGGTGAACAAAACTCAGCTTACAGCTGTTCTTATACTTTGTCCACAGTGTCACAAACCAGTGTCCAAACAGTTTAACAGAGTGAACAGCAGACATGTTTTAATTAAGACTGAAGAATGTTGATTCTGCTGACAGCTGTGTTCACATTGGTATTTTATTGTCACTGTTCTCTAAGGCACAGCCAACTGGAATGACAAAGACATTTAGTGTATGCTTTGCACGCATAGTAGAACTGGGTTAACAGTGAAGTCAGTTGAAAACCTGGTACATGACATACAGACACTGCCTGCATTTGAAGGTTTGGGTTTGAGAATGGGTTGCAATTGAACATCACTATTTAACTGATATGGTCACACCAAAATATGGTTTCCTCTTGGGTTGCTTGAGGTGAGCTGAATGCCCAAAGATCATCAGACTCTGTTCTTGGCTTATTGCCACAGAAATTTAAGAAGAAAAGACAAATAGCAACAAAAAAGTAGGGCTGTCAAAATGAACCCAGATTAATCCATCATCATAATTTATCCAATCCAATGTTTGACCAATGTTTTATCCACTAATAAACTCCATCAATTCCCCTCATTGTTCACTGTGGCTGCTCTGATGTTCATGTGTTGCTGATCAAAGATTTCTTGAGCAGTTTAGGAGCTTCCACAAGTCACCAAATATCCACTTCTGTCATCTCCAAATGGAGGTGACGCAGCACATTATTAAACCCTGACGACCAAGTGTAGTGGAGCACATAAACTGACGATGGCTGATCCTGGATAAATGTAAAACAAAGAGACAAAATGTTGTTTGATAAAGAAACATGTTCAGTACAGATATATTCCCTTCTTTCTGTTTGCTCATGCAAAATGAAACATGATTGATATACTGTAGATTAAAAGTTTTCATCGTTTGACAGTAAAAAGGTAAACCATAGTCCCTTTCTCCTCGTTGCAGTAGATGACACAAGTTAGCCTGAGGAACACCAAGTTTTGCCGCTGCGTCTTGTGTTTGACAGTTTGTCAAAAGAGGATAAAAATGATTTTCATTTAGAGAAAATTACTCTTTATCACAACATGATTTCAATATGAATGCAGCAGCCTCAGCTGGCTAGCAGGTAGCAGACAAGTTACCATGAGTTACTCCTGAGTGCTTCTTGCAGTATTTTATTTCAAAAAGTCAAAATGTCTCTCTGCTTCTTTTTCTGATTACTGTGACAAGGCACTGTCATTGCACTGCGTACATGCTTGGAACATGCCAGTATTGGAGATTACTGGGATTTACATTGCGTTCATCACTAATCTTTTATGAATAAGCCTCTAGATTGTTTGTTGGAGTGCAAGTTCTAATCACCCCACTTGGAATAAGAAAGCCAGGATAAAACCTGGCACTTCATCTGTTGTGAGCTTGCAAATGTAAGTTATTATTCCAGATATGAAGAGAATCTGTGTATTTTAACAATTTCCTGATATAAAAAGTAGGTATAGTTATTTTTCTATGTGCAAAATACTCTTCTTTATTTATTTAACTGCATGGTTTATGATTTTAAAAAAGCTTTACATGACATTCACCACCCTGTAGTACATCTGACAATAGTACATCTTACAACAGTAGAAAAAGTCTAATATCCACTGTAAGGTGCTGAATACAGCTGAGTGTGTGTGATGGAGTATAGCTGTATATGTGGAATTGCTGTGTATTAAACTGTCTTGAACATTATGCGAGCTACTTTGACATCCAGGGTCGCATTTGACTGAAAGAGTTATCTGGATAAACCAGCCTGACATGATGGGGACTGTGATATTTCTGTGTTCACAAACAAAAAACAGGCAACTTAATAGAAGCAGTGACATTAAAGAATCCAGTCTGAAAGAATGAGGCAGGATTTCATTTCATAATTCATCTTGATTATGCATGCCCAAGGTCCTTTTTGAGGCAGCATAAAAAACAAGTTGAAATGTTGTTTCAGTGTGTTGTCGAGCAAGTTCATACATTTGGCCCAAATAACAGCATGAGGTCTGTGACTCGAAAATGTGAATGAAAGTAAGCAGATCGTATGACATAAATACTATGGAGCAATACAATTTGGGAATTGTGTGTAGGATAGTGCTCTGTGGTATTGTTGTATATTGTTGAATTCTGTGCATTTTGTTTTCACTTAGAATAGAAATCAGTGAGCAAAGGTCCATTATGATTTAGGATTATTGTTGCTGAAATCCTAAATATTGGGATGTGAGACTAAGGAAAAGTCTATATCTTTAATTCCCCATGTGTTAAAGCTGGGGGTGGAGTGATTTGGGAATTGTGAAGTTGTGAATATCACTTATTCTCCATAAACTCCTCTAATGCACAGTGTGTGTGTGTGTGTGTGTGTCTGCCTTATGTCCACATAACACACACTTGACTTAATACCAGTTGATTGGGGACGGCATGTGCAATTGGGGACAAAGTCCATCTCCTCACTTGTTCAAACCTTGATTTTGGGTCAGTGGTTAGGGTTAGGTTGAGTTTAGGGTTAGGTTATTAGTTGTTATAGTTAGACTTTGGGTAAGATCTCAAGAAATCAAAGTTTGTCCCCAAAGGGGAGGTGAAAATGCCTAAATACCCCAAAGGTGACTTAAATCGTGTGTGTGTGTGTGTCACTGAAAGAACAAAGTTGACTTTTTTCACTGTGGTTAATTTTAAGCCATTTTTTTCTTCTGTTATATGGCTACTCTTCATTTCATTCATTGATTTTTCACTTAAAGTGTCTCTCTGCAGTCCTTGTATTTCAGAATATAAAGCATTGTCCACTGACACCTTTCAACTTGAGGTACTTTTTTTCTGTTTTTGTGTCATATCCTCCGCTGAACAGAGGATTGTGGGACAGAATATCCAAAGAAGCATGCATACTTTCTTACTCAACATCCTGCTCTTGTTGGCATACTGTGTTTAAGGGGGCGGCACAGACGATACAGGTGCCCCACCATGGAGTATTTTTATAATATTAAAATATCAATATCAAGTCCCCCACTTTGGGATTTAGTGGAAAAAAGAGACATATTTTCCTCTGATGGGTTGATAAGGCTTTAATTTTAAAATAAAAACATATCACAACACAATCTGTGTCTGTATATTGCACCTTTAAACTTTACATTCCATAATCACAGGTTTCTAAATCAATTTCCATCATGAGTACACTATTTTGGAATTTGTAGAATTATTTTTAAATAAATTATGATGAATTTTAACTAAACCTGTTCGATTTGTAGACAAAATTAGTTGACGAAAATATAATGATATTTCATCGACTAAAACTGAACTAAAATGAAATAAAATTCAGATGATAAAATATGACTAAAACTGAATAGCATATACCATCTTCTGCAAAACGTGCTGATGGACATAAGGGCGAGACAGGGACACAGCTGTGACGGTAAGGTGGTGGAGAATGAAACAAATTACCAAAGTTGCTGAAATATACATGTATTATTGGTATTGTATACCTCTTTTTTTAATACAGTTAAATAGATATTAAACACCCTGTTGTGGCCTTCTGGCTCCGGTGCTTATAATGAAGTAAAGGAGCCTGTCTAATTAAAACCAATCACACTGAGTACAGAGGACCTGAAGCTATATAGCTATGGTAGACACAGCAAGACACAGCTGTAGTTTGTCTGCTGAGCGTGTGTGTGTGTGTGTGAATGCTGTTTGGAGCATCCTTATGGCAGAAGCTATAGGTACCTGGATAATACCCGTTTAAAACAAATATGACATTTAATGTTTTATAGTGTATAATCACATGACACTATGAATGGTTGTGTTTTCGGTGAGCACGTCATGTCTTCATAGCTTCAGGTCCTCTTCATAGAGTCCACCATGTTTCTACACGACACTGTAAAAAAGGGGTGTCTAAAAACAAAATAAAAACACTAAATCTGAGGAAAAAGGTACTTAATACAAGTGAAATTATCTGTCCATGCAGCGAGATAATTTCACATGACAAGAATGACTTAAGACTAATAATAATTTGCTTTATTATTTGTATATTTCACCTTTTAAAGACCCAAAATATGTGAAATATACGGAATACAAGCAGAAAATGCTTGCAGATGTTTTTGAATCAAGAAACTTGAGTTTGTTACTGAAACTTAAAACAATATTTATTTGATGGTGATGATGGGAGAGATGTAATATATCTTATTTTAACAGTTATTTAACTCATTTTAAAATTTCCTGCCTATTCGTGACAAAAAAATTTAAGGTTGTGCTTGATTTGTAGGGTAAGTCGAACACTTAAAATAAGAAATTAACTCTTAAAATCAGATAAATTATCTAACATTTCTAAATGTAAGTTTTTTTTCATCTTGGTAAGAACCAAATAATTTGCAGTATTAGTACAGAGAGTCCAGATTAAGGACACTAACTAACAAATCATCACTGTGATAATTAATGTTCTTGTAGCCTGGTCTTACCAGATCCTCGTACAGAGGATGATGGAAATCATCCTGAGAACTCAAGTCCAAGGGGAGCAAACCCAGATGTAATCTGCAGGGAAATGATAATAGAGCCGAAGACTACGGAGGGCTACGACCAGGCTGACGTTCTTCATGTTTCAAGTTTCTGTTTCAGTTCTGTTAACACAGGATTAAATTAAAATTTGTTCACTAGCTGCATTCATTAGATTCACCTGGAAAATATGAGATTATCAAGAAAGTGTGGGGAACTTTCAATGGGTAATTTTTATTGCCACGCCCTCCAGTAATTGTTGTAAATACACAGGAGTCATTTCAGTTCTGCCTACAATGTAAAAATAAATCATTTTGAATAATGATGATGATAGTTATAATAATTTTATCTATAATATAAAATAAATATAATACATTTTAAAGCTTTGGAATCTATAGTATTAAAACACTTACTACTGAACAACAAGACAAGTTACCAGGCCAACCCTAAACTCCAACAATTTTACACATTAAAGTATGATGGATATTGTTCAGCACCACTGCATATGTAGAAAAAAATTGTATGTGGCTCCAGAGAGAGCTGGACAAATCTGATGAATTGCTTCAAGGGATGTCACTTGAAGGCTACATTGGCGCTTCAAGTCTCTGTGATCTGTCCACAGTCTTACAGGACGGACATGCTCAGTTGGTGGAGTGATCTTTACACAGAGAAGGCAGTGAAAATCTGAGTCAAAAACAGTAATAGTCCTGAAAACCTCATCTCATCCTTTTCATCTCAGCCTGTATCTGCTCTTCATCATTTAATCACAAATCATCGTTGCTTCTTGATTTAACAACATCAACTATGCGCACAGCACAGCTCGCTGCATTAAGGATTCCAGCTGTATCTTTTCCTTTGCTGTAACCCATTTGTTCAACAGACATCTAAAGTGAAGCCTACAGCAGCACCGTGTTATGTTCAGAGCTGTAAGCAGAGTACATTCAGGGGGTTTCTGTACTTCCTAATACTGGGGAAGATGGAAACAAGCGAGTAGATATTAGAATATTTAAAGTTTGCCTGAGGGTGACATCAACCGAGAACACAATCGACTGAAATTGGCATGTTTGATTTTCCATATTCTTTTTTTAACCACCAGGAGGGGTGAAATTCACTAAGAAATAAAATGTCAAGAGTTTGAATGTGAATGTAAGTGCTATTCATTATCGGTAAAAGAAACTTTTAATTTCCCTTGAAGGGGATCTGGCCTCAGAAGTGAGGATGAAGACTAATAAATGTTGTATTCACAAGGAATGTAAATTGAACATTTCTTTCTCTGGAGTTCAGGCTGCTGTATCGTAACATTTATTCATTCATTCATTTCCAAGGCTGTGTAGTATAGATGTGCTGACAATTTAATAGCGCAAAAGTCAAACGTTGTATTGTGAATTGTGTTTGCATGAATTTGCTGAAGAGCCTCATGTTCTTCCTCTGGATATATAATAACATATAAATTATGTTTCACAACTTGACCCTGTGACATAATATAATCAGGATTGTTAAAAAATAACCATTCATGATTAAATATTAGAAAGTGTCTCTTTTTATGTCAGTTTTTTGGAAAAAAGACTATTCTGGGACCAATGGTCGACATAAAATTTAAAAGGTTTGATAGCTGCAGTGTTTAAAAGCTTAAAATCCAGTGAATCACAGTCTTCTATTTTCTGGACTCCTGTTTGACTAAAGTGAAATTTGAGATGTTTTTATTTTTGGAGAAATTTCTGACTGATTACAAACAGACAAAATAACTGATTTTTATTCATCCTCTCCAGCAAAGGTACACACAAAGTTTATGAGAGTTTACAAGCATTGTTTTGTGTTTGTATGTTCACCTGTGTGAAGGAGTCAGACTTCTTCAGTCCATTTGTTTCACTTTCATCATCTCCATGTTTGATGATCTGCCTGTCTACCACATATGGATGGAACCTAAGCCTAACCCTAACCCTCGCCCTGGCTCTTTGATATTTGTGCTTCCACCATAAACAGGTAATGTCACATGCTGTTGCACAAAAACTGCTGTTTTCATGGCTCTATGATCACTGACCTTTAATGTTTGCAGTGACTCAAACTTTCTCAAAACACCTTTTGTTTGCTGCCATAGATTTACTGTCAACACCCCATTCACTACTCTTACTCATATGGTTTATGATACAGTGATACAATATGATTTATGAGGCGGCAGTAGCTCAGTCTGTAGTGACTTGGGCTGGGAATCGGAGGGTCGCCAGTTCAAGTCCAGGTCGGACCATGTGTGGAGAGTGGACTGGTAGCTGGAGAGGTTCTTCCTCCTGGGCACCGAACCCCCAACTGCTCGGGGCGCCTGGATAAGGGGCAGCCTCCTCACTCTGACACCTGTCCTCTAGTGCATGTGCATGTGTGTTTCATAACTTGTGTGTAATGTGCAACTGAAAATAAAAAAAAAAATACTAACAGAGTGTAAAGTGAAATTTCCCTCATTGACGGACTAATAAAGGAATTCTTCTTCTTCAAGGCGCTACGGCCGTATCAAAAACACACTGCAATTATTTGGTTCTTACCAAGATGAAAAAACTTTCCACTTTCCACCATAATCTTAAATCAAGCACAACTTTAAGTTTTTGTCTCAAATAGGCAGGAAATCTTAAAATGAGGTATATAACTATTAAAATAAGATATATATTACATCTCTCCAGCAAAGTCTCATGAAATAAATCTAGTTTTAAGATTCAGTGACAAACCCAAGTTGCTTGATTCATGAGTCACACATAAAAACATCTGTAAGCATTTTCTGCTTGTATTTAGTATATTTCACATATTTTGGTCTTTAAAAACTTAGGTTTTAAGTAAGCTCACCATGTTCTGCTTATTTTAAGCCCTCTAGATTTAACTTATCTTAATTCAAAAAATCTTGTCAAGTGAAAGTGTCCCGCTTGGTGGACAGATAATTTCACTTGTTTTGAAGACCTTTTGTTATGCTCTGTCAGTCTCTTTCTGTTAAGTTCACCATTTTTGTCCTGTGCCTGCATGTTGTCCTGTCTCTTCCTGTTTTATTTTGAAAGTAACCCTGTCTCCTTCTCTTTCAGACGGCTTTGCTCCCTGCCCTGTGTCTTCCCATGTCTGTGATTGCGAAACCCCGCCCCGATTGTTTCCACCCATGTCCCCTTACCTTATGTATAAATAGGCCTGTTATTTGTCGTGAGATTGTCTTCTCTGTCTCATGTCTCCAGTGATTTCTTCTGCTGTTTCCAGCATCCTTCCAGTCTGGGCTGTGATTTCAATTTGCCCAGTTTTGTTTCTAGTTTCTGATCTTGTTTTTTTGTTTCTAATTTCTAGCTTAGCTTGTTTCATGCTTTTGTCAGGTTTAGGTTCTAGATGATTAGGTTCTAGTGTACCTGACCCTAGTGCCCTTAGTTTATTCCCCTTATCTTACCCTGTTTTCTCTGCTACCTTAGTTAAAGTTTTACAGCTGATTAGAAAGATTCTTTTTGTGTTTCAGGAAATGTTAATTGTTTTTCCCTCTCCTTTTGAGAGGAGCTTTGATTTCTCTCTGTTTATAGGGTGCGTGGAAGGGAGATGGCTCTCCCTGCCTGGTGACGTGTGTCATTCTCCATCTCCCCGCTGGTTATCCTGCAATTCGTCTCCTGTCTGGTCTGAACAATAAAATCTCCTTTTTGTTGCACCTGATCCCTGTCTCTGAGTTGTGTGTTTGGGCTCTCCTGAAAATGGAGCCCTCACATTTTTCCCCCTTTTTTTTTTTTTTTCAGTGTAGACAAGGTGATTATTTTTATGCTACGTTCATGCAAAGCAGATTCACCTCCTGTTACATAAATTTATAAACAGTTTCATCGTGTCCGTGTACAAATATGATGCACTTTTTGTGGTATTGTGTTTTATCCATCCAAGTTATTATATACACATCATTGAGTCACACTGTCACACCAACATGTTTCTTCTATACCATGTATTTAATACTATACATTTTCACAGCAGGACTTGATGTTGTCTTTGGGCTGATGGCCACAGAAAGTATAGGGAAGTCCTGTAGTGTGGAGCATGTACTGACACACTGGTGTGAGAGCTGCTGTTTACTTGAACCAGCCTTTTAAAAAAAACCATAAAAATCAGTGATATACTGCTGATGTTGATGCAGAAAATGCAAACACACCATGCTCTTTGAACAAAATTTGTCTAGACTTTATTGGTATTGATCATCAGCACAGATGTGAGGAGCTGAGAAGCTAATTACATTTCCCGGTAGCAGAGTGTGGAGAGTGTCCCTCTATGCTGTGAATATTTTAACACCTGCCATTAACAAGTGATACTTGACCTGGAACGACCTGACTGTGGTGAACGCTGTCATGCAGATGTGGTGTGATGCAGGGAAGGAGGCTGGAGATGAGGTGTGCGTCATGTGGTGACCTATAGGCTGGCCTCTGAGTGTCTTTTAGTGTTTGACTGCAGGAATGAAACATGAAGAAATTATCTTTCTGTGAAAGTCCAACTGGCAAAATGGTAAAAGCAGCAAAGTTCATTCTGTCTGAGCCCTCTTCTTCTTTAGAGTTTATGAACCGCTGTGGAGCTTTTTATTGGAGAAATTCCTCAGAATTTCACAGAAACTATTTTTTTTTTTTTAATTTCTATGAGTCGGCTTATAGAGACATATGTCTGACTGAGTTTGTATGTGATAAGTTAATGTTACTTTCTTTTACACAGCTCATCTTATAATAAGCTAAATATATAAGCTATATCATTGATATCTATACCTTAGCTTCAAATCATCAGTATGTGCTTTGTTCTGTCATCAGTTTAATATTATGGGATATACTACCGAAGCATTTATTCATCACAGAAATAATAATTTATAACAAATGGTACCCTGTACAATGTATTGCATCATTGCACTTGTTACTGCACTGTTTCATATTTCACCTCAGATATATTGTATACATGCATTTGGATTGTCATATTAAATTCAAAGATTGTAATGTCATTTTTTTGAAAATTGCGTTAATCGTGTGTTTTGTCATTTCAACACATCCTTATTTAGCTTGCAAACAGTTAATTTTATTTGAGATATTTTCAGATGGCTTTTGTGTAAAAAGGAATACTTATTTTAATTCCCACCCACAAACAAATCATGCTTGTGCAGCTATTTTTTTTTTTAATTTTTTTACCCTTTTTTTCCTTTTTCTTATTGTTTATTATAATAATATAAAATATTATATTATATATTATTATATTTTATTAGTTTTAATTCGTTTATTTATTTTGCTAGTGCAGCTAATCTTTTTCCTCATTTTTATTATAATAATATTATAAAAATATTATATTATTTACTATTTTATTTATTTATTTATTTTGCTACTGCAGCTAATCAAGTGGATGCTAACAGGACACATACAATAAAAACATTAATTGCAAATAAATATTGAAGTCCTGTGATTAATCGCCTCAAAAAAATATGAATCGTTGACAGCCTCAATGGTTATATAGAGTTTGACTTATTCAAATTGTTCTTTCTTTGTCTTTCTGAGCTGGCAGTCAGTGATTTTTCATGCACTTGTCTCTCACTCAGACCTCCATCCAAACCCTGTGGTTATCTCAACTTGTATTGTGTTTGCTATCTTGCCTCCTACTGGTCTTTGTATGTCTGCAGCAGCCTGCAGAGTGTAAATTGTAATTATCACCTCGCAGACCAGAAATACCCACACAAGCCCTGTGGTGCAGAACATCCACAGCTTCAGAGGGTTTTTCAGACAAGGGCGTGTGTGTGTGTGGACACACTTCTGAGAGCGTGCTAAGAGGATCAAAAACACATCTGTGAGCCACACTGTGCATTGTCGTACAAATGCCATTATTAAAGATGCTTAATTGTCTGACAGATATGCAGAAGAAAAAACAGCTGTTTGGAGCTGTGTTGCAGCTTGTAAAGATATACTTTAAGGCTAAATCTTGTTTAGAGTTACTATATTATTATGATTATTATTATTATTAATGATAAGATATTTGGGCTGAGCAGAGTTGTTGCTACCTCACTGTATCCTAAGGTTGACTTCAGGTCAAGTCAATAAATGTACAGACAAACGCTTGCAGGGAAACAATTGATTTGTGTCTGGTGGAGGAACAAGTTGAAACAAAAAAAATAAATAAATACATGAGTACATGTCAAGAATGTTGTGGAGGCAAGATGTGAGATATTTTATTATTGCCATTAGTGCAAGCCCATGCTGTAGCTGTAAACAAACTGATGTACAAGCTATCCTCTATTTATAGATTGTAGAAGATTATGAAACATCTCTCAATCTGATACAAAAACTTCTCTCTGGAAAAATTGGCAAGGATGTTGCAAGGCCATTGTGCTGGATTGCATTATACTGTGCAGGTAAATTGTGTGTTTGCTTGCTGGTTATCTCATTCAAAATAACTGACTGTTGCTCTGGAGCAATGTTCTGTATCAATCACACAAATGATCTTCCCTTGAAGGGATGAATGTTAATTTTTTACAATATCTCAATTTAGCACATTAACATGATAATTTTCACTAACTAGCACTAAATGCAAAGTACAGCTGAGATTGATGTGAGCGCTTTGTTTTGCAGATATTTGGTCATAAATCAAAGTATTAGAAATACTGAAATGCTGACCTCATTACGCCATTAAAATAAATGTTCTTCAAAGTTACTACAATTTGTCCTGAGGAAAAATCTCAAGGCAATTCAGCACTTGTCAAGACATTTCACAAGTGCTTTTCAGACAGTTCTTAAATTCCTGAATTCAGCCTTTCAGTTTCTAGTCTGCTGCTGGCATCTTGCTCAAGGTGCTTCAATAATGGATCACAAAGTAAATACAGCACACGCTTTAATCCACATTGACAGTGTACAAATATTATCTCTACTGTGTACAGGAGTGCTTAACAAACTGAGTTTTATTCTGTGTTTATTTTATTTTACTTTATTTTATCGTCTGTCTGCCTATAGCTGCTCTCAAGTTGTTGTTTTTTTTATCTCCTTACCATCGTGTTACATTTGCTGCTGTGATGTTAACAAAAATTAAGACTTTATAAAGTTATGAGTGGAATATTACCTGCACAGTTGGCATTTTGAGGGAGCTTGCCATCCCCCTTGTTATTAAAATAACCAAACTATGTCTTCTTTGTTAACCTGCCACCCTCCATCACACACTCCTTTCCCAAGTAGCAGTTAGAGTGCAGGGGTAGGGGCTTGTTCAGTTGAATAGATCAGGCTGGTCGTTCTCATTGATCCTGTAAGTTAGAATCCATGACCCCATCCATATCTCTGAAATACCAGCAGCCTAACTCAGCTCTGCATTGATGAATCAATGGAGCTGTCCGTGGTGCTGAAGTAGCAGACAGATTTGTATTTGCAACTTTTTCTCGGCTTTCTGTCAGTTTTGTTAATTAATAATAATAAAAGTAATTGTGTGTGTGTGTGTGTGTGTGTGTGTATAGACACCACAATAGATAAACCACGCTAGTGTCGCTGGTTACAAATCACCAATCTGCCTATAATAAACAGATTACACAGAAGACCTGACGATAAATCCTTGAAGAAATATTCAGATAGATTAAATATATGTAATAAATGTTCATCTCAAGAAAGGTTAAGACGGTGCACTAAAATCAGTAGTAATTATTCACAATGCATGAACAGCATCAGTTCATTCATTAATGTGGGGGTGCAGGGGCCATGCTGGAGTAATGAGGGCCTGCTGAGCCCCTAGTGAGTCCGTACTGCCACTGATATCCTTTTCACAGTGGAGCCACATGGGTACAGGCGCAAAGGAAATTACATTAAGCATTCAATATTCATAGTCTGCCAGTTCACCTCCCACCTTTCTCTCCCCCCGTCTACTTCCTCCTCTGTGTTTCACCTCTTTCCCCCCTCTGTACTCCACAGTGGTGGGATGAGGCGTTTTGCCCCTACATGCCATTTTGATGTAGTGTGAAGTAACTGCCGGACGGCTTAGGTGCAATTGCCGATAAATACAAATTGAGGTGGGAAACGATGGGCGGCTCAAGGTCACCCGGGAGGATCATTTCAGAATGTGGTTTCATTTTTGATCCAGTAATGAGAGAAGGGACCTGGATTACAGAGCTGAATGAATGCCCCCCACCCGTCCACTGTTCACAGCTCAATCATTGCTCTGGCTTCATGCTCGAGCTGCTGTTCCTCTGCTGCTCAGCTACTCTCATCACTCATTTTTGTCATGTGTGCTCACACTAGTTTTTAACAACGTCAGGTTTTTTTAAAATTAAAAATCTACAACCCCAGTACACAACCTATTATATAGTGGATCCATGACTCACTCTCTCTTTCTTATACACCGATCAGGCATAACATCATGACCACCTGCCTCATAATTGTGTTACTGCCAGAACAGCCCTGACCTCTGACCTCTGAAGGTGTGCTGTGGTATCTGACTCCTTTTTGTCTTCAGCAGCATTAACTTCTCTGGTCTGTTGGATCAGACCACCAGGAGCAGCCTTCACTCCCCACCTGCATCAGTGATCCTTGTCCTCTCATGTCCCTGTCTCTGGTTCACCACTGGTCCTTCCTTGGACCACTTTTGATAGATCCTGACCACTGCAGACCAGGAACAGCCCACCAGAGCTGCAGTTCTAGAGATACTCTGACCCAGTCCTCTTGACATCACTGTCTGGTTCTTGTGGTCAAATCCTGAACATCTTTCCTGCTTCTAACATTTGTTGCCTTATACCTGTATATGCCAGGTGTCATGGTGAAGCCATAATCAGTGTTATTAAAACACCATGTAAAATCATTTGTCATTACATTTGGCTTATTCTCTTGAGAGTCAGATTAATATGAACATCGATACCACTGTCAAATCTGTCTGACCAGCTAATAGGCATCAAATAAATTGGGGATCTTCTGAGGTATTATAAATGAAATTTCAATCAGGAAGATTCATATTTTGGAAGACTATTCTTCTCTTTCGTGGCTTCTAGGCATTTTTCGAAGTTATCATTGCATTATCTGGTTTGTTCTCCCTTGTGCTGTTATATTTTACAAGCCTTCTCCACCTCATCACCTCCAGTCTTCATCTTCACCCACTCCTGCTTCACTTTCACTCATCAGATCTCCTCCACCTCCCTTCACACCATCACTAGTGATGAGACCCCGGGGTATCAGTCCTATTCCAACATTGCAGCTCTATCCCCCTTTATATGGGACCTATTTTATTTGAGCAATGGGGTTGAATTGTTTTTTACCATTCATGTTATTGTACACTATGTAATAAATTATTGTTCACTCTAAATCAAAACGGAATCTGAACAAAATGTGGTGATTTTTGTAAAAGTTGTTTGTGCTGCCAATCATAAAATTGATAAAATATATCAAAATTTGTGATAAACAGCCTGCTCATTGTTTTATTTTCGTCAAAAGCACAGCTATGTGTTTGCTCACTAAAACATTAGTTCAATGAATACAGAAAACATGGGCAAATGTTATGGATATCATCGTAGTTTGAGGTAATTTTTGTCTCCCTATAATCTCATTTTATCAACAATGATGATACACAAGTGTATCATCATGTACAGAATGCTAAATACCATAGTGTAGACTTGTAGACACATTTTGGTGAAAGACTGATGATTTGAGTTTTACTGTATTAGTAGTCCAATAAGGCTGATATTGGAGGATGAAAATAATTCAGACAGTTGTTGAAGAATGATATAAAAGAATGATTTAAAAGAATTCCTGACTGGTCAAAACAAAGAAAAGCCCACAAGCACTGCTGAGTGTTAAATCCCTGCAGGGCTGTGACTGGTCTGAGCCCCTGAGTCAAAGCAGAGAAGAAAGACTCAGACTCACATGAAAACTCCTGGCAACTAACCCCCCTGTGAAAACACTGGGGAAACACATCTCCTGAAGAAATTATATGCAGCATCTTCAGACTGATGTAATCCAGGATATGTTTCAGTATTAAGTGATGCACTTTAATGCTGAACATCAAACCAAACAATCCAATCCAATTGCTCTTTGCAGAGGAGGACCATTTAAATTCAATATCTGTGAGTTAAAAATGAAAAAAACAAAAACAAAGAATATGAGGCACAGCATTCCTTTGAAACTGAAAGTCGTATGAAATATGTTTTATGTGAAGTATTTGGTCCATGTTATCTATAAAAGTTGACTATCAGTGGACCTGAGGCAATAAGAGGGGGTGCACTTTTGGATCAAAGTGGTGGACCGGTCGACACTTTAGAGCCATGCTGTGGCCATGACTTCAGTTATTATCTATCTGATAGATATTTTTTTTAGTTGGCAAGACCACACACACACACACACACACTTAATAATAACAAGAGGTGTCATTGCATGTATGCAACAGAAAGTGGGAAAAGCTGCACAGAAAGCTGCTTTGTTTCCTTTTTTTAAAATTAGTCTGTCTATAACAGAGGTGCGGGCTGGAGTGGCTATAAAAAAAAAAGATCGCCCCTCCATCTCAAAGTCCCTGACTGGCCTGGATCATTTTTAAACATGTCTAGTTTTAGCTTGAAATAGTGTACTTACTCTTTATACTCTTTATTGTAGGCAGTGGTGTGGGTGTGGGTAAATCAAACAGAGAAGACTGGTTGTATATACTGAAATAAAAGAAGAGAATATACAATTCAAAACTTAAAACCTAGCAGATTGAACAACATTTAGTAGTTAAGTTAAAAGAACTATACATCAAAGTGTTTTTTTCAGCAGCAAGCGCAAGAGGGCGCTCTCACAGTCTGTGAGAAATATTGGGGCTTCTGGGATTTGTAGTCAGGACATAAAGAGACCGTATACACCACAGAGATCGAAGCAGAAAGTGGAGACGATCGTGATTAGAGAGCAAAACAAACTGAATCTGGACAAAAAGTGGTGATTTTGGTGAAAGTGTCCTCTACTCTACCTCTGATAAAACAAGAATGGAACAAGGTAAAAACAAACCATTTCTTTCATGATGAAATAGAGAGTCTCTTCTTTCATTTGAGCTATTCAGTGTTTTCAGAGACATAGTACAAAAATTTTTTGTGGGTTTTGAAATATGACTCAAAATGACCAAAAATGCTGGCACAAGGCACTTTTGGATTTATAAAACACCTGGCACACAATGAGTTAAATTAGCTGTTGTCAAGTGTTTGTCCCTATTTAACTACAGGTTAAGCAATATCAGAGTCAAAGCAAATTTGTCTGTTTTGCTCAAAAACCCACTCCTGGGCTTGGTTCCCATTACTGTTTGAAGCAAAGAGGATAACAATAACATGTTCACAACACAAACAAATGAAAAGGCTCATACGTACGAACAAGACAGTTCAGTGGACCTTGACTGGGCGGAGCTGAAAATGCCAGTGTGAGAAAACACCTGCAGCTCTAATATGTAGGTGCCACATATTAGGAGTGAGGAGGTTTGTAGTCAAGAAATGTTCATTTTCCTGAAACAAGTGGCAACGTAACAGCCACTTGGCTTTTCTGAGGGTTCTGGTAAATTAAGCAAAAGTACTCCAGTCCAGCACAAAGTGTCTGCTTAATTTGCTGTTTGGAAAAACACTGTCAGAAGTCTGTGTTTATCATTTTGGACGTTACTTGTGCAGACACACACATGCAGCTGAATAAAGAGATGGAGCTCTTGCATTTTCCCGACTATGAATGAGTTAGATTAGAATTTGTGCTGATGTGCTCTGAATGTAAATTATTGGTTAAAAAGATGTTTTCTTCCAAGTTGTTGTATTATAAGTATTATAACCTTGGGTGATTCAAATATGCTGTTGACAGCTAAAGGTAGAATTGATTGAATTTGAGACAGACAAGCTGACAGGGCAGGAAATCCCTGACAAAAGTCAGTGGCAATCTGCTGTATTTAAAAGAAGTGCAATACTGGATAATTATAACCAATTTTTGCTAATGTTTCTTTTTTAATATGTTTCCTACAACATTTCCACAAGCAACTACTGTTAAACTACTCCTTGAAAACGATTTGCTCTGACCATATAATAATGGCAATTACATGTTTTTCGCACTATTGATTCGCTGTAGGGATATATTTAACTATTCTAAAGCAACCAGGAAATCCAGCATGTAAAGTATTTATACAGTACGTTCATAATAAATCCCACTGATCAGTTGTGGTTTACTGAATAGCTGTTCTGAGTGGTTTTGTAATAAAGTGCTAAAAAAGTGTGCCAGCAGCATAACAGACTGACACCTGAGAGAAAAATGCTTCTGCCTCACTGATTACATGATATAAAATGACACCACATTTCTGCATTTCGGTTAGAGAACACAATGTCATCATTATCTTCTGAAAAGGGAACAACCTGTGTTCACAAAATCAGATTTGTACAACAGACAAGGCAATTTCAAATTTTCGAATGTCGCTCAAGTAATCTATTATAAAAATGTTTTAATTTAAACCTTGGAGTAAATTTTTAGTGAGCATTTTTACGTGAAGAAAAAAATCTAAATAAATGTTGTGTAATTTGGAATATGTGTAGTGGGAGACGTGGTACTCTTAGATCAGGAGGGTTACAACATGACTTGGGAAAGGTTCAGATGCACTTTCAGCCTGTGTACGTCTGATTTCTAGCTGAAATAGAGATGAAGAGCTGCCTCTTCTCATGTATCTGTATGAGGAAATGATGCCACAGACTACAATCTACAGTCTAATTTTAGAAACTTTTATTAAAGAGTCACAATATCCAATCCAACTTTATTTATGAAGCACAATTTAACTAAAGACAAGTGCTGTACGTTAAAACAAACACAATAAAAACACAATGAATAAAAACATAGATATAATAATAGCAACAACAAAAACAATAAAACATAATCACATCAGTGAAATAAAAATCATAGCAATGTGAGAAAAGCAAAAACAATAGGCTGCCTCTTCTGAGGACCAGCTGCTAAAACATGCATGTACATTATTGAGTCTGTGGGAGTTCAGTGTGTTTGGCAGGGTGTAACAGCTCAGGGTTTGGTGGATGTAAGCACTCTAATTCATCTGGTAATGATTAATCATCTCATTTACTTCGTAACTGGCTTGACTACCTCCTGAGGCTAAAAATAGATTTGAATTTCAAAGAAACTCCTTAGCTGAATGAGTTGAAATGTGGTTGCACCTTATCACTATACCATGTCTCCTTAATTCCCTGCCGGCTCTAGGAATTATGGGATGGCAGGTACACGGCAGCGAGCCAGCTACCCCTTACAGTTTCTCGAAAGACACTTCATAGGTTGGCTCATCAAGCTGTGTGTGCTGGCTTATCGATCTTTCCCAGGCTTTGAGGAAGAAAGAGAAAAGGAGAGGAAGCGGATGATTCCAGCTGTGCTGCCACAACGGCGGGACGAGCAGCTGTGAAAGAGTAGAGGAAGACCAAGACCTAAAGACAAAGAGACATCAAGAGTGAAAACACACATGTGCCTGCTTTTCATGATTTTTTTTTTTTTCGATTTCAATTTCGCCCTCTGGCTAGCTTAAGTTTGATGGTATTCCTTTGACTTGATGAAAATTCTCAGTACACAGACCTTCACTCTTGTGTTTGAGTTACTGTTTTAGACCCAACAACAGAGAGTAAAAGTTGGGTCGTTAAATTTAATTACATACGTTGAGGTTACGTTCACTTCTTGTAAGACAGAAAAACTCTCAATTCTTCATGAAAATGGATACTCTTTCTGGATGACCATTCTACAGTTTTGCAAGTTAACCCTAAGGGCAAAAATATAATCTTGATACATTGAGAGTCCAGCTGAGGCTAACAAGGCAAGGCAAGCACAGAAAAAACAACACCTGAATGTATAACAGTGACTTTGGGTCAGTTCCCAGAGCAGAATCCCAGTAGAGCTTCTTCACATATGAGATGGAACTGGGATCTTCAAAGTTTAAATTTCCACTGAAAACTCTCCAAGAGCTGCACAAATCAGCATGTTCCAATGCCTTTTGTTCTCAGCCTCTTGCTGAATTTGAGAAAAATCTCACAGTGCAGGTATGTTGTACTGAAAAAATGATGGCCAGAGAATTCACTTTGTTTTATTGACTATTTCTACTGGCACTATCTGTACAAGAAGTAGGATGAATTACCTAGAAAAGTCAAGCAAAACAGCATTGTGTGATTAGCCTGAGATCTCTTCTGCCAAAAGCTGCTCAGTTTAATATTGAAAAGCTCAATACTGACATTCAACTGGATTCAACCAAAGCCACAATATTTCCATAACCTTTTCTCGATATGAGGAACAGTTTCTGATGTCAGACTTTGTTTTGTGTGAACAATCAGCCACACTTGAATTATCCATCTGGTCTTTAGCAGCCAGTTTTTAGTTCTCCAAATTAAATAACAAATTATGTTCTTTATCCAATTACTCATCACAGAGTGCATCAGCAAGATGTTTTATGACGACAACACCATACTTACAGTTTGGTTATAATTATGCTTTTTTAGGTTTAGGTGAATGATTAGGGTTTGACTTTAAACTAAATACTATGTTAATGTTTGGGGACTTTCATCCTCATGGTCACAATAATAAACATAAGGACATTAAAATTGGGTAACAATTATGATCCTACTTTAAATGAAAAGAAAAAAACAATGTTGGCTTATTTACTGATCTTTTCTGGACTGTAATCCAGACTGTACTACTACTGTAGTTTCCCCAGTTTCTGTAGTAACACATGAGAGTAAAGTAATACTTTTATGTAGATTCTCAATATGGTCTATCACATACTACATGAAGATATTAATAAAGGTCTGCACTAGAGGTGTGATGATACACTCAGCTCACGAGAACGAGACGAGGCAATATTTTCACATTACTTAAATGACAAAATATACGACTGGACCAACAATATCTCTTTTATTAAACAGTTTATTTAACTCTACCTCTTAAATAATGAATAAAAAATACATTAATCACATTTTGTCAAAATTAGTGATGTTGTGATGCTACAGTTTATACTGTATACATTACTGAATATTAGTTGCATCAATTTCAAACAATAATTCATAAAAATTACATCAAGCTACTTTCATCAAAGTCAGTGTTGAAGTATCATCAGCATGAGGTGAGATGTGTCTGAGCTGAAAGTGGTGTGGCTACAGTTTATATAAGGGGAGCGCTTTTCATTTTTCGTTCTGGTGTTGCACTTTGTAGACAGTCCCTGCACTGTTTTTGCAACTGCTCATGCTCATTAGGAACAATGTTTTCCATGGAGCACCAGGGACACATTGTTTTTGGTAAATATATGGTTGTAGCTCACCATGTCCCTCACCAACATTGCAGAAATGCATTGTTTGCACGTATTGATCCCGGAACTTCGAATCTGCCAATATGTTTCTAACTTTACCGAAGCGCTGCAGTTGCTGTTTTCCTTCACCTTCGTCTTGTCAGTTTCTGTCAGACTAGACTTAACAAAGGCTCATTACTGCCACCAACAGGTCACAGATAGAAGCTTGGAGAGCTCAAATGCTGATAGGTTTCTTTCTGCTCTGTGCTCCTCAGACATCTTTTCACTGAAACTATTATAAACTATTATATCACGATTTGAGGTGACGTTTCTCACACATACATTGAATCACCACAAACAAATTACTTCAGTGTAAACTACAGGCCAACATTTTGGAAGCAAGGTCAGTACAGTCCAATCATTTGGAACCAACTTCAAGTTTCTTTTCACATGCCTTTCTTATAAAAACAGCATGAGTTATTTGTGTTTTGGGATGTATTTACTGCATGATTAGACATTGCCTTCATTGATGTGCACCATTTTCCTCAATTCACCTTCAGGTATACATTGATGTCAGCAGACCATTGTTGAAAAAATGTCAACAAAAGAAAAGAAGGGCTTAGTTTTAGGGTCTGGATTGGTCTAAGATTTGCAAGAATCGCAACTTAAGTGCAAAAGAAAAAAAAAATCACTTTGGCTTTTGAAATTCTGCACACAAAAATCCCAATAAATCTCAACTGTGTTCAAATCTCTGACAAACTACAGCAGAAATAGCTCGAAAGAAGCAACTGAGTAAAGAAACAATATTTACTCTTTATATACTAATCATGTTGCAAAGTATACCAATGAAACTATGAACTTGTTTTGCACAAATATAGTCTTGCTTCTAAACTTTTGAGATGTAAAGCATATTCACCTAAAAATAAGAAAAATAAATTGCACTGAAAGGCAAAGCATCCTCCCTCACATCATCTGGAGCTTTCTGTAAGACTCTGAAGTTACATCTGCCAGCAAACACCAACGGTGTTTCATGTTGATAAAGAAACATCTGGGTACACTCATACACAACAATACACACAACCAGACATGCAGGTGTATGTGCACAAGTAACAGATGGTTATATAAAGAGAGACATACAAACAACAGACACACACAGAAACACCTGTTCTTTGTATAGACACATTTACAGAATGCATTACCCAGACCCTTACCCTAACCTCAACCATTACGAGCTCAAACAGGCCTTTGTAGTAACGAGGACCGGCTATCCTCACTTTCTAAAAATGTCCTCACTATGAAGGTGTGAATCTCAAGCTGGTCCTTACAAAGATGGATGTACGTGTAAACACACACGCTCATTCAACATAAGCTTGCATACACTTGCGCACACTTCTTAATTTTAAGATTATTTGACACCCTAGGCTTCCAATGGATTCCTAAACCAGTTATATGAATAGCTATCAGATTTTAAAGAGCTGTCACCATCATCCAGTATGTTCTTAAAGTGTGGCTGCAGTGTGTCAAACTGCGCTGTCACCCCCATGCTGTGAATGCCAATTCATCGACTGGGACGAAGGAATTGACACTTCCCCACCACCACAGATGTCTGGAAAGCCCATATGTCACAAAGGCACATCCAGCAGCCTCCTCGAACCAAAAATAAAAATTAATATAAAATACAACAATGTTCCCATATACAGTAGATCATCATTTACATTTTGAGGGAAACAATCATAGTTCTTAAGTCACAGTTTTTAATGTGATTAATGCAGTAAATTGAAAGAAAACAAACCAAAGTGTTCATGGAGCATTTATGTTGAGGCGTCCCGGAGCAAGATACCTGACCCCTAACTGCTCCTGATGGGTCGTGGTTAGCGCTTCGCATGGCAGCTTCCGCCGTCAGTGTGTGAATGTGTGTGTGTGAATGGGTGAATGTGATGTATCATGTAAAGCGCTTTGGGTATCGTTGCAGGTATAGTAAAGTGCTATATAAATACAGACCATTTACCAAAAAACACAATAAGACTACTTGGTTAGATTTAGTTCATAATCCAATCAAATCAAAAGCCTTTATTGTCATTATATGACAGCGCATACAACAAAATTAGGAGCGTTGCTCCACGTGGTGTTTAGTTAGATGTAAATGATAAAAGATAAAATGTAAGAAATAAAATAGAAAAGACACAAAGAATGAGTTGTGTATGAAATTAGTTACTATTAAGGCAGTTTTGCCACAAAAAAGTTATTGCATATTTTCAGAAATATAGGAATATTGCACATAAAAGTGGTATTATTGCAAATTGTTATTAACTGTTATTGCATAGAAAGATAATATGAATTATAATATATGATTTGGCTTGAAGTAAATTCAGGTTACTGATGAAATTTAAAATAGGTCAGTGCTCCTGATTGACACCTGTTTAGGCTGACCTCCCTCCCATGCACACTGTGGTTATAAACTAGAAATACTGTATGTATGTCAAAAACAAATTTAATCTGGGGCAAAAATAATTGGTCATATGGAACGTCATTTTAGAAGACCAGGCTGCAAAGATGAAAATAAAGCCTTCTCCAATGTGGTTTTCCAACAAAATGGTGTATTAAACAAAAACTTTATTCACAACAGACAAGCACGCCTATATGCCTTTTTTTCTGAGTGGGTGCATGTGTCAGATGGAACACTCATCATTATCTTGCAAAAATAAAAGCAAAATGAAGAGGCAGGTAAATTCAGAATGTGTCTTCTGTGTTCTGTTACACTGTTGTAGATCCAATTAATTTCTGAATGATTATGATATTGATGGGCAACCCTAATACAGTTTATCTTCCCAAGCCATGGAAGTAAACTGCTGTCTGGACAACAATTACTGATATCTGGAAGAGCCATACTGTTGCGCTGGGCAACATATGCTTTCATTAAAGTGAGCAGGGCCACTTTAATTTACAGCAACTTTGAGACTGCGTTTTTGATCTAGTTAAACTTCAGTTTGACAGCTGAGAGGACTGCAGTCTGCACTGTTCATTATAATGAAGGAATATGTCACCCAGTGCTGCAGCATGACGTTTTTTGTGTGATAAACAATTCTGGACGATCGTAAAATCCTGTGGCACAGAGGTATGCAATATCTGTTGGTGACAATACTTGTTAGAGGGATAAACTCAGTGCTAGCAGTGTGTGGCATGGGATTTCTTTGACATGATTGAAAATATAACATTATTCAAACTACTTTGATGTGTGCACGCACACACACACACACACACACACAGAGGAAATGCAAGACCTACTTTCCATAGAGTAGCTTATGCTGTACTCATGTACAGCAGTTTGTAGTACTAATCTATATGTAACAGGGATATGATAACATGATAAACATCCACACCAACATTAGCCCAGCTGCCAATCAGGTCTCCTGATCTGCCCCTGTCCACCTCTTTGTTCTTCAGCTCCTCGGCCACTTGCCCCTGGAATTTCCCCATGTCTGTTCACACTAATATAGGCTGATACTAGTAACATAAATGTTGTAAGAAATATTAAACAATTGCAGGCTAATTGGGCAAATATAGTTGCTGACCTTGTCCAAGAACATGCCTAACAAATGGTAACTCTGTGACCAGGGTCATCCCAGCCTACCCTTTTAACTTGGAATAAAATGACTGTTAACTCTTTGAGTGCCATTGACGTATTTTGACATTATTTGAAATCCGAGTGCCATCGACATGCTAACACGTCAAAGTGGCTTCTTCAGCAGCGGGCCCATGAGTAATATTGGGGCTTCTGGGAGATAGTAGTTGGAGCATAAAGAGATGTATACACCACAGAGATCAAAGCAGGAAGTGGAGATGATCAAGATTAGAGAACAAAACGGATGGATTCTGGACAAAAAAATGACATTTTTGGTGAAAGTCTACCTCTGATGAAACAAGAATGGAATAAGGTAAAAACTTTTTTCATTATGAAATAGTCTCTTCTTTCGTTTGAGCTATTCAGTGTTTTCAGAGACACAGCACAAACTATTCTGTGGATCTTGAAATATGACTCAAAATGGGCAAAAACACAGGCACAAGAGACTTTGTGTTCTATAAAAAGGATGGCACTCAATGAGTTAATTTACTATATAGGACATACAAGTGTACAAAAAGGGGATAAACTCTATGTTCTATGTATTTAACAACTCTGCTTTTAACTAAATTTAAGATGTTGATGGTTAGGTTAAAATCAAGGCAGTGTACTCAGCAAGCCTTTAAAATCACTACAGATTTAACTGTTTACTGGTGGATTTAGACGATAGCTTCTGCCAAATAAATGTGATACAATGGCTCAATGGGGAAACTGGGAGTCAACAGAAACAAAAAGCAAAATATGCTGGAGCAGAGAAACAGCAGTCAATGGCCCATAAGCATTCTATAACAAGGGAGTAACAAGGCATTTTACAATCCTTATGCATATTCAGCATTTTTCTGTAATATCATGACCTAGTATAATGAAATAAAAGTGCATATCATTATGTTTAAAAGTGTTGAGGGTGTTCACTTGACAGTGCAAAAGGGCTTTACTTAATGGGCACATGATAGTCATGATGGATGGTACTGTTGGAGGCCTGGAGCTGCAGCTCTGCTGTGACTTTAAGCACAGAAATTGAAGTAAAAGTTTGCAGCCATTATTTGTCTCTGTCACTGCGGCTGCTCTCATCGCCGCCTCCAGTTATGGACATAGCTAACTGAACTCGCTC
This sequence comes from Synanceia verrucosa, assembly GCA_029721515.1. NCBI lineage: Eukaryota > Metazoa > Chordata > Actinopteri > Perciformes > Synanceiidae > Synanceia > Synanceia verrucosa. The sequence goes on along the minus strand of CM056554.1, from coordinate 7,255,946 downwards.
GCTGCTGAAACGTCTGATTGAGATGTTAAGACAGAGAGGAGACCCAGGGTGAGGCAAAGAGAGAGGCAGAGTGGACCAGACTAAGTCAAAGAGGAGGAAAAAAGATGCCTTAAGAGTTTTCTTCTCCTCTAACCGGTGTGAAAAAGATAATGAAAATGGAAAAATTTGCCTGCTGAATGATGATAGAAGCTTAAAACTGCTTTACAGCATATCTGGTCCACATTGACAGCACTGTTTCTGCATTGCTTGAGAAATTAGGGAGGAGGTTCTTATAATCTGGCTATTCAACACCTTCGTGTGTTAATGAGCTTAGTGTTGCCTTTACCCTCTTCTTTCCTAAAGCCCCTCACTGACAGCTCAACCCTCCCATCATACGCAGCACGACGAGAGCAAACATGACTTTTTTTTTCTTCCTGGCTTTTCATTGCTTGATGCATTTCTATTTCAATCAGTCAGAACACACATTCCTGAGAGCTGCTGTGACAGATGCTGGCACGCTTATTTATTTAAATTTCATTTTACTCCAATTTTCTGCTCTGATTGGTGCAAAGTGGAGAAGGATTGTTAGGAATCAGGGGGTGGATTATGTGACAATCTGTTATAAAGAAAGACAACATCAACAACAATCACAATATGAATGCCTGTGAGGGAGAGACAAGTGTTGTCGGTGTGATAATTCAGCCATTTTTTTTTAAACAAACAAATTGTCTCCAAAGACTAACTACTTGTTTAGCAGCACAGCATTTAAAGACATATGGAGCAAGGTGGTATGCAAAAATGGTCCTATAATGTGTCTTGGAGTCCGCCATGCAAAGATCACAATGTCAAAAACATTCAGTGTGGATGGAGTTATCAATGGCTCACATGGTAAATTCACAATGTTGTACATTTCCACAGCATTTATCCCATTAGTACAACGTGTCATAACCTCTGTCAAGACAAATACTGTTCATATCCATCGCAAATTTGGTATTTATTCACAAAGTCAACCATTCCTAGAGATTTTCACACCACAATGCCTCCTTTCTTTGATTTTTTTAAACCACTGGAATGCTTTAATCTGAAAAGTCTTAAGAAATGAAAAGACTTTTTTATTGTTTAAAGGTGCTAAATGCAAGATTAGGAGCATTTTCTTTGCCTCCACACAGCTCGCAACATGACGACTACAGAGCTAATGGTGCTAACAATGCTAACGATGTTAACAACTACAAAAGCCATTCGTAGCCAAATCAAATCAAACTTTATTTGTATGGCACTTTTCGTACATGTCGCAGTTCAGAGTGCCTCACAGAGGCTAAAACCAAGAATGGAACAAGGTAAAAACATTTCTTTTCCATGATGAAATAGAGAGTCTCTTCTTTCATTTAAGCTATTCTCTGTTTTCAGAGTCATAGTTTTAAAATATTTGGTGGGTCTTGAAATATGACTCAAAATGGGCAAAAAAAATGCTGCACAAGGCACTTTCTGTTTTATAAAACAGCTGGTTCTCAATGAGTTAAGAGTGTTGACTATGTTGTACTGATTGGCTTTATTGCTGTATAAATGTACTGTATATTATCCTGAATCTATCAAAACAACAACAAAGAGTAATTTAAAAGTGTCAAAAGAAAAAGATGAGAAAAAATATATGGCCCGGTCTGTGATAGACTACATTCACAAATTCAAGGGAAGAAATAATAAAGTGGTTCTGCCCTTGGTAGCTTTATTTCCCCCTTTTCGACCCTGAAAGCTTGCTTACATCTTAAACTGAATCGTCGTTTCTATGGCAGACCTATTGCTGTGTCCCTCAGGTTATGTGAGGGAAAATGATCCGATGATGAGTATTTTAATTTCACAAAACTGGAAAGGCCAGCTCATGTATGGTTTTGGTGAGACTGAGAAAATTAACTTTTGGTCATTTAAACTGCCCTTTAGGGCTGGAGATAAGATTTTACCATGTTGGGTGAGGATAAGTCTAACCTCTTGAAAAGTCTTTTAATTGACACTCAGAAGGTCACTGTGAGGCCAGTGGAGGAAGGTTAGTGAGGAGGAGGGCAAAACTGGATTGGCAACCTTTAGGATTGCAGATAGAAACATGGTATGTTATTATGTTTTATATGAGTTTGCCAAGGCATTTTGCAACAGGCAACACAATATCAATTAATTTACTTGGAAAGCTGTATACAGATACGAACATGCATTAGGTTTACCAATAGACATATCACCATTGGGACAACAGAACCCTCAATGAATATGCTAATGAATTTGCTTCTATTTTACATCGTTTACAGTAGTTCAATCAGGAGACTAATAATAAGAAGAGAGACAGCTGGTAAGTGCAATAACATAATTATCTCTGCATTTGATTATCATGAGGTAATGATAATGAAGAGTATTTTTAAAATCTTAAATTTACAATCAGCACCCCTGGTCTGCGGGAATGCACACCCAACATTTGGCACTTTTTTTTTTTTTTTAAAAACAAAACATTTTATTATTGATAGCTATCAACATAGTAAATGTTGGGTTTTAGTCTGATGTTGAGCACATTCACAACTCTAATACCAGGACATGCTTGGATTAACTTGTACTTCTAGTGGTATAAAAACTAGATAATGGATTTCAAACTCTCAAGCTAATTTACAACAAACAGAATAGGGAACAATCAGAGTCACTCTATACACAGTAATGAAAAATCCAGAAAAGTATAGAATATTAAATACAGACTGAAAGATGGAACTAAATGAAAGGAAACAGCTATTGTTTTAGGTTTTATGTGTCACCTTGTGGTATTTTACTTTACTTCAGTTTTCATTCCAGGCCATTAAAGAGTTTCACTATGTAATGGGGTTGTACTGTATTTCCATTTCAAAGTCATGGTCTCTAATTATTTCTACTGCAGTGACTACAAGTCAAAAAAAAGATATTTAATGATCAGGAAGAGTGAAAAAGTAATGCTTTCCCAACCCACTTCTCTGTTCATTAAATGCACACAGCACTGAACAAGGTGCTTTAAAGCCTAAAGCAGCATTCATATCATTTGTTTTTGTGTTGATTTTGTCAACATCACAATCACCTAAGAGTCTATTTAGGTTTTAATTATTGTCACACCAGGCACAGGCAGTCATTTAGCAGCAGAGGCAGAGTGTTCAGCTGTTGCTTTGCTCACCAGTGTGGAAATGAACAAAAAAGTTTTGGATAAATCGCACAAGGAAATCCAGGCTCTTCTCCATTTGTCTAGTTAAAAAAGATGCTTCTAAGAAACAAACATTTAATACAGGTCTTTATCCAATATTAAGTAACCTTTTGCCATAAGAGACTTTATAATCTCATGAGTTTAGTTTAACAGGATTTTATCGGGATGTGAAAAAAGATTGTTATCCTATCAGTGTATATTCCATTATACACTACTAATGAAATCTTTCAATGTTCTCACCATTGTAGGTTTCTATAAGTCTAGGTTACAGCTAACATCCAGTGTGTTTTCTTATCTTTCAGACATCCCCACAGTGGCTGAACAGAGCTTCACCATTCAACCGAATTTTAAACCTTCACCTTCCTTTATTTGTTTGACAATTTCCACTGTGAAAATCATGGAACCTGGAACATAGGATATTGGGGTCATAGTCAGGGGGCACATCCCCAAGCAACACTAGTCCCAGATTATCTGTCAAGTGCTGCCATGAAGCAATAACCACTCTGTTTGATGCTTGGATGCAGAAAAAAATATAGTTACAATATGCAAAGAAAAAAAAAGAATAATTTCAATTTTGGCTTGACATAAGAGCTATAACTCTATTACGGGGTTCACTATAAATTAAACATACACACAGTACCATGGGCTGTAAAATGATTCAAATTTTTAATCAGATTAATCAATCACGATTACATATCATTCATTTTTAATCTATATTAATTGTGTTTTATTTTGCAAGAGCAGACAGAAAGAAGGGAATATATGTGCGCTGAACATATTTATTTAACACCTTCAACAGTCACTGCTGCTGTTCTATTAAACACCTGTGCAAAATAATTTAGAATTTATCCATGTTGTAAATCCATATTCATTTCCATATTTGTATATAAGGCAGTTTTTTATGTTTATTTTGTATTTACATTCTAAGATTTATATACTACTTTTTCATACTTTCTTCTTTCAAATTTTTATACTTATTTTAAAAGGGAGAAGCGCTACAGTTTCATTGTACAGTAGTGTAATGACCGTAAAGGTCATTCTATTCTTTTAGTTTCAAGAAGACAACTTGAAACAATTTAACAACATTTTGTCTCTTTGTTTTAAACAATCATTCATCCTCAATCAGCCATCGTTCATCTTTCTGGTGCACTATACTTGGTAGTCAGGGTTGAATGATGTGCTGCTTGTCCTCCAGTTAGAGACTATAGAAGTGGATATTTGGTGACTGTGGAAGCTCCTAAACTGCTCAGGTAGCCTCGATCAGCAACAAGTGAAAATCAATATAGTAAAAATGGGGGGGATTGATGGGTTTTATTAGTGAATGTCAGTAAAACACTGGATGTTTGACACTAAATTTACATCGTCACAAGAAAGCTTTCATTTCCTCAGACACACATACAGCACAGCCCACACAGCGCTTGTATACATCTAAGAGTATTTAGATGTATACAATTTACCACACACCTTCACCCGCAGCAGCCGTCTTGATCAACCAAAGGCCAAAAAAAGGGTTTTGAAGACAGACTTCCTGTCTTCTCTGTTCTCTCAACTCAACTCTGGAGCCTTTAAGGTCACACTACACATGATGGACTACGTATGGATGCTAGTTCTGTGGAAAGGAAAACAAGGAAAACATTTTCCGTCCATCCATCAATCCATAGGTCCATCTGTCCATCCATCCAGTTAACGCCTTGTTCACACTACACAATTTTAACCCCATTGGCAGGTTAGTGACATTTTTTTGTACCCCCTTTTTTGTGAGACGGCCGCCGACTTCCTGATTCTGAGTCAGATGAAAACTGAACATCTAGCCTGCTAAATATACAACAACCTGGAGAGCTGCATTCTGCTCAATGTCCATGTTTACAATGACAAGGTTGTTCGTTGACTGAGATCCAGTCAGTCCTGGTCCTGGTCAAAATGAGTCGCTCGTCTTTTTCTAGTGCGCAAATGATCATGTGTTTACAGTGATCACTGAAACGGCTGGAATCCATCTTCAAAGATAGGACAAGAGGCTTTGTTCTAGTTTTTGGAAGGCAATATGTCCATATATTCATTAATATTGTCACTCATATTTACAGTGAAATACTGAAAAAAATGCTAAAGACTTTCTTTATCTCACAAGTTTAATAAATGATGTTATTCAGTAAACTTTGTGGAAAAATATCAGCTCCTGTCAGCCTCAGAGCCTTTTCAGTGATCACTGTAAACACTAGAAAACAACGAGCGGCTCATTTATGTACCAGGAATTAACGATGACTGGACAGCAGTGCAGCAGTCAACCATGTCTGCTGATGGAAAGCCTTGTAGTGTGAACACTCCCGTCACCAACCAGTCATGTAGCGTGAACACCTCCGACCAGAGAGCAGAGAGTCACATGGCGTGAACAGCACAGAGAGTCTACGACTCTGATAGTCGTGTAGTGTGAACAAGTCTTAACTGAACCAGCTACTCCACATGTGCAGACTTTTTCTTTCACACATGACACCAATAGCTTCCTTGTGGTTGAAAGTCCTGTGTTTGGCCCCAGTGATACAAGTAATACGAGTTTGATTTAATATCTAATCGTTTTTCCATATTTCACACAGTGCACAGTAGTGTAGTGTTTAGCATTGTCGCCTCACAGCAAGAAGGTACCAGGTTCAAATCCCAGGGCCTTGCATGTTCTCCCCCTGTCTCCGGGTACTCCGGCTTCCTCCGACCATCCAAAAACATGCATGGGGATTAGGTTAATTGGCTAATTTAAATTGACCGTAGGTGTGAATGTGAGTGTGAGTGGTTGTCTGTCTCTATGTGTCCTGTGATGAGGTGGCGACTTGTCCAGGGTGTACCTTGCCTTCCGCCCTAAGATAGCTGGGATAGGCTCCAGCCCCACCATGACCCTATGTAGATAAGCGGTAGATAATGGATGGATGGATATACTAGTATGGAGCACAACACAAGAAATTCCAAGCACCTCCATTATATAAGGTCGCTGCATCCCTGCAGTCAAACATTTCCTTTTTTTTCAATTTCTCTCCTCCAACTACTCTCAGAAACTCTCCTCACCAGCAGTGCGTATCACACTGACCTTGTTCACAGCTCACAGATTTTCTCCTAAGGATGAGCTCAGTTTGGAGACCTTCTATCTTTTATAGGAGAGGTGGTGAGGAGCTGGTCAACCTGCAGCGACCCAAAAACTGCCCCAACCTGCCCATTGTCTGTCTCTGCTCATACGACTCGCTCAGCTCACTCAACTGTTTCTCAGAGACCCCCCAAATGAGAAAACACAATTGTCAGCAAATATCATTTTGCTTTCCCCATTGTGCACGTCTCAGAGGAAATTTACACAGGAATAATTGACTGTGGTTTATGGGTGTCTGAGCAGAGCTGTGGAGAATACATTGATGGAAACTATGACAATAAGACCCAGACTGCAAGAAAAAGACTCTTACTTTTTCTCTGACACCTAACTAGCAGAGCGACCTCAAGGTATTAAAAGTAACAATCGTCAGTGAGGAGCAGGTGGAAGTGACTCATCCCAGACACCGCTGGCTCCTCATAGACTCATCTCTCCTTTTTTCTGTATCCCTCGTCTCCTTATTTAGGTGAATGTTATAAAATGCAGCTGCTGCACATCCAATCCAATGTACTGACACCATTTGATAGAAGGATCCAATGTGTCAAGACACACAGTACATCAACCACTAATACACACACACTCCACTAAAATATCAGTCCACATCCAGCCGAGTATTTGTAATTTTTAATTTGTTTATGTCATGTGTGAGAAGTTTGTCACCGTTTATGTCACCGTGACCTTTCAAGCGGTCGGACTGAAGAAATACCAGTGTTCTCTCTTTGAAAAACAGACACAACCTTTCATCTCAAAAAGGCCTAGTCTTTCATTTTCATGCAGTTTGATTTATCTTCTTGTCCAGACTCATCACTTGTTTGACCTTCAGCATATGCCTGGCCAAAGAGGGTTGACAATATTGAATAAAGTGCTGATCTACTGTAAGACCTGCGGGTCTCAAAAGAAATAAACTCAAATCGAGGATGTGGAAGCAAATAAGTGGTGTGGCCTCAGGATAAGTCAGTACCAGCTCACTATTCCACATCATCACTTTCAGTTACAAGCAATAACCACATTCCTTCGTAACATTATAGTACATGTGAAGAAGTGGTACTGCACACAGCTGCAAGACCAAGTCCAGTTGTACAGATTTAAATGCTCCATATGATAGCCAGAGTATTTATGTGGCAACAAACCACTACAACCACTTTGTTGCCTGTATGTGTCTTATATATCCACAGAATATCCCTCACCCCCAAAAAGTGAAATAAGGTACCAAATTCAACACTAAAAAAAAACTCTTTGTGCACTGCAAATTATTTGGTTCTTACCAAGATAAAGAAAAAACTTAGATTTAGGCATGTTGGATAATTTATCTTGTTTTAAATGCCCTTTAACAATTTCTTATTTGAACTCATTGAATGCCAGCCATTTAAAAAAAACAAAAGTGCCTTGTGCCAGCATTTTTGGCCATTTTGAGTCACTTTTTAAGACCCATAGAATATTTTGTACTATGACTCTAAAAACACAGACTAGCTCAAATGAAAGAAGAGACTCTCTATTTAAACAAAAATGTTTTTACCTTGTTCCATTCTTGTTTTATCAGAGGTTAAGAGTTAAGTTTTCAACTTTACACTATTGTCTTAAATCAAGTACGGCCTATCTTTTTGTCACAAATAGGTAGGAAATCTTAAAATGAGGTAAATAACTGTTAAAATATGCTATATTATATCTCTCCCCCAAAGTCTCATCAAATAAATCTTATTTTAAGATTCAGTAACAAACTCAAGAGTCACACAAAATGCAAGCATTATCTACTTCTTTTCTGCTTGTGTTTAGTATATTTCAAGTACTTTGGGTCTTTAAAAGTACAATTTTTCAGTAATCTCATTTTAAAACTAGCGTCTCCTGTTTATTTTATGCTTACATTAAGTATATTTTGGGTCTGTAAAAAGAGACGGATAAAATGCAAATGACAAATGTCATGTATATGACAAATGAAGCTGGTTATTATTAAAACCAGCATTTTCTGTTTATTTGAAACCTTCTAAATACATCTTATTTCTAGATTTAACATCTTAATTCCAGAAATCTTGTCAAGTGAAATTATGTCGCTGCATGGACAGATAATTTCACTTGTTCTCAGGACCTTTTACCTCAGATTTAGTGGTTTTATCCTGTTTTTAGACACCCTTTTTGTTGTCCTGATGGTTGGTGTAGACTGTAGATGTTGTTATACCTGTTGTGTGTTTGTCTAATTTGGAGTTTTGAAAAAAAAAAAAAAAAGTTTCTAACGCGTAACAAAGGAAGCTCCCTTCTAGTCCCTACTGCTGTAGCTCCACAGAGTGACCTTGTGTGTAAAATTTGCAATTCGAAAAGTTGTCAAAATGAAAAGCGAGAAGACCTCCGACGCCATCGAACGGAACGAAAAAAAAAATCTGGGTTAAAAATACCAATTCAAAACGTGAATGTGACGCCTTGACAAGAGCTGAGGAAGACACTTTCTGCTCCGAGAGACCACAATATGTTCCATCCATGTTTATCCATGGGGAACAGCCTGCAACACTCAGCCAACACTTCATAGATGGCAGTGAGAGTGTGCATGTATGTGTGTGGGTGTGTGTGCACAAAAGAGAAATGCATTAGGTCCCATGTTGACACATTTTAAAATATTCATAGCAAGTCAAGTTATTCAGGAGATATGCAGTGCTTAGAGGCCTCTCAAGAACATACATAATATACACATACACAAACAGCAACAGATACACACTTACATATGTGACATGCTGTACCTTGGGGTTTTCCCCCTGTGAGAAATGCCAAGGGCTTTCTCATGAGTGGAGCAATAGGTCAATATGATGTATGATGGCTGTGAGGTCTCACCCAGACACAATCCAGACTGTCAGATTTCACACTTTTTTCTCCTGTCTGTCTTTGGTCCCAGCAGGGATTGACAGTCCTGAGGACATGGTTGTGCAATTTTGTTTGTCAGGATCTATTTTTGTGTCTTGTAGAATTCATTTGGAGGTATGAATATCAGCTTTTTTTGGAATGTGTTACGTCATTATGCATTATTTATGCAGCCTAAAATGTATATTTACATACATATATAAACTAACTTACAATATATCTGTTTAAGAATCATAATGCTGTTAGAATTTTCATCAATGTAACAAGGAAGCTTAAGCATCCCCAATCTTTAACTAATGTTGTTGCCCAACCATAGCTTATCAGTAGTTTACTATATTTACTATACCACCGTTTTACTCCAACCTCACCCATATACCCCTACAGATACCGTGAAATCCGTATATCGTTCGTTCATTTGTTTTTCGAAACAAAACCGAAACTAAAAAATGAAGTAATGACTTGTTTTCTCAATATTCATTCCCAAAATCAAAATGAAAAAATGGATAATGACTCATTTTTCTGATTTCCAATTTTGGGCACAAATGGGGAAATTGAAAAAGCGGATAAAGGATGATTCAGGCGTTTTATCCAATTTGGATATTTTCATTTGCTGCGAGGTGACTATTGCACAAATTTTTTTGTGGTGTGCAAATGGTCAAGTGTTTACGGTAATCAGTGTGAACCATCTGTAAGGTCACCTGTGGGTGGAGAGCCATGTGGTGACTCCTGGTGGTTAATTTGAAAACTGACGGTCATTTTATATAGTGTCTTGTGGGTATGGAGGGCCTTTCTGTGTTGAGTTTGCATGTTTTCCCCATGTCTGCATTAGGTTAATTTGCTAATTTAAATGAGTGTGAGTGGTTGTCTGTCTCTATGTGTCCTGTGATGAACTGGAGACTTGTCCAGGGTGTACCCTGCCTTTCACCCTAACACAGCTGGGATAGGCTCCAGACCCCCCGTCACCCTATGTGAGGATAAGCGGTAGATAATGGATGGATGGATGGATGTTCCTTTTTGGCTATATGCAGTCACATGAGTCAAGGGTCAAGGTCGGCTATTTTGGATTGAAACTTCAGTCACAACAAAGCTCACAACTTTTCTGTTCAATCTGTTGCATCTACCTGTGTTGGTCTCAGGAGAAGCTTTGCACATCCTATTTGCTTAATGTTTATAGATTACTTCTTATGCATATTTTGTAATTTGCTTTATAGTTGAAGAACTTATTGGACATTTAATTTCTTTCTTCCCATGTGCAGTGCAGTTATTGATGTTAAATAATGCTGTGTTATGTACTGTACATATTTGCATTGTATGAACATTGTATTTTATTTAGTTTCACAAGAAAGAATGTATGGAAAGTCACTGTTTGAAAGCTACTGAAGACAACTCAGTAAACAGCCCTAAACTATTATAAAAAACTATTATTTTTTTTAAATTTCGGTTTTGAATCGAAAAATTAATTAATGAATGATACATGGATTCTATGAGCCTGCTGCCGGTGAATAACCAAAGGCAAGATATGTCATCCTACACCTATCCAGCTGCTGCAGGCTATAACAACACCAACGTTTAGGAAAGGTTAGGATTAGTCTTCAGAACCAGAATGTAAGTCAATGTAATGACCCCAAAAGTGATGTAAAGACAGTATGTCTGTGTGTGTTTATGCTGGTCAGAAGTCTGCAGTAAAGAAATGATCAGCTGATACCACCTGTCTGTGACACACAGGATCAAAGGACAGTCATCTTTCTGTAGAGATGAACACGATCACATACAGCACATTCAGAGGTGACATGCGGCGTCCCTAACAGCACTCCAAAAGAAACGCTCAGGAGATGTTAGCGCTGAAAAGATCTGTCAGGTAGTCACAAAGAAAATGATGGTAAATCCTCTTCAATAATTTCAGTGCTAAAATTCTGAGTGTTGAATTAAAACATCAGTACAAAGGCTCAGTGGATGAAAAGGCTCATCTGGAGTGCAGAGAAAAGTGTTTAAAGGCTGAATACCAGTAGGATATCTTCAAGGCTTGACTATAATTCAAAGTTATGAAAAATATGATGTCCCTCTTTGGCAAATATGTTCGACAGTGGACAGCTGTCAACGTTTTAGTGAAGAAAATAAATGTTCAAGTTACTGCACAGTGCCACAGTAACTCTTCTGTATGTCATGTCCCATACCAAATACCATGGTTCTCAGGTGTATCTGAGCTGTGTATGTGATGGGAACTATTTTCAGCTGCAGATGACCAGAAATTTGGTGCTCTACTTACTATTTGCAGCAGCAGAATGGTGTATGGGTCATATTAACTCTGTGAGTGCCAAAAACCTATTTGAACATCTTTTAAATACAACGCTTGAGTGCCATAAATGTATACATACATCAAAGTGTTTTTTCAGCAGCAGGCACAAATGGGTGCTCCAACACAGCCTGTGAGTAATATCGGGGCTTCTGGGAGATGTAGTCGGGACATAGAGAGACGGTTTACACCACAGAGATCAAAGCAGGAAGTGGAGACGATGGAGATGAGAGAGCGAAACAAAATCTGGACAAAAAGTGGTGATTTTGGTGAAAGTGGCCTCTACTCTACCTCTGATAAAACAAGAATGGAACAAGGTAAAAACAATTTATTTCTATGATGAAATAGAGAGTCTCTTCTTTCATTTGAGCTATTCTGTGTTTTCAGAGACATAGTACAAAATATTCTGTCGGACATGAAAAATGACTCAAAATGGCCAAAAATGCTGGCACAAGGTTGGCACTCAATGAGTTAATATCACTACCTCTGTGTGTACTTTTATATCTTTACATCTTTTCTCAAAGTGTACAGAGAATTCGATGGACAAAAGCTAAAATATCTGCCTGTCTGCTGCTGCTGGTAGGACAGTAGATACTGCAGCTCATCTTTTTGCCTAATTGGGTTTGAGTGTGGTGCCATTTGAAAAATGTCCCCCAAGGTACAGGTAGTTTTAAAGACAGTGGGCAGTACACACTTTTTTCCCCATTCTTTTTCTATTGATTTGCACAGTGGGAAGTAGATTGTGAAACAGCATGATAGAGGGTTGAGAGTGAAATCTTTGATGCGACTTTATCTTCAGCCAGAGGGAGACTCCAGCGCTACTCAGCTGTTTCACTGCACTCAAGCTGACATGTTAAATACTTTCTCTGACAAAAGGAGAGAGTGAGAGTGTGGGGGTGAGTTGTCTCAGTGTAATTGCTAACAACCACATGGCAAAAAGATTTTGATTATACTATGAACCTTTGTTCATGTCAGTGCTGTTATTGAATGCTGCAAAATCACTGGCCTTCCCCAGAGGAAATTGTAGCATAATGTAGCATAGCACATCATGCACAGGTCAAAGACTCAGAAATCACAACTGCCCAACATATTATTTGCTAATGAACACCACAGCATGTAGTGGTTTCTGCAGTAGTGCACTCCAACGGGGGAGCAGATAATTAGCAAGTCTGCAAATGGGTTTTTGTTTTTGTTTGGGCTTTTCTTTTAATGTGAGACATCAAGCATTGAATTTGTGCTAATTTTTACCAAAACAACTGTCTCACCATGTCACACCAAGCACCATTGTCACCATTTTGCTCATGCTCATCACTACAAAAAAACGGGTGTCTAAAAACAAAATAAAAATGCTAAATCTGAGGAAAAAGGTACTCAAAACAATGGAATTATCTGTCCATGCAAGATTTCTGAAATTAAGATGTTAAATCTAGAAATAAGTCATATTTAGAAGCCTTAAAATGAGCAGAAAATGATGGTTTTCAATAATAATAATAATAATAATAATAATAATAATAATAGTAAGCTTTATTTATCATATCACTCCCATGACCCTGGTGTTCAGGGACGACCACACTGCCAACTGAACCACAGCCACCCTGTTAAGATGATTAATCAAAATCCCATTTTTCCAGACCCAACATAAGGGAAATATATGCATAAAATAAGCAGAAAATTTAATTTTAAAATGAGATTACTTAAAATGTAACTTCTTTTAAAGATCCAAAATATGTGAAATATACTAAATACAAGCAGAAAATAAGTAGAATATGCTTGCAGATGTTTTTGTGTAACTCTTGAATCAAGCAATTAAGATTTGTTACTGAACCTTAAAACAAGATTTATTTGATGAGACTTTGGGGGAAAGATGTAATATATCTTATTTTAACAGTTATTTACCTCACTTTCCTGATTTTTGAGACAAAAAAAGATAAGGCTGTGCATGATTTAAGAATATGTAAGTGTAAAGTTGAACACTGAAAATAAGACATTAATGTTTAAAACAATATACATTAGCTAACATGTTGATTTTTTTTATTCATTTGGGTAAGCACCCCACATAATTTGCAGGCTAGCAGTCAAATTTGAGTAGTGCCATAAACATAACATAACAAAGCTGTATAGAAAGCCAGAAAAATGAGCAATAAAGATTCTGTTTATTGCCACTTTAAATAACACATATTTCTAAATACAAGCTGTGCTGAATTGCTCATGTACCTAAGGTGTGAAAGGGATTGATGAGATGAGAGAGTATAACAAAACTAATGATAAAATCACAATTCCAGCATAACAACAAACCCACAGTTTGCTCTAATCATTATTCAAAAGCTGTAAAAGTTCAGATTGGAAGCACTGCACTCCACTTTAGAATATTTAACACAAAACTTTAATATCTTAATATTAAAATAACAGCAGAGTGATGCCTCTGCTAGGAGAACTATTTATAATATTGTGTAGATGCTTCAAAAATGACAAAACTCAATTCCAACCCTGCCTCCACTGCTCCCGCTGACAAGTGGCACCAAAAGTGGATTACATGTCCAGACCCTGGACTGTAATCACAGACGACACTGCCAATAGAGCCAATGCTGGCCAATTGACCAACAGGCAGTGGGCTTTTTCATCATCCTTTTAAAGATCAACGTGAGAGACCCGAAGCTCTTCGGCTCAACTTTGCTGAGGACAGGATGAAATAAAACTGAATAGTTGTGGCCACAGAAGAATGAAACAGAAGCAAGGGTTAAAAAAAACTGGGAATAATACTTTTTTTTTTTTTCCTCTCCTGGGTCAGGTACAAAGAGAGAATAGATTGGAGTGCTCCCTGTGAGCAGGAGAGATTTTATTATGACTCTCAGGAGAGCCAAAGGAATAAGAAAGTCCAGACCTTGAGGAACTAAACAAAGACAGAAGAATGATACAGCAAAAAAAAAACTGACTTGAAGAAGGAAACTTCCAGTTCTCTTGGATTCAAGTATGATATGATGACCTCCAGCAATAGGCCTCTTGTAAATAAAGCACAAATATCCGCATTACAATGGTGCATATGAATAAGTCATAAGCCTACTGTTTAACTTTTCTCTACTTTCTAGAGAAACTGTTGATGGTGACTTCAGTGGATTATCTGAACAGAGACAAACACACTGCTGCACAACTCAAGGCTGTGAGCACCACAAACTAAATTCATTTAACCTCTGTTGTATTGAGGTGGCAGCAGAAATCACACATCTCAAAACTGCGTGGCTGTATAGTCAGACAATATGTTTTTGTAATGTGGGTGAACAAACCCATTTACACTCACCCTGTATGGAAAGAAGGATGTTAGAAGAAACATCTTAACAGATTTGATGTAAAGTTCAACATTACAGTGTAATCTGAAATCAAGCACAATCGGATCTTTTTTCACTCAAATAGGCAGGAAATCTTAAAATGAGGTAAATAACTGATGAAATAAGATATATTACATCTCTTTCCAGTCTCATCAAATAAATCTTGTTTGAAGATTCAGCAACAAACATCTGCAAACATTTTATTTTCTGATTCTGTTTAGTATACTTCACATGTTTTGGTTAAATTTTAAGTCTCATGTGAAAAAAAACAGCATTTTCTGCTTATTTTTATTTTATTTATTTTTTATCTATTTCGCTTACTGTGAGCCTGTAAATAGTTAGCTTTTGATTAATTATCTTAAAGGGTGGCTGTAGCTCAGTTGTTAGAGTGCACCACTGCTCCCTGAGGGATGGGTTAAATGGACATTTTTTTTGTATATGACAAATAAAGCTGATTGTTATTATTATTATTATTGTTGATGTTTTTATTACAACCTGTATATTTTAAGCCTTCTAAATACATCTTATTTCTAGATTTCACAATCTTAATTTGAGGACTCTTGTGAAGTGAAATGATCTCGCTGCATGGACAGATAATTTCACTTGTCTTGAGGACCTTTTTCCTCAGATTTAATGTTTTTATCTTGTTTTTAGACACTCCCTTTTTTACTGTGCAGACTATTAGCATCTGCAGAGCATTATTTTGAAAGGACAGTGTAGGACATAGTGACCTAACATTTCATGTGTTCCAGGGAGAACTACTTAAATTGAACTGAGTGGTTGAACCCTGAAACGTTGAGAAAGGAACCGACCCTCTCATGGATGAGAGCAAAGTGTGCTGCATGGAGAGATTTATGTAAGAACAAAAAAAAACCTCCTCTTTTTCGGTCTCTCCTTCAGTCAACATGGAGGTTAATTTCAACTCCATATTAGGTACTGAACTCATTCCATCTTCTCATTATCGTGTTGATACAGACACTATTTTTCCACCTCACACTTTGTCAGGATTAAAATATTTTCACATGAAAGACAAATATGACTAAAATACACCTTCGGACTTGGATGATGGATACCAGAGAGGCTCTGCAGGGGTGTTTGCGTTCCTATGTTGAGGTGATGCTGAAAAGGCATCTGAGCTGTATTCAGCCTCTGTTCCTGACATGTTCCTTCCCTTCTACTCCCCCGATGAAACCCTTTATCTTCTGGCATGACTGCAGGAAGCGCTGCTCTCTTCAAACAACCACAGATATGAAGGGAAAGTGAATGAAATGAGGGAAGGAAAAAAAACAACTTTCAAATTCTTCCAAGTCATGCAGAAGTTGTCCTCTGTGAGTAAAGTTGTATTATTTCATAAGACTTTGACCAAATCTTTATATTCACCCACACTAAATAGTGTCATTGCCCAGCCTTAAATATGCTTTCATTGATAATCGCATTCTCACCATATAAAGTTACTATTACTTACATCGTAGGAAACCGTTTCCTGTTTTCACATCCAGCAGACATAAAGCAACATTATCTCTTTTGGATCATGTTTCTGGGCATCCAGATCATGGATTAAGACTGTCATCAGACACTGATTGGTGTGAAGAAGGACTGCCACTCAGGAGCACCACACCTGCATAGCAGGTGATCTCAATAAGCTGCTAATTACCTTAGCAGACGTTTTTTTTCACGTAGTTTATTGATTCTGACGAATTTAATCTGTGCGTCCTCAATGTTAAGCTGCTAATTTTCAGTTTTGTTCGCAGTAATCGTCAGTACATTAAAAAAAAATGGTGTCACTTAGATGCAAAACATAGGGGAAAATAGGGTCCAGGTTAAAATATAGAAAAATATAGAAGTTATTTTAAAGGGAATAAAATGTCTCCAGAACTGGAAGGCTTTTAATGTGAAATATGAAGTGGTTGGTTTGATAACAGGGATACGTATTTCTTCAAAATAATGAAATGTACTAATGTTAAGTAGATTAAATTAGAAGTATAGGCATGTCTCTACTGAAGGTTAGCTCGTCTGTCTTCAGTTGAGGTAAATGAAACTGAAGCTGCCCTCAGTTGTGCAGGATCACAACTGGACTACATATGATCTGTATTAATAAAATGCTTTTTTGTGTCTCACCTCTAGACTTTTGACATACAGGTACAGATACTTGCTGGTTTAGGGGTGGCATGTTTTACACATTGTCAGTGATAGTCTGCCAGCAGAAGAGGTGGAGTGTGTTTGTGAGTGTGAGTGAGCTGTCTGAACATCCCTGAGAAATCAAAGTGTTTGTATCTGACGTGTCACGTCGGAAGACTTTCATCCTGCAGCCACGGGAATATTGGAAACCGATGGCAGATCGATCGGCATGACGTCCAGGCTATTTCCCTATCTTCTCCATTTATTGGATACTACATCTTATTTCCAAGCACAAGAAGAAAAAGAAAATGGGCTATCTCTCCCTGATTGGTACCGGAAACCCAATTTGTACTCACGTGCAAAACATGTCTACATCTACTTTGTAGCCTATTGAAGCATTTTACAACACCTACTGATCGGACAGAATTGTTGCTGCCCAATCCGTATTACGCAAGTGTAAATATACATCATTTTATTAGATTTTTTTTATTTTAAAAACAGCTGAAAAGAGGTGTCATTTAGTGAAATATGTATGCTGTAGATACATATTGTTTATGTTTATGTTTACAGACTATTTAAACTGAATAATGCACATACACGCACACACAATCGATTTTTCATAACTGGATTTTTATTGGTCGTTTTGTGTATCAATGTATGAAATTTTAAATAATGCTTGTTTTTTTTTAAAAAAAATTGATGAATAATTTTGTTGAACTTTGATAAAGTTTACGTAAAAAAAAGTGATGTATTTTATACATACATACATACACACACATACGGATCTGGCAGCAACAACTGTCTGATCAGTAACTGCTGTAAAATGCTTTGATAGGCTGCAGATTGGATGTAGTCATGTTTTGCACATGCTCTGTACAAACTGGGTTTCCAGTAGGGATTGGATAGTGACAGGGCTTCATGAGATAAAGTATCAGAATTATGTGTAATCAACCAAGAAATATTTCTCCTTAAACTGAAACTGACTTCTCATATTAAAAGGAAACTTATCAATAAATAATGACATAGAGCCATTACTAGTTAGGAACTGCTTCTGCACAACTATGAGCATAACAGCTGGGTAAAAAAGACACATTTTTCAATTCATAGTGAAAACCCAATTCACCGGCTACAGCCTCTTTTGCAGCACATACTGTACATGAAGACAAAGAAGTGGAATTAACAGCAAATCTTGTAATTGTCAGTTTTGTGAGAGTGCTGGCAGTAGTTTTGTCCTTTCAGCCGTGCTATCTGGCTATCTGTTAGCACCAGGTTTAACTCCAATCTCCGAGGCCTTATACATTTGTCAGCCGCATACCTGCCCCCGGCTCTTCTCTCTTCAATCAATCAGCATTTGGCACTCGATAGAGCGGAGCACTATGGTCTTTTTCTCTGTAGCGATAGACGATCTGCAGATGAAGAAACTGGAAAGACAGAGAGGATGGGAGAGAAGCAGAGGAAAACATGGGGGGGAGAGGAGAATAGAGAAATAAATAAGAGTAAAAGGGAAAAAGGATCCAAGGCTCCATAGAGCCCAGTCACTGTGCAATATAGTCTCATGAAATATTCGTATGATATCATACAAAAAGTAAGGCACATATTTTATTTTTGCATACCTTATGAATGACTGGCAACATGACTGATCAGCACATGCATGAGCACATGCCCCAAAGAGAACCGGGAAGCAACAGCCTTAAAAATGCCGGACATTCCTTTCAGTGACAGCTAGAACCGTAACATTACAATATGCATTGAAATACGCCTGAAAACACTTCCAGTGATGGTTAGGTTTAGGGATAGGATTACTGGATTAGGCTTATGAAAATAAAAGGCATATTTCTCGCAAGAATTGTGATCAAAACACACCCACACTATCACAAAGTATTCCACTGAAAACTTAAGGACAATGTCAGGAATGTCCGACATGTTTTCACAGACAGCCTGCATCGAACGTCACGTGATGTCCAAATTACGTGGGTTATGTAGGAATTTCAGTACAATATTTTTCGTACTAATTTGTACTAATATTTCACGAGACCAGGTTGCACTGTGACAGTTGTCTGTACAGTGCAAACAGCAACAAGTAAAGCAGAAAGATTCCTCACAAAAAAAGAAAAGCCGTCACATGAAAATTCAATTCAAAAGTGATTCAGAACATAATCACAAGAAAAAAAGAATTCCAATATTGTTGACAAGACAAAGTTGAGTCAAGAATTATTGTGTAATTTGTTGAAAAATTCCACTGAATTGCCAGTATTTCAGTGTTATTTTGCCTGCACTGCACAGCAATTTGTTTCAAGGGGACGTTGGAGAGAGACGCTCTTCAATCTGCACGGCTTAAGATGTGGCTGTTTACCACACTGTGTGATAGGGATTCGGTGCGTGAATTGTTTAAGGATGAGGTATGAAGTGGTTGGTCTGGGCTTTGACCTCGTGAGGTACAGTAGCTATTAAGAGGGAAGTGTCCATGTGGAGGTGTGTATGTAAGAGGGAAAAATGAGACATTTATGCAAAACAGGTGTCTTGAGTGTAGCTACTTCAGCTCCAAATGAATAATGGCATCAGCGCACCGTTCTCCATTTCCCATTTCCATATTTATTTCATTTAATCACACTTCATTTGTATTAAAATGTGCAGTGGTTTACTCTTGACCCTGCAAACTCAAACCTTTGATTTTCAAAATCGAAAAAAGTTTCCGTATTATTGGATTATTATGGACTTTTTTCTTAGCACCACTATTAAAATTATTCTCTCAAACCGTACAACCCCACCCATCCTATCTTCAGTTAGAGAGATGGATTTGGACTGATGTACCATCTCTGCTGATCGTGCGTCACTGAAGACCTTTTCAAACAAACATCTAAATATAAATGGGCTCCTTTGTATTTCCTGTTCTAATGTGTATTAATCCTGACAGGAACTCTATGCCCAAAAGCAGATAAATAGCAAGGCCACTGGGCTGTAGCATGTTCATATATGGGTTCCAAATGTGGTGTTTATTTTAATTGGTCTTAGGACCAACATTAACGCTCTCATCACCTTCATCAGAGGGCATTGATTGCACCTGTGTTGGTCTGCCTCAACCACATAAGGAGTCTGGGTTTCCAAGTGCAGTTTTTTTGGGATGGCAGAGGATCAACACCTTCAGTTGGCTCTCTGTGATTTCTCTCTTCTGTAGAAATGTGTGTTTGAGTGAGTGTAGCCCAAATGAGGTGAAAGTGAATTTGTGTTTAATTTTGGATCTTTTTGTTTTGTGAAATCACCCCTTCACACTGATTCACACTAATTGCAATCCCTTTGTTGAAGGACAGTTGTCCTCTTACTCTGTTGTTTTGATGCACTCACTGAGGTTTGACAGGCTGTTGAAGTGTTCAGTTCCTGCAGACTCCTTGTTGAACCTTCACAGGAGCTCCACTTATAGGTGTAGCTGGCAATTAAGGAGAGCTAGCAAACTCTGAAAGTTGCACCTTTTCTAAGCTCCACCCCCTTTCCACCTTCCATCAGTGCTCTGTCCAAAGCCACGCCCCCCCATGTTTGTGTTTGGGGAAACATAGCAATTAATAAAATGTGTTAATTGCAATTAATGCAGATTGACTGTGATGCTTGCCATTGTTTTTGTAGGTTTTTCTATCATGTGAAAATGAATGGAAACCAGTGGGTGAAAAGAGCTGAACTTCCCATTAGTAGTGCCTAAAAAATGGTAGAAAGAGGACATAGCATTTCTAAACATGATTGTATGGTTTTAGCTGTGGTGTTAAGCTGTCTCAGTGTTACATCAGTAGACTTTTTCTACCAGCAGTAAAACAGTCCAGCAGATTTGCTTTTAAATGTGACCTGGTAGCACCAATCTAAAATGCAACATAGAGGCTAGCAAAGGCTACTGACTTTCTTGGCAATGCCCTTGCTTGTTTATGGTAATTACTCTGAGGCTTCCAAATTAACGTTGTAATAAATGCTTGATTTTGCAATGTTGCACCGTCCATATGAAAACTATTTCAGCTGCAGAGGCCAGGATTTTCTCTGACTTTTTTTTTTTTTTTACATTTATTTCTTCCAAAGACTGACAAAACAAGATATGAGTACACCATGGGGAGCAGACTACTAGCAGGCACTGTCATGTGTTGGCATATTGTATTCATTACCCTAGAAATCCATTAGGACTGTAGATTCCACACCAGAGCTACCGCTGTGTGGATCTTCCTGCAGTCTCAGGCCGTGCAGCAGCAAAGGTCATCACCTCTGTCAATATATGAGTAAATATTCTCCTCTCCACGAAGCTAAAAGGGAATAGTTTCCAAAGAGTGCAAGTACGTCAGAAGATTGCTCTCCTGGGGTAAACCTTGGTCTTTGTCAGCCTGTGCATTCCTCTCCATGCAACATGATGTGAGAATTGCTGTGTGCGGTGCAAAGGGCTGGAAGTTACTCTGCTGCTTTTTCCTTTGCCTCCATGCAGCTTGACACAGTATGAAATTGTGAGTGGCTGGATTCAACATGCAAATCTGGCTGAATTAGCAAAATTAAACAGAAGATGAAGAAACAAAGAGCAGACAGCTTCAGAGTTAGAGCGGTGGAGGTCTTATTTAAAAATGAATCATCTTTCGGTGCCAATTTCTGATACCCAAATGTCTGTGAGCCATGCTCTCAGATGTCACCAGGGACAGGGGGACAGATTCACTGACACCAATCCATCCCCCCACTTTCCCAGCATAAGGAGACAAACATGACCGATAAAACAAAGGATTAATGTCACTGCAGCAGCATTTGGAGCCGTGTGTGTTTAGCTTCACGGTGCATTCACGTTATACATAAATTTCCAAGCTCCAAGTCAGAATTTAAATCGGAACCTCGCCTTTGAATCTCATTAATCTGACACAGAATTCATGCGACGTAAACAGTAGCTTTGAGGTATGGTTGAACTGTACTCCAAATTCCAACTTGCAGTGAAC
Source organism: Synanceia verrucosa (assembly GCA_029721515.1). Classification (NCBI taxonomy): domain Eukaryota; kingdom Metazoa; phylum Chordata; class Actinopteri; order Perciformes; family Synanceiidae; genus Synanceia; species Synanceia verrucosa. The sequence continues at coordinate 7,234,129 of CM056554.1, read as the reverse complement.
TCACCATAAGGCAAACTCTCTCTTCCCAGGGTCCTAAAGAGTAACTGGTAGCAGCTTGTGCCTGTTGATCATCATCACACTATTGTCTAGTATGTCTACCATGATAAAGCCTAATTTATACAACAAATAACCTTTCTGATTTAATAATAATACTAATGATGACCACGACTAAAGCTCAGTTTACACAAAAACAACCGACTAAGATATTGAAAAATGTATCATTGTGGAACAGGTATCGAAATTGGCATTGTATCAAAAAATTTTGAATGATACCCAGCTCTAATCATCATCATTATCATCATTATCATGTACTCCACAAAGTTACAACACTTAATAATTTGCAACCTATGCAAATGAACTGACTGTTTTGTTTTTTTGTTTTTTTTGTTGTTGTTAATGTAATAAGTCATGAAAGCATTTGCAGCATTAAGAATTACGGTGGCCACTTAGAGGAAATTACACACCTCGATACCCCACATTTAATATTCAGGATGGGTGAAGAAATGATGTGAATGGAGCTCAAAGAGAGTACCGGGCGTTGCAATTTTTTAGACTAACAACTCAAACAGTATTTCATGGAATATATCTGTAATGTGGCTTACAAGTCAAGAATGTAATATTTGAAGCTTTGTATGAAGAAGCCAAGGGTAACTTTTAATGAAGTCCCATGTGATTTTGAAGTCCAGCATTTTTAGGACCACAATCTATCTATGTCTATCCATTGCCCTCCATTAAGCCCTGAATTTGCTAATAGCGGGTCTTCAAAGGTCTTATTGCTTTATACCATTTATGGACTGATAGATTTAGAATTCTAACATTTGAATATATGATCTGAAAAGCATCAGTTTCTAACCAAACACACTCCCCTTCATGGCAAGACTAAAGCCTTGTTCACACTACACGACTGTCAGAGTCCTAGACTTGCTGTGCTATAAGTGTAACATACCTGCATATGATTTACTCTGTAGCCACATGGCTCAGCGTTGCAGGCAGCTAGCTGATAAAGCATTTCCAAATGTAGACAAATATCGTCACTTGTAAGGCTTGCTTCATTTTCACACACCGAAAAACTCGTAACTTGCAAGATAAGACAAATTGAGTGTTTCTCATGTTTTTATTCATCAAGTATTGAGGATTTAACTGGTCAATTGCCCAGATTCAGCTTTTCTCTTAATACAGGGACTTCGGGACAACTTCATCCACTCAATATAGCCAGTAGCTTCTGATACCAATATCTTCAGAATAATTTGATGCCCAGTTTTAATCTTTCTACGGCCCACCTTTGGGTCCTGACCCGCCCTTTGAAAAACAGCAGTACACATGCATAATAGTGTGCCTGGAGCTCAGTTGTGACCCATATACCCCCTACCAAGTCAAGCTGAGTGGGTAATTAAAGTATTTGTGTGCTGCTCAGGCCCTGTGTCTGCCCACCGGGGGATGGATGTCGCTGTAATTGAGGTATTACAAATTGTTTCGTTCTGAGTAAATCCCCTGGTCAAAAAATACAATTTAGGAATGGTTTAAATGAAGATCTACTCAATGAAACGTGCAACATGGGAGTGGGCGGATATGCATGTGTTTGCTTTTTTTTTTTTTACACCATCAACTGACAACTCAGAGCTTGACTTTATGTAAGCTAGCAGACACTGGACAAGTCAAAGGGAAAAAAAGACTATGCAGGAGTGATGTGAGTCTGAAACTAATCTATTTAATGACATCAAAGAATATGATTAAAGAGAGGTTCAATAGGATGTGGCACATTATTCAAATTGTTTGACAGGATGGGGTAAAATGACCGTCTCATGAAGCTCAGGGCTCTTTCAGATCACTTTAGCATTCCCAACCACATCCTGCACTTTTTATCCAAACTGATAAGCAATATGTTTTACATGCTACTTTGTATTAGCATCAGTCTTCCCTGCAGGGAGCAGGCAACGGCAGGAGAATGCAATTACCCAAATGTGCACACCACCATCAGACCAGCAGCGTACAGCAAACATGCTGTGTGTGTGTGTGTGTGTGTGTGTGTGTGTGTCAGCTGCATACATCACATATGTCCTCTTAAAGATGGCAAGTTTATCATTGTTATTCAGAACTAGTTCCTTACACGTGTGGATGCATAGATCTGTTCTGATTATCTGTCTCCCGTGGCAACGTCATCAGTGGGTGGTACTAAAAAAAAAAAATTCCAGATATGATGTGACACAAGTAATAAGATTATTTAAACTGAAGTTCTTACTGAAAGTCAGCTTTAGACTGATAAATTGAAATATCTAGGACGTTGCCTATAAAGGTTGTTAACTTCCTCGCTAGTTTGATCAAGATTTTTGTTCCGCGATGAAACAACACCAGGCATGAGTGTTTTCTGCCAACTCACAGATTTAAAAAAAGTAAATTAATGTTATAATTGAAAACCTCTCAGAGGCAGTAGTGGCCCTCTGGTCTGATGGCTTTAGCTGGCTGTGATAGTCAGACACTCATGCCCACAAATACAGATTTTTGGATTTTAGATTAGTTGCTTCACTGAAGGAAGGTTGCAGGAGGGCACAATCAAACAATGGGGCTCCTCTATTTTTATGATGGAAGGAGAGAGAAAGTGAAAAGAGGGACATGGGGGGATTGTTATAGAGCTCAAGAGGAGGTGACAATAGAAATGGGACAGAGAGAGAGAGAATAGGAAAAAAAAAGCTTGAAAATTAGATTGCAAGTGAGCAAGGAATAACAAAGACAGAGTGACAAGGAGAATGAGGAAGTGTGGTGGAGAAAGACGACAAGAACACAAGAAAATGAAGGTTGATCATGCTGCCTCAACAGGAATGGTGTTACAGTGAAATAGCTGAAAGTGCAAGCCAGATATGGATAGTGGGAAAGAAAGATTGATAGCAGGGATGGAAAATATTAAAAATATTTTAATATTTCGAATGTGAGCAACATTAGATGACAGGAGAGCAACCCAGATTGATGACAAACAGCACTGAGGAATGAAATCTACTGCACATCTTTAGCTCGTCTATTAGAAGAGTTCATCAGTTCGAAAAATGTATTAAGTCTTAACCTCATGTTGGCCATTACTTTTTTTTAATTGACACTGCAATCGTGTTAAAGCCAAGAACAATACAACATCTCTTCTTGTTGAAACTTGTCATTGATCCTTTTCATCCATACATCTCAGATGGTCATCAGTCACTTCGCTGTAATAACTTCTCTCAATTTGAGAGAAAATGTAAGTGAATGACACACCCCAGAATTTTAATTACTTTTTTAATGTGAGATAGTTGACAGGGGTTAGTTTCATATTGAGTTTGTCCCTCTGAGCTTCAGGACAGTTCAGTCCATGTTACATTTAGGGAACATTTTACTTAAGTAATCTATTTATACCAGACACCTTACAGAAATCATCTTCTTTCAGCAAACAGCTTTGGAAAGGTGTAGTGGCCGGAGTGGAATTGGGCCACACTGTTGAGTAGATGAACTGATGGCTGGCAGGTGTGCAGACAGGAGCAGGTGAGGTTAATGTTGTAATCAGGAGGGAGACACGAAGAGAAACACAAGGGAAAATAACTAAAGACATGACCATGACAGAAACAAAACCACTACACTTTGTGTCACTTTTATATTTAAGCAACAAAGTCACTTAGGTTTAGGGAAAAAAATGTCATGGTTGGTTTTAAACTACTACAAAGTCTTTATAAGGGGACAATTAAAGTGAATATTGTGAACATGACAAACAAGCAAGTAGAAGAGCTCTTTAGCAGCAGTGTGTGTTTGGACTTGGGTAAAACTGCACAAATGCAAGTAAGGCAATAAGAATTGTGACATTTCATGACTTCAGAGGCTGGTTTTGAGTGTACAGTCTTTCTGTGCAGTGGTGCAGCAGTGTCAGTAGAAATTCTCTCTGCGGCCTGACGACCGTCTGTTCTCAGTGTGAACACTAGGTGGAAAGCTTTCTATGTTCTTGCCATGTTCCATCGTGTGAGGAGGCAGCATGGATGAAGCTGAGGGAGATGGGGTTTATTGCATCGGGTGAAGGGATGGGAGGACAAGGTAATGATTATTTGACATTCTCTCTCTCTCTCTCTCTCTCTCAGACTAACACACACTTACACACTCTGTCTCCTTTCTCCATCTTTTCAGCTGTTATCATTTCAATCCATGGGGATCTCGTTGTCAATTCCTCCCAAGACTCATAATTGCTTTGCTGGCCTCTGCATGTAATGGCCCCATACTGAGTAATCCTGAGCACCTGGCCTGCACTCTGCCTATGACTAAAGATTACTTTATTGATCCCTCCCTCTCTCCCCCCTTTCCTTCTTGCTGTCTCTCGACCTCATTTCTCCACTTTCTCAAGCCCAGCAGTAATTTCCTCACTGTTGTCCTCTGCTGTTTCCTACCTCTGGGTTCACATGATCCCATGCAGTGCAAAGCAGGGCCCCTGTGGGGTAATTCGCTCCCGCCTGGTGGTCGATGCTTTGCTTTTTCTTCAGTGTGGCTCACTCAGTCCGTCAAAGACTGCTTTTGTGGAGCAGTATTACTGCAGAATCTTTACGTGACTCAATGTCAGTGGTGAAATGGATAACAAAAATGATAAGGTAATGGGATAACATGTTTGTTTGTTTATAGACAGTCATTACAGCTTTTGAGAGGAGGATAGAAACAAAGAGGGAGACTGATGAGCTGCATGGTTGGTATTTGAGGACTCTTGACACTGAGGTTGGTGTTAAGATCGTGGGTGGCTTTCAGATGCGCTGCCCACTCCTGCTTTCCACACAGTATTCACCGGACGTTGCCTTGTTCAGAAACCCATTTCACAGTCAGTTTAACAACCCACTCCAGCAGGAAATATTCATCCACTCCTTTCCTTCACACCACAATCTTTTTGGAGGAAATTGGAAGCTCAGAATCTCAGGGAATGAAGTTCATATTTCTTTTGTTTATTGTACAGAGAGACAGAGAGAGAAGTCATAAAAATGACAATATCATGTTCTCGGAGTGAGTGTGCGTGGAACAATATCTGTTTTCTGTTCTGGGCCAGCAGTAATCCAACAGGCGATTCTTTCATTTTCTATTTTACTGCAAAGCTATAAAAAACACAGTATATTACATGCAATGCTGAACAGAGAGCCACAAATGACACAAGTTATGAATCCGAAAATGTGAAAAATAAAAAAAAGGATCCTCACAGGGGTAATAATATTCACGCAGACAGCTTATGTGTGAGAAAGTGGAATCAACTGGGACTCTTAACTATCATAAAAATGAAATTTATCAAAATGAAGGAGGGTTATGGTGGCTGATAAATGCAAGCGTTACATTCATTTGGAATATGGGCAATTTGTAACTGACTCGTACTGTGACTTATATAGTTAAACTATGAATTCATCAAATATGATCTGACGGTGGTCGTTAAACACAAGTTTTTCCTGCCCCTTTTTGTCTATGAATGAAATAAATCTATATCTCAAATAAAAATCCTTCATCCTATTTTATGGTATTGTGTGGGCTGACTTCCAACTTACCATCTTTTCATTATTTTCTTAATAAAATCTAGACTTTATAGGATGGATGCTTTATGTGTCTATCGACACAAAGCGGGTTATATTGCCTTGATTAAATTTTGAACCTTTAAAAGAGACATGCAGAAGTTATTTCTAATCTACTTGCTTTAATTCTGTTGCCTGCTGTAAAATGACTTAGAATTAAGAACAACAGGTTCGACCTTTAGCACACACAATAAAGCAGTGTGCTGTGGCGGTCCTTCACATAGAATGAGTAGGTATGGAAGGTTGGATAGACAAACAGACGGATGGATGGAATGAAAGAATAGTGGCATTTTGTGACAAACAAGCTGATGGAAAACTCAGCATATAAATGGGAATACCATGCTGACATGTTTACATGCTTTAAAAACTATTTATCTTATCTGAATAGACCTGTGTTGACAAGCTGTCTTGTCATTTCATTTTGTAATAGTAGGTTGACACTGGCAGATTCATGGACACATACCTCCTTCCACACATCGATTTCAGCTTGCTTAAAAAAATAAAAGCAGTGTGGGTAGAAATGTATTTTTCATCTTACACATTCAAACAGCACTTTTTTAATGTGCATGGTGTGCATGTGCTGAACTGATTATTACACTTCAAATATAGCCTCAGACCTTCAGGAAGAAAAAAAAAAAAGACTCTAACTCTTTGAGTGCCAGCCCTTTTCTAATACCAGAAGTGCCTTGTTCCAGCCTTTTTTGGCCATTTTGAGTCAACTTTCATGATGCACAGAATATTTTGTACTATGACTCTGAAAACACAGGATAACTCAAATGAAAGAAGAGACTCTATTTCATCATGAGAAAAAATAATATTTGTCTTTACCTTGTTCCATTCTTGTTTTAGCTGGACTACAGTAGAGGCCACTTCCACCAAAAACACCACTTTGTTTTGTTCTCTAATCGTGATCGTATCCACTTCCTTCTTTGATCTCTGTGCCGTCTATTTATGTCCTGACTACAAATCCCAGAAGCCCCAACATTACTCTCTTGTGCCTGCTGCAGAAAAACTAAAGATGTGTGTGTGTGTGTGTGTGTGTATATACGTCTATGGCACTCAAGCGCTGTATTTTTAAAAGACATACATATACGTGGCACCCAAAGGCGTGAGATACACTAAACATTGGTAGCTAAATAGACACTCATCAGCTGTCTGTCTGTCTGTCTGGCTACTTTTACATATGAATGTTATCAAATTGCAGGATTTCGTTGGGAAAAGCTGAATTAGACTTAGGTGATAGGTGGTTTTGTTTCAACTCTTGAGATCCAACATCATTTTGCAGCAATTACCATATACTGTATGTTACAGTGTTCACACTCCAGTTCTCTTTATCCATTTCTTACTGTGGTGCAAATAGCACAGGATCACAGAGACACTGGTTGCTTGGCAGCACAGTTCGGGCTCCATTTCACCTTTAGTGGGTGCTTTGACACTGACACAGTGTTGTTGTGTCTGTTTGGGCAGGTTTAATGACTGCAAAAGCCACACCACCCCTTAGTCTGCAATTTACTCTGTTGTACAGTCATGTGACAGAGAAGCTTTTTCCTTAACAAGTGATCTTTAGCTGAGTACAGTACTGGTTTGCAGAGAGGACACACAAATCCAGTTAATCCAGCAACCCTATGTGGGGATAAGCGGTAGAGAATGGGTGGATGTATGGATGAAGTTCACAGAATTAATGTTTCTTTGTAACATTAATGATCTGTTGCCAACAAGGTTTGTCACTTTGACCGTTAAAGTGACAGTTAACACTAGCTGAAACTGCAACATTAGTAGACTAAGGACAGTGGAACACAATATAAGAAACGATTTGATCATTTCAGCCAATATTGAGCGATTATATCATGGCCACAACGTTGTATCCATACTTAGGATATAAGGTATCAGACATAAGTAATGCTGGATGTCCTGTGATATCTATTTCCTCTCATGGTTTCCTCTTTTGCTGTAGATGAAACACAAACACACCACTGGTTCTAATCCAATGGGAGATCTGGTTGCTTCTTTCTTGATAGAAACCAATTTTGTCCTGAGACACACGAGATGCTTTAATTCGCTTCAGCTACACTGTTGGCCATTCCAGTCCCCTTTTCATTCTCATAACAATTATTTTCTTTAGAATTTCACTAAGAATATTGAAAAAAGGACACTGTTAGGAAAATGTTTGAGATGAGGTAATAAGTCATCACTTTAACCAGCTAAAAAGATCCCTAGTCATAATCTACACGTTAATCTAGGGTTAATATATTGTATATATGCAGAATACTGGTCTGACTTGGAATATCATTGACGTATTAATGTTTTATCTTCACATTTTGCCCCAAACAGACAGGTTTATAATCAGTGTTATTGTTGGACACTTTTTAAAATAACAAATCTTTTTCTCAAAACAAAAGTGTTTTTATATATTTTTTTAATGGATTATGGTTTGATTTTTATATGAGTAATATTTAATAATATATACACTATTATTTTCAGTCAAGACAAGAATCCTGCGTCTTAGCTAAATGTGGTGATGCCACAATTTATAATGTAGAATTTATTGAATATTTTTCGTTCTGGTGTTGCACTTTGTAGACGGTCCCTACTCTGTCTCTTCAGTAGCAATGTATTCCATGGAGCACCGGGGATGCATTGTTTTGGTAAAAATATGGTTGTAGCTCATCATGCGGATCACCAACATTTCAGAAATCGTTGCATCGTTTGCATCTTAAGGGCATACTGTTTTTGATGTATTGATCACGGAATTTGGAATCTGCCAATATCTTTCTAACTTTACCGAAAGTTTTTACCAACTCCTCCTACAGCAACACGTTGAGAATATTATGAACTCATTCTCATATAATTATGATTTTATTCTTATAAATTTACAACTTCACTCCATCTCATAGTACCACCCTGCTCTTTTGGACTTTATTTGATATAGATTATCTGTACAAATTCTGATATAATGATATTCAGAAAAAACAGTCATTCAGGCAACAGAACACAAAGACAGTGCACTTGACCGCTGCCAAGAAAGAAGATTCAACATCTTCTTGTATTCCAGCACTGCTGCACAGGAGCAATAGTGAGATGTGAGATTGATTTCACGTGTTCATCATCCAGACAGCCCCCACTGTTCCCTACAGCAAAATGCAGTCAGTACACCCTACCCCAAAAAGATAGATTATCAGACAATACCTCACTGAGGGCAGCTTCCCCCCTCAGGAAGCACTCTGGGAATATCCAGCTCACTTACTGTCTGTTACTTAATCTCATGTATCTGCTTCAATGTCAAGTCATTGTGGATCACAATCAACAATATGCAAGGAATTTTGCCAGCAAAGAAACATCTGTTCTTGTTTACCTCAAAGCATGTTTTAGATGTTTTCTTCCCATGGAATCACTGTTATATAGTGTCGACTGCTAATGTACAGAAGCCACGAGTGGGTGGAGGATAACAACTAGCCAGAAGGAGCTGTTGCTGCACTCAGTTGGAGTCTAATTTACTTGAAGCATATTACAGTCTGAGTACATATGCAACTTGAGTATAAATTGGTGCAAGAGGATTCTTAAATTATTGTCATATTAGCTTGCTAAAAGTATGGACTTTTTTAAAAAAAACATACACAGATAGTGCCTTGTGCCAGCATTTTTGCCCCTTTTGAGTCATATTTCAACACCCACAGAATATTTTGTACTATGACTCTGAAAACACTGAATAGTTCAAATGAAAGAAGAGACTCTCTATTTCATCATGAAAAAAACTGTTTGTTTTTGCCTTGTTCCATTCTTGTTTTATCAGAGGTAGAGTAGAGGCCACTCCCACCCTAATCACCGCTTTTTGTCCAGAATCCATCCGTTTTGCTCTCTAATCACGACCGTCTCCCCTTCCTGCTTTGATCTATGTGGCCTATACCATCTCTTGATGCTCTGACTACAAATCCCAGAAGCCCAAATATTACTCACAGGCGCGGGAGACTGCGATCTGCAACCCACTGTCGAAAAAACACTTTGAGGGGGAATTTTTTTTTTCATGGAAAAACAAAGTTTATTTAACCGTGCAGTAGCCTCAAGAACACTATATTAACAACAAATACCTACTGTTTAAATGTCAAATACATGTTTTAATCAGAACATTCACTTAAAAAGTAGCACTTTTGCAGCATAAATATATTTTGAATTTAAGAACATCCCTTAACTTTTCATACAGTGCCATGATTGAGCATTTTATGTTTGGATCCTATAATAGCTTTTAGCATAAGCCCCCTGCAGAGTGAGTTAAGTTCATAGATGTGTTTGTGTCACATTGAGTCAGTGGGACTGTGATACACAGAGGTCTTGTTTGCTGTGAATTTGACTGATTTTCTTCTCTAACCTGACTTAGATCTGTGCAATTATAAATTCTGAATTTTCTCCCCAAACAGCAGATCCATATGGTTTTCCTTATCTCAGGCAGTTTAATCAATATCTGTGAGCACACACAAGCCTCTCGAAGACAGCAACTAGAGATCCAAAAATCTCTCGGCAGCAGCACCAGTAAACAAACCCTGGAGCTGCTTCTCTGGCAATTAATGGGGGATAGACTCTGTGGAAAAATTGAGCCTTATTTGTGTGTGTGTGTGGTTTTTTTTTTTTTTTTTTTTTTTTTTTTCTTAGTTCTTATCGGTAGAAGAAAGTGGTCCACATGCACCTATATTGATCCAGATCAAACAGGAATGACAATGTGCTGCATGTATAATGCAGTATTTGTTCGACACAGTCTTCCAGTTTAAAGCTGCAGACTGCATTTGTCAACTTTTTATAAAAAAAAGTTCATTTTCATGTTCACACTATGATTATATCCTGACAGTATATGAGACAGATAATCAGTGAAATAGTCCTATTCCTCCTCCTGTACTTCTAATGACATTTGCCCAAAGGAAAACAACCAACACCCAGAGTTTAGGAGAGTAGCTGTCAATCAATCAAAATCCGATCAAACTGACACAAGGCAGCATTATAAATACAGATCAAAATCAAAAACAGATCAAAATTCTCACAAATGTTTTTGGGAACATATTTTAGTTGACTGTTTCGATTCGACCCCCATGTCGAAACAAGTCGAGCTAAAACCAAGCATGCTAACTGCAGCCAGAGTCCTTCCTGTTACGTGTTGTGTAGAGATGAATCTGTCACACACTGAGCTCTCACCTTGAAACTTCGCGGAGAGGAATTTCAGAATATGATATTATAACTATTCACAGGAGAACACATTAAATGTCTCTTTGATTTTGTTCACTGTCCATTTTAAGTATTTCACAATAAAAAAAATCACAATAAGAAACTTCCGAAAGTATTTCACTTCCACCTCCGGGTTGAGTGCCAGCATTTTATAAAACAGAAAATGCCAGCATTTTTGTCCATTTCATCTTGAGTCATATTTTAAGACCCACAGAATATTTTATACGATGTCATTGAAAACACAGAATAGCTCAAATTAAAGAGGAGACTCTCTATTTCATTTATTTATTTATCATTTTTATTTTGTTCTATTTTTGTCTTATCAGAGGTAAGGCAATTTCACCAAAATCACCACTTTTTTTTGTCCAGATTCTGTTGTATATGTTGATGGTACTCAAAGTATTAATGGCTAATCAAAGATGCCACATCTTACACACACACACTCTATCATGTTTGCATCACTTGACCATAACCATTACTTCCTACCTACTGTAACTGTGTAAACAGATTTATGTTGCCACAACATGAGAAATGCATGCCTAGTACTAATTCATTTATACTTCCACAGAATGTAAACAGATTGAAAGTGCAGTGAATACAAAGCAATGAATTAATGCAAACACATTCAATGGTAGGTATTAATTTTGGTGTCAGTAGATGTTTGTGGTTCTCTTTTTTTCTTTGTTTCATCAGTCATGGTTGAGCTCACTGGTAATGATGTTTTCTCAATTCCCCCTTTAATTCCAAACAAACTGTTCTTCCTGCCACTAGATCATTTAGAGGACTTGTGTCACAGAAGAACTGAAAATGTAAAAGCTGCACAGACCAAGGACCAATTCCTTCAGCTCCTGGTAGCACAACTTTCACAGCTGGCAGTGTTTGTGGATGACCATGAGATTTGTATGTAATAGTCAAAAAGACACAGTCCACTTCCACCATATGATGTGATATGTGTGTTTTTGTTTTTCATATCCTCCTCCAGCTGTCTGACTAAATTGTTACATCTTCATTTTTGTGTCTGTCTCCTGTCGTCTATTCTCTCTCACCGACTACCTTGCCATCTCTGTTCTGCTTCTCAAACGGGATCTGTGACCCATCTTGTTTTACATAAAATTGTTTCTTCTGACTCAGGAGTTGTTTTTGTAAACACACCCGAAACATCATTTTGTAGCAAAGTGAAGTTTTCAGTAGTGTTTCAAAGACACAAAAGGTGACAATGTCAGGTTTTGTAGAATGTTTTAGCACAGAGAAAGTAGAACTCACATTTCCAAGCTGTCAGTACCTGCGGGAAACCGCCACCATTTTTCTGTGAAACGATCTACAAAGCAATGCAAGTTAGAATTAACATGCTGGTGAAACACAGGAGACTCTTCAGTGCATAGTGATTTTGGCAGGGAGAATAATCACAACCCCTGTGTAGCATGCAGAGACACATACAGTAAAACAGTTAACAAACCTTGTTTTAAATTTCCATCTAGGTGATTTTTGCTTAAAAAAAGAATAAACCTGCAAAAACACAGATCACAGATCACAAAGTATTTTATGAAAAATGAACACACTTAACTTTGTAGAAGTGCCAAAAGTCAGCAAGCACCATGGTAGTTGATCGCTACAGCACATTATGCACAACTACAACCACTTCAGCTCCTGCCAGGGCCTTTTGCTGTCTGCCTTTCCACTGAAAACTGTCCAATAAAATGCAAAACTGGCAAAAAACCCGTTGATTTTCTCTTCCATCCTTTAATGTTTTCTTCTATTTGTACTTCCCCCTACTTCCATCATGAGCTAACACAAGCAACTCAGTCTGATCTCCAACCTGGCCCAGATCAGATTTATAAAATGAACATCATGGTGTGTTGAAGAAGACTTGAAACTGGAGACCGATGATCATGATGAAACCATTAATGTTTACTCAAATAATAAATCAAGAGAGAAGTAGCATAATTTTTTTCATAGACTTCTATCGAACCAAAGGAGTCACCTCCTGCTGGCTCGTAGAGAGCGCAAGTTTGAAGCACTTCAGCATTGGCATCAGTCTTCCAACCTGGATTTCTGTTTCTTTTATGTAGTCAGTGAGGGAAAGTGAGAGGAATAAGCACATATCAGGATACAAAAGCCCTGCTTTGAGTTACTAATGATACTACTGACTCATCATACAGTTCTATTCAACAGACTGAGAAACTGGGAGGGTCTGGGAGGAAATGCTGGAGCTGGTTTTCCTCTTGCGAATCAGAATCAGAGTTTGTTGCCGAGCAAGTTTGCACACACAAGTAATTTGACTTGTGATGGTGCATGGCAAATTTAAAAAAAGTACAACATACATCAATGAGGCATAACATTATGACCAATTGCCTAACATTGTGTTGGTGACCTCTGATCCTTGAAGGATTATTCTGACTCCTTTCTGTCTTCAGCAGCATTAACTTCTCTGGTCTGTTGGATCAGACCATCAGGATCAGCCTTCACTCCCCACCTGCATCAGTGATCCTTGTACTCTCATGTCCCTGTCTCTGGTTCACCACTGGTCCTTCCTTGGACCACTTTTGATAGATCCTGATCACTGCAGACCAGGAACACCACACAAGAGCCCTGACTTGACCACAACGTCATCATCCAAGATGGCAGCACTGTGTGGCTTTACATGTTACAGCCTACAATAGAGTCAAACTGTAATTGTGTTTGAGGTGGACCTCATATTTATGCATTAGTTTTCTGCATTGCGACAGACCGAGCACAACAGAGTTGGTTTTCCGACTTGTTTACTGGAACACCGTCAACTCGGGTGTGACATCATTCCTAGCTCCAACCTCCAACTTCGGATGTGAATGGAACACACTATATACCGCACATACCAAGCAGGACGTGGAGATGATCCCATACAGAGAGCAAAACAAACAGAATCTGGACTAAAAGTGGTGATTTTGGTGAAACTGGCCTGTGCAACTGTTACCTCACAGCAAGAAGGTACCGGGTTCGATTCCCGGCCCAGGGCCTTTCTGTGTGGAGTTTGCATGTTCTCCTTGTGTCTGCGTGGGTTCGCTCCAGGTACTCCAGCTTCCTCCCACCATCCAAAAACAAACATAGGGATTAAGTTAATTGGCTAATTTAAGTTGACCGTAGGTGTGAATGTGAGTGTGAATGGTTGTCTGTCTCTGTGTCCTGTGATGAACTGGAGACTTGTCCAGGGTGTACCCTGCCTTTCACCCTAAGACAGCTGGGATAGACTCCAGCCCCCCCATGATGCTATGAGGATAAGCGGTAGAAAATAAATGGATGGATGGCCTCTACTCTACCTAAGATAAAACAAGAATGAAACAAAGGACAAAATAGATTGTTTCTTCTTTCATTTGATCTATTCAGTGTTTTCAGAGTCATAGTACAAAATATTCTGCCCCATGAAAGATGATTCAAAATGACCAAAAACACTGGCACAAGGCACTTTCTGTTTTATAAAAGGGCTGGCACTCAATGAGTTAATCTTTTACTTTGCTCTCAGAGGAGCGCTGTGGAACAAACTCTCTTTCAATCTCAAATCAGACCTTAATTATTCAATTCAACCATTATTCAATTATTTTCTTTTCTGACTATGTTTGATGAGTTGAATCCCTGTTTTTTTTTAATTGCATTTTCTTTGTATATAGTATTTTTTGTGTGTGCGCCTTGTAACTGGTTTGAAATGGTGCTATTGAAATAAACTGTATAGCAGGTGGAGAAGACAGGAGGCGGCCATAGGGTGTCTGCCAGCGTGTTGTCTGCTGTAATCCATATGTATACTAAATGAGTAAGAGCAGATAGAGATAATGTTCTGATTGAGATTTAAAATGTACCGTATAAAGTCACACTGCACAGGAACGGTCAACATTTTCCTCTAACAGTCACCAGAAATAGAACTATGTATAGAAATCCTTCTGCTCCTTCTTTTATTACTCTGCCAAGAAACAGTGAGACTGTGAGCTAGCAACCCACTGTATCATAACCTGGAGAAAAAAAAAACCCAACACTGATGGACTTAGTGTACTGTATAGTCTCACGTCTATCTTTGCCTTTTTCTCTTTCTTTGACCTTTTATTTCTTCGACAGAGATATTTTCCTCTTCCTGTCACCACTCTTTATTCTGGAAATGCTGATATAGGGATATGTGCTGTAGGTATTTGGGTAAACAAGCTTTGAATGCCTTCAGAGAGGCAGTGCATTTTGAAGCAGGCTTCAAAGGGTGAAGTTTGTTTTTTGTTTTTTTTTTTTTAAGACAGACGTCAGTTTGTGACTAAGACTTTTTTCGAGAATGTCCAAAGATTTTTTTTATTTTTTTTTTTCTGCAGAATATTGACAGCAGTCTCTGCCAGCATTTGTTTTCAGTGCCAGTGTACATCTACACACAAACCACTGAAGTCTTTCAGAAGTACATGAAAGTGAGTTCATTGATTTCCATAAACCGCAGCAAAAGAAGGAATGAGTCATTTAATAGCTCTCATGGAAATGGTTTTTGACAGTTAAAACTATAATTATGAATGTGGATATGTTTCATTCACGCTGTTATAATTCTTTGAGGGTTGTCGCAGGACAGCTGCCAAACCTGGAGCAGCTGGCAGTCAGGGAAAGAAGCCAGGCAGCTTTCAGAGTCTGGGACAGTGATATTCAAAGTGGGACATGCAATCTACTGTATTTACTGTAATATGTATAAACAAGTGACAGAAATATTACCAATCTTATTTGGTATTTATGAGTAAACTGACTAATAATATACTCTAACCATCTGTATTAGCAATCCACTGCAGCCACAGTGAAGTCACTTACAGGGGTTGCACAATGAAACTGAAGCTGGTTTTAGACCACAATAATTCATTAGTATGGTGTAGGGCCTCCTTTTGCGGCCAATGCAGCATCAATTAGTCTTGGGAATGACAGATACAAGTCCTGCACAGTGGCCAGAGGGATTTTGAGCCATTCTTCTTGCAGAATAGTGACCAGGTCACTACATGATGCTGGTGGAGGAAAACGTTTACTGACTAGCTCTTCCAAAACACCTCAAAGTGACTCAATAGTATTTAGATCTGCTGACTGTGCAGGCCGTGGGAGTTCAACTTCACTTTCATGTTCATCGAACCACTCTGTCACCAATCTTGCTGTGCGTATTGGTGCATTATCATCCTGATACACGGCACCACCTACAGGACACAATGTTTGAACCATTGGGTGCACATGCTCCTCCAGAATGGTTTGGTAGTCCTTGGCAGTGACGTGCCCATCTAGCACAATTGGGCCGAGTATTTTAAGCGCTCAACTTTACACTATAATCTTAAATCAAGCACAACCTTTTTTTAATCTCAGGAAATCTTAAAATGAGATAAATAACTGTTAAAATAAGATATAATACATCTCTCCCCCAAACTCTCATCAAATAAATCTGGTTTCAAGATTCAGTAACAAACTTGATTCAACAGTCACACAAAAAACATCTGCAAGCATTGTCTGCTTATTGTATGCATATACATCCATCCATTCATTCTTTCTCCTCCACTTATCCAGGATCGGGTCGCGGGGGCAGCAGCCTAAGCAGGGAAGCCCAGACTTCCCTCTCCCCAGCCAATTCATCCAGGTCTTCCGGAGGGATCCCGAGGCGTTCCCAGGCCAACCGGGAGACGTAGTCTCTCCAGCATGTCCTGGGTCGTCCTCGGGGTCTCCTGCCAGTGGGACGTGCCCGGTACACCTCACCAGGGAGGCGTCTGGGGGGCATCCTAACCAGATGCCCGAGCCACCTCATCTGGCTCTTCTCGATGGGGAGGAGCAGTCCCTCCCGGATGACTAAACTTCTCACCCTATCTCTAAGGGAGAGCCCAGACACCCTGCAGAGGAAGTTCATTTCGGCCGCTTGTATCCATGATCTTGTTCTTTCAGTCACGACCCACAGTTCGTGACCATAGGTGAGGGTAGGAATGTAGATCGACTGGTAAATTGAGAGCTTTGCCTTTCGGCTCAGCTCTTTCTTCACCACGACGGACCGATACAGCATCCACATCACTGCAGAAGCTGCACCGATCCGCCTGTTGATCTCCCGCTCCAGTCTTCCCTCACTCGTGAACAAGACCCCGAGCTACTTAAACTCCTCCACTTGGGGCAAGATCTCATTCCCGACCCGGAGAGAGCATGCCACCCTTTTCCGACTGAGGACTATGGCCTCAGATTTGGAGGTGCTGATTCTCATCCCGACCGCTTCACACTCAGCTGCGAAACGCTCTAGTGAGAGTTGGAGATCAAGGCTTGATGAAGCCAACAGAACCACATCATCTGCAAAAAGAAGGGATGTGATGCTGAGGCCACCAAACCGGACCCACTCAGCGCCTCGGCTGCACCTAGAAATTCTGTCCATAAAAGTGTATGTATATGTTTAGTATATTTTACACATGTTGAGCCTTAAAGTTTAATTTTAAGTAATTTCTCTTAAAACCTGTGTTTTCTGCTTATTTATATGTATCTTTAGTCTCATCTTAATGGGTGGCTGTGTGCCTAAGTGTCCCTGTCTACTTTTTCCCCAGGTGCCTTACATGGCACCACTGCTCCCTGAGGGATGGGTTAAATGGATAAATTTTTTGTATGTGATTTTTATTAAAACCAGCATTTTCTACTTATGTTAAGCCTTCGAAATACATCTTAGTTCTAGATTTAACTAAGTTAATTTGTAAAATCTTGTCAAGCGAAATCTCGCTGCATGGACATATAATTTCACTTATTTTGAGGACCTTTTTCCTCAGATTGAGTGTTTTTATCTTGTTTTTAGACACCCATATTTTGCAGTGTGTACACCAGTAGGTGAACACATGGCTGTGGCTTTTCAGAGGGCTACATAACACAGTAAGTGAATGCATCACCTTTCAAAGGCACTTCAGTACCAGCAGTAAACATAACCGCTCCTACGGTCTGACACTCAGTACTGAGAGTTTCTTTTTAGTCCAAGCTGTAATGATCAATTTAGGTCAAAACACACCAACAGAAACAGTGTAATAACGAAAGGTTAAAGGCGCAAAAATGATTGCATGATCCAAACAAATAGGAAGCAGTATTTCACTTGTACTACTGGGTCCATGCAATCTAATGCAACACAATCTACAGATAGTGTCAAAAGTACGTAGTCAGATCTTAGACATTGCACCTTTTAACATGGTGGCTCTGCAGTTTATCGAGCAGGTAATCAGATTCCGATTATCTCTGTGGCTCTTGTGGTCTTTTAATGTGGTTTTAATGAGGAAGCAACACAAATTACAACTGAGCTGACTACAATGCTTTCAGCTCCCAGTGAGGGAGGCTGCACTGCTAAATGCTACAGATTCATTATGCCAGTGACAATGAAGCAACAATGGAGCATATTCAGTTGAAAAATGCTAAAAATTATTGATAAAGATTTCATCGTACATTCTGACTGAATAGCGCAAAATAGCACATCCAGTAGATGAGAGTTATATAGCCCCTTGAGGTTGGGAGTCACTTATTAATTTCTAAAGCACCAAGAGCAGCACTCCAGATTTCGTTGTATCATCAAATGACAAAAAAAGGCTTTTGATTTGATTTGAGTCATAACTGTTTTCCACACATCTTTTTCTCTCTCACTTTTCCACTGGAGGTATATCAGGCTGTTGCCTACCATCTGACCTGTTGAAAGTAAGATGTGAGCTATGAAATTATAGTCTGCAGATATTAAATTACTCTCTGCTGTTAAGTATCGTCACTGCCATTGTGCATTCCTGAATAGGCTGGCTTTACCGTCTCTTTGTCATTTAAGATTATTTCGGTTTCCATCTCTGCCCTGTTCCTTTCTCTTGTTACAGATCTATGTCTTGCAGTTTGTCACATTTTCTTCACTGCTTCAACTTATGTAATACACAAGAAGACACATTATTGACTGGCTTTGATGGCCGGGCTTGCATTCTATTAAAAATGAAACCCTTTGAGCCACTGAATTAATTATATGGATGTAATGGATAGCATTAGTCCCAAACGAGGCTATCGTTAATGCAGGAATGATATTAAGAAGAAGCTATCGTTTAGCTGCCTGGAGCACAACTACTGTCAGATTTTTCGTACCATCACCGATTCCAATCAGTTCCACAGTGACCAAGGAGATGAAGTGAATTGGCTCATGGAAGTAAGGGATAATACCAGACATCTGCAGTCTACTCTTTGGGTCTTCTGTTTGTGTTTTTCCTTGTCTAGTTATTCATTCATGCTCATGTGTGTCTGTTTTATTTTGTAGGCCACTCTCCTCATGTTTCATGTTTGGTTTTATTTCCTGATTTTTTTTTTTTTTAATTTTTTTATTAAGGGCCATCCCAAACCACGTAGTGCAGGGGGCAAGTGGACCGCTGAGCCCTTACATAGTGAATGTGCATCGGTGCACATGTACAATGGCTTTAGCAGGAAGTGCGACGGCAAAAAATGGAGGAGGAACCAACATACAAATTTAAGTTCTGCATGTGTCCAGTATTTCCCTCACACCTTTGTCACACTGACAGAAAATAAGACAAGTTTGGAAAGATTAAAAAAAGACAAAACTAGCAAATCATCTCGCTGCCTATACTTAATCTTTTCATCAAATTACTTGACTTTTTTTTTACATGTTCAGTTTTGCGTGCACTGAATCTTCTGTCTCAAAGTCCCTGTTGCCCAAAGTCTCCAACTTTTAGGGTCCACCTGCTCCATCACTACATCACTACTACAACATAACAAACCCAGATCTCTAACCTATCTGATAGTAGTTACCTTATGGTGTAAATAATATAGGCGCCAGGTTTTGACAAGGAAGAAGAATGCATTGGAAAGACCATATCTGGTTCCTCTGCATTGGTTTCGATCTTCTGAACTGTCTTTTCCAAGCAAAACTGTCACACTAGAAAGGTCTCCATTGACTCCACAGTCCTGTACACATGTTCACTTTGTCCATGCAGGAATCCTGGGAAAAAAGGTCTTATCATCTAGTATGTTAGTGGTCTACCATGACACTTTTTGGGCCTCTGAGACAAAGCAGCCGTCACAACTTTTTATATTTGTGCAATGACCCATGTCTCTTTTTGTGATCTTCAGCCTGTCCGCTATTCCTTCACATGCATTTTTAACAAGTCATCTGAATTCTCAAGTAGAGCAGTGCTGAAAAGATTGCATGAAATAGATAAAATAAACGAATGCTTGCTAAATGTGCAATAATTAAGGTGAAAAGACAAAAAACATAAATGTGAAAATGAATGAAAAATGGATCAGGAGGAAAAAGAAGAGAGGGTAGCTTACGAGTCGGTATCAAACTGAAGAGTTTGACAAGCAGCAGCATGATGGAGGACCTTGATGTCTGTAAAAATCAGTGAACTGTGTCAGGCACACTGAGGGGGGTCAGAGGGTGAAACAGGCTCTAAAAGGTCGAACTAAGGGCAAATTTTCCCATGTCAGATCTCTGGGTTGTCAGCCTATCAAAAAGAAGTTTAGATACCCTTTTATTCTCATTTTCCCTGAACCTCTCACTGTTTGACCCAAACTTAAACCTTTAGTGAAAATCAACTAAAAGAGTTGTGTCAGAATTAGTTTTCCAGCTTTCGAGCTTCATTTTCTGAGACTAAAACCTGATGATATGGATTGACAATTGCATGAGTTGTCCAGGTTGGGTGTTGTCCATATTTTCGTCTTTAGAACTTAAATCTGTTTTTCATTTGATGAAAGTTAATTATAATATTGTTGGTCACCTAATGTGTTGTTCAGCGTTCATTGAACTTCACCCTCTCAGATCGCTCAGGTCATGAAAAATGCTGGCACAGGGCACTTTCAGTTTAATAAAAGGGCTGGCACTCAAAGAGTTAATAGATAATTCTCAACCTTGGAAACGAGAATTATGTCCCCTTGTTTGTTTCTTTTATATTTATTACTTCTAATTAGTAGATTAGTTTGACTGCTACCTATTTACATTTGTTTTTCTTTCACACATATATATAAATGTCACATTGAATGCATCTTTAAAGCCTTGACTGCAAATGCACTTCAATTAGATTTTATTTACCCATGACAATAACAATATGCTCTTCTACTTTGCACCTCACTTATTAACATCACTCTACTTAGTCCATTAGCACTTAATGTTGCCACTGAATTAAAAATGCTAATGCAGAGTGGTTGTCTCAGACTATAAATAATAGGCCACTGGCCATTGGTTATTCTCCAGATTACTTTAAACTGGCCACCACAGAGCACAGCTGGACGATCCCACCAAGCTCGAATAGCAAGAAAGAAAAGGGGAATGAAAGAGAGGAGTGGAAAGCCAGTGAGGGCTCATGTTCCTCTCACAACAGAAGAGAAAGATAAACAAGCAAAATTGCATGATTGAAAGTTGCAGAAGGAACTAAACTGAGACTCAAAGGAAGAATGACACTGGAGAAACAGAAACTGAACAGTAACACTGAGAGCTACTCCAGTCAAACAAGAGAGCAAGCAGGAAATAAGAATGCACAGGGAATTGACTCGACATCACCGTATCCTGAAGACAGGGGGACGCTTGAACTAACTACCTTGAAAATAATGAAATAAAATTTAAATCTTGACAATCTGCCTCAGGCTGTTTCACACTGAGCAGAGAGGACCAGCACTCAGACTTCTATTAATGGGTACGGCTCATTTTGAAGCTCAGAACAAAAGGTCCGGAAATCTTTGAGGTGTCTCTGAGGAATTTTAAGGATGTAGGAGATGTAAGTTTGTACTCTCACAGGATGGTCGCTGAGTGTTTGATGGTGCAAGATTGGGGGATGGAAGGTCTTTATCAATGCCTGGTGATGGGATGTAACACAATGGCACCACATAGACACAAATAATTACTGTCACTGGTATGTACCTACATGCACATGAATAAAACACTTAACATGTCCTTATCAACAACAATGTGTGCAGTGTATACTGTATATACACCTTGTCTAAAATCACATTCTAATAGAGACCCAAAATACAAGTATGAACCTGACTATTAGCATATGTCCTCTTTCAAATTATCTGGGAAAAATGTGATGCAAATGTGATGTGATTTGACCAATCTGTCAGCAGACATTTCTAGAGCAGAAGCAGGAGAGAAAGGTGTGTTTGACGCAGTAAACCAGCCGAAAGACAATTCATAATTGGATTATCACAGCTGGGGACAAAAACTCTGCTGTGATCAATTTTCTCAGAATCACAAATAGTTGTACTTGTCTCATAAGACAAGGAAATCAAGTCACACCTGATCATTTTGCTTTTAAATGCAATGAAGTTAATCTAAAAGTAGATAAATACATCTTTTGAAGGCTTTCATATCATTCCTTTAAATTAGCTAAACTAACTGCAACTCTGTTTAACAAATAAATATGGTATTACATTTGGTGTGGAGTGCATATACTGTACCTGAGACTGAGAATATGTTCTCCCAAACCTTATTCCCAATGGTCAAAGCTACAGGCAGGCAATAAATCCTAGAAAAAGTTGATTCAGCTCCATCACAATCTATGTGAGAACTGTGTTTCTATGTTTTCATCTCAACCCGTCACATGCTTCAGTCTTGTCATCTTCATTGTTTGCATTAAAACCATTTAGTTACATTTAGAAAAAAAATGGTCGAGCTTAAAACTACCACATTTGTGATGTGAAAATGGAGTGTGAGTATTTGCTGTTCCCACTATTGGGACAAAGAATTGGCATTTGACACCCTGGGAATGAGACTGGGCTGTAAACACAACTCCTTCACCTGGGCCTGAAAATTTTTTTATTTGGATTTGTGATTTATTGCAAGTCTGTGGTTTTATACAATATATTTGTCCTTATTTAATGTTCTGCTTTGCAACAACAATGTGTAGACACCTAGTTCTAACATTTCATTTTGAGTCTATGGGGAGCCAAATTCAATGCACACGTACTGTATGATAACATGCTATATTGGAATTAATGTGGTTATGGTTGATTAGAAAAGTGAAGAGCAGACACCAAAGAACCACAAACCACAATAAGTCTCAAACTGCTACACAGAGACTTGTGCAGCTTAAACTATTGCCAAGCAGAAAGCCAGGGCATGGTTCAATTTCACCTTAGATACTGAAAAAATACATTAAAGAAAAAGTTGGTTTTGTTCTGATTCAGTTCCCGTGGAAGTCAGCGTCACATCCTAATGGTTCAATCTTTTTGACATTCAGACACAAAAAGGCTGGGAAGGCATGAACTGAATATCAATCCATCCATCCAGTGAACTTACCGAAGTGCACTCGTGCACATGGAGACCATGAGTGCATAAAAGATGAAACTTTTCACTCAGGTACACTGGATTATTCTTTTGTTAGATCTCTAAAAAGAGGAATATATCAGAAGGAGAAATGATTGAGATACTGCAGCTCTCAAAAAATATCCTCAAATGCTCATAAAATGTAGGCAAACATGTCACTTAAACAAGAAAACATCTATAGATACAACACAATCTTAATGTAAGACTTAAGACTAAGGATTTTGGGTCACTTTGATGTTCAGACAATCTAATTTGGGAACTGGATGGAAATGTTTTTGTGCACAAATGTATGCAAAATATGTCAATATTCAAAATGTGAACAAATTGTTTTAAAATAAAACGTCCTATGTTAAAAACTGAAACTGAAATGTGTTATTTATTGTGACTTAATTGAAATATTTATTATAACGCAACACAATATACACTAAGAGGCATTAAAAACGCAACATTGTGTTTTTTCGATATTAATTTTCATAATTTATTGGGCGACTTCACTTGGTATAATACTGAACATGAATGAACAAAAGCAACAATAGAAAAATTAATCGACATGGATTACAAATGTCAGTATCTTGTGTGATCGTCGTGGCATAAACATGATGAGCGCGTTTCGGCCACTGGAATCACTTCCCACTCTTCCAAGAGTGCAGTACGGAGATCAGCAACCGTCACCGGCAGTGGAATACGACGCCGTATACGGCGATCCAGATTGTCCCAAAGGTGTTCTATCGGATTCATATCCGGGGAATAAGGCGGCCAGTCCATAACCTGCACATTATGTCTGTGCATAACGTGCCTGCAGGCGTGAGATAGTGCATCTGTAGAGGCCAAAATGCCTGGCTACCCTCGCTTCGGTCATTGTTGATCTCAGCATACCAATGGCCTGCTCCCTCATGTTTGCTGCTAAGCGTGGCATGGTGACCGTCTGTGACAGCTTGCATTTTTCCTCCAGGTTTTTAAAGCCTTGACCAGTTGAGCTCAAATCACCAAAAGAACTCATTGAAAGCTTTCAAACAATGTCCTAACGAATCACACATGCAAAAACAGGGATTGGTACCGTCTGCCACGTTAATTTATTGTTTGAGCTGAAAAATGTGGCTCCATAATTTCAATAGCCACAAGTGGTAGTAAACAAAACATTCTTTTGTATACAAAGTAGTTGTATCCAATTTTATTTTACATTGACTTTGTTGCTTTTTTAATGCCTCTTAGTATAATTAAGGTAACAATTTGCATGGACATTTTTGAGTAGCCTGAATTTAAAATAATTAAATTAGAACAGATTAAATTTTAGACTTTTGGATTCATAAGAAGTTGCTTCAATTTAATAGAGCTTTTAGAGGTCAAAGAAAATCCTGTTGGTTGTACTCAGTGCATAGGAATTACTTAATAATGTTAGAGTTGGAAATACTCGAAAAGATGCAAATTGTTTTAATAAATAAATAACTAATTTAATACAATTATTTTTTTTTTTTTGTTGAGCCAGTGGACTTCCTTTCAGGAGAACTAGCTTGTGGACGAGCTTGTAGTTTTTTTTTTTAAATATTTAGTTGATTATTTTTACGTGGTTCTTCTAGTTTTATGTAAGTTGTTTGGGTATGCAGCAATATTTCAGTAACCACTTTCTTTTTCTAAAAAGGAAAAAATGCACCCTTAACTCTGTACAAGTTTCAGTGCAATTGCAAACATCTGCGAAACCCAATAAAAGTTTGGAAAAATTAATCTGTTAGTTATAAACATAACATGCTATGAATTTATACAACAAAAAAAAGATCAGGTTGTCGAAATATCAGTTAAGTGTAGTTTAAGTGGATTCACCTTTCATCCCAGAATGGAAAACCATGTTAAAGTGAGCAGGTCAGTGCTCTGCTCTCTGATGATGAACTACCAGTGTAATTTAAGTGCTTCAGAGTGAATTATTTCTAAGTCATGTGGGAAATGTTTATTAAAATGGCCTATCAAATGTGCTTCAAAATGAGATTGCTCTCTCTGTTAATTCCATCAGGTGGTTATGGAAATACTTAAGCTTCAAGTATCTAATTCAATCAAGTGGAAGAAAGCAATCAAAAATCTGATAAAATGAGCTGCTTTGTTTTAAAGCACATTAACTTTTATGACTGGTTGTCTGCTCTGAGAGATCATGTCTACCTGCACTCAAAGACTTAACTTTTGTTGAAGGTGCATTTCCTCCTTGTCTGTTCTGAAGAAAGCTGCCTTTCTTTAAACCGATCCGTGTTCCTCGCAGTCAAGAGATGCACAGAAAGTGAAAGTGGTGAGTGAGAGAGAACAAAAGAGAGAGGCAGGAAGAAGTGTGACAGAGCTTAGACTGAAGAGAATCCACTGATGTGTGAAAGCATATTCCACAATCAGGCCTGCGCTTTGTGATTCATAGAGAGGGGAGACAGCAGAGGGGAGAAGAAAAGAGTGATTTCCTCGACATAAAGAAAGCATCCGAGAGTTCCTCCAAGGTCAGAAATGTAACCCCTGAGCGAGTGTGGAAGTCACCACTTGATGTTTCATAGCTCTTTGTGCTGCCACTAGCCTTCTGACAAGTATGATGGGCATATGTCTGTCTATTTATAACTTAAACACAATGTAAATTTGACTAGAAAGCCCCCTCTTGTGCTGTTAAGATGGGGAAAAAAACAATAAATCAATCATCTTTTCTCTTTCCTGACTATATTCATGGAAATAAATGTCCCTAAATTTTCCTAAGGGCCACAAAGTAAAACTGACTGACCTGACTCCCGTGAAGTCATTAAGTGTACAAAAATTGCAAAAATAAATAAACTATTTAATATAAAAAAATACAATTATTATTATTATTATTATTATGTGCCTGCCGTCGAGCAAGGCTGGCGAAGCCAGCCTTGCGAGCACGGCGGCACATATTACTATTCCTTTTGGGGGGGAGGCCCCAAGTGTCTTAGCATTCATGGCAGGCTTAGCCATGAATGCTTTAATGGTAGGTCCAAAACACACATAAATGATGGAAAATGATAAAAAATATCAAAAACCACCAAAATCCATCCAAACACCATAAAAAACACTGTGTTTTAAGCCAGCAACGCGCTTATTAGTATTCAGGACGGGAGTTTATTATGTGCCTGCCGTCGAGCAAGGCTGGCGAAGCCAGCCTTTGAGCACGCGGCGACATATTACTATTCCTTTTGGGGGTTCCCAAGTGTCTTAGCATTCATGGCAGGCGAAGCCTGCCATGAATGCTGTAGTGGGTCCAAAACACACATATGTGATGTAAAATGATAAAAAATACCAGAAAATACCCCAAAAAATCCATCCAAATATCACTTAAAAACACTGTATTTTTAGCCAGCAACGCAGCTTATTAGTATTCTGGACCCGAGAGTTTATTTTTTTATTATTATAGACATTCTTGACAATTAATGCACGATCGTACCGTAAGGTGCACCCAGGCATGAGATATATCAAATCGTATGCGTCTCGATCGTGCCACGATGGCTATTACTTTCTCCGTCAAAACTGTTACCATGGCGACGCTAGACCCCAAAAACACTTGAAAAAGTCCCATAGGAATGAATGGGGAAAGGGTCAGACTTCAAACTTTTTCCTTCAGCGAACAAACAGTCACAGCTCCCTCATACTTTCACCTAGAAACTCCATTCAACTTGCAAAACACAGCAAATTTACCTGACTACATTTTCATAATTCATCATCTTGTCATAAAATGTACCGTTTGTCTGTCAGATCGATTTATTCAGAGCCTGGAAAATGTCAAAAATCAGAGCTTAACATGGGTGTCTATTGCGTGCACTAGAGTTACACAACTACACACCTAGAGTGGAGAGCAGTTTCAGAATCGTCTGAGTTTTTTTTTTTAAATCGCGATTGTGAGGGCTACGTTCACTCCACCGACATAATTTTTACAGCAAGCGTTGGAAATTTAGGTCCTGGCGTGGCAATGTGTGTCTTATGTCTGTGAGATTTGAACTTTTTGCTCCGCCCTTAAATAATACCCCACCTCCCAAAATTCTCTCCATAGGGCCCAATGTTAATTTTCAGAGGAAAGGTGTGAAAGCAGAGAAACCTCTTGTGTTTAACCTGCCACTGACGGGCTTCTGAGTGGGCTAGAGACATAAAGTTTACACCGCTGCGATCCTCATGGGCTCCTGCCACCTCCGGTCCAAACCCCAAAGCCGTACTCCTACGGTTCTTGAGTTATTCAGAGGAGTTTGACAGGGTCCAACTCAGCTTGAAATCAATGGCAGTCAGTGAGAGCCAGTGTGGGGACAGACCAGGGCGCCTAGACTTTTCCATAGGGGTGCCCGTGGGTGTTGAAGCCATGCAGGGGTGGCCAGCAGAATTAGGTGATATGCATGATCCTCCATCACCATAGCATCATTCACATGCAAAAATCTAAGCTCTACTCCTTATAGTTTTTTTTATACGAGAGGTGATTCGACAGGTCAGCTCATAATCAGAAGCATAGTGTGACAGAGCAGCTGTGTGTGTGTGGTATTTGAACTGAAGGGACCCTGTCTGTGATATGATGCATAGGTCAATGCTGATGATACAGAGAGTGGGTGACATCATTGATCACACACACAGACAGGAAGCTCAGGCTGTTTCCTTCAAAATAAAAGTCTGTTTTTTCAAAATAAAAGCCCCCAACTTCAGAGGGGTAACTTTTTCCTCACGGGGAAGCTGTGGCCATGACTGTCCTTTCAAAATAAAAGCCCGAACTCTGATTTGATCTTCTCAGGAAACAAGGTGTGTTTGTTTGCAACAGGAACCTGGGACAGGCACGCCGCGTAGTGCGTGCTTGGCGTGTTGTTTTCAACACGCAGACCTGGGACAGGCACGCATACGAAGTGCGTGCTTCGTGCAGGAGAGGGTCAGCATGCATCAGGCTGGGCCTACATGGCCCGGCGTCGCGTGGGCCAGGCGTCATGTGTGCAGGCACATATTAAAATTTCTTCAGGAATTTTTAGTCTAGTTTTTTTATTATTATTATAGACACATTTTGACAGTGTGCGGTCGTACCCGTAAGGTGCACCCAGGCATGACATATATCAAATCGTGCGTCTCGATCGTGCCCACGATGGCTATTACTTTTCTCCGTCAAAACTGTTACCATGGCGACGCTAGACCCCAAAAACCGGCGAAAATTTCTCATTGAAATGGAATGGGAAGCGAGGTCAGACTTCAAACTTTGGGGCTTCACCGAACAAACAGTCACAGCTCCTCATACTTTCACCTAGAAACTCCATTCAACTTGCAAACGCAGCAAATTTACCTGACTACATTTTCATAATTCATCATCTTGTCATAAAATGTACCGTTTGTCCGTCAGATCGATTTATTCGAGCCTGGAAAATGTCAAAAATCAGAGCTTAACATGGGTGTCTATTGCGTGCACTAGAGTGACACAACTACACACCTAGAGTGGAGAGCAGTTTCAGAATCGTCTGAGTTTTTTTTTAAATCGCGATTTTGAGGGGCTACGTTCACTCCACCGACATAATTTTTACAGCAAAACGTTGGAAATTTCGTCCCGGTCGTAGCGATGTGTCTCTTATGTCTCTGAGATTTATGATTTTGGCTCCAGACCCTTAATTAGGCAGCACCTTTTTCCAAAAATCTCTCCATTGGGCCCAATGTTAATTTTCAGAGGAAAAGGCGTGAGAAAGCAGGAAAACCTCTTGTGTTTAACCTGCCGCTGACGGGCTTCTGAGTGGGCTAGAGACATCAAATTTACATCGCTGCGATCCTCGCGAGCTCCTGCCGCCTCTCGCCTAAACCCCAAGCCATTACTCCTTACGGTTCTTGAGTTATTCAGAGGAGTTTGACAGGGTCCACTCAGCTTGAAATCAATGGCAGTCAGTGGGAGCCAGTGTGGGAGTCAGACCAGGCGGCGCTAGACTTTTCCATAGGGGTGCCCCATGGGGTGTCGAAGCCATGCAGGGGTGGCCAGCAGAATTAAGTGATATGCATGAACCTCCATCACCACAGCATCATTCACGTGCTAAAATCTAAGCTCTACTGCTTATAGTTTTTTTTATACGAGAGGTGATTCGACAGGTCAGCTCATAATCAGAAGCATAGTGTGACAGAGCAGCTGTGTGTGTGTGTGGTATTTGAACTGAAGGGACCCTGTCTGTGATATGATGCATAGGTCAATGCTGATGATACAGAGTGGGTGACATCATTGATCACACACACACAGACAGGAGCTCAGGCTGTTTCCTTCAAAATAAAAGTCTGTTTTTTCAAAATAAAAGCCCCCAACTTCAGAGGGGTAACTTTTTTCCTCTCACGAGAAGCTGTGGCCATGACTGTCCTTTTCAAAATAAAAGCCCGAACTCTGATTTGATCTTCACAGGAAACAAGGTGTGTTTGTTTGCAACAGGAACCTGGGACAGGCATACGTAGTCGCGTGCCTCGATGTGTTTGTTTTCCACATGAACCTGGGACAGGCACGCACGGCGCGTGGCTTGATACAGGAGAGGGTCAGCATGCATCAGGCTGGGCCTACATGGCCCGGCGTCGCGTGGGTCCGGCGTCATGTGTGCAGGCACATATTAAAATTTCTTCAGGAATTTTTAGTCTAGTTATTATATATTCCACAGGATGAAGGGATACTAATTAATGCACTGATGTAATCAATCTTTAATATATAACTTTAAGAATGTTTTAAATAATTAAAGCCCTAAGGATGTTTTGCTGCTAGTGCAGTTTTGATATTAGTGTATGCAGCTAAGTTACTTTTCATTTTCATTTATCACATCATTTATTCTCAAAGTCCCCGTGAATATTTTATTTGTATCACAGAGAAGCGTTTAAATCTTGAGAACATTAAAGTTAAATGATCCATTTTCAGGAATAAACAAAGAAAATATCTGTGGTCGACAGACCAGAAACAAAATCCATGCTTAGAATTGCATGATAGTCCACTGCTGGTCATGCAGGTGTGTATGTGTGGGCATGTATTACCTATGTTATGGGGACATAAATCTGTTCACACAGTCACATTGTGGGGACTCATTTTCCTTCTGGGGACAAAATGCAGGTCCCCATAATGTGAACTGTTACATTTTAGGCTGAAGATTTGGAGACAATTTAATGTTAGTGTAAAGTTAGATTTTGGTTAGGGTTAGGATTAGGACTATGCAAGTACTGGTTGTTTAGGGTCAGGGGAAGTGCCTAGGAAATTAATGTAAAGCCACTGCACAAAAAAACATTTTTTTTTGTGCAGTGTGAAAGGGATCGACGCAACATTTTGAAGCGGACTCAGCAATCGACCCCGGGGGTTTATTGGCTCGGATCGGATCGGCTACAGTGTGAAAGTCACTTTTACTATTTACCCACTGATGTTGATGACATCACCCTTAATGGGAGCGCATATGTGATTTAGTCCTACTTCCGGCGCACTTAAATCTGTAATGATGACGTTGTCAACATGATGACGTATGGGAGGGAGAAAAAAACAGGAAGTAGCTCTCACAGCTGGAGGTCAGAGCCGCCTCAGCTGGCACTGTGAAAGAGCCCAAATGCTGATCCGAGCCGTGTCAACGCAGGTTAGAAAATCCCGCATCGACACGTTAATTTCAGTGTGAAAGCGGTATAAGTCAATGTAAAGTCCCCACAGTGAAAGCAATACATGACTGTGTGTGTGTGTGTTCCTCCACACACTGAGCGAACCCACTAGATGAACAATTATCATTCATTACTGCTAGCTGACAGCCTCTCTTCTACATTCGCTACCTCTCCGTGTCTTTACCGCTTCCTCTCACTGCGGTTCTCAAGCTTTTCCTAGATGTCCTTCAGTGATCAGCGTGGAGCTGTCATGCTGTCAGCCCTCCATCAGCCTATCGATTCACCTATCTTTGCCCGACCATGGACAAATGCTTGCATGCCAATTTCTCAGTTTTCTCCCCAGTCCCTTCTCTCTACCTCACTTGTTCTTTAGTTCTAAGTAGTTTTGGCAGCAGGGTAAATAAACTTTATTTCACTGTGACAAGAAATATTGTTCTTTGTGCCGCTTTTAGAAAGACTGAACAGTGTGGTGTTTCTAATACTCAGATGTGATCTTCTCATGGCACAGAGAGGCCTGATATTCCACTCTTTATTCACTGCTGCACTGACTTTTCCACATTTCCAAACCAATCACTAGTGTGCAACTGCTCTGAAGTTGTTTCCCTTTGACACTGAGAGTGTTAGCGACACATGCAGCGTGTATTGTATTGTGTATGCAATGGGTATTGACAGGATGACCCTGTACTCACCAGTGTCACTCTTGGCATTAAGGCTACACTAAAATCTGGTGATTAACTGGTAACGTGTTTTTTTTTTAATTTTCTACCCATTTTCCAATGTTATCATGTTCTCATGGCTGAGCAAATATTGATGATACCAATAGGAATGAAATAATACACCCTAATTATCTTAAACTGATCTGAATCTTTTTAAACATAATTATGGAAGCTGCTCAGTTCTGTTAGTATGCTGTGTATACAGCTCCAGTTGTAATTGATTTTCAGAAATGAAATGATGATAACTTTGGAAAGGCTGGTTTGGTTGTTTAACCATTCCTGAAACACTTTCTGTCAAATACCAAAGATATTTAAAAATCCATTAACATAGAAAAGAGAATTTGTTTTGTGTCATTATCATCTGTTTCAGCTTCAGTGAGACTAAGCTTTGTCGGCTATGCTGTTGTTGTTGTTTATCTTCGTTAAAATGATGAGGTGCTTAATGGTGACAAGTTAATAATATGCACATTCAGTTATACTGACACAGTATGAAATATTTAAAAAAATAAAGTTCCAAACTTTCAACCTTGAAAGCTTATTAAAAGAGGTCCTCTCTGTGAGACACATGGTCTAGCTGGGTCTGGTGGAAAAGGATGGAGGCAGGACTTCATATTTCTTCACGAGCAAGAGTAATATCCAACTCTAAATCACTTAATGAAGTTTGAGACACTGATTTAGAGGAACCAGGCTACACTGAACTGACAACACTGGGAAAATAATGG
This sequence comes from Synanceia verrucosa, assembly GCA_029721515.1. Classification (NCBI taxonomy): domain Eukaryota; kingdom Metazoa; phylum Chordata; class Actinopteri; order Perciformes; family Synanceiidae; genus Synanceia; species Synanceia verrucosa. The sequence goes on along the minus strand of CM056554.1, from coordinate 7,202,106 downwards.
AAAGGCTTTAAAGTTACATCCTTTTCTAGTGTGAGCAGTAGGTTTATTACATATCATGTCTTTTTCTCTCTGTATTATTACTCTACAGGTGTGTTGTGTTACAGGAAACATGATTATGAACACAGATCCAGTTTCAGAATAAGAATCAGAATTGATCATGGAGTACATACAGATGTTAATTTCTAAGTTCAGGCTCAGTGCAGCAGGGTGTGGGTAGTGACGATAAGAACTTCACCCTGAGAGGAATGCAGACTTCCAGATGGATGCTGGGGTGGAGGTAGTGTTTTTATAATGCTGTGTGCACATCAACAGATGTCACTACAGCTCCCAGGTGAGCGCTGGGCATACAGCAGTGAGCAGAACTTTACACACTGCTATGATTGAAAGGAAGTGCTGGAGCAGTTAAAAAGAAGAGTCTGCTACCTTCACAAAGGCAGGACATGGTTTTATCTCAGTGACGTATACTGTGTAGACTTGGAGACGGTCATTACTCTATATGCTCCGATTATCTATTACCCATTTCCAAACCTTTCCATAACAGTTTTAATGGACTGGTGCAGTACCCATTGGGGGTATGGCCTTTTGGTGAACATGTCTGTAATCTTTGGCCAATGTGGCTACACTACACAATATTGATTTCATTTTATTTCACCATTTTGCCCATTTAGAGTCATCTTTCATGATGCACAGAATATTTTGTACTGTGTCTCTGTCACAGAATAGCTCAAGTGAAAGACGAGACTTTTTATTTCATCATGGAAAAAAAAAATCATTTGTCTTTAATTTGTTTCATTCTTTATTGCCATCATCTCCTTTGATATCTGTGGTGTATACCATCTTGATATGTCCAAACTACAAATCCCAGAAACCACAAAATTACTAGAGACTGCAATCAGCCATCCACGGCTGAAAACCCACATTGACGTGTGTATGTATGTGTGTGTGTATATATATATATATATATATATATATATACATATATATATGTACAGTCATGGAAAAAATTATTAGACCACCCTTGTTTTCTTCAATTTCTTGTTAATTTTAATGCCTGGCTCAACTAAAGGTACATTTGTTTGGACAATTATAATGATAACAACAAAAATAGCTCATGAGAGTTTAATTTAAGAACTAAGGATTATTCATTTTCCATTGTTTTCTTGATAATAACCAAAATTACTTAAATTCTTACATCAATAGCTATGGCATTGTACTGCCAAAAACACTACTTTTAAGCATTCCATGTTTTCTTTTCTGTTTGCTTTAAACACATGATACACACAAGAGTTAATACTTGATTGCATAACCATTGTTTTTGATGACTGCAGCCATGCGTCTTGGCATGCTCTCCACCAGCTTCTGACATTGTTCTGCTGTCACAGCAGCCCATTCCTGTTGGACAAATTCAAACAAATTTTCTTTGTTTTTGGGCTTGTGGTTCTCCATTTTGAGTTTGATGATTTTCCACAGGTTTTCAATTGGATTAAGATCTGGTGATTGAGCAGGCCAAGGCATGGTGCGAATGTTGTGGTTCTCCATCCAGGCTTTAACTGACCTTGCCGTGTGGCAAGGGGCATTGTCTTGTTGGAAAATCCAGTCATTCGAGGCAGGAAAGAGTTTTCCAGCTGATGGAAGAAGACTGTTTTCAAGGGTAGTCCTGTACTTGACCTGGTTCATTCGGCCTTCACACAATTGCATTTGCCCTGTTCCACTCAGACTGAAACAACCCCAGATCATGACTGATCCACCCCCATGTTTTACTGTAGGGGCAAGACAGTCTGGGCTGTAAGCTTCTCCAGGCTTCCTCCTAACCAGTAAGTTGGCTGGAGTGGGCATCAATTCAAAATTGGATTCATCACTGAAGAGAACCTTAGCCCAATCATCAACAGTCCAATCCTTGTGGTCTCGAGCAAAGAGTAACCGGGCCTTCCTCTGCCTTTCATTGATGAAGGGCTTCTTGCGTGCTCTGTGTGACTTCAAACCAGCTTCAACAAGTCGGTTTCGCACTGTCCTTGCCGAGCAAGTCACATTTCTCGACAGTGCCCACTCATTTTTAAGGTCCCTGGAGGTCTGACGACGATTCCTGACACAGGAACGGATGAGTGCACGGTCATCTCGTGGGGTAGAAAGACGTTTCCTGCCACGGCCAGGTAGCAATTTGGTAGTGCCATGTTCAGCTTGTTTTTTTTTTTGTTGGAATGAACGGCTGTCTTGGAGATCTTCAGTTTTTTTGCTACCTGTCTCTCACTCATGCCAATTTCCAGCAGTGCCAAGATGGCTGCCTTTGTTGCTTCACATAATTCTTTTGTTTTAGGCATTATGTGAGAGCTGACAACTTCTGAGTTGTGCTACGGCTTGAATGTAAGCAGGAAACCACTCTAGGCCTTTGCATGTGCAGTGCTGCTTGTGACATGAAATGGCCTCTTATATACCCTGGGAATCAATTAAGCTTAAGAATGTCAAATAGGACATAAAGTATTATGTGACCAGCTGCATTTTTTGTTGTGTTCATTGTATTATACGTTTAGTGGTACCAGATATTAGAATGAACAAGAAATTGAAGAAAACAAGGGTGGTCTAATAATTTTTTCCATGACTGTATATATATATACACGTGTGTATATATATATATATATATATATATATATATATATGTATATATATATATATATATATATATATGTGTGTGTGTGTGTGTGTATGTATATATATATGTGTGTGTATATATATATATATATATATATATATGTATGTGTATATATATGTGTATGTATATATATATATGTATCAATGGCAATGGTACTTAAGCATCGGATTTTATATGTGATGTATAGATACTTTAATGGCACTCAATGAGTTTATATATTTATTTTATTCCATTACTACTACTACATTTAGAATGCATTTTACTTCGAGACATTGTTTCGCTTCTTGTTGCATTTTTACAATTTACCATTGAATTCCAAGCTTCAACATCAAATGGAAATCTTATGTGTGTGTGCATGTGTATCTGTATATATGTGTACATTATATATGTATATATACACATATAGGTATATGTTAATTTTGTATTCTTTATATTTTAATATTGTATTCATTTTATTGCATTACTGTTTATATTTTTAAGTGTATGTGATTATATTGTACCCTGTACAGCACTTTGGAAAAGTGCTTTAGAAATAAACTTGATTTGAAAGAGTCAAAGTTTTAAGACACATACATGGACAACTAGCAACCTACTGGTTTGTCAATATTTAATATTTCCTTTCATCATTATTAATCAATATTATCATTTTTAACTTATCATTTAATATAAATAACCTCTATAAAACACTGAGACCATGAACCTGAGGAGAATGAGAGACCTCATAGAGCTGGCTAATCATCAGAGATACAACAGGATGCTTTGTCAGTGGTTAAAAACACATCACAGATTGTCATCACCAGGTGGTACATTCAATCATAGCTGTATTGTATTACAGTATTGTTTCTGCACTGTGTGAATCGATTTAACGTTTCAGCTTGTTTACATTGGTATCACTCCTCTTGATTTACTTCTGAGTCCAATACCTCTGGGTCAAGCATTTGTGAGATTTAGTGCTCCCCTCTTCCACTTCACAGGTCAGAGGTTTTTAAACATTTCTGCCAAACACCAAATTTATGATCCTGGTCCCAGTCACACTCAGAAAAATGTGGTGTGCATGTGCAAAAGTAGTTCTCAAGCTGTGGGTGATATAATCTAATGAGCCTGAGAAATGTACAATAACAAGAGCTGATAAAGTGTATCATTATATGTCCCTTTAAAAACTGACTTCATGTGTCCTCTTTACTGTAATTATTTGTACAATGGTTGCTTTTAACATAACATGATATGCGTGAATGGGGAACCAAATGTGGTAACTCTCTTAGTTTGGGCAGAGTTTGGATGCTACGCTGTAAGTTTTCCACCATATGTGGAAAAATGAAGCATTTGAGAGAGAGTGAATACAGATGCAGCATATTTAGATGGATAGTACGAGGAAAACAATGTGTTGTGAACTTTAGAATATATAAACATGTTTGAGTATGCAAAAACTTTGAGCATGATGCATGATGTATTCTCTTGAAAGAGATCGATGCAAGACAAAACTGGTGTAAGAAGTCAATGCTGGTAAAAAATAAATCCAGAAAGTATAGAGTACCGACAACGTTCAGGACAATTCTGTTGTGGGATTGGTTCAAAGATAGTCACATGTTTGGTTTACGCCATGTTTAATACATAACAGAAACACTAGTTGTTGGTACTCTATCTGTCAGTAATTTTGGGGCTTCTGGGATTTATATTCGGAACATAAAGAGATGGTATACACCACAGAGATCAAAACAGGAAATGGAGACGATTGTGATCAGAGAGCAAAACAAACAGAATCTGGACAAAAAAATGGTGATTTTGGTGAAAGAGGCTTCTACCTCTGATAAAACAAGAATGGAACAAGGTAAAACTTTTTTTTTCATGATGAACTAGTCTTTTCTTTCATTTGAGCTATTCTGTGTTTTCAGAATCATAGTACAAAATATTCTGTGGGTCTTAAAGTGACTCTAAATGGCCAAAAATGGTGGCACAAGGCACTTTCTGTTCTATAAAACAGCTGGCACTCAGTGAGTTAATTATCCATAATCCCCATAACATTTTAAGGGACAATTGGTATGAAAGGAGCTTTGAGCGAACAGATCCTGTTGCACATTTTCCACCTCTGTGTCTGGATCTGTTTGCGTCAGCCGTCTCCTCGCTCTGGTCCAACAGGATAAACTGTCCTGTTCTGTTGGATGCCGTCCGCTTCTGTTCAGGCTCTCGCTCAAATGACAGGATCGCTATCACAAGGGACATCTACTTCCGCTGGGGAATATCTGCATGTCAGCCAGCCTGTCTGCCTCTCTCCCTCTCAATTTGTCATCCTTTCATTGTCTTATGTTCTTGTTCCCTTATTTATTCCACCCAGCACACTCTTTCTGTCACTCATTGTCTCATCGTATGGTGGATGAAAAACAATGGATTGGCTTTGAGGGACAAAACAGGCCACCTGTATGAAAGAATGCAGAAACATTTTCAAGGATGATGACAAACAGAATATTTCTGCCGCTTTGTATATATTTGTGCCCATAGATTCCCTGAACAATGTGATGCTTAAGCCTCTACAATGATCCAATAGCACTTCCAAACTAACAAAGTTGTTAGTATTGATGAGTTTTAGGGTTCTCCCTTCATTCCGTTCTCAAAAATGAAAAATTTCAAGAATACCTTGAAGGATTGTTTTTGAAACTTTCCAAAAACTGAATCGATTTGTGGTCTTACAACATGTTTTTGGTCATAATTCAGTTATAAATATGCTAATCATGACAATTTCACTCACATGTCCTGGTTAGCAGAGACATAAAATCTTGTTTTGGATAGAAATCTTCTCAGTGCCTTGCTAGTGACCAGTGGCTGCATCTGCCACTGGTCAACTTCAAAGATCTACTATTAACCTTTATCATACGCCACATGTTGCTGCTATTCACATATGCTAAACTTACATTGATCAAGCATAATATTATTATGAATAAGAGTGATTATCTCTTTATCATGGCAACAAATGAACATGGAAAAAATTGCAAGGATGTGAGGAGTTTGACAACAAGAACCAAACAGTGATGTCTAGAGGACTGGGTCAGAGCATCTCCATTACTGCAGCTCTGGTGGGGTGTTCCTGGTCTGTAGTGGTCAGGATCTATCAAAAGTGGTCCAAGGAAGAACTAGAGACAGTGTCATGAGAGGACAAGAATCAGTGATGCAGCCGGGGAGTGAAGGATGGTCCTGATGGTCTGATACAACAGAAGAGCTACTGGAGCTCAAATTGCCAAAGAAGTTACTGCTGGTTCTGATAGAAATGTGTCAGAATTCACAGAGCATCACAGTTTGTTGTGTTTGGGGCTACAAAGTCACAGACCCATCAGAGTGTCCATGCTGACCCCTGTCCACCGCTGAAAGCGTCAACAAGGGGCATATGAGCGTTAGAACTGGACCACGGAGCAATGGAAGAAGGTGGCCTGGTCTGATGAATCATGTTTTCTTTTACATCACGTGGATGGCTTGGTGTGTGTCGCTTACCTGGGGAACACATGGCACCATGGGGAGAAGACAAGCAAGCAAAAGCAGTAAGGCTTTGGACAACAGTCTGCTGGGAAGCCTTGGGTCCTACCATCCATGTGGGCGTTACTTTGACACGTACCCCTACCTAACAATTGTTACAAACCATGTTCACCCTTTCACAGAAACCCTATTCCCTGATGGCTCTGGGCGCTTTCAGCAGGATAATGCTCCCTGCCACAAAGAAAAATTGTTCAGGAACGGTTTGATGAGCACAACAATGAGTTTGAGGTGTTAACTTGGCCTCCAGTTTCCCCAGATTTCGATCCAATCCAGCATCTGTGGGATGTGCTGGGCAAACAAGTCCAATACCATCTGGAAACTTATGGGACTTAAGGATCTGCTGCGAACACCTTGGTACCAGATACCACAGCACACCTTCAGGTGTCGAGTAGAGTCCATGCCTCGACGGGTCAGAGCTGTTTTTGGCAGCAAAAGGGGGGGCCAATACAATACTGTTTATTGGTCAAAACTGGCTTCAAATGACGTTTGTGTCTGGAGAGACAGAAGATGAACCAATCACCAAGAGCTACTGTCAGCTGATGTGGTTTAGACGCTGCAGTAGCATCAGTTCTACAAGAGCTTCACACGCAGCATCGTAAGATGAAAATTACACTGTCCTTCTCATTGATGCAAGCAGTGTCACAGTCAGTGAAATGGAGATCACCTGAGTGCAATTGATTTGTGTCGAGTGATTGTAGACTAAAAACACCTGTGTCTGGGTGGTCCAGTCACTGGTCCATTGGTACTCCTGCTACATTTGCAACATGAAGACAAAAGATCACTCCATGTAACTCTGATAAAGGATCGTTGAAATGTAAGTTAGGAGATGACTACAAATGTTTTATGTGTAAAAGTGGCATAATTTAGAAAGGCTGCATACCTGATTTGGATTGGCTGTTGCTGGGAACATTCAATAAACCAGCAGCAGATGACAAGCATTAGCCATGTATCTTCCCAGCTCATTAAGGCTTTTGTATACAAGGCAGGACCTTAAAGTCAATTCTAAATTATACAGGAAGCCAGCACAGAGCAGCTAAATGCATACACATTGATATCTGTCTTTTATAATTTCGGGAACTCAGACAGCGGTGTAATCAGCTTCAGTACAATGTTTCTTCAGTTTGAGAAAGGTAGGAAAAGCTGAACGATAATGACGGATACATTTTAACAACAGATTTAAAGAAGATACACAGCCCCCCTGAGCTCTGCTTATAAAGGCCAGTCCACTAATGCTAGGAGCCTGAAGATAGCAGCTAAATGACTGCAGTGACCTCCAGCAAGACAGCCACAAACCAGCTGAGGCTGGTCCTGAAACAGCTACACAACACAGCCCATGTCAAAATAACAGCATGTCTCGTCATTTTTCTAGATCTGTTGCCTCTCCTCTCCTCTCTGGGGATAAAGATAAGTCTTCTTAGCTGCCGAACTCCCTCCTATCTCAAAGTCTTCAACCTTAAAACACTAGTCTGTAGGGAGGCCAGGTGCCATTTATCTGCATGTAAACTACCAAACTACTACCAGATCTCCCTCACCCTTCTTCTCATCTAACAGGTAACAGAGTTTCTGTTTTTAATAGTACAAATTCAAATACATCCGACAGATTCACTGAGACTTTGAAATCAACATGTTTGCTAGCTTCACTCATGTCAGAGTTTGTCCCACATTTAGCTGAAGGAGTCTTTTCCCTCTGATTCTCAGTGCAAATGAGTCTTACATTTTACTGTTTTAAGGTATTCATGCAGTGAGCTGCTCATAACAAGGGGATGTTCCTCCAGCATGATATAAATATCAAACTGCTTACAACTTAAGAACTGAATATAGATCATGTCTAGCCTCATATTTGCCTTCCGAATGTGGTCCTGTTGTTTTGCATTGAGTTCTGCATTAAAAGCTCTTTCAATCTCCAAAACACATTTAAGCACTCTTATCCGTTTTTTGTAGCGTAAAGACACACTCAAAAAATGATTCAAGTCCCTTTTAGATCTGGCTCATTAATAATCAGTAAAATTTTTATCCAGTTCAGACAAAACCAAATATTCTTCTTGGTAAGTCTGCATTTTTTCAGTAGTATAATTGCTATATTCCTGTGAAATTATCTGCATTGTGTTGAGAAAATGAAAAGATAGCCACATTTCATTAGTTTGGCAGGTCGGAGCTCGTGGGCTTATTTTGCTCCATTGTAGCCAAGTGAGGTCTCGTTATACTGTTACTGAGTTTTGAAAGTAGTCACACACATCGGACGTATTTTGACATAATTTAAAATCCAACGCTTGAGTGCCATCGACGTAATAATCGGGTCACCAATTGCGGTCCCTCACAGCCTGTGAGTAAGTTTGGGGCTTCTGGGAGATGTAGTAGGAGCATAAAGAGTTAATATACACCACAGAGATCACAACAGGAAGTGGAGATGATCAACATTAGAGAGCAAAACAAAAGGATTCTGGACAAAAAGTTGTGTTTTTGGTGAAAGTGGCCTCTACTGTACCTGTGATAAAACAAGAATGGAACAAGGTAAAAACATTTTTCATGATGAAATAGTCTCTCTTTCATTTGAGCTATTTGGTGTTTTCAGAGACATAGTACAAAATATTCTGTGGGTTTTGAAATATGACTCAAATGGGCAAAAACGCTGGCACAAGACACTTTGTGTTTTAAAAAACGGCTGGCACTCAAACAGTGTGACAGTTATCCTTCAAGAATACAAGCTTCCCTTGAAACTAACCCATATTACAGTTGACCTGTATAAAAAGTTAATATTGTAATAGACAGCATTTCCTTCATCTGTGTTTTTTTTTTACTTGCAAAAACAAGAAATGCTTAATTGATCAACTCGTTTCAACATTAGCGTTATGCACACGTTAAAGCAAAGTTATAGTATCATATTCCAGTGTCTGCCTCATATTTGTGCTTCGAACCTGATTTTACTGTCTCAGGATCATCATTCACCTGCCTGCTTGCCAGTCTTTCACCACAGTACCTGCTAACATCAGCTTCATCTCAGCGATCTCCTCCCAAATCCCACATTCCCATTCTGTTTCCAGTTATCTAACAGATTTTACCACCAGCATCCTGTCAGAGTCCTGTACTTTGCTCCAACAGAAACAGAATTATCTCGATGGCAGGGTTTTTGTTTTCGACGGCTGAATCCACTGCAAGACCTAACTGTCCAGTCAGTGGACAGGAAGCAACAAAACCACGAGCAAAGCAGACACAGACCATACAGGCCACAGTTAATTGCACAATAAACACAGAAATATCGAACACAAATGCTGTTGGTTAGTCATTTTTATAACTGATGCCAGTAAAGACATGACTGTGGTTAGACTTTAACCTTTTAAGTCCTGACCCTGTTTTTTTTTTGTTTTTTTTAATACATGCCCATGCTTGGTATCTTTCTGGTATATTCAGCACTACATCATCTATATGAAAAGATAGTTATTATTTCACTATAACCTACTTCATTAACATATTGGACCAAAAGATACACAAAAATCATCAAATTTGAATTGAAAAAAAAAGTATTTATTACAATAAAAACCACAAACATGCTCCATCAGCTGTTTTGGAACTTGAAGAAATAAATATAGGTTGCAAATATGAATATGTAAATGTAAAATTGAAATGAAGTAATACTGTATTTTATTTTTTTAATGCACAAATACAGAAGGTTACTTGTCAGGAAAAAAAAATAGACTCGAAACAACATTTTAACACCAAACTGCATTTGCTGTTGCATCTGGTGAGATCTCCATTAATGGCCCTTAATAAAGGTGAGGAGGTGAACTTTAAATGATGCAATGCAATTTAAGAAACTATAAAGGATGCAATGCAATTTAAATAACAAGAGGAGATTAGCTTCTGAAGCTACTGAGCGTGTAACATTGAGTGCTCAGGGTCATTAGTCCCAAGCTGTAAAATGAGAAAGTTTGCTTCATCCCCTGGGCGATGCTTGGTTTGCCCTCAACTATTTTATTTCCAACACAGGCCAGGTTACAAACGTTCCCAAAATAACAGTACATTAAAATGTGTTGAGGTGCTCAATAAGCATTATAGTTTTAGTTTCATATCATCTTATTTATTTATGTCCTTGTGCTGCTTTATCAACGTGTCCTCACAGACGTTTCTCCCAAATTCAGTAAATGTGTTTCTATCAACTCATATGTGTAACTTAAATACAGTAACATGAATTTTTAACCAAACAATTATATTTTACAAAACTTCACCAAGTAGTTTTGTTGCTCTTTTTTCTTTTCATTTTATAATATCAACCACATATTTAACTCATTTTATAAAACAGAAAGTGCCTTATGCCAGCGTTTTGCCCATTTTGAGTCATAAGACCCATAAAATATTTTGTACTATATCTCTGAAAACACTGAATAGTTCAAATGAAAGAAGAGACTCTCTATTTCATCATGGAAAATGTTTGTTTTTTCCTTGTTCCGTTCTTGTTTTATCAGAGGTAGAGTAGAGGCCATTTTCACCAAAATCACCACTTTTTGTCCAGAGTCAGTCCATTTTGCTCTCTAATTGCGATCGTCTCCACTTCCTGCTTTTATCTCCATGGCGAATATTAACTCTTAATCATCCCACTACATCTCCCAGAAGCCCCCAAATTACTCACAGGCTGCGGGAGGCCTGCAAAAAATCAGTTGTTTAATTGCTCAACTCTTGTTTCTACACTAAAAGGCATTAAAAAACATTGAATTTTTTCGATATTTATTTGAATTTTCATAATTTATCTGTGGACGCCAAAATGCCTGGCTACCCTCGCTTCGGTCATTGTTGATCTCAGCATACCAATGGCCTGCTCCCTCATGTTTGCTGCTAAGCGTGGCATGGTGACCGTCTATGACAGCTTGCATTTTTCCTCCGGGACAAACAATGTCCTAACGAATCATACATGCAAAAACAGGGATTGGTACCGTGTGCCACGTTAATTTATTGTTTGAGCTGAAAAATGTGGCTCCATAGTTTCAATAGCCACGAGTGGTAGTAAACAAAACATTTTTTTGTATACAAAGTAGTCGTATCCAATTTTATTTTACATTGACTTTGTTGCATTTTTAGTGCCTCTTAGTGTACATTAGTGCTATGCACACATTAAGGCAGAGCTATGGTGTCAGTCTAATCTATCTGCTTCCTCATGTTTTTGTGATGTTACCAAATTACCTGCTAACGTCCGCTTCACCTCAGCTATCTCCTCCCTGCAGATCCACATTCTCAGTTACAATTACCTAAAATGTTACCACCACCAACCTGTCTGTGTCCTGTACTTGGGTTCCACTCAAGTTCAAAACATTTTTTTGTAGGTTACATGCGACAGAGGTGACAAACAGAGCACTACTTCTAATATATGCCATTATATGGGTCATTTTCGTCATCCATGATGCCGCTGATGCAGCTATAATCAACCACCTTTTATGAGGACGACTGCCTCTGCCTCTGCCTGTCTCGTTGAAGGTCAAACAAGCTCTGACTTTGCATTTTAATGTGCATTTTCTGCTCAAACAGTATCCATACATGAATCATTTGTCTGGATACATTAGTAATAATGTTATTTGAAAGTAATTTCAACCCCTCAAATCTACACTGTTATTGATGACTGTGTCAAATGACCTACACACACACACGCCACTCGATTTCACCAATTCTACCTCATTAATTCAAACAGTCTGACTTCCTAAACATCATAAATCACTGCAAGCCTAGCAGCCCAACCCCTCTCACCTTTTCTCTGCCTCCCCACTTTTTCTCCACCTTATCTTCCCTCCATCTCTCCCTCTTTGTCATGTCTTACCTTTTCAATCACACTCTCTTTTTCTCTCTCTTCCCCATGCTTCTTTGGGAGGTCCAGAAAGTTTGTAGTACGCAGTCTAAATAGCGCTCTGATGGATTAGCTGTCTTCCACAGGCCTGAAGATTAGCCCAAGGGCAAACCCACTCCTGTGTCCTGGGTGCCATGCTGAAGATGAATAACTGTTTATTAACCCAATGCAGAGTGACTCCTTCCCCAACTCATTATGGGGACCAAAAAAAAAAAAAATACAGCCTGTTCAAGTTGGCCAACATCTCTCTCTCTCCCTCTTTCCCTGTCTCCGTCACTCTTCCTGTCTCTCTTTCCGTTGCCTCTCTTGCTTCCTCCAGCAGATAAACCAGCAGCCTGATGTAAAGTGACAGTGTGCGTTTGGTTCTTGTTTGCTCCCTGACAACTCAGGAAATTGGCTTTTCATCTTACAAAAAAACACTGCACTCCGTATATTAGAGGACATTCATCTTATTATGAGGAGCTGGGAGTAATTGGAAGTTTATGCATCCATGTTATGGCACAGCACTGAAAGCCAGATTTACCAAGGCTTGTGCAGGCAGCATTTTTGTCCGTTGCATGAGATACATTCTTCCCATGTCCACACCTTTCTGAGGCATTTAAAGGAGGATTGAGCAAATATGAGACTGTTTATATATAAATATAAGACCAGAGACTGTTTGTAAAAAGTGGAGGTAGTCACTGTGATGTCACTCATTCTAATGCCTTGTTCACGCTACACGATTTTAGCCCAATTAGCTGGTCAGCGACTGTTTTTTGACCCCTCTCCTGTATCAGGGTGAGGCTGTTGTCCACTCAGCAATCCTGGGTTGTTAGGTGTGAACACCTCAAACATGTTGTAGATGAAAACTGAACATCCAGTGTGCTAAATATCCAGTGAATTCACGCTGATGTAATAAGTGCTACAGCCAGTGAGAGCAGACATGGGGGTTGCTGCGAAATGCGGAACTGAAAAGGAGCTGAGGCAGCAGCAACATCTACTTTCTTTTTGTTTTTTCACTACATGATAGCAAATGCTGAAACAACCTTTTGGGCTACGTTCTGCTCTGTGCCCACATTTGCAATGAAAAGTTTGCATTTCCTGTGTCACTTTGATAAAAATGTTGTTTGGAGACCAAGTAGGGCCACGTCTGCTGATGGAGAGTGGTGTATTCTAAACACTCCAGTCACTGAACAGACGTAGTGTGAACACACCAAGACTCCCGACCAGACAACAGAGAGTCACGTAGTGTGAACAGCACAGCAAGTTGTCAACTCTGAAGGAATCGAACCCGGTACCTTCTTGCTGTGAGGCGACAGTGCAAACCACTGCACCACCGTGCCGCCTACCAAGGCTCCAAAACCCACTAATTCAACGTTTTGTCCGAGTCAGTTTTGTTTGGGAAATTCCTTTGAAAAGACGACTTTCTTGGCATAACCAGTATGTCTTTACACAAGTAACAAGGACGGTTGTAGTAGGGATGAAATATAAATTAGCTACAAAAGCATCAAGAAAATCTACAGTACACAGTTGTCAAGAAAACCAAATCTGGACTTGTTGAAGACTGAATCAAGACTGAATGGAACCATCCCCATTTGATATCTATCTATCTATCTATCTATCTATCTATCTATCAATCTATCTATCTATTCGTGTGTATGCCAGCACTAGAAGGGCTCTTAAGCTGAACGTATGTAATGTAATGTCCTCACAGAACATTTATGCACAGTTATGAGCAGGGGAAATGTCAACCACCCATATTATCAATGTTAATTTTCTTAAAGGGATACGCCACCCCCAGGTCAAATTCAGTGTCTCCCCACAGTCCCGAGACCTAAATAAGTGTGTGAAAGCATTTTCCTGGCCACCCAGCCATTGTCCGAATTTATCAGAGCTGACCGCAGGTTGGTTCCGCGGCATAACTACATTCCTATGACCCCACAGAAATATTTCGGCCAAAGTGAATAAATGTACTCGATTTCCCCCCCAATTACTTTCCGTGTGCTGCACATTTACTTCTAGTGAATGGCGGTGCAGATCACAACGCAAAGGGCTTGTCTTGTTCATTTTCTTTTGGGAACTATTTTTCGGTGCAGAAAAACACAGCCGACGCACACCACGGAACGTCATTGGGAAACCCCCACCCCCACCCCCACCCCCCCCCCCCACACAACACTGCGTAGCCACCATCTTCCTGCTACAAATACCATGACCACAGAGTGACGTCTAATCATGTACTGGGTGTAATAATAGGCTACTTACTCTGTAGACAGCTGCCCATTAGGTCCGCTTGGTGTGTTTTTCCTTTTCCAATTCACTTTATCGCGCCGGAAAAAGAAAGTGAGGACTGCGGGGTGAATCATTGCCGTGAAATCCTCGGTAGTAGTGACACAAACGCGGCTATCCTCTTCAGTATTCCTCTGCATCGACGGTAGTGTTTCGCCCCACTCGGCACAACAAAAACACTCCATTTCAGTAGCCATTGGTTGGCATTCTCCACACTTACACCATGTGCTCTCCTGCGCTCATCTGGATCACCTGGAGTAACGGGAACTTCCAGTCTTCTGGTCCAGGTAAGCGACGCAGTGTTGTGGGGGGAAGTGGGGGGGGTTCCCAATGACGTTCCGTGGTGTGCGTCGGCTGTGTTTCTCCGCACCGAAAAATAGTTCCCAAAAGAAAATGAACAAGACAAGCCCTTTGCGTTGTGATCTGCACCGCCATTCACTAGAAGTAAATGTGCAGCACACGGAAAGTAATTGGGGGGGAAATCGAGTACATTTATTCACTTTGGCCGAAATATTTCTGTGGGGTCATAGGAATGTAGTTATGCCGCGGAACCAACCTGCGGTCAGCTCTGATAAATTCGGACAATGGCTGGGTGGCCAGGAAAATGCTTTCACACACTTATTTAGGTCTCGGGACTGTGGGAAGACACTGAATTTGACCTGGGGGTGGCGTATCCCTTTAAAGTAGTGACAAATTCAGTCATGAAATAATCTACATACATATTTATCTTTTCTGAGATGATCACCAAGTCCTGCTCCAATGAGCCTGTAAATTTGGAAAATGCAACCAAACAATTAGACCAGACATTCAGCACCCCCATATAGCCGTGATGGAATGATGCTTTATTTCATAACCACATTTTCCCATTAATGTGACCATTTGAGTGTGAGATTGGCTGTTGAAGCAGGCTTCTAGTTTGCCATAATGTTACTGTGTGTTCTCACATGAAGTTGTGAAATTGTTCGGTTCCCTTCAGAGAATAAAAATCCTGAATCTGTGATTGTAAAGTTTGCTTCATTGTTGACGTCTTTTTGTTTGTAGTCAGGTAAAGTGTTGAGTTTCTGTTTAGGTGAGTGACTTGATCTGGATATAAAATGTCAGTAGTGTAAAATAATATAATGTTTAAGGAGACGGAGCCTTCTCCTCTCCTGTCATAAAAAAAGATAACTTGTGGAAACTGCATATAGAGGAAACACTGATATAGTGATCAGATTTGTGTAATTTGTAATTTTTTAGTTAGTTAGTTAGTGTTAGTATAGTAACACAACTATAGCTGCTGTTGTTATTCTGATTACAACACCAAACACAATGCCTATTAAAGTTATTCTCCTTGGGTGTTTTCCCATTTTTGTTGCTTTTATACATGAAATCATAGTCAACGTAATTTGGCTTTTTTTTTTTAAAGTAATTTGCCAAAAAGTTTGATCGACCTAAATCAGCAGAGGTCTAACTAGTTGATACCACCAATGTCACAATTGATTGTAGTCTAAAAACACCTGTGTCTGCGAGGTCCAGTCTCTGGTTCATTTACAGTCCTGCTGCCATTGCAACAAAAAGACAGAAGAACAGCTGATGTCATTTTGTAAAAATCTGCTTTTACTTTGATATTATTTTTTTTTTCTCCACAAATTATTGTCAAGTTATGTATAAATGTAACAAGGGTGAACCATCCAAGGGGAGTGATTTTTTTTTATCTGCATTTTAGAATGATTCTATTAAGACAATGTCATGTGGCTGTGTGTCCTATATCACACACTGCTGGTGTGTGTCTGAAAAGCGTGTGATCATACCTGCATGATGTGCTCCGATGTTATATTTCTGCCTGGAAGCTCCCATGATTCCCTGAAGCCAAGAGTGTTTTTAAAAGCTGCGCTATCATTAAGTGGGCCAACGGGTGCAGAGGTGCCCCATTAAAATTGACGAACTAATCCTGAAAATGTCTTTCCACATCTCTGCTTTAAACAATCTTGTTGAACTGTTGTTAATTGTGAAAGTGTGACATATAAATCTGTGAAATACACAGTGGACAGTTTATTTACACCAGGTACACCAAGCTAGTCTGATGCAGTATAATATAAAATCCCATTATGAAGGTTGTTGTGTTTAGTATGTTGGCGCTTTTTCAGAGAAGTGTTGATTCAACTTTATGGTTTGTTCAATCGACCTGGTCTGACTCCCAACACGTCGAATACTGTCGGGTCAGACCCTTTAGCTTCTGCAAGTACACACCAGACTTCCTCCTCCACCTGCACACATTTGCACATTTCATAGTACACATTATTAGAGTGAGGGTTGAAAGCAAATAAGGAGAAAGATCCCAAATAGATAAACCACTTTGTTTTTACTTAAGCAAGCTGAGCACAGAATAACTGCTGAAAATGACATACAAGGTTTACTGACTTTCAGTGAGAAATTAGTGAAGTAAATGTGGAATAATATCAAGTATCATCCTGGTAATTTTGCAGCTCTCAAGAGTACCATCACTGCCCTGCAGAAAACTCCAGTCACCACGGTAACTGGCAGCTGAAACTGGACCTACATGTAAAGAAAAAAAAAAGTTTCCTTGACCTGAGACGAAACCAAACCACTGAAAAACCTTTTTTTTTTTTTTTTTTTTAAAACCATAATAAAATCCACCAGATTCAACCAGTTGAGTTTGTCTAATTGGAGATAAAATAATTTTGCAGAACAATTACAGTATGCAAGTACTGGTGTGCACTGTGAAGAGTGACTCAAAGTTTTACAACACCAAATCAAAACAAGTAACTGCAGAAAGTGACCGGCATTTACATGGGAAAGCTAAATGACCACGTCTTCTGGAGAATGTGTCTGTATAATCTTGGTAGAAATATTGAAATATAAAAAGCAATACAGCGTTTGCTGGGAAATCAAACACAGAAACTAAATGTGCTTCTTATCTTAACATTGACTCTCCATGTAAGGCATGAGTTTGTTATAAACATTTTTTTGGTCTTTGCCCTCGGTTATCTAAAAAGCAATGTGCACTTGTCCACACCTGGGGTAAGATGGAGCATTATTTACAGCGCTGTACCCTCACACCTTTTTCCATTTCCACATCAGAAGAGTTCTTGATGATATTCAGCTCCAAAAAAATAACTCAACATTTAAGATATTAAGCCATTCAGTTTGCCAATGTGTTCACCTTCTTTTGGTAAAGACACACCACCAAGGACAGAACATCACTAACAGGCGTCTCACTCAGATGTTAAGCATAGATACTGTACTTACAAGTTTTCAGATGCCAGATAAAATGGAAGGCAGGGATTAAAAAGAAATATTCAAAGACAGTAACAGGGCTCAGGATTATCAAATTTTAAACTGTTAAGCATAACATAACAACTCATTCACCACATATATAATATTATCCCATTTTCCCCTCCCTCCAGATTGTTCTATAATCAAAGAAAATAGGGTTAGAAAAGGGGAAATCTTCTCTTCCATTTACTCACTTTTGAAGACCCCTTAAGAGTTTACATATCAAAACCACCTTTATCTTTGCAAAGCAGAAATGTCTTGGGTATATCTAATGACATCAGCTCTCTGAGGTCGCCATGTAAGAGAGTCCCTTAACTTCATCCACTTGTACAGTTTGCCAAGAGCAGGGCAGTAATAGCAAAAGTAAAGCCTCCAGGCTGGTAGAGCCTCTGACTGTATCATCTTCTCTCTCAAAAGTCCATAACACGACTCCAGTGTTCATCAAAGGGCTTTGGGAGCAATTTCTGTTAAAAATGTGACACCAGAAAATCAGCCAAGAGCGACCATAAAAAAAGCCCAGCAGTCAGCCTTCAGGGTTTGATGTTCTGTTGATCTAGAGGATTTGGGTCCAAGAGGCTAATTCAGTCTCACTGACTCAGTCTAGCAGCAACTCCACTTTCAAGCATCAAGCATCACTTCTGAATGCATGTGCTAAGCTAGCTAGCTGCACAGCTGGGCCAGCTCAGGTTCAGGAGAAGCATTGGGAAGCTTGGAGTTGAAGATCTGCAGAGAGTCCTTGATGCGTGCCACCTCTCCGGCTGACAGCTTGAGCCGGTGACGCAACAGACAAGAAAACAGGTCCAGAGGCTGCGGCGCTGGTGGAGACAGCCGGTTAATCCGGTCTCTCATCTCCAGCAGCATGAGAAAGGCAGCGTCCTGAGTACCCTGCGTGTAGGGGTAGTCCAGCTGGAGGATCAGATCCTTGATGCCCTCAGGGTCAAAGTGCATGCTGTATCCAAACACTTTGAGCGTGTTGATCTTCATGTACCCCAGGTTGGACGTCTGGTCATCCAGGTCCAACGGTTCATAGAAGAGAGTTTCATTCACTGTTGGGTCATCTGTGAGTATGCGGCTTCTCAGGTAGATGTGCACTGTCTCAAAGAAGGACTTCCATTTGTTGCCCAGAGACAGAGTCCAGTTGTAACACTGAGCCGTGACGACAGCGTCCAGTCGAGTTCTCTCCCAGTCAGGGAAGTCAGGCTGGTTCACTGGCATGAACCAGCTCTCCGAGTGACTTCCCCCGAAAGGATTGACATAGATCGCAGGCACAGGCTCCAGTGTTGAATTCTTAGTCAAGCATATCTGGAAAGAAATGCCCATCAGCATGTGGATGAGGTTGGATTTATTTTTGTTACTCTTGAGCGTCAGCAACATTCTCTTCCTCCAGGCAGGATTGAACCAACTTCCCAAGCGGACGTCATTGCTGATGTAAATAGCGTGGACTTCAATTCTGCTGTCTAGTCGCTGAAGCAGGTACTTCACCTGAAGACAGATTATAAAAGAACAGTGAGTAATGGACAGGTCAGCTTACACAGTGGCTCTTAAACTATAAACAGTATAGTGTCCCATTGTTTTTATTGCTGAGCTGACCTATTCTCTGCCTTCCAGTTTATAGATGTGTAAACTCTGTGGAGAGGCCCATTAATGTTATAGGAGAATACGGATATAAACTTTTTAAAGCATCTCATAACATAGATGCAGCATGAAACCATTTGTATGATTTTATGCCCAAAATAGAGTTGTTAATAAAAATGCTGAAAGAATCAGATCAATAAGAACATTGTTGAAGACTTAATAATGTTCATATCTTCATCCATTTCCTGCCTGAGAAGCTTCTCTTCTCACAGTATAATGGCTTCAGAGCCACATCTGTATCTGAAACTCCTTTCTTGTGTGCCATAAACTGCAAGGTTCTGCTCGACTGCACTCACTTTTCTCATTGACATTGAACTTTTATTATCAGCTTGTGCACATTTGCATTGTTAATATATTGAGTCTGAACTAATGAATGATAAATAAATGTCCATTTTGAATGTTATTACCTGATTAAGTGGGTGTTATCAGTGGTTATCAATGCCACTCTAATGTGTCAGAAACATCAAACTGCATCTACTATGTTGTAAAAGTGAAAGTCAAACCAAAACGTTATAACTAGGGCTGTAGAAATTAACGCCTCAACACGGATGAATTCATCATCATAATTAATCTCATTAATCTTCTGTGCAGAATGACTCTGAATGTCTCCGGCAACGTATTTCGGGCAATTGGTCCAAGTAGAGTTACCATCCAAACATCCAATGTTTGACTGATATCCACTAATAAACTCCATCAGTCCCCCTCTTTGTTCACTGTGGCTGCTCTGATGTTCATGTGTTGCTGATCGAGGCTTCCTGAGCAGTTTAGGAACTTCCACAGTCACCAAATATCCACTTCTATAGTCTCCAACTGGAAGAGACGCAAGGCATCATTCAGCCCAGACGCACAAGTGGAGCAGATAGACTGACGATAGTTAATCAAAATTAATCGACAACAATGCGTAATGTGATTAAAAAATGTAATTGTTTGACAGCCCTAGTTATAAGACATTGTAGGCAACAGAGACAGTTGCTTAAGTTTAGGAAAAGATTGTGTTTTGGGTTGTAATGACTGTGTTTGAAAAGTAAAAGTCAAACTTCACATTGTGAACAAACACAGCTCCACATTGTCGGTTTCTCATTAACGCAAACCAGTCTTCTGTGTTGTGTCGGGCTTTGACCCTCTCATAATCATTAAAGCAGCTAACATGGTGTCAAACATGGTGCATAATATGATCACATAAAACATAGGACAAACTTAACTGATTTCTTAACTGTTTCTATCAGCATTGTAGCACTGTGTCCAAATATAGCTACATTTGTGTACAACATAAAAAGTATAAAGAAACAGGTATATTTTGTGATCTTTAGCGTAAGAAGAGAAGCTCTGTAATTTGGTTCACAGAGGTTTGAGAACAACTACAGTACATAAGAGAAGCTTTGACAACCTCAGCATCTGGCATGTCCAGGTCAAAGTTAAGATAGTGGTCCAAGGATGCGGCGATGCTCGGACGACAGGAGCCAAGATGCAGGAGGTTGCCGTGGTGACAGGTTCCGCAGCGGGTCGCGTTGTCGGTGGCGCAGGAGGCGCAGGAGGTGGAGGAGGTGCCCACGACACAGGGGATGACTCCCTGGCAAGATGGCTGCTCCACAGGGCAGCTACAGCTCCTCACCTCCTCAGAGAAGGAGCCCAGCACACCATGCTCATTGCAGTAGAGTAAAGACTGAGCCCTGCTCAACCAAAACCCAACGGGCCTGCAAAGAGAGCAAAAAACAAAACAAGAAAACTATATGACAGCATATTCCAGCACAGAATACTTTGTAGGAACAATTTATAGGTTAAGTAAAACATAGAAAGCTTCAGATTCATTTTTACTTTCCATGTTGTCAGTTCTGGGATGCCATATGGTGGTGAAGGTGGCAGAGAAGCCAAATAAGTGATTACAGGAGAGACAGAAATAAATAATAAAGAGCATGTTCCTTTGTATGTGATACAGGTGTGGGAGTAACTGGGTGCACTGCTACAGAAATATCTCTGCGTTTCAACCTCACCCTGGCTTGGTTCCTGGCCTCTGAATTACCTTCTATAACTCCTTATACCAAAAAGGTTTGGTGTTACATTCATACAGATCACAGTGTGAAGGCTTTTGAAACATCCAGCTGTGAAGTTGCAGATTGCAACCAACTGAAACTTCTGTACAGTGGCCAATGCAAAAATATGAATAACCTGATCGAGAGACAATGTTAGTTTGTCTGTTCTGGGTAAACTCATTATATAAATGAAAAAGAAATCCTACACACAGCATTTAGGGACATACTGCATGTTATATAACATTAGGTTGTTAGAGAGAAACAGTTCTGCTTATGTTCAGGCAACAAAACCATCCAAACATCATTGGTGAGCTTGAAAGAAGTATGTTATTAGGTAAAATACACATGTAACTTTAGTAAGAAAAACATGTCACAAACATAATGTAACTTAAAGGTACAATATGTAAGAAATCTTAAGGAACTGGCCGTAAAATCATCCTAATATGTCACAGAGACTTGGGAATAATGTTCATATACCATACTGAACTCACCAACAACAACAGCACAGCCAAAATATTTGCATTCAAAAAAAATCTTTTGTGGACCGCAAATCATGTTGATGTTTTGAAATCATGTTTTGGCCTGATGCACCACCTATCTCCCATTCACCAAGTCAGTAGTGTGTCAGTATCCGGGTTGCCAGCTCTGCTCTAGTTACACAGCTGCAGCTACGAATGTGTCGGATAAATAATGTCTAACGTTACGAAACCTAAAGATCTCGTTATGAATCCGAAATACGTTGTGATAAAGTCTGAAATAAAACAAGGATTGGTATAGGAGATGCCTGGACCTCCAGGTGGACACTCGGTGCTACCCGCCGGCTTTAGCCAGGAAGCAGCACTCTCGGTCTGCCACTTTAACCGCAGACCCCCATCCCCGCTCACATTACCCCAGCCCTCCACAGCTCTCCTCTGGCACATTTCACTCCTTCTAAATGCCCATGGTAATGTCCAATTTCATTCACTCTAAGACTTTGAAATTTTGGACCTCCAGGCGGACAGCCGGTGCTACCCGCCGGCCTTGGCCAGGAAGCAGCACTCCTGATCGGCCACTGTCATCGCCCACCCGCGGACCCCGCCTCGGAGCTCCGCTCACTTTACCCCAGCCCTCCACAGCTCTCGTCCACCCCATTTTACTCCTCACACCTTATGGTGATGCCCAATGTGGCTGCTTTTCATTCACTTTCCGTTTCTGTTGGATCCTGCAGCCTAGCTGGCAACCTCGAGCCAGGGGGGAGGGAGAGGGGAGACACCACTCTACAGTAGTTTGAAAGTGATTGCAGTACTAGTTTTGGCCACCATCCTACATATAGTTCCTTTAAAAAATAACTCAACAACACTGAGGAACAAAAACAGGTGTCTCCTTGCTGAAAGTCCAGTGTTTGTTTGACCCATCCACCTCCCCTTCTGCTATCTATTAGCACTCTCACTTTTTGTACTACACCCCTTACTCTTCATCACTTGACTATTGCTTGTCATTTTAAGTCAGTAGCTCTGGGTGTAGCATATTCATGCGGTGCAATTTCATTGAAGTCAGTAAATAGTAAATGCACTTACATTTGTATAGAATCTTTCTAGTCCTACCACGTCAAGCACTTTGCACCACATTCAGACATTCACACACTCATTTAGGGATGTCCCAATCCGATATTGATATTGGATATCTGTCCGATATTAGCAAAGAAAACGAGTACCAGCAGTCCATTCCAGACTCCACTCCAGCTCATCCATCCAGCAGCAGAGCTCAGTGATCACAACAACAGCTGTGCTAAGGTGCTAACAAAGTATAAATGAGAAGGAGTGATGTCGGTTGTGTGGCAGGATTCATCGTTAATGTCCAAAAAAGACGTTGCAGCTGAGTTCAAATCTTCATGCACAAGTTTCCTGTGGTGGCACAGAACCAGGAAGTTTAATACGATGTGCATTTAAAGCAGCATCTCAAAAAAAGTGCACAAGGATTTTTGCAAGACCATGGAGGCAAAGAAACAAACCTCTGGCATGAGTAATAAAAGTATGTTTATATTGTATCAGATGGATATCAGTATCAGCAATTACTCAAGGCTGGAATATTGGTATCGTATCGGAAGTGAAAAGGTTGTATCGAGACAGCCCTACACTCATTAACATACTGATGATCAATTTGAGATTCGGTATTTGCCAAAGGACATTTCCATCATGCAGACTAGAGGAGCTGGGGATCGAACCACCAGTCATCTAATTAGTGGACGATCAGCTGTACCTCTACCTCACAGCACCCCCCCCAGCACAGACTGCATGGCATGAAACAACATGCGAGAAGTAAGAACACCACTACAATATGGCTTTAAATTTACCGTGCCATTCACATGCCATGTGGTGAGACGGGGCTGATCTGAACCTCATCTTCCTGTGCCACAGCCAGAAAAATAAAGTGTTATGTAAACTGACAACATGCACATCTGAGTGCCATCGATCGGTATAAATATGTCAAAGTGTTTTTTCTGCAGGTGGCACAAGAGGGCGCTCTCACACAGCAATTTTGGGACTTTTGGGATTTGTAGTCAGAACATAAAGAGATGGTTTACACCACAGAGCTCAAAGCAGGAAGATTAGAGAGCAAGACAAACAGATTTTAGACAGAAAGTGGATTTTTTTCATGATGAAATAGATATTCTCTTCTTTCATTTGAACTATTCAGTCTTTTCAGAGTCATAGTACAAAATATTCTGTAGGTCATGAAAGATGACTCTAAATGGCCACAAAAACACTGGCTCAAGGCATTTTTATTCTAATGTGGCATGGAGAGTGTCACAATGAAAAACAATGAGTTGCTAGACAAAAAGCAAAATAGCTGTTTAACTTTTTTTGATCTGTTTAAATTGTTTGTTCCTTAGTCATTCCTGGTAGCTACTTATTATTTTGCTGTCGTTCACTGTAAACTGTTATTTTTACTGTGAGTGAGGGGTGGCGCCCTTCCACCATGTGCTCCTACTAATCATTTAAATTGCTCTCTGACACATAATCTGAGTTAAACACAAAAGTTTAAGGTTGCTTGGATCAAAGCCTTAAACAATAATATGTCTCGACCACACTGCTGTTTACCATGTATGCATCATATTTTCCATAGGTGCAAATCAAATTCACAGTCGTAGCTCTTAAATATTCTCTACCTGTGGCAATTTGACACCTTTTTTTATTGAAGGTGTTTGCTTATGACTGCTGTGGAGATGAAAATGTAAACTTACATAAATTACCATTCACTTTGTCGCAGAAACAGCAGCAACAAGTTCAGACTGGAAATTGGCTCTGCAGAGATTCTATCCTCAGGCTAAGTTCAGGAAATCACACACAACATTGCCCAAATGCTCCAGCAATTCCTTCCCCTCAGGCCTATGTAAATAGACAAAAATGTATCATGATAAAACAAATGGATTTGTGCAAAATAAAATAGAGAGCTTTTGCAACTGAGCAGCTCGTGATAACTTCCTGGTGTCGGAACGAACTTCGTTAAGACTCTGAGTGACGGAGAGAGAGAGCGAGAGAGAGAGAGAAGGAGAACATAGAGGT
The DNA here is from genome assembly GCA_029721515.1 of Synanceia verrucosa. Classification (NCBI taxonomy): domain Eukaryota; kingdom Metazoa; phylum Chordata; class Actinopteri; order Perciformes; family Synanceiidae; genus Synanceia; species Synanceia verrucosa. The sequence goes on along the minus strand of CM056554.1, from coordinate 7,177,359 downwards.
GACTGAAGACAGAAAGTAAGGTGTATTGTGAGAATGGGGGGATCGAGTGATAGGTAGAGTGAAAGGACTGTCAGGGAAATTGAAGTCCTCTGTAAACAAGTGCCGAGCTGTCAGTCCAGGAGAGGACTTGATTACAGCTTGCCACAATGCCACGTACCTTTGCACACAAAAGCCTCCACCACTGGTAACTAGACACTTCATCTGTCTAACACTTCCCCTTTGCTTCTCTCGTAGTCTCCATCCTGCCATCACACCCCCTTCCTTCTTCTGTCTCTATTTATTCTGCCTTCCTCTGTCTGGCTGATGCTTTTCACAAATATCGTATTCATTTTTTTCCCCTTCATTACAGCCACAAGCTGAGTGAAGCTTGTGAGGTTATTTTGCGGAAACCAGCCAACCACGGGTGTAAAATTAACTTTAAGGGAGTCGGTTAGCCTGTAAAAATAATTCTTAATCACAGATGGTGGTTTCAGCTTGTTTCTTTACTTGTTTCGTTACTTGTGTTCTGTGAGGTGTGTTTCCAAACACATGTACATGTATGCATTAAAACCAGAGCTCAAAGTGTTCTGGTATTAGCCAACACATTCTGATCCCAGTGCTTAAAAAAACAATGCTTGGTCAGGACCCCTGAACGCTGCATACTGATGTAAAAAGTGTCTATCGATGTCAGTTTCTGATTCATTTAAACTAATACACACCCACTCGCGGAGATATATGACGTTCATCCATTCTTTTCAGTATTAATTCAGACTTTTCAATATGAAGAACAAAGCAGCACTGTTCACTACAGAGAGGCCATCACATCAGCTGATTTTAAGACCATTGATATGAGTTTTCCTGTTTGATTTTGGCAAAAACAGCAGCATTTTTGGTCAGTGTGAAATCTTTGAAATGAATGTATGCTGGGAACGCCGCTCCGAGTGTCACATATCTCCGTGAGTGGGAGTGTATTAGTTTCAGTAGAGAGCCCCGTGTCAGAAACGGATGCTGAGAAACACTTTTTGCGTCAGTATGCAACATTCAGGGGTCGCGACCAAGCGTTGGTTTATGGCACACTAGAGCTGTTGTAGTAGCAACGCCTCTACATAGTATTCTCTGATATAATGTGACTTTTTCTGATGTGCCAGCATTTCCCAGCCTCCATGTAGTCAGAACTGTATAAGAACATAATGCATCATTGTGTACTGTATATAATGGGAGTAATATCAGATGATTATGAAAATTGGTCTAATGTAGAAAATAAGAAAAATCTGCGGACAAACACAAACAGCTTTTGATAAGGTTTGATAAAGTTATTGCAAATGCAAAATGTTTTCTAGATCAGTCTGTGAATACCTGAAAGTGTATCTGTATTTGTACTAAGGCTAGACTCTTGATCTCTTATGCCGGCCTTACACCTACAGAAGTCACACCCAAAATTCCAAAGTCAGAATAAAATCTTTACCGTCTTGCTGAAGGTGATTTGCACTTGTCTTTCCAGTGTCTTGGCGTTACGAAGTTATTAATCATGTTTGATATTGTCGTATCGGAAATGTGACGTCACCATTACAGACAACCAATGGGTGTGCTCTCTCAGCACCAAACAGGAAGTAGCAGACATTTTTTTATAAACAAATGACTGCCCACACAATGGTGGCTACTGCCAAAACTGCATCTCTTCCTGTTCCATTTTTCTCTGCTCAAAAGTAGTTGTTGGAAATTTTTTAAGAGGTGCATGATGGGAAATAATCTCAAGCGAATCTAGTTGTCTTGTGTTTTTGGCCATTTTGAGTCATATTTCATGACCCACAGAATATTTTGACTCTAAAAACACAGTAAAGCTCAAATGAAAAAAGAGACTCTCTATTTCATCATTTAAAAAAAACATTTATTTTTACCTCGTTCCTTGTTTTATTAGAGGTAGAGGCCACTTTCACTATGAACACCACTTTTTGTCTAGATTCTGTTTTGCTCTCTAATCGCGATCGTTTCCACTTCCTGCTTTAATCTCTGTGGAGTATACCATCTCTTTATGTTCTGACTACATCTCCCAGAAGCCCCAACATTACTTGGAGGCTGCGGGAGAGACCCTCTTGTGCAAAAAAAAAAACGTTTTATGGCACTCAAGCGTTGGATTTTAAATGGCACTTAAAGAATTAACCCTCTGGGTCCTGAGCCTATTTTGGACGTTTTTTAATACTTTTCGATTTTGTTTCTATATACCACATAAAAATATATAACATGCCCATGCTTGGTATCTTTTTTTCAGCACAGCTTCATCTATATTAAGAGATAGTTATTATTTCACTATAATGTACTTCATTAACATATTGGGCCAAAAAATAATCAAATTCAAATTGAATAAAAAAAAACTGTATTTATTACAATAAAAACCACAATGAATATGAATATGTAAATGTAAAATTGAACAGGGTTAACTGCTTGAGGTATTACAGTGGTGTAGTGGTTAGCACTGTCGCCTTTCTGTATGGAGTTTACATGTTCTCCCTGTGTCTGCGTGGGTTCTCTCTGGTACTCCGGCTTCCTCCCACCATCCAAAAACATGCATGGGAATTAGGTTAATTGGCTAATTTAAATTGACCGTAGGTGTGAGTGGTTGTCTCTATGTGCCCTGCGATGAGGTGGAGACTTGTCCAGGGTGTACCCTGCCTTTAACCCTAAGACAGCTGGGATAAGCTCCAGCCCCCCTGCGACCCAATGTGAGGATAAGCGGTAAAAAATGAATGGATGGTATTACAGTATGAAAACCGATAATGCTTGTATAAAATGTTGAGTTATGCATGATGTGTTTGAAGGTCTTTCCATGTGGGAGTGCTGTGGGTCGTTGTTCAGATGATCCACTTAGGTACATGCAGGGTTCAGCTACCTACATAGTGTTTCTACTACTGTGTTGTTATGCCCAACTGTTAGACTACTGTACAATCTGTTGATAGCAGAGAAAGCACAAAGCTGAAATCACAAATACATGTTGTGGATAGGAATTAGCTGAAAGGGAACAATTGTGTACCCCACTGGCATGTTTCTCTCCTTCCTGTGTGTTAACTTTTGGGATTTTGCTGAATTCAAAGCTGAGCTCTTTCCAAAAAAATAGCTCAGGGTTTTCTCGGTGTGACCCACTTGAGGTGGGCTGTTGGAGAGCCTACAGCTGTAATGAATCAGCAAAAAGCAGCCACGCAAAACTCCTAGCAATGAAAAAATGTTGTCTTCAGTTTTCAGTTTGTTTGTTTGTTTGTCAGCAGGATCAAGGAAAAACTATTGGTGGAAAGGTGTAGCATGGTTCAAGGGAGAACCCATTACATTTAGAACCTGGATATTTTTCACTTATGCAAAAGGCCTTTACAGAGGTCTGTGATCTCTAGTGGGGTTCCTGTTTTCTATCAATGCATCCCAGTGGGTTACCTCTCTCTGGGCAGACTGATGCGAGGATGTTTGGGGCAGCGTTTGCTCAGGGTGAACAGTTTTCTGACGACCTTCTGGGCTTTGCTCAGGACCAGGGCGGTGCTCGACTCCAGTTGGGCGTAACGTTTCTGGAGGGCCAAGTCAGCCGTCCAGAACTTGGCCACCATGGACACATTCAAGAACCGGTCAGTGGGCAAGCGCTTCAGCAGGGCTTTGAATTCATCTGCAGAGTTCAACAGAGACAGAAAGGAAAGGTGGAGAAAGGAAAAAAAGAACAAAATTAGATGCTCTCAAGCCATTTAGATGTTAACAATAGCCCTTTTTGAGTGTTGCAAACATATTCACCACAATCTTTATCCCATGCAGACAATGACGGGGAAGTTTCATGTTTCAAAATACAAAAAAAGCAGTTATGCTTTGATGAATTGTCATTACACAGTAAACGTGCGCTTCAATCTGCTGTTTTACTCATTCACCTCACCGTTAGAAGCTCATCGTTTTCAAGGGGCTTCATTTGCGTTGTCATTTAGAAACACTAGTTATCTGACGATTGATAGTGACAGTATGATTGTTGTCACATACACATAGCCATTTTCATTTGTGTCTCAATTCTTTCTTTAAAAACTGGTAAACATAAGATCCACAATTATAAACCGAACAGACAGATAACAGCATGTGAAAGGATGTATTGCCATCTCTTCTGGCAATGTTTGCCCTGAAAATCACACTCAAAAATATATGAAAATGGTTTTAGCAGTGCCTAACGTCACACATTTAGTATGCAACCACTTCTCACCAAATCACTGTGTATATGGTCATTTTATGGTGTTTTTTTTCTTACACAGTAACGGCATGGCTTGGTTTTGGTGTGTTTCCATTACAACTTAGTAACTCATATTACCTCCTCAGTGTGGGCGGGGTTGTCATACAGTAGCATGAACCTGCCATGAGGTCATTTACATGTGACACAGAAAACCGGGAAGAAGAACACTACTATCACAAACAATGGAGGACACTGAAGCGATCATGTATTTGTTGCTCGCTCTGTGGCTTTTTGTCACACAGAGTGAAGGAAGAGAGCCATCGTGTAACAATAGCAAAGCAGTTGCCGGTTTTAAAAATGGCGGGGTCGAGTTGTGTTTGGCTTTTACAGTCTCGTCGGATGTCACCCATCCAATGACGTTTCCAAAGACGACACTCGTTGGCCAATCAGTGGGAGGCAGTTGGCTGACGTTACATTTTAGTATCGTTTCGGCTCGCTGGGAACCAGGGCTGAGGTACTAGTACTAGTGGAAAAGCAACACAACCGCGTAGAGCCATGCCGTACCGTACTGCACCTGTGGATTTTTACTGGCCTTATGCTGTTCTGAAAATTACCTGTTCTAAAACTTTAGAAATAGCAAAGTTTCCCCTGATGGGCATCCTAGGCAGAACATTACCTACTTTTTTGTACTAAACACCCGAACAGCTACCGCCTTGTCCAAAACCAAGAGAGACATTCAAATGGTTCTATAAAAATCAAATAGCTATAATTTCACAGCTGAGGTCTCTTACATGAGTAAATTACACTGAGAATAAAACCAGCACAGAAGACCCTGGTTCCCTGTGCGTTTTCTCTGAGCGTTCCACTGTCCAGATCATTGGAGTTCCATTATTAACCAGTGGGCAAATATTATGCCAGTATGAAGCCTCTGGGAAACTGAACCTATTATTTCCTTTCCTCCCAAAGCCAGCTAAGTGAGACCTTCTCAGATTGTTCCGGGTCTGCTGGAGAATCATTTTCCCATGTGCTGTTGTTGGCAGGGAGACAAGCGAGGAATCGGCAGCCAAGCCGACCTGAGCTGAGCCCAGCTGATGAGACTCAAGCCTATTACAGCGCCCAGTGATCCCATATGACACAATGGTCTGTCTCTATCCAGCTTTCTCCTTGTGTATGTCTGCCTATTTCCCATGGTGTGGTCTTCCTCTTCTAGACTAATGAGTCCAGGCTTGTCTGTTCCTGTATCTCTTGTTTCTGCATTAGTAGAGCGACATTAACAGTTTTACTCTGTTTGTTGGTACATTCCTCAGATAGACTGTTTTTAGTGTTTATTTCATGTCACCTCTGTTGATTATCACAAAGCATTATAGCCACAATGAGCAGAGTGTGCAGAAGGACAAGCACAGTAGTTTTACATGATATGTCCCCTTTAAATGATGAATCATGCACCTGTATACATTTACATGAATATATTTTACTTCAAGACAGTTAACACACTTTCTTTTTGCTTCCAAGCTTCAATGTAAAATGGAAATCTTGTAGATGTATTTTTCTTTTTTTTTTTAATTTTTTACTCTTTGTCTTTTAAAATTGTGTTCATTTTATTCCAATACTGTTTTTATTTTTAAGTGCATGTATGATTATATTGTACCCTGTGCAGTAGTTTGGTCAACTGAGGTTGTTAAAAAGTTCTTTAGAAATAAACTTTGACTTGACTTTGGCTTGTGCAGAAAAGGATTTTCCAACAATTCAGTTTTACATGCAAATTTGAGCACCTCAAGTGGAGATGATGGCAACAGACTGCGATAATTTTAACTGATTGAGTGCCATTGACGTACTTCAACATCATTTAAAATCCAACACTTGAGTGCCGTTGATGTAATAATACGTCAAAGTGGTTTTTCAGCAGCTGGTCTCCCACAGCCTGTGAGTAATTCTGGGGCTTCTGGGAGATGTAGTTGAAGCATAAAGTGTCTGTATACGCCACAGCAGAAAGGATTTTTCTACAGTTCAGCCTTACATGCATGGTTTGTAGAATTTTGAATTAGCTTTTGTAAATTTGAGCACATCAAGCATAGGTGGTGGCGACAGACTGGTATAATTTTAAAAGCTAAACACAAAATCTATCAGAACAAGTGAATAAAAAAAAAACACCTGTTCATTGTGCAAATGTCCATAGACACCCTTATCCACAGCTATGGTGTTAAATAATAAACCAAACCTCTTCTGAAACCATCTTATTGATAGAGTTAGCTCATTAGAATATCCCATGTGACTCTTGTTTCTAAGGCAGGTTTTTTTCATTAGGGCAGATACATGCAGTGAGTCTCACTGTGACCATTAGGCAGTGAGATCAATGCCTCCAGATGCATCAACACACTCCTCTCTCCTCTGTCCTGCATCTGTCCTGCATCTGTCTCTCTGTCCCCCTCCATCAATGATTAACTGACACACGGTAGCACATAAAACATTCAGACACATCATCCACCAATCACCTCCACCCGTTTCTTATTCTTTGTTTTATGTTTTCAAATCACTCTTGCTCTCTTAATGTGCCTTTAACACTCCCTGGGCATTATTTTGTCCAGCCTCTCTCAGAAGTAATCATTAGTGCCGCCATCATGCTGGAGAAATTTGTCTGTCTGTTTTCCTCCCTCTCCTGACATTTATGACTCTGTGTCTAAAATTTATGGACAATTTGGCTCACTCAAAATCTATCAGATAAAGAGGTGTTTTTTTTCCCCCTTTTTCCATAATGGGTGACCGTGCCGCCCTGAAATCTCCATCTCTGGGCTGAGTTAGTGATTCATGACATCATCAGGCAGAGGCGACAGCTAAGTGACTGGCTGGCTGACGCCTGTTAATCTAACTCCTTACAAGGACATGGAACGTAAAAAATTCTGAGCTGCAATCTGAACGGTCATACACAGTACAGTATAGTGGAGGGAAACCTCATCCAAACAACAAAATTGAATCCAAATATTGGATTTATGGAGAACGTCAAAGTGCGTGTAAGCAGGTCAGTATGGACGGACATACACACAAACATAGACATTGGTGTCCAAAGCAACAATTTTGACTTATTCAACGTACTTTTGTGAACTTGTAACTTAACTAAAGCCACCTGTTAACAAATAACTTATTTTACGTAACATACAGTACTTATTTAAACCCAAACAACAATCTTTTCCGAACCCTAACCAAATACTTTGTTTCCTAAACAGGTTATGACAGGCACTGACCGCTCATGTTGCTGGATGTTTGTGGAAGGATACACAAAAAAATAAAAATAACTAATCATATGATGTTATGGAGGGATTATTTGTGCATCAACACGGCGGGAGTGCAGAAAGAGTGGCCCCTTTAAACTGTAGCAGTGTTGTGAGCGTACAACAGTTTATCACAGAGTGATGAAATAAGTTATAGTGCTAAATTAACATCAGTGAATGGAATATGTCTTAGTGACCCATACACATTAGATGCAGATGAGTGGATAAATGATGAAAAAAATGGCCTGGATTGCAGGGGCCGGACATCCATTCTTACCTGATTGAAACACCAAGGGCCAGATCTACTATAGATTTGCGTGTATAAAAACATGTGCAACTCATTGCACACACAAAAAATGTACAAACTGATTCATGGTGTAACAGTGCACACTGAGGGTTTTATCCTTCAAAGGTGCAAAATAGTGTCACAATGAACATGTAATACAGGGCTTTTACATGCATTTGTGTCTGTGCATGGAGGAAACACTCAAAGTGATTCATCAAACTGTCTATTTAACATTTCTCAAAGGCAGGTGTACACAGTTTGTATGTGTGATTGTGCAAACATGGCTGTGGTTGTTATCCTAAGAAGGAGATGCAGAGAACAAGTTTTTCACCCTGTGAGCATTTTTGGAACAAATAAGGAAACAAACATTGCCTATCCAGCCTTACCATTTTGTAATATGGGATTTTCTGCTGGAGGAACTCTGAGCATATTTGGAGCCATGAGAAGGAGTCACGCTGTACCTGCAATGACTAAACTCCTTGCAATTAATATTTTTTTTGCATCTGGGTCATTCTAGCGTATGGTACCTATTACAGCTTGGACCCCTCAATCCCATTTTCCAGATGCGCTGTCTTAAGTCCTAAATGCCATGTTGTGCCGGATGACCAGGTTTATTAGGTTTCCACGCAGTCTGGACTCTTTAAATGAGTTAAAACAGCTTCTTTGGTGTCGCTCATTTAACTGTTCATTGACTTCATCTACCAACACCTTTTGTGCTTCTGTCTCTCCAGACTCATTTTTAATCATCTGCTAGTTGTAATCGCTTCTTCTTGTTTGCCTTGAAAGGGCTGCAGAATGATGATATTCCGCAAAACGTGCATTTTGTTGTTCTTGTGAAAACGGTTTGTGCAACTAACAGCAAAACAAGACATGATGGCGGCTCTTCCTGCTCTCTTTCTGCAGTCAACATGCACAGTAGACTGATAATCCCTCTATACAAACCGTTTTATGAGGATGTTACCCATGTACATTGAAAGTTTATTACCAAAATGGTACCACTGTCAGCTTGGATTGGCTCACACTGAAGTGGTTTATAAACTGATCCAAAAACACATTATTTTTCTCATGCTGTCTGTTTGAAACACTCAAGCGCACATATTTGGTTCCCTGCTTGATTTATGGTTTATACTTTTTGAGTTGTATTGTATGATATTGTGCCATCAGATGCTCTCTTATTGCTATAATTAGTATGGGAAGCAAACATTAAACATGCCTATCTGAGCAGTTTTACTTCTATAGTGGTAGTTTTTTTAATGCTGTGTATAATTGAAATATTCTGACAAAAACATGCACACAGATTAGTTCCAAGTCTTGCATATACACACTGTCATTGTCTCTGTCACAGCTGGAATTAGAGTTGATGGGTTTACAACAGCCTGTCATATGTAGCAGTGAACACCACTGCCTAGAACATCTCCTTTCTCTTAAGACACCCTTTTTTTTCTCTGTGCAGTGCCCCTGTCTGTCAGTTACATCTTAGATCCTCTCATTAAATCCCACACGATTTCTCGCAACAACAACTTCAATAATCATCTTTCTTCCTCGGTGCCTTTAATTCAGTTGCAAACATGACAGACAATAAGGTTGGAGTTGGGATGTCTTCAGGCGAGTGCGGCGGCGTTCTCCCTCCTTTATTCTGCGGCGACGCCGGCAGGGAGAGACGGTGCGGAAAACAGGGGGTCCAGAGCTGTCGAGTAGGCTGCTATCTCCATCACTTCAAAGTGTCTGTAGCACATGGAACGCACCATCCATCATATGGTGCTGACACTGCTCACACAATACTTAGCGGGGAGGGTTTATGTTTGGTAGTCTCCATAGAGCCTCTAGTTTAAAAACTAGACTTGAAGTACTTTTTGAAGTCGGTCACTGCTCAGCAGATTGATCCATCTCTTTGAACGCTCAATAAAAAAGAAAAAAAAACACTTTACTTTTCTAGGAGATAAATCCTTTGTAGGTTGGCTCCATCATTTACTCATTGTCAAGACAAATAACCTTTAGAAAATAAAAGTGAAGAACGGGAAAAAAGTCTTGAGCGTAGGAACTCACGAGGAACTATTTGTATGTGTGAATCCTGTCAAAAAGGATGAGGTAAACAGGAAGAAAATAAAATAGAAACTGGTCTGTTTTCATCACAATGCACTCTAATTACATTTGCTTCTTAGCAAAGTAAGCGTTTTTGTTTGGAGATTAGCCCATAATCCCCGAAGGACTTTGGGTTTTTCCAGACACAACTTCCATAATTAGTTGAAAAATCCTTCAAGAAGACGAGTGCTGTCTGTGCTTAACTTGAGCTGAACTCAAGCTGTCGTACACAGCTATAATATGAACCATTTATTAAATTAATATTTAAATATGCATGCATATCTGCAGAGGTGTAGGCTGCAGCTGTGTTTTACCAAGTGCATTTATACAGTGCATCTGGAAAGTATTCGCAGTGCTTCATAAGAAAAGTTTTGAAATGTTATCAAATTTATTAAAAAGAAAAAAAGAATTCACATGTAACGTGTAGATAAGTATCCACAGCCTTTGATCAACCACCACCTTGCTTCACTGTGGGGATGGTGTTAGCCTGGTTTCCTCCAAACATGCCACCTGGTAATTACGCCAAAGAGTTCAAGCTTTGTATCATGAGACCAGAGGATTTTGTTTCTCATGGTCTCATAGTTCTTCGAGTGCTTTTCGGTAAACTCCTGATGGGCTGCCATGTGCTTTTTTTACTAAGAGGTGGCTTCTATCTGGCCCATGGTTGAAAATATAATCTGGGATTTGTGGGGGTATCTAATATTACTAAGGTTATGAGCCACGGCACCACCAGGGATTTTTGTCCCTGTGAAAAGAAATCTTACCCCCCACCAAAAAAAATATATTGTTTGACAGAAAACAATGCATTTTAATGAGTTTTGAAAAGTGAGCTAGCTTACACACTATGGGCAAAGTTAGGAATAACCAACAGGCTAAGGGTGAATCCCATTACACCTCTTGGCCCTACCCCTTTCCCCTCCGTTTTGTACATTCACATGTAGAGGTAGGGCTGTCCCAATTCCTGTTAGGGCAGAGGGGGTAGGTTAAAGTGGTAGAGCTCTATACCCCTCCAAAGAAGATTTTTCAGAGGCATACTCCAAAGGGGTATGAGCAATTTCTCAGAATGCCTTGTCAATCACCGACAAGATGCTTGCTACTGCAAACACAGAGACCACAAGTTCACAAATGTAGGCATAAGTATTTTCTCCATTACTTACCATTTAAATTTTGCGATAACCATTGTATTGTCTTAAGTTTAACATTGTTCCAATGCGTAATGGTCATTTTCCTCATAAAATGCACACGAAAAAAACGCTAGTCCTACATTGACTAGTGTAATGTTATTTGTGACTTACATGATCATTGGGACCACCACAGCTGTAGACGGCATGTTGAATTTATGGCAAAAGCTTGTTGTGTCTGCTTATGTAAACGCTGGCAGAAACTACTGATGACATATGTGATTGTTGAAGGGGTGTCCCAATTCAACCCCTACACGTTGTTGCTCAGTTTCAAGGGGCAGGGGTATAAATTAGAAATGTGATTGGTCCTAAATGTTCCACAGCTTTCCATCACATGAACCACTAACAGACCCACCTTGCCAATCAAAGAACTGGGTGATATGCTGTCGACCCTACACTTCTTTCTCCTGTCTGAGCTTTTTCCTCTTCTTTTGAGACATCCTGCCGTCTCCTCCTCCACTAACTGTCTAATAAAGTTAGCAGTGCTCTGCATGCTATCAGTTGAACAGGTGGACTGAACCACTGAGAAATGTGCTTATTTTATAAATAATACTTATTACATTTAAAAATGCACTTGTGATTAAAATAATGATTGTTGGCCAAGATCCCCACAGATGTATTATTTTTCTGCGGCTCCCACGTAATTCAAAGGTGTTCTGGCTCTACATATAGGCCTGGTTGCTGCAGAGCTGGTTGTCCTTCTGGAAGGTTCTCCTCGCTCTACAGAGGAATGTGTGGAACCTTATATAGACAGGTGTGTGACTTTCCAAATCATGTCCAGTCAACTGAATTTACCACAGGTGGACTCCAATCAAGCTGTAGCAATACCTTAAGGATGATCAGTGGAAACAGGAAGCACCTGAGCTCAATTTAGAGCTTCATGGCAAATGCTGTGAATACTTATGTACATGTGATTTCTTAGTCTTTATATATATATATATATATATATATATATATATATACATACATACATAAATAAATTTGCTAACAATAAAAAAAAGTCTTATTGTCATAATGGAAAGTTGTGAGTTTTGAGGGGGATAATTTTGGAATTTCTGTCTGTCTGTATCATAACAAACTATGGAAAAAATGAAGCACTGTGAATATTATCCTTAATGTAAGTGAAAGAGAAACTGTATGAGAGTAATGTCCCCAATATAATACATACACACACACACACACACACACACACACACACATACACACAGTGGTTAGTATGATACAGGAAATGACTTCTGTTGTCACGGTGAAATCATTATTTTTGTTAGGAATCCACTAGAAGGACAAACTTTGGAGTCTGTGCATCAGCTTTGCCTCTGAATCTGACCTGACTGACTTTTTTTCAGTCATGGATCAAGTGCTGGCCTCAATTTGAGAATTTTATTTTTAGAACATGCTCCAAATGTGAAATGTGGTCAGTTCATGCTTTCACACAGAGAACATTAATGGAGACTGTTGCAGGAAAGCAGTGGGAGGAAAAGTTCTTTCCACAGTACAGCATTAATACATTCATGTGTGTGCAGGGGTTGGGGAAAACTAATGCATATGTGGAAAAAAAATATAAAATGTTTGGAGGCTCCAGGAGAAGCAGCATGACATCTAATGAAATGCCTCAAGTGATGTCACTGTCGTCAGCTTTGTTGGGTCTTAAAACCACAGGTTCGAAATGCTATATTACACATCTAGTGGCATTGTAGGTGCCAGACATACTGTATGTAATAAAAGTATGTATATATCTGGTTCTGCTATATTAATTTTGAATCCCTTTTATTGTAATTAGACCACCGTGAGTCAGACAGTGATATACTGTTGAAATGCAATTCAAATTTTCGTGAACTTTAAAGCGCAACAGTATAAGATTTTTTTTTTTTTTGTGTGTGTGTGTGACTTTGCCGTCACAAAACACACTTAACCAGACATTAGTGTCAACAGCTACTGATGCTGACAGTAAACAGCCCATTTACTCAACAACTGTAATCAAGATTGCATAATGCTGTCCTGCCATGTCAGTCCCTCTGATGAGCTGAGAGGACACTATGTAGCAGCAGCTCTCATTCAAATTCTTCAGCCAGATCACTAAGCTCCACCTTTCAGGGGAATACTAATAGACCCAATGACAGCCCAATTCCCCCCATGTCAGGCATTGCTGCACTGGGAGCTGAGGAATTGTAACTTTGCAAACTAAAACCCAGAAAAGACAGCCTACCTACTTTGCACTGGTGTGTGACATGAACTGTAGTAGGCCAGTAAAGCCTTGCATGCTAATGTCATACACACAAAACACAGATTTACTCCCAAGATCACAAGCACATGCTGTTTTTTTCCTCCTCAAACCCGTCACCTAAGTGAGAAATGGCAATCATTTGTGTTCTGGAAACCATCGTGCACAGACACAACACATTGGGGAAGTAATGCTAGGGTGTGCTCTTATTGGACTCCTGTGGGTAATTGTAACATAAAAAAAATGCTTCAGTGTCGTACCTTCAGCCTCCATTGAGTCATAGAGAAGATCAATCTCTACTAGAAACACCATTTTCCTTCTCGTTCAAGGTTGGTGAGGGGGGCATAAAAGCCTTGTCTTGATGTATAAGGCCGAGACAGAGACATATAAAAATAGTAAAGAGAGGAGGTGTAAAAGAGGATGACTGCAGTCAGCATGACATCTTCTGTGAGCTTAGAACGTTCAAAGGGCTGGTTATGACTCCTCTTTGTTGAGAAGTGATTGATCTGTATGCATGTATTACTGCAAATGGTACTTTCATGATGCAAGTCGCATATTTACAGTCATATAATAGCACCATTCACACTCTGTAAACCACACATGCCCTTCCTTCCATAGAACTAAGAGGTGTTGCTATTCTGGTGAAATGTCACCTGGCTAATACAACCTAACACACTGAACAGGGAGCTCAATAGAAGCACCCAGAACCTGACAGCCCGGATACAGTACGTCAAATATCTATACTGACTGCAAGGCTTATTTCACAATCCCAGTCTGATTATGCAAATCTATCTGGTGCCTTAGATAATAATTGTCAGAGTCAGTGAGAGTGTTTGTCTGTGGGGTTTGCTTGTGATATACGCGTATGTGTATGCACGGATAGGAAGTGACATCAATTCCAGATTTAATAGAGACCTTTTTGATTGGACTTAAGAGGTTATATTTTGGACTGACTGTATTTTTGTACTGCATCAACAATTATAGATGTGTGTCATGCAGCTTCTGTCTGTTGGCAGTGAAAAAGGGTTAAGTTTACCAGGATTTTTTAGAAATGAATAACAAAAAAACTGTAAAAATGAGTCTGAAATACAACTTTTTTAAGCACATGGATATACTGCAGTTGTGCCAATAGTAGTAAGGGCTGCAAAGAAATATAAATATAAGAGATCAGTTCAGAAGATGTGTTGCACTGAGCCAGAAGTTGAAGAAGTAGACTTTAAAAGTCCAGTTAGTCAGACCAAAAAGACCCCAGATGCCTCCCAGATGGAAATGGCTGTATTATAATTCAGTTTCAAAAATATTATTATACTTTTCTGCAGGATTAAAATATGCACTAATCTCATAAAGAGTTGACACTTCCTATCTTGTGGTATTTAACGATGAGAATAGGTGCTGACAAAAAAAAAAATAAAAAAGTTAATATTCCCTCAGTGCAGTCTGTTCACTAAAAAGTTGGGAGAAAGCTGAGTCCTTCCACAGGCTCAGGCATCAGGTTTAAGGATGAATAAAGGGGGTATGTCCCACTCAGAGTCACATTGAATGGAGATTGAAGTCAGCATTGTGTATGTAGGCCTACACAATGTTTTCTTTCTAAATATTTCTAAAGTAGACAAAGCTTGTTCCAAAAGGAATAGTTTTTCCTGTCGTTTTCTCGATGAAACCTCCAAAATAAACACAATTGACTTTAATACAAGTCCATTTTACCAATCTATCTTTCAGTGGAGCACAAAAGAGTAAGCCACGGGACTTCAGTAGCCTACCTGAAGCTCTTAAAGTGAAATCACTTCTTTTCCTCCTCACCGTGACACTGTATCATCCTCCAGGTTAAATTTGACCGAATGAAACTAGCTAAAACAAACACCTTAGGATGCCTGTGTGCCTTTAGCATAGCTGCTTGAAGATGAACTACCTCCCTAGCACCCTCTGAGAGATCAGAGATGGATTATGGTCTTAGGCTAGCATTTTTTTCTATTTTATTTATCTTCTGAGGGTGAACAGAACACATACGCTCTTTTCAGCAATGTTCTGCTTCACACTTGAATGGTTACTCATATTTGAGCACTATCCTGGAAACCGCTGGGGGCTGCCCAGTGAAACCACAGCTTTTCCACCACTGACCAGTGTGCTGCTCCAGTGGAGCAGCTGGAGGTTGCTCAAGGACAATTTTTACAGCACTTACTAAAAAAGATGAGAAATTTGCAGGTTCACCTCTACTGGCATCCACCATGGGTGAGGTATTGTTTCATATAGGCGCCCTATAGCCTGACGCCTGAAGAAATAATGCATTAGTGTTTTTCATTTTCATTTTACGCAACTGCAAAGTGTAAATGTTTTTTGTTGTTGTTGTTTTTTATTATTTATTGTTATCATGTCAATGTTTGTATGTTTTTCATGCACAGTCCCTTTGTGTTGAGCTGTTAACATCTACCTATCTATCTATCTATCTATATATCTATATATATATACATATATATACACACACACATATATGCACATATATACGCGCACACACACACACACATATATATATATATATATATATATATATATATATATATATAAAGGAAAAAAAATTGGAGGTAATCTGGATGAAAGATGTGGGTGATCACTGTCAGGCACCACTGATTTGTGTGATATAAAAATGTTACCAATCCATGTGTGTTTTCATTAATCTATTCAGATATTTAAATGCCACTGAGTTAGACAGAACTGGCATTTTATGAAGATAAGTCTTTTATGTATGCCACACAAATTTATAAGTAGCTACAAAACACAATCAGTCTCTTTCCCCTGGAAGAGCAAAGAGCTATTTAAGTGCTACACAAGAACGAACCACAACAAGACTACATTTTTCCAAATGATGAGAAGGAAAATGAACAGAATGACTGTCTTGGACTGCCTAGAGCACTACTCATAAATATGAACATATACTACATGCTACTATTCTTAGCCCCCGACTGCTGCTGAAACTCCCTTTCTGGTGAAATATCTGACAACCACACCTAATTTAGCAGGATCTGTCTCTCTCATTTCTCACATATCTATCACCTTTAGTGTGCAACTGAGTGTGACCCCATGACTGCCTGAAGGGGGAAACCATTCAAGAGTTATAAAAGTTATGCCCGTTCCCAGTTGTATGGGCCTCTGTTTGTACTCTCTCTGTGTCTTTGTGTGTTTGTCCGGGCGTGGCACTACATCTCCCTCCTGCTTCTAATCAGCCTGCACACCTGAGACCCATCCGCTCATCAAGCTGCTGCAGCATATTTATCCAGCTCTGCACACGACATGGCCTAACTAACTTCAAACAAACGTTTTCCTTGTGTTTAACCAAATCCACTTAAACTGCTTCTACCTCAAGTTCATTTCCTTTCTGATATCAGTGCCTGGGCTTCACCCAGCACCCAGTAGGCTGAGGTCAGTTATACAAATTAGTACAAGCTGCCATACCCATGTGTCTCATTTACCATATTGAGCTTGTAAAAATAATAAGACAATGCAGCTAGCTCGCCAGCACAGCATTTGCGTTGTCGTCTCCACCAATGGCAGTGGAGACGAAAGTGAAGGAAGCCATTCTATCTGTTTTGGCTAGGCTCCCAAATATTCAGCAATTGAAATTGGAGCAAGAGGAATGTTTAACCAGTTTTACTGCTGGCAAAGATGTTGTGAACGCGGTTCGGGAAAAGTCTTATTTTCCAGTTAGCTCCATTGGTGGCGAAGGAGTTTCATACGAGATTCACGCATGGCACATTACATATGTCACGACCAAACGTTAGCGATTGGGTAAAATCAGATCCATTTTAACAGAGTTCACGCCTCCCTTCTGAAATCGGTTCTCAATGGAGAAATGCTAGACCCTCTGTACGATAGTACAAGGGTTTGGTAAGACCAGGCTAGAGGGATGTGTGTTCTTGCTCTTTTTGCAGAAGCTCTCTTTTTTTTGGTGGTTACAAAACTATTTTCTTTCCCATGGGTACAACCAAGTGCAACCCTGTTAAGATGGAGAAGAAAATTAGTGCGCATACCTGTATTTAAAAGGTGACACCTCTTCTCTTTTATGGTTGACTTCTCACTCCGCTTTGAAGTGTGGCTGTAAACACTTTTAATTTCAGGTGTTGTCAGACAGTTTGTCGTACAAATCACCTGTTTCCTTCTGTAACATTTAATTAAAAAAACGAAAAAACAGTTGCTGGGTGACATGATAAAGCAGCCTTGATGTGCTGTAAACAGAGTAGGAGTATTCATTAATGAATTTGATGCTCTTTACCTGGATGAACTTGGGTTTCTTTTACTTTATAACTCAACAGAGGTCAAGAAAATATTCTCATATGTTCTTTTATCTCATTTCTCATATGTCATATCTCTTTTACTGTTATTTATCTTCATCGTTAAACAATGTGCAGTATGTCAGACATGCAGCAGTGTTTGCAGCATGTATTGCGCTGTCTAAAGGAATTTCGAAACCCCATCTTTCCATGCTTCACAGCTGTGAGCAGGATTTTATTTGTCGGTCTGTTTGGTTCTATTCATCAGCATGTGACAAAGCCTGCAGCAGCCTCGCATTATTAATAAAGGATAAATGGAGGACGGATGCATGATGGCAAACCTCTACTTAACCAGTGTAAGGCTCTCCTTAACATGCAGACCTCATACATTATGGGAAAGCCATTCTGGGGTCTGATGGCTTTGGCTAATACGGGGGCATTA
Source organism: Synanceia verrucosa (assembly GCA_029721515.1). Lineage (NCBI taxonomy): Eukaryota > Metazoa > Chordata > Actinopteri > Perciformes > Synanceiidae > Synanceia > Synanceia verrucosa. Next base: position 7,159,457 of record CM056554.1, on the reverse strand, counting down.
ACCTTGAATACTCCCAAGGTCTCAGATAGCAAAGGGAACCCAGATGGGCCAGCGCTGCACTTGTCTGCAGACAGATGGATTTTAACGGTGCACCCGCTCAAGCTGCAAATGATCTGTTATATAAGTTAGAACAGTGCTCTGTTTATGTTTTCACACCTTTCACATCATTACTGAGTTCCTTTGTGAAAGTTGGTTATAAACCAAATGGGTAAGTGGTAGATCAGTGATGTACAGGAATAGCATTACAAAAAATTACTGTTCACAGAACACAATTTTAGTCCAAAGTCACACAATACTCATGTTTATTTCTACGCACTGAGGATGTGCTGCTGCCTTCTGCATGAATAAGTATGTCTACTTCATACAACTGTAATTAAATAGAATCTGAACTATACCTTTTAAATGAGTTGAGGCTGGAGAATGGTGTACACTGCACTGACTAAAAAGCTTTTTTAACTGTGTAAATAAACTTTAGCAATGAGTTCAAATCACCATTTTTGCCTCAGTATGACCTCAAAGAGCTGCAAGAACAGCTGCACTCTCATACTGTGTATCTTTTTCCCACTTCGTTCCAATAAAAGGCAGCTACTTTATTTGCTTTATATTTTCTGATGTTAGCAGTAGGTAAGGTGATTAATCTTGCAATTAACTAAAAATATCACATCAAGTTTCAGTTGTTGCTATCATCTGTTTCAAGTGTTTTCTGAAGCACTGTCTTTCTGAACTGACTCACCAAGAAGAGTAAGAAGATATTGTCGTCTTTCAGCCCAAAGAAAACCATTTTGTTTTTCAATCCATGGGAGCATTCACCTTGTGATTCTTACAAGCTGTACTTTTAAATGACTTTACCTTTGAACGCATGAGGTGAAATCTCTCTTTCACTCCTGTTTTGATGTTTTATATTAACCATTTATTCTGTTTTTTTGATAGTGAGGCTTGTATAAAACACACTGCTCTTGAATCCCCAGCAACCCCCTGCAGTCAGAGATGTGCAAGTAACAAAAGGCACTGATGTTAATACAGCTTCCCTCTGTGAACGTGTAGGAAAACAACAAGAGCGTGAACAAAATTCCACTCTCCTGGTAAAATGAATCATCCTCTTTATCCCTGATGGTCAATGATTGAAGTGTTGATAGCCTGGATATGCACATTGCAATCCCAAGATGCCAAATTTAGCTTCTATTTATTGATCAAAGTGCATTATTTCTGCAGTGCCAGCCTTGAGGCTGTCTAGCAGATGGTGTCCTGTGGCAAGTGTATAAGCAATTACAGGTGAGAATGTCTCTCCTCAATGAAGAACTTGTATGAGCTATAAATCTTTGTTCTCTCAGTGTAGCGTGAGTAAAGCAGCATTTGAGCATCTTCTCAAAGACTAGATGTTTGGGGCCCAGGGCAAAGTAAAGATAGGCAATGTTTGCAAGAGGCTTAGACTGCACAGTGGGCTCTGTGCTGAAGCAATGGGAATTACTTTGTTCCCTTTGGGGGCTGGAAGGTCGGGAGGAGGAGAGGCCGATTTAAAGAGATTGGCTGAGATAGAGATCGCTGTGAGGGATTTGGCAGGCATTAACACCGGTCGCTTAGAAGCTGAACTTGTGCTGAAGAATTGAAAAAGACTGTTCTCCCTCCTCCCACTCTTAACCTTTTACGCAGAGGGAAATAATTAAAAATCCCAAATGAAGAGCTCATTGTGAATTTATGAATAGCAACTTTGGTCCCAGTCATCTCCAACCAATAAGGTCTCACTGCTGAGGTGAGTAATGAGGGGTTATAAATACCTGATCATCCCTTCACAATGACTTGTGTCTGCAGACTAACCCGACTGATGTAAATAGATATAAAATGTTAAACGAATTGGCTGCTTCATTAATGAAATCTCAGCTGACTGAATGACTGAGACACTAATTGTTTAAGCTGTCTTTATAATGGGATTGGCTCGTGATGAACACAGTGAATACAGATGTCTTGTTGAGGAGTCAAAGGTACTGTCTACCTCTAAATGGTCGTGAAATAGTGTCAGTCTAACTCATTGAGTGCCAGCCATTTTATGAAACAGGAAGTGCCTTGTGCCTGCATTTTTGCCCATTTTGAGTCATATTTCAAGACCCACAGAATATTTTGCAGTATGACTCTGAAAACACTGAATAGCTCAAATGAAAGAAGAGACTCTCTATTTCATCATGAAAAAAAAAACATTTGTTTTTACCTTGCTCCATTCTTGTTTTATCTGAGCTACAGTAGGGGCCACTTTCACCAAACTGACACTTTTTGTCCAGGATCTGTCCGTTTTGCTTTTTAATCGTGTTCGTCTCCACTTCCTGCTTTGATCTCTGTGGCGGATACAGTCTCTTTATGCTCCGACTACAAATCCAAGAAGCCCCAACATTACTCACAGGCTGCGGGAGCCTGCGATTGGCGACCCGCTGCCAAAAAACCACTATGACATATTATTACGTCGATGGCACTCAAGCCTAAGATTTTAAATGACGTCGAAATATGTCAATGGCGCTCAAAGAATTAATACTGATGCCTCCATATGACTTACCCCTAATTTCCACTGGATGCAGAACGATGCCAACGTTTTGTTGGACCTGATACATTTCCATTCCATCTGTGTTACAATTTCCACTGAATGTGGAACGCCTGCTGAAACGAATCAACAAAGCTTCTATTTTTGTTGGAGCAAGGCACATGAATTCAGCACAGAGCAGATTGTGTGGGACAGGAAGTTGTGTACAGACACAAAATAAAACATCCGGTTATTTACAAAATAAAATAATCAGTGTTCGCGGCGGAACATATAATCAATTTCCTTCTACTCAGTGGACACAGGGTGGTTCTCTTTCACAGTGACGGACAGTGACGGACATCGACGGACGTCAGCATCGTTCCACATCCAGTGGAAATTAAGGGTAACATAAGTCAGCTCAACAATATCGGTACACATGTTTTCATTTGTCCCACCAGCCATTCAACGAATTGGGAAACCATAAGGGTCCAAAATGCTAGCATCGGAGGCTAATTTAACTTATCGTTTGGGTTTAGCAACACTTACCTTGAGGGGCTAACCCAACTAGCATGGCATAGCTAACAGGCAACACTATACGAAAATATAGCATCGTGAATCAAACAATAATTTTAGGCCCAAGCCATAGAAAGTTGCGTCCTGAACCAAAAGACATGTTATGGTTCAGGACAAATGGATCCTACAGGATTTTATCTGTAGAACTATCTATTGCACCTGGGTGAAAAAGAGTTATTATTTTCAAAAAGATGCATCATATCAAACGCCTTGGAGTTATAAATAATAAAGCTTTAAATGAACAGACCTAAAGTTGATCATCAGAGACCTTGATTCTGACCCAAAATCTGAGATTTAATTTGAAACCATATCTGGAAAAGGTTACACATCAGGCTGTTTAATGATGATACTGACCAGTGGAATTTAGTGGCGTTACATTTCACTTGCAGAGCAGAGTGAATCCTTTAGCTGATGCAACCAAGACGTAAAACATACAATTTTCATGTAGATGTAGATTATTTGGCTTTACTCTTTGAAGCCAGGATGCACCCATTTCCATGCATATAAAATTTATGCAACTTATCCTGCAACATATTTCAGAAAGATTAGATTAGAAAAATGTTTTTCAACCTTGGGGTCACGATCCCATGTGGGGTTGCCTGGAATTTCTAGTAAGCAATACAAAAGAAAATAAAATACCAATAAACAATATTTTGTAATGATTGAATATATATATTTCATTATAATTAAAACACCACACACATTCCTTAATAACAATCAAATTCAAATAAAATACAGGATATAATATTTTAGAGGGCATATCTCGATTGACCCATTCTTGACCCTGACTTGGACATGTCAAAGTTTTCACCGGTACTGTTTATCTGGAGCACTTTCATAATTCATTGTTTAAGTTATTGTTTGTTCTATATGAATTTGTAGCTCGACCAACTGTACATATCCTGACCAGGGAAAACAAAATTCTCACTTTGTACAGTAATCTCACCCTGGATTTTCTGCCCCCGCTCACAATAATGTTCATTATACAGCCTAAATGTCGTCTAGAATTAACATTTTATTTGCAGGATAATATAGCGAGCTATTACATCATCAAAAACATATTCATTTTAGAAAAAATGGGGTCACAAGCACAAAAAGGTTGGAAACCACTGGATTAGAAGATTACAGAACTAATAATAATAAAGTGCTTCTTTTGCCTTCTGCCCAAATCTGACTCCTGGATTTGTCAACCACCACTTAAGCTTCACTATTTGTGTATTTATTTGTTTCATAAAAAGTAAAATGATCAAAAACAAACACATGAATACAGCTCTACAGTCACGCTCTGGTATTACATTCTCTCACAACAAAACTGCACTGGTCAATTAATAATGTTGATGTAAAGTTGTTCTTGTAAATATATTTTATGTAGTTTTGAACCCAGCATAATGTTGATGTTAACCATGACAGTTCACTGCAATGACATGGAAGTAAATAGCACACAAAAAGACACTTTAAAATAGTAAGTCCATGGTATATAAATGATATGGTAAATTGCAAAAAAATGACATAGAAATGTTGTGATGGTTATTTGCCTCCCAAGAGATTGGATTGAAAACTGCTACCATAGTCAGGCAGAAAATCCTTCCAAACTTTATTGTAAACTTTGTGGCGACCGGAATGTGCAGGTGCGTTATACAAACGACCTTAAAAATAGTTGCTCAGGGGAACAAGTGCTTGCAGATAACACTACAGGGTGAAACTGTATTATGAGGACAATAGATCTGAGCCTGTATCTAATCCTGTGTAAAAATATCATCATATTCATTTGAAACACGACTGTAGGTGTTTGTCCTCCTGTCTGCCTCTCAAACGTTTCACCCCAAAAGTTCATTCCAGAGAGAGTGAACTTTACAAGGCCATGATAAATAGAAGAAGCTGTCTTTGGCTGTAGAGGCTTGTTAATGAGCACCTCATTAACTGGAAGGCCTGTCTGCATGGTCGTATGCAGCTGTGACTCACATTAACACACACACACACACACACATGCACACAGATGCAAAAACACTTGTGCAATTATGCAAGGCTGCACATGCACACACACATGCTGTGATGACATTTGATCGTCGATGTGTCTATGTTCTAATTGAGTCTCCAGAGATCCGTCTTGGCACCAGCAAAGTCTCAGTCCAGCCAGTCAGGTCACAAAATAGAAACACACACAACGGCAACACAATGTTTGCTGTTTAAAAGAATTAACTCACTCAGTCGGTCAGAGTTTGATCTGGTTGATTTGAGCGGTCCATCTTGATTATTATTTCAAACAAAATAATACAGTTCAGCTCTTTAGCCTTCCAATCTATGTCCGAAGATAACTCTTTGAGTGCCATAGGCGTGTATATATACGTAAGTGTTTTTTTGGCAACTGGGACACAGCGCTCTCACACAGCCTGTGAAGAATATTTGGGCTTCTGGGGCTTGGGGCTTCTGGGATATGTAGAACATCAAGAGACTATATAAGCCACATATCAAAGCAGGACGATCACAATCGGAGGGCAAAACAAATTGAATCAAGACAAAAGTAGTGATTTTGGTGAAACTCGCCTCTACTCCAGATAAAACAAGAATAGAACAAGGTAAAAAGAAACATTTTTCCTTGATGAAATAGAGAGTTTCTTCTTTCATTTAATCTCGTCACAGCACCAAGTCTGCGCTGTTGAAGGTACATAACGATATTGTGCCATCTGTGGATGCCAAGTGTCCTATAGTTCTAGTGCTGCTTGACCTCACAGCAGCCTTTGACACGGTGGACCATTCAATCCTCCTGTCACGGCTGAACAATTATGTGGGCGTCCGTGGCACTGCACTAAGTGGTTCTCTTCATACCTGTCCAGTAGGACCTTCTCTGTTATGCTTGGTGACTTGTCCTCATCTAATGTTCATCTTTCCTGTGGGGTGCCACAAGGCTATATTTTTGGCCCAATCCTTTTTTCATATATATGCTGCCACTTGGATCATTTATAGCCAGACACAATCTTTCTTTTCACTGTTATGCAAATGATTTACAAATATATCTGCCGGTGAAACCCAATACTGACAGTGCACAGAATGCCTTGTTTAGTTGTATTGCAGATACTGTATCAAACAGTGGTTGAACCAAAATGTTCTTAATTTAAACAGTGATAAAACTGAGTGTATTGTGTTTGGGGATACTGGAGCAGCTGACTTGGGCATCTTATTTTTCAATTTCAGTCCAATCGTGAGGAATCTGGGGGTGATTTTTGACAGTCAGATGAAATTTGACAAACATATCAACAATGTTTTCAGGACCAGTTTTTTCCAGCTGTGTCTTCTGGCAAAAATCAAAATGTTTTTAAGTCGCCAGGACATTGAGATAGCCATCCATGCTCTAATCAGCTCAAGATTAGACTACTGTAATGCACTTCATATTGGTCTATCCACGTCCTCTATTGGACGCCTACAAGTTGTACAAAATGTTGCTGCCCATCTTTTAACTAACACTAACAGACGACACCTCATCACTCAAGTGCCAGTGTGGTGGCACTTTTTGTCTATTTTTGTATTCAATTTTATTTCTATATGTATCTCATTTCATTTTATTGCTTTTGTTTTGAATTGCTTTTATTTATTATTCTATTGTAAAGTGCTTTGATTCACCGAACGGTTGTTGTCAAGGGCTGTATAACCAAAGTACATTTACAATTTTTACATTTACATTTGAGCTATGTAGTGTTTTCAGATTCATAGTACAAAGTATTCTGTGCATCATGGAAAATGACTCAAAATGGCCAAAAATGCTGGCACAAGGCACTTTCAGTGTTTTTAAAAGGGCTGGCTCTCAATGACTTAATCCACAATAGTTCATTCCATATGGTGCCAGAACTTGATCAACTCCTCAAATGTAAATGAATCTAAAGAATGTCACATTTGGTGCATTAGTTTTTTTATGATCAATCCTGTTCCAATTCATTGTTCAATTTCAACCTGTGTAGTGGTGAGCGATTTCAGCAAACCTGCATCACCTCAAATCCCTGACTGCAGTGTTTAAATGATGTATCCCCATAGCACCTCTATACCATCGCCTTAGTTACGCTTCAGGAGGGTTGTCTCCAGGAAGTGAAGCGGGCGAAGTGATAAGAGTGTTCATTACACCAAGCGACCCCCCCAGAGGACAGGATAGCGCCTCCTCTCTATCGTCAGGAAAAGTGGGACTTTTTCCCTGAGACTTAGGGAGCAGTAGAGGTTAGGAATGGAGAGTGAAAAGGTAGAGGCTGTGTGTGTGTGTGTCTGAGCCTGTTTTTGTGTTTAGGAGTGTGTGTCCTACAGCAGGGTTTCCTCTTATCTCCTGCTTTAAAAGAGCCAGCACTTGATATATTGTAAATCAAATCTGAAAGTACGGCTCTGTCACAAAATCTTACATGAGGAGAAAATGAGGAAATCCTGATTAATAGAAAAATACTGCTATTGATCATCTTTCTTCTGCTTGCATTACCTCCTCCTACCTTCTAGTCAACAATTTTCTTTGGGTGAATAATTCTTTTTACTGGAAATGGCCCTCTGTCTTCTCACTCCCTCTCTTTTTCTCTCCTCTTCTCTTTCTTGATTTACACTTCTCCCTCCCCTCTGCTCTCTCCTCATCTGTTCTCCCCTCCTTCTCTATAATCTCATCTCATTTACTTTTTACTTTCATGTCTTCCCGTCTCCTTTTCTGTCTCTCTCTTCCTTGATTTACTCTCCTCCCCAATTCCATCTAATCTTTTTTCTCCTCTACATGTGTTGAAGGATTGATAGCTACTGGGTTATGCCTCGCAGAGTCACGGTTTCACCTCCTCACCCGGAGCAACGTCCTGAGATGTACTGCTGCTGAATGCCTATTTGTCAGCTTGTGGCTTGTGCCCTTGGGCTATATATAGTCCTGGATGAGATAAGTAAGAAAGGAATAGAGAATACTGAGCACCGCTTATGAGCTGCTTGATTTTTGTGGGGGCTTTTCTTGCTTTTGTCTCCTTCTCTTGGCTTCTGGTTGTTTTACCAATCAATGACTGTCACTCCAAAGTCTATCTCCGCCTCTGTCTTTGTATATAATCCTCCATCCTCTCCATCTCCTACCCGCCAAAACCTCCTCCACAGACATCTGTGCTGGTTAGCCAATGCCAGCGGTCTTCTGGGGATCATCGTTTTCCACCACATATGAAGAAAGTGACTGCCCACTCTTCGTCCTCCTCTTCCCTCTGCAGCCTTTCTCCTTCTCTGCCTTCACTTGTGTGTTTATTAGCTGGGAGTTGAGAAAGCTGCACTACAGATAGATAATCTGACCTCTGAATCACATAAAAGGGTAAAAAAACATCAAATAAGAACGATGAAGAGGGAATATATGAACAACAAGTTAAAGGAATACAATGAAATAGAATCCATCAGTCTGGTTCTTTTTTTTTTACCTGAGATGTTTTGAGCAAATAAAAGTGGTAACAAAAAAGTAAGGAGAATCTTGGATCACACAAAACACATAAGGGAAGCAACTTCATTCTGTGCCCAGGTAGACATTACTCCTTTATATCTTTACATAATAAATAGTTGTTTGCTGTTATATTAATGCATTGGATGGGCACATTTATGTCTATGTCCATATCTATGTCACCTTTATTTTTCTATGTCAATAGAACCAGGACAATATTATTTGAAGTTTAAAATTCCTGTGATTAAAAGTCATTGAAACAATAATAAGCAAATGCTTTCCATAAAGCTAAGATTAGCTACCTTTAGTATACCATTAGGCCTATATAAAAAAGGACAAACTGTTGCCCAGCAACTGACAGGTGATTGGAGGGAGGATTCAGTCCATTAGCAAAATTATCAAACTCCATTTCATAGTAGCAGAGAGACTTCAGGGACAGATGGGTTGTTTACCTGAATATGTCTGTCTGACTGTCTGCCCTGACTGTCTGATTTATCTCATTGAGTTGTGTGCATGGTAGTATCTATATTGATGGAAGACATTATTCGACCACCCTTGTTTTCTGGTGTCACTAAAGGTTTATTAGCTGAAGAGTACAATGAACACAATGCAACGCAGCTGATTCCATGATACTTTATGTCCTATTTGACATGCTTAAGCTTAATTGTATTCCCAGGGTATATAAGAACACATTTCATGTCACAAGCAGTACTGCACATGCAAAGGCCTAGAGTGGTTTCCTGCTTACATTCAAGCTGTAGCACAACTCAGAAGTTGTGTGCCTAAAACTGGAATTAGTGATTGACAGGTAGCCAAAAAACTGAAGATCTCCAAGACCAGAGAAGTCCAAATTACTAGCTGGTCGAGACAGACAACGTCTTTCTATCCCATGAGATGACAATGGTACTCATCCGTTCCTGTGTCAGGAATCATCGTCAAACCTCCAGTGACCTTAAAAATGACTAGGCACTGTGCCCTTCATTGACGAAAGGCACAGGAGGGCCCGGTTCCTCTTTGCTGGGGATCACAAGGATTGTACTATTGATGATTGGGCTGAGGTTCTTTTCAGTGATGAATCCAATTTTGAGTTTATGCCCACTCCAGCCAACTTACTGGTTGGGAGGAAGCCTGGAAAAGCCTAAACCAGATTGTCTTGCCCCTACAGTTAAACATGGGGGTGGATTAGTGAAGATCTGGGGTTGTTTCAGCATGGGTGGAACAGGGCAAATGCAACTTGTGCAATGGGTGAATGAGCCAGGTCATGTACAGGCCTGCTCATGAAAACAGTCTTCTTCCATCAGCTAGAAAACTCTGGATTGTACTATTGATGATTGGGCTGAGGTTCTTTTCAGTGATGAATCCAATTTTGAGTTTATGCCCACTCCAGCCAACTTACTGGTTGGGAGGAAGCCTGGAAAAGCCTAAACCAGATTGTCTTGCCCCTACAGTTAAACATGGGGGTGGATTAGTGAAGATCTGGGGTTGTTTCAGCATGGGTGGAACAGGGCAAATGCAACTTGTGCAATGGGTGAATGAGCCAGGTCATGTACAGGCCTGCTCATGAAAACAGTCTTCTTCCATCAGCTAGAAAACTCTTTCCTGCCTCAAATGACTGGATTTTCCAACAAGACAATGCCCCTGCCACAGGGCAAGGTCAGTTAAAGCGTAACTCAAAATGGAGGAACAACAAGCCCAAAAATAAAGCAAATTAGTTTGAATTTGTGCGACAGGAATGGACTACTGTGAGAGCAGAACAATGTCAGAAGCTGGTGGAGAGCATGCCATGTAACAATGGTTACGCAATAAAGCATTACCTCTTGTGTGTATCATGTGACTAAAAACTAGAAAACTAGTCAGTTTATTCAAAGCTGTGCCAAGTTGCTGGATATTGGCAGGATCTAGAACACGCTAGCATATACGCCAATCTAGATCCTTGCAACATGGGGTCGTGCACTATCATGCTGCAACACAAGGTGATGGTCGTGGATGAATGGCACAACAATGGGCCTCAGGATCCATAACCTCACCGCCACCATGGGCCACTTGCTCTACAAAGCTGATATCAGCAAACCACTGAGACCTTTGGAGACATCTTATGGTAGAAAAATGAACATTCAATTCACAGTCAACACCTCTGGTGGACATTCCTTTAGTCTGCATGCTAATTGCATGCTCTCTAATAATGTGTGGCATTGTGCTGTATGGTGAAACTGCACATTTTAGAGTGGCCTTTTATTGTGGCCAGGTTAAGGCACACCTGTGCAATAATCATGCTGTCTAATCAGCATTTTGAAATGGGAAAAGCTGTGAGGTGGATGGATTATGTCAGCAAAGGAGAAGTGCTCACTAACAGATTTGAGTATACCTTTTGTGGCCATAGGAAAAAAAATGTTAGATCTTTAAGTTCAGCTCATGAAAAATGGGAACAAAAACATGTTGCATTTATGTTTTTATTTATTGTTTACGTAAAATCCCAAAAACTGTTACTGTCTCTTTACAATATTGTGAGATTTATAAGGTGTGCTCATTTCACTATTGATTAAAAAAAAGAACATGATTATATGTATGCTAGTATTGCAGCTGGTAACTCAGTGTGTCTGTAGGTTTGTATCAATAAACAGAAACAAGCATCCACACTCCACAGACTCCTTAATTCTCCATTGACCAGGCCATTTAAATGCTTTTGCTCTGCAGCTGGTTCCTATCACAACCCTCCAACAGTGACCAGTTGTTGCTTTCTGCAGGATTTCAATGAGAAACAAGGTTTGGAAGCAAACAAGCCAGCATAGGAAAGTAGAGACAAGAAAAGAGAAGCTGAACTGACTGATTGGCTGAGTTTTAGACTGAGACACCACTCATCTGAATAATCTTCAGCTCCACAATAATCACGCTGGTAGTCAACATCAGCAAAGCATAAATGAAGAACACATGGCTACTGAAATGATCTCAAAAGATGTGTATGTGTGTTACACTATAGAACAGTCAGTCGATCAAATTAAAGAACAAACATATTGCCATTATTTTCTCCTTGAATATGCTAGTTTTATACTTTCCTAATTAGCTCCAGCCTCATTAGCTGTGGCAGGTAATTGGTGGAACGTCTGGATTTTGGATGCTGAAAGTGATGGTGAAGGAGCTGTTCATGGTTTCATCCTCTTGAGTGTACAAGCACACACAGAAAATGCATGGCCATGAGATTAAACTGAATTTTGCCTCGATGGAGGTGCTGGAAAAAAAACGAAAATATTAGATATCATTCTCTGATATATAAAAACAATGAATATCACTGAACATGATGACGTGACATTCTGAGATTAGACTCTTTAACAGTGGAGCTGGACAAAAGATATGTATGGCTCCACCCAATTTGGACTGATCCGGTTTTTTGTTGCAATCTGATTGGCTCAGGCATTTCCACTGTGAAGAACTAGGAGGAGTGTTCCAGTCTTGTGTTGATTCATGAAGTGACGTGTTTCAGATTTTTTTTTGATACCACATAAGTTGCGTTGTAGTTAAAATTGATTACATTTGTTTGCATTTTTCATAGAAAACCTTAGCAACTATTGGTGGTACAATATGAGGAAGCCACTCAGTGACCATATTGGCATTTCTATTGTATATGATAAATGCCATATGATGTTATGTTCCTATTTAATGCAGGCCCTGTGTATACAGGGCTGTGTATAAATGTTTCCCTAATAGTCAGTAAGAGCCTCCTCCTCCTTCGTGCCTGGCAATAGAAGATGCCGAATCTTTCACCACTCAGTAGCTGAATAACAACATGATTAGGTGAGGGTGACCTTCACTGTGGGCTTCATGAAATCCATTAAGGTGAATTAATGTTTGAAACGTGTGGGAGAGAGTGTGTGAGGGTGTTTGTATTGATAAATTGGTCAGAACTGGTGGGCCTGGATAACAACCACCAATGGATGTTGAATGGATGCTTACAATCATGCTGCTCTTGATCTAACACCACGTTTGGAAAGACCCTAATGCTAATTCAATCCAGCACAGTGAAAGCCAAGTTCCAGCTTCTCCTGGTGCTCATCATTCTCACGACTGGAAGCCTGGATATTTTCCACATATGGAACGATCGCTTAATCCATGTGTTGGACTGGAAAGATTGCACCCAAAAAATGGGAACATTTGCTCTCTTCACACACCACTTCCTCACTGGATCATTGATTATGAGGCACTTGACATGATGACATCATGACATGATGATTATTGACATGATGTCAATATTGCACAGTCAGGCAAAACTGAAGGCAATGTGTTTTTGGTCCCATGGCTGAAATATCTGTGCATACCACTTATTATTAATATAATTCTTACTGTTAAGGTTAGGGAAATATTTTGATTATAGTAAAGAAAATATAGTTGGCAGCTAAAGCAAAGGTGGTAAAGGTGAGATTGCAGATTGCATCGTTGATTGCAGGTTATCGATGAGACACAAACGCCAAGTCATGCATAAAGGGCAGACTGGTTCCTGTATTAGCACCAAAATGTTCCAGTAAAACAGAACTTTGGAGATGGAATAAAGAATGAACATTATCAGCCCCAAAAATAACATCTCCAGACTCTTTTGGGTATTTTGGTTCCAGTTGCATTTCGCGGCAACAATCAGAGTAACTTGAGACAGACTTTCTTGCAATTTCCGCTTTTCTTGGCCCAATACATGCAAAAATAGTTCCAGTCTCATACGACCCATTACAGCACATGCAGTTAACCATATAACACAATGATGATTACTAAATAAACTAAAAGAACAGAAAAATGGTAAAGAAATCACAGAATATTAACTTGACTTTAAACTCTTAATCATACCTGGTAAATTTGACTTACTCAAAGTATTAAATCTAATGGCTGCTTAGCCTTGGGTCATCATATCTCTTCAGCTTTCAACGGACATCCTGCAGCCACTGGCCATTTGTTAGACAGTGATTGCACAGGGACTCTTCCTACAAATAGCAATTATGGACGTGTAGCCAACCCCATGTGTCTGTTCGCTCTTCAGCCTTTCACTGCTGATATTAAAGCCGAGGCCCTGAGGGCCAGAGATGTCAAGATTTCAATAGGTGAGGATAACTTTTCTTCTTATGTCTGTCTGTCAGCATTCATACAAAGCATATCACTCTTCTCAACACTTTTTGCATTTAAAAACTTAAAAATTGGTCTCTCTGTATATAGTGGTGAAAACTACCTGCAAACTTATCTGGCCTTTCAGAATGCTGCTAGAAATGCAACGTTTTGAATCCACATGTGACTCATTGATGCAGAACTCTTGTCCATAATATGCTTTTAATACCAGAAATTAAATTATTATCTTTGTGAAAATATGTGAAGTGAGTGATACTTGGTGCAATATGATCTAAATAGTTCATCCAGGTGAATAAATCTATCTGGGACTGATGACTGGAGTATGAAATCACTTTGGTACTGAGTTTCTGAATAGCCAAAATGAAAGCATGCCGGAAGAAATATTTTGTCTGAGATCATTGCTGTGTTTAAAAAAAAAAAAAAAGAAGAAATAAGGATGTAGGATGGAAAGAGAGGAAAAAAAAGACAAAGAAATAAGGAATAGCAAACAACACCGCATGTGCCAAAGAGAGTCCTCCTGTGAAATAAATGAGGAAAATGAAATGAGAAGGTAGAGGGAGTGTTGCCAAATCTTGAGCCGAGGCGAAATCCATCTCTGGGACGAAAATAATCCCTCCTTCTTTTGTTGTTTTGACAAAATCCGGCAAGTGCATGTGCTACAACTACTCCCTGAGACAGCATGTTTTATGACGGCAATAAAGACGGAAATGGGCAGAGATTCAAAGCAGCAGGGTCCTGATAGCGTTGAGAGGAATCCATGCCAGGACTATTTGTAGGTGGTACCAAGTATCAAACAAATTCCTGTTAGCTTGCAGGGATGCTTTTTAATTAACATAATGGAGGAAGAGAGACAATTAGTTGATTTGTACTGCGTCGCTAAACTACAAGAAGAGCCATACGATGCAGAACAGAGAAGGCAAAGAAACCATTAGGAGATTTGTACTGAGAGAGACAGATGTAAACATTTATGACCAGGATTTATGGATTCTTCCATTATACATGGCTGTAACAAGGACATGATGGTTAAATAGTGTTGTCTGTCACATATCTGAATGCACCATCTGCAGCCTGTCCACTGCTTAAAGTTTCTGGGAAAGGTATCCTTTTTTCCCCTCAGTATAATACTGGTTTCAACTGTGTGATTGCCACCAATGAATTTCCATAAAGCTTCACTGTATTGGGTTGGAGACAGATTTATAAAACCAAGACAAATAAAACAACACTATCTGCATACCTATATACAATATGACAAAATCACTTTTTTCAATTAGGATTAACAGTGTATTTCATTTAATGCTAAATAACTAGAACGTATTGATTATGTGATTATCTTGAATAATGTTTACTTGAATCTTGTACATAAATAAGCCTATAGTCATGGTTGAATCAAAAGCCCAAGTCCAATGGCCATGATTAAGACAGATAATAGCCATGGTTTAAAGAAACTTAATTAGAGTGTTTCTTGACTCATCCCGCCTCTTCCTTAACAACACACTACCTCTGTCTTTGCTTCTGAAAGACAACAAAAATTGGCTCTG
The DNA here is from genome assembly GCA_029721515.1 of Synanceia verrucosa. Taxonomy (NCBI): domain Eukaryota; kingdom Metazoa; phylum Chordata; class Actinopteri; order Perciformes; family Synanceiidae; genus Synanceia; species Synanceia verrucosa. Next base: position 7,144,324 of record CM056554.1, on the reverse strand, counting down.
TTTGGGGTAACAATAATGTTTGCATCATGGGATTAATCTGTTATACAATGCCTTCATGTTCTTTTGATGATAATTATTGGACTTAATGATTCACAGTAGGTGCTGTTGAATTTGTATATATGTTAAAATTAATAAGATTTTTTTTTAAATGCAATTAACCCATCTGCAGCACAGAATGACTCTGAATGTCTCCAACGCATGTCTGGCAGTTGATCCAAGTAGAGTTACCGGCGCAAAAGGTCAGTTAATCTGTTAGTGACAGGAAGCAGATACAATACCAAATACTAGTTTCTGGGTCTCATCGCAGTGGAGGCTACACGATTCCTCTGTGTTGCCTGTTGTGTTGTTAAAACTGTTGAAGGTGTTTAAACACGTTCAATGCAGATATATTCCCCTCTTTGAAATGATGAGGTTAATATAGATAATGAATGATACATTGAAAACGAATGGCATTTAAACCAGCAGTTGGCAAGTCTTTGAAATTCAGAGTCTAAGTAAGAAAATTCAAACTGATACAAATTTCAGGTCCTTCCCCGAACCTCTACTAAGCTCCAAAACCATCCCCCAAAGCCCTCCCCTCTGGAGATGAGTTTGTGCACGTGAGTGCATGCCAGCGTGCACGCACACAAGCTGAGAGCAGGCATACCGCAACTCATGAGGGCGGGAGGGTGGGTTTGTTAGTAGCATGTGCACAAGCTGTGATTGACAGGCGTCTATTCCTCACCCCTAACGTGATTGGTTAAACAAAACAGGGAGCATTGGATTTTTGCAGACACGATTACAGGCTTTAGAGGGAGCTAGAGAATTAGGGATTTTTCCTAAACAGACTATTTTATATACTACTTCCACAATCCCATGACAGTTCGAGCAAATATGAATGCAAATAATAAAAAATAAATAGAAGAATAAAAAATGTTGATAACTGTAGCTTTAACAACGATTACTTAATCCATATTAATTAATGCACTGTGACTTTGTGGGATATAGAATTTTGTCCATATTGCACAGCTCTACTATGTCCCTCACATTTTTATCATACTGACAGAAAATAAAATAAAAGGCATGGTTTGGAAAGATAAAAAAAAGACAAAACTAGCAAATCTTCCTCTCTGCTGATGTTTGGTTTGATCCTGCAGCCCTGGAACCTCAAAATTTAAGAACAACTGGCAGCAAAATTCAAATGGTTTTATTTTTTTTATTGGCAATGTCAGATGGTGCTGGGATTGAAAGACTTGTGGAATCACTTAAATTTTTTTGAGGTATAATTTAGCTGCTCCTGTACATGAGGCGTCTTTCTGTTGCCATGGCAACGAATAATTCTCTTTTCCCTTGGCGTCACGTACCTGCTCATCTTATTTATACCCTCCCCTTCTGTTAAAGTGCCTCAACAGCTGGAGTGTGACTTTAGTTAGTGTGTGAGGCGGTTTGGGCTATTTCATCTCTCACATCACATACTGATTGTTTTGAAAATGCTTCACTCGAATTTAATTGGCTTGGACATCAGAGAGCTCTGAACACATTGTTGGTGTTAGTCTTTTCATGGTATTTGTAGAGCTTGTAAGAAGTAACATGTGAGACTTTAAAGTGACTTTTATCAGGAATGTGATACACCATGTGCAATGTTTAATATTTGTGTTCAGACTGTTATACCACATAGGGTATATGGAAACTTTTTGTCACTCTACCTGAGCTGCACTCAAAACAACTCTGTGACAGAGGAAACATGAATTGCATTGCTCAGTATTACAAATGTGGCACTGCAATGTTACACACACATTGCATAGAAGTGGGTATTAGGGAATCTAGTGCTTAGCCTTGAAGCTGGTTGTGCTTTCCAATTTCACAAAACCAAAGGTGTGATGTTCCAGACGTAACTTATTCACACCTTCCCGGGACATCTTGCCTCCCACATGAGATCCATCCAACAAGAAAAAAAAGAGCCTTACAGCAGGGAACTCTTGAGATTTGTAGATATATGTGTGTGTAGCTTTGGGTGTTTAGTTGAGGAAATGTTGAGTGGCTGAGGTTTCAGGGTATTACTCTCCTCTTTCCTCTTGCACACCATGATTTAGTCTCTTCCTTGTCCTCTTTCTGTCTTTGTGACACACAAGTGAACAATCTCTCTCGCAGACACAGAGTCCTCGCAGTTGTTTTTCCCTCGCCACAATAAAATTATCAGCCAATCCCAGAACACAAGATTCAGCCCAACTTCTGAGGCAACCCCAGAAGCCAAAACTCACTGTGTTTGTGTAGAAAAGAGAAAAGATGCAAAAGAACAGAGAAGGGTGAACATTTGCCATGTAGATCACTTTCCTCTTATCTCCCTGCCTTTATCTCAACTTGCCTTGTGTGTGAAAAGTGGTTTGGGTGTGTTCTTTAACATTAGATAAAATGTTGATGAGCCCCTGGATACACAGCATACGCCTGTATGTCCTTGAGTGGGGAACCTTTCATGATATTTTTAGCTTCTTACTCACAAGCCACTAAATGTACTAAAGACCTTGTTTTTTATGACAAACAGCAAAATGTTAAGCTCCTGACAAAAACCCTAACATCAGCAGAACAAGAAAATCCTCGTGATTATGTCTCCTACATCTCTTTTCAACACTCTATCCTGTGCATATTTATAAAGTATTATATAGTATTAATAAGGCAACTTTGCAAAGTCAGGTGCTGTCAAAATGAGGCTCAGTGAATGCACAGTTTGCCTCCGTAATGTCACTCACTAAGCAATTTCCAAATAATCTCTTGAATTCAGCAGGGAAGCACAACACACAGAAACATTTAAGAGAAGCTGCCAGAAACCTGTCTCCAATTAAATCCTGCCTACAGCTTCCATGTCATCCAAGGGAGCTGGTGACGTGTCGTAGCAAAAAACAAAACACAAAAGAGGCTTAAGCCAATTTAGGAAGTGACACCTGAATTGTTCTGCATCGTTGCTGCTGTTACATCACACACCTGAGTCTCTTCTCATCTCTTTGTGATGAGATGGTGGAAATAAATATAACAAGAATGAGACTGTGCACCTGCTAATGCTGCATTTATGCCAAAGATGAAAAAACTTAAACTGCACAAAATGCAAAGAGGTGAATAGGTGTCTGGAGATAACAAAGTTTTTGTCTTGCTCCGTCTGTCTGGTTTGATTAAGTTATCCATTTTTGTCTCTTTTCTGACTGCATATTGTCTTGAAACTTCCTGATTTTATTTTATACTAATGCTGTCTCCTTCTTGTTTCAGGTTTTGCTTCCCGCTGTTATGATTGTCAGTCCCCGCCCCATGTTTTCTTCTTCCTGTGTTCCATTACCTCACCTTCAAATAGTCTCATTTCTCCCAGTCTCAGGCAAATATGTCATGTCTTGTTCCCGTCTCCATCGTACCAGCCCATTTCTTATTGCCCATCCTTACTGAGCCGTCTCTTTAGACAGGTGTTTTGTTTCTGTTCTCCCTTCTTTTGAGTGTTAGCGTAGTTAGCTTTTTATCTCCCTTATTAAGTTGAGCTCCTTAGTTATCATCTCCCATTTGACTCATTGAGTGCCAGCCTTTTATAAAACCTAAAGTGCCTTATGCCAGCACTTTTGGCCATTTTGAGTCTTTGGTGATGCACAGAATATTTTGTACGATGACTCTGAAAACATTGAATAGCTCAAATGAAAGAAGAGACTATTTTATCATAAAAAGAAAGATTTTTACCTTGTTCTATTCTTGTCTTATCTGAAGTAGAGTACAGGCCACTTTCACCAAAAATCACCAGATTCTGTTTGTTTTGCTCTCTAATCATGATTTCCACTTCCTGCTTTTTTTTTTTTTCCCCGACTACAATTCCCAGAAGCCTAAATGTTACTCACAGGCTGTGTGAGAGCACCGTCTTGTGCCTGCTGCCGATAAAACCACTCTGACGTGTGTCTATATACGTCAGTGATACTCAAAGAGTTAATAGGTCAAGCTCCTTTAGTTTCTAGTTTAGATTATCATCTCCTTTTTAGGTTGAGTTTTTTGTTTCTAGTTGAGGTCATATTCTCCCTCTTTAAGTCGAGCCTTTTAGTTATAAATTTAGATTATTATTTCCTTTTATACGTGAAGATTATGTTTGTAGATTTAGCATTGTTTTTTCCCTTCTTCAGTGAGTTTTCTTTGTGTAGTCAGGTGGCTGAGAACACGTGTCGATCCCCATTATTGTCAGCTATTGCCGTCACTCTGCAATGAAGACCATTCTTGTAGAAATCAGACCATCACGGTTTTAAAGTTATTTGCAGATTTCAAAATATTTGAGAGAGTAATTCACATTGCAATGGTCCTGAAAGACTACTATTTTTTCCTTTGTGATTTATCCAACAGGCTGTCAGTGATGACAGCCTGTTGGATAAATCACAAAGGAAAAAACATTTTGTCGTCTGTGGCAAGCCAGAGCTCTACAATAGTATCTCAACTTTCACAGCACTGGCTCTAAACTTCAACACACAGTATTGTGTTATTTACGGTTGCAGCAGTTTCAAAAGGACACTTGAAAACAGATTACAGGCCGACATCAAGAAGATTTTATGTGTTTAGGAAAGAAATAAGTTGAGGCAATACTGAATCCTCGTCTAACTTTTCTTTAATTATCAGCTTTCTTCTTCATTCCTATCAGCTTAGTGCAGGAGAAATGATTCACAGCACTGTGAAGTTATCTCCTTAATGTCACACGAGGGGAAAAGGCCTCAGCACTTTGTCTGCATAAATTCAAAAAACTTACTCTTAAATTATGGCTTTAGCCATTAATAATAAATTTACAACAACTTATTATTCTTTCTTATCCCCTGTCTACTTGTATTTAATACTTCTGCTACTACTCTCATTGCTACTTTCAGCGGTCTCCTGGGTGAAATTCCTGTTTGTTCGATCCATCCAGCCACCACTAATTCACATGACTTCCTTCCTTGTTTATAGTTAATATTTTTGGAACATAGCTGGTTTGCAATACAAGTAAACAGAAAAAAGAAAACTCTCAACACTGCTGGTAAGGTCATTTCTGTATCTATATGTCCGCATATACTATGTGGTGGCGACTGTTGCGTTTTAATTTGGAGACGTGGGTCATCAAGCAGCATAAGAGATCATTTAATTTCCTTACAACATCTGACTTTTCTGTGAAGAAGAGGAAAATTATATACATCCATCCTCTACCGCGAGGCGAACATGCAAACTCCACACAGAAAGGGCCTAGGCCGGGAATCAACCTCAATCATATAGCCTACATATTTTCTGAAAATATTACTAGGTATTTCGTGCTGTCTCACTCAGAAAATGATTCCTGAAGTTACTCCAGGCTCGGAAGCTCAACTAAAACCTAATTTAACACAACAAACAGCTATCTTTTCCTCAGTTTTATACACTTAACCCAAACATCATTCAACACAACGTCATTATAACCAGCCTGACATGTTCCACATTAACCACTCCAGCCTGTACCTGATTCCATGAACTCCTGGTTGAAGCTGCTCCAGGCGTCTCTGCTCTTCTCCAGGTTCTCCTCCATGACCTTGATGTCAGCGAAGGGACAGTTGCACTCTGGGAAGCGTGGAGAACACCGACACCAGCAGTCATTGCCCCGGCAGAGCAGCTCACCCTCCGAGTTGCACGCCACATAGCTGAGGGCTGCCTCCACGAAACGCCCACGCAGGAACTCTGGCAGGACATCTTGTAAGCCTGGAAACAAACAGAAAAAGAGGTGAGGTGTTTCATACCTATCATCACCATATTTAACAAGCTGTTTCACCTGGTACTTTTGTGGGGATGGTTGTACGTGGAACAAAGGAATTCTTGTACACTAAAGGACACTAACATTATTAGTGAACATAAGATAATCTTTAGAGGTGGCGACTTGTCCAGGGTGTACCCCGCTTTCCGCCCTAAGATGGCTGGGATAGGCTCCAGCCCCTCCACGACCCTATGAGGATAAGCGGTAGAAAATGGATGGATAAGATAATCTTTAATTAGTCCCACAAACAAAAAATTGCATCGTTACAGCAGCAAAGTGGATAGAGCAACATTACAAGAAGAGCCTATATGAAAAAACGAAAAAATATGATAAGGATCTCAGTAGAAGAACAACTAAGTGGAAAAGCTAAGACATTTTATATGCATCATAACTGAATAATCATATATGCAATATAAGTGAACACAGTGGATCGACTGGTGTAAATGGTATAGATGAATAAATAATGCATAAGTAACAGTGTATTGCACATTAATCAATAAAACAATGTATATGAAAGTCTTGCACATTTATAAAATAACAGTGGTATTGCACATTAATAGATAAATACAGTACATGTATATGAAAGTACTGCACATCTAAAAGGTCTTTTAAAAAATTGAGACTCCATTTTTCCTTGGCGACAGATTTTTAAATAACATGATTTTCCATTATGGCATGTATTCATAGCCTTTGACACAAAATTGACAGCTCTAATTCAAGCTGCAATATCTATATTAGAATAGAAGCCATTAAAATGCTCATATGCACATAGATACTGACACTAATAACATGTCTTGTTATGGCTGAGGTCAGTAGAAAAGACATGTGCAAAGACAGAAGCTCATCAGGTGCCTGTGGTTATTGTGTGAGGTTCTCACCGAACCAAATTTCAAGAGACTTCGACTATGGCCGTATTATCACAGGGACAAGAAAACAGCTTGTTTCCTCCATAGCAGCACAGCTCGTGTCATTCTCAGTAGCAGTCCTTGCAGCAGATACTGTGGAGCATTTACAACATGTTCGTGAGCCTGCCCAGGGCCATATTTTAGTAGTTTTGGGAGCTATCAGTACCAACTGTCACCTAATCTGCAGACATCATAAACAACCTGCTGATTCCTACCTGTCATGAAAAGGTTGCTTCCTATCTGCAGGTTTCATTATTTCCTCCTCCCGCTGTTTCGTGGAGACGCTCAAAGCATCATCAGGGCATTTATTTCTTTATTTACTTACAATGTAAAGGGATGCCATTAGAAGCATGTAACAGTTATGGAGGTGATGGATGTGATGCCTTAATTTCGTGCTTGACAGAAATGTAACAGACTCGGCTCTCTCTACTGTTGGGAACATTTTCAGTTAAACTGTGAGCCCACTTATATGGTAGCCACCAGTCAGTCATACGGTTGGCTCACTTTATCAGCTCAAAATATTAACTCTTTGAGTGCCATTGACATGTTTGCATGGCATTTAAAATCCAACACTTAAGTACCATCGATGTATAAATACGTCAAAGTAGTTTTTTCGGCAGCAGGCACAAGAGGGCACTCTCACACAGCCTGTGAGTAATGTTGGGGCTTCTGGGATTTGAAGTGGGGACATAAAGAGACGGAATATGCCACAGAGTTTAAATCAGGAAGTGGAGACGATCCCGATTAGAGAGCAAAACAGAATCTGGACAAAAAGTGGTGATTTTGGTGAAAGGCTGGTCCATAAAGACAGAGGAAGCTTCTTAGTTCATTTAATTTTATAATGGTATTACCATAAGTCTCAAGCCGTAAGATTTGGACCTTATTTCTCAAGAGCAGGCCTTCTTAATGGCAGAGTTTTGACACAGTAGCAAAAGCATTGATATGAATACTCAATCTGGCTGTTCCACGGTCCTGTTATTATTTACACATATCCTACTCTGCAAAGTCAAACAGGTCAACAATGAAAAAAACAAAGTTAATGTCAAACGGAATTAAATAGCACTACTGGTTTTTCCATACGCTATTCACTAAGACGCACACAAATATATCCCCAAGCTGTGGGTGACAATACCTGTCTTCTTGTCCTTTAACAGCAGGGTAACGTCACACTTTCAATTTCACTGCTTTCATGATTTAAATTACATTAAAAATGTGATGGTATGCTAATTATGGTGCCACCATTGCTTGACTGCACATTCTTTAAAACCAAATCAAAAGCTATTGATGTGATCTTAAAAGTGCATCGTCATCTGTTAGGAGCCAGCAGGCGCCTTTCAGAAGAGCTGCCGTGTGGTGTTCACACTGGGATCTGAATCCATCTGTGTGTCTGTCTAATAGTCATCAGTTTGTTGTGTCAAAAGCTTCCTCTCCTCACTTCACCATCTCGGTCTGGATGACTTTCAACAGCCAAGTCAATCCTGCTATGAATATGCATGTGTCTTCTTTGGTGTTTGTTCTTTCAATGGTTTGGAAAGAGGTGTAATTAGTCACATTCTTCCTCTTCCATGCTTTGGCAGGTACTTTGACGGGTTTGCATGTGTGTGGTTGTGTACTAGTTACAAACCTGGCAGGGGTTTCCTCCTTTGGGAGACAGCTAAATAACACTCTTCCCATCGCCCATCACTGTCTCACTTCTGCTGTCTCTCTTCCACCTCACTGTTTGTTGATCTGTTTTTCTACTCCTCCTCTATTCTTTATTTAGTTACCATCACTCTGTCACGTTTGGAAATTAGATATGGAAGAATTTTCTCCTTCTTGCTACGGTAGTCGTGGCAGTAGTAGAAAAAGCAGTTTCCATGTACACCCCTGAATTAACAATTTGGATATTCTGTGATATGTAGCAATGATAATTCTGTTCGTTTTCTACTCCTGAGAAAATTCTACATTTTTTCTCTTTTTTTTTTGTTAAAAATGTTCTCAAGATTCTTAACATTGTTATTTCATATTAACTTAAGTGCCAAGCATTTTATAGAACTGAAAGTGCCTTGTGCCAGCATTTTTGCCCATTTTGAGTCATTTTTTACACTCACAGAATATTTTAAACTATGACTGAAAAAGCAGAATGGCTCAAATGAAAGAAGAGATTTTCTATTTCATCATGAAAGAAAATGTTTGTTTTTACCTTGTTCTGTTCTTGTTTTATCAGAGGTTGAGTAGAGGCTAGTTTCACCAAAATCACCACTTTTTGTCCATATTCTGTTGTTTTGCTCTTAATCTCTGTGGCATAGACTGTCTCTTTATGTCCCAACTACAAATCCCAGAAGGTCCAATGTTACTCAAAGGCTGTGTGATAGCACCCTCTTGTGCCAGCTGCCAAAAAAACAATTTGACGTATATATATATATATATATATATGTCAATGGAATTGTTGAATCACATTTTTTCTTTTCTGGAAAAGAAACTATGACTAAGACGAGGAAAGTCCAAATCCAATATATCCAACACACAATTTTTTTTTTTTTGTTAAATACATATAAAAGAAGAGTGAAGAGTGAAAAAACGCTTGTTTGCTGAAATAAAAATATACACATTTCAACATGCTGGGATGAATACTTAACACTTAAACCTTAAACACAGCTTGAATTGACAAATTTTAATTGGAGAGTTGAATGAAAGCCTTTTAACCAGCCAAGCAATGAACTTTACAATAATTATGATAAAGTAAACCAGCCTAATTTTCACACTGACTATACATTTTTTAATGAGTGTAGCAACAGTATTTCAAAATGGACATCATCATTTTAAATAAACTTCGCAGATGAATTCACGATGAAGTACGGCAGTTCTAATTTCTAATGGCAAGTGCTGTGGTGGTTGCCAATTTGTCTCAGAATAGGGACGTGAGCCAAGGAGCAAGCTGATGAAAGAAATGCTGAATGACAGCTTGAATTGAGTTACAGAACCTGGTGAAATAGAGGCTACCAAACATGACTCTCACAATAAAAAGTATTGGTTAAGCCAACAAGAGCAGAGGACACTACTTTGCAACTGTTTAAGAAAATAGGGAATGCATTTAAAGCTGTAGTCTGTGAACGTCCTCTAAGCTCCAGCCCCTCCAATCAGTGCTCCGTCCAAAGCCACGTCCCCTCAAACTTGAACATCTGACAGTAGGATTCAGCAGGGAGAGGAGAGCCTTTATGCTACATCACCACAGTTGTAAAACATCCCGTCCAAAGCCAACATATCAACGTCATTTTATCACCTTTATAATGCAGACAGTGACGACTATGGCTGTGCAATATGGTCAAAATGTCATATCCTATAACCTTTTCAATACAAGCTTACAGACACAGAGAAGCTAATGTTAGCATTGGGCTAATACTTGTTACAAAAGTAGCTAAGTTAGCAAACATTACATATTTCATGAAAATAATAACTCCTCCTGAAGCTAAACAAATAATTAGCTGTCCAACAGAAAGAAATCAATTTCTGCATCACTTTTCAGTCCCTTCAGATGTCTCAGTGTCTCCACAGATGTTCACTCTGGTTTGTCCTCTAACTTTATCCATAGTTTTGTCGCAGCCTTTTCTGCCTCCTCCTTTCTTCTCTTCACCTGTTTAGCAGGGTGAGCTGTCAGAAGTAACACTGAAAGTGGTATTTTTGGCTGCATTATCTCTTGTACCCTACAGAGCAGACTCTCCTGTAATGTACTGAATATTTCTGGCAACAGTGGGGAGGAGGGAGGGACAGAAGGGGGCATGAGCATTACAAGACACGAGGGCATCTGATTGGTCTCATTTGACATGGAAAGTTTCAGGGATGCACAAGAAGATGATTTGGATTGGGAGTAGGAGAGTGCAGCTCTGACACCTTAACATAACAATCTCAGTATTATGCAAAGTTAAGCCGATGCCCACTAACATCGACTCTGAATACCTTAACTCACTCATTATTATGCCTCCTGGTTGCTTCCTTCCTTTGTATTCCATTTAGATTTAGAGCCCATTTTATCTTGAATTCTAACTAATCTAACATTGGTGTCATTTTAATAATTGTGTGCCGCTCTGTGGAGGCAGTAGTAAGACATCCATTTAATCACAAAATGAACAAATCAATCATCAAAACTCCACACCGCAATACTTCTGAGATACACAGCAGTTGAAAGCAATCAATCGTTTGCCTAGTAAGAGTTCACAGGTGACCTCTGTGAGGGTGAAGTAAACAGGGTCAGTGGTCTGGAACAAACAGGCAAGAAATGACAGCTCAGACTGGAACGCTTAGATTGCATAGAACATTAAATGATCTGGAAACTGGGAAAGGAGGGCTGGTATACGTGTCGGGAGATAATGAGGGGGAAAAAGGAACAGGTCTGCTGGTAGGTGAGGGGATCCAGATGTCATATACAAATCTAGAAAATATCAAGAAATACTGAAAGGAAACAGATAGCTACTACTGGAGTGGTGTCTCCCTGCATGACAGGTATATTAGATGCAAGCTGTTCTGAAAAGTATGCATTTTTTTACTTTTACTGTCTACGTAATGTTACTTTTGATGAAGAAATCTAGGTGTTCAAGGTCAAGTAAATTCAACCGTCTTCCCATGTCATATTCACTTTCTGTGTAAAATATTCACGACAACAGAAACAGTTCTAAAATTATATTGATGCGTTGAAGGCCTTACCAGCTTAATCATCAACTCTGAGCAGTTCTTATTTGCCTTACATTAGCATGACATGGTTAAACAAGTGACAGCATTGTACTGTCGAGCTAGCATAACTCATATTTGCACGATAAAGATCTGTTTTTGCAAGGGGCGTGACGATACACTCAGCTCACGAACAATACACGATATTAAATTCAAGACAACGAGAAGAGACGACAATATTTTCACATTGCTTTTAAGAAAACTAAAATGACAAAATATACGACTGGACAAAAATTAAAGTCATTTAATTCTCTTTTATTATCCAGAGTTTATTTAACTCTACCTCTTAAATAATTCTTAAATAATACATTATATCACTTGTTGTCAAAGTCAGTGTTGTAGTATCAGCAGAAGCCCTGCAGTTGCTGTTTTCCTTCACCTTCGTCTTGTCAGTTTCTGGCAGACTAGACGTAGCAAAGGCTCATTACTGCCACCAACAGGTCACAAATAGAAGCTTGGAGAGCTCAAAGGCTCATAGGTTTCTTTCTGCTCTGTGCTCCTAAGACATCTCTTCACTAAAACAAGAAATATCGTCTTGATTTAATCTTGCAAGATCTCGTCACAGCCCTAGTTGTGGCCTTTTTTTTCTTTCCAGACACCTGTTCACAGTCATTACCCTGAATTTCTGCATTTAAGATCATTACCCATAAAGTTTTCCTTCCCTCTTGAAATATCAGAGCCATGGTTTCCTCTGTTTCTGTCTCTCAGTCTCCAGCTAAGACGGCACTTATTTTTGCATTTTGGGCAATTTGAAACCTCTCTCCTGATCTCCACCCCTCAGTTATCAGTGTGTGTTCTCTCTTAGCCTTTGCTTCAGTGACTGTTTGGTCCACTTCACTGGAATGCACTCTGCTGTAGTTGAGATGGTGTTGGTATCCTTGGACTGCTTTCAGAGCCTCAGGCTTTGGCAGAGACTCAGCGAATCCAATATGCAGTACAGTACATGGGCTGGCAGAGATGATGCTGTGTCACACACTCGCTCAGTCTGTCTTTATGCTTATCTCTGCGCCTGTCTGTCTTTTTCTTTCTTTCCTTCTGGCTGTCACTTGAATTTTCTGCAGAGTTGTCTCAAAGAATAAAATGAGCTGGGTTTTTTTTCTTGTGCTATCTTGCGATAGTTTTGTGTTCTTTCACAGAGATTCAGCTACATGCTAAAAAATGCATCGCAGTAAAGAAATAGATAAGGCCTGCTTGGATATGTGTGAAGTAGGTCATATAGGCCTTTAAATGAACAGGGTGAAAAGTGCTTTCTATGACGTTTGATCTCTCTCTCCAAACCTGTTATGATTCAAGAGTCTTTATTGTCACTGTTCATGCATAACAACATTTTAAGAGTCTCTGCTTAACTCTTGCCATTGAAATATTTCGATGTCATTTAAAATCCGACGCTTGGGTAAAAATACATCAGAGTGTTCTTTTGGCAGTAATGTTGGGGCTTCTGGGAGATTGTAGTGGGAGCATAAAGAGATGGTAGACACCACAGATGTCAAAGCAGGAAGTGGAGACGATTGTGATTAGAGAGCAAAACGGACGGAATTCTGAACAAAAAGTGGCATTTTTGGTGGAAGTGGCATATACTCTACCTCACATAAAACAAGAATGGAGCAAGGTAAAAACAAACTTTTTTTGTCATGATGAAATTTGAACTATTCTGTGTTTTCAGAGTCATAGTACAAAATATTCTGTGGGTCTTGAAATATGACCCAAAATGGACAAAAACGCTGGCACAAGGCACTTTCTGTTTCATGAAATGGTTGGTACTCAATGAGTTAAAGGCATACATAAATAAGAAATAAAAATAATCATACAAAAAATATACATATGAATATATAAAACACCCATATTTGCATCCATAAATGTAAACAACTTTTACATTTGAGACCATCACTTAGGGCTGTGATGTCAAAGAATGCACTGATAAAGACTTTGGCAAGTGATTTGTATGTCGTGTTATACAGTGACAGGTGGTGTACTGTGAATTTGTTTCAGTGACTGCCCAGAGTCAGGCCTGAGCAGAGGGAAGCACTTGACAGACCTCTCACCCTGCAGGAGCTCACAAGTGTCGTACAGCATCTGTCCCCAGGCCCCGCTAACCCTACTGATGGAAGTCAAACAGAGTTCTAAACATGCTTTGGGTGCTATGGGGGAGGATCTGTTAGAGGTTTTCCTGGAGTCCCTCTGAGAAGGCCGCCGAGCAGCTGTCAGCAGGCAATAGTGTCATTACTGACCAAAAAGTGAGGGCTGCAGATTCATTGCTGCGCTTGCAATATATAATCTTTTTTAGCTGAGAAACTACTTTGGCTCTATGTGAGCGAGACTATATTGGTGTACCAGGGACACTTTATTGACCTGTGTTTTATCAGTGGGACCCTGAACAGACTAAGACAGTCGAAGAGAAGGGGTGTTTTTACTTGTTATTGAAAATGAAAATGGCTATGAGCATGTGTACATGTGAGGTTGTGAAGTGGGAGAAGATTTAATGTTGTGTAAGAGTCTTGTATTCTGACGAGGTCAAGATGACTTAGATATCCTTTCTCAGGTTTGCACAGGTTTTCTTTGGAACCTTTCCTCAACATGCAGAGACTAGGAGTGTGTGAGTTGGTGTCAAGTCAAGGGATATTAGAATTATAATAACTACGTTGTAAATGATTTACGAGGACTACATGAAGCCTTGAGCGTTAACGAGGGGAAATATGAGAGGGTGCCTACGAGGCAGTGGTCATATTCAAGGATTCTTACCAGTGTCTGGTGGTGAAAAGAGAAATGCCATGAAAACACTTTGCAGGCGAGGGAATAGAACAGGGAGGAAATAGGGTACAAGGTTACAGCCATGTTATGAAATGGTCGTGGTTGTTGCTGAATTGCTTCAAGGTTAGAATCCTGGCTACAAATAAAGTGACTGCTCTCATGTTCTAACATCAGTTCTTCATGCTGGACAACCTGAACGTACTGGTAGTAGTCTCAGAGGAGGATGAAAGTGGCCATTATGTACCTGCTGGTCGTAGATTTTTTTCACAGTCAATCACTGCAAGGGCTCTTTAATTTAATGCAACGTGACTGGCCCACTACAGCCACTACAGTGACAACTCATACAGCCTAGATTGTCTACCTGCACACAAGAGCCAGCAGCTAGCAGTCTGATAAAGTTAAAGCTACAGCCTGCAATTCTGTTCATAAACACATTGTAACACTGAGTGAAATGGTCCTTCCATCCTGAGAGCAGTCAACATATTATAAATTCAGAAAAAGGAAGGAAAAGAATCATACCTCTGTGGCAGCTACAGGACTGTAAAAACTCTGACCAATCCCTGTCATTCAGTCTGAAAGGAAAGAACCAGATGCCTTCATGTCTCATTTATTTAGCTTTGGAAGGAGTTATTATTTTCATGAAATATGTAATTTGCCAACTTAGCTAGCATGTATTGGCCCAGTGCTAACATTAGCTTCTCTATGGGTGTAAACCACTCGTGGGTGCCACTTGTATTGAAGATGTTATAGGATAGGATATTTTAATCATACTGCACAGCCAGTTTGATATGTTGGCTTTGAACAGGATGTTTTACAAGTGTGGTGACGTAGCATATTGGCTCTCCTCTCCCTGCTGAATCCTACTGTCAGATGGTTCAATATTTGGGGGGGCGTGGCTTTGGACGGAGCACTGACGGGAGGGGGTGGAGCTTAGAGGAGGTGCCAGTTTCAAATCTTGCTAGCTCTGTAACATCACAGACTATAGCTTTAACAACATGAACAGCACTAACAATGGCAACAGTTAACAATTCAGGTGTATCAGGGAAGATATGTGATATTTCTAACCATAAAAGGTAATTATAGCTTAAAATTCTCCTTATCTAAGTCATTCCACTCAACTGGGTCAATCATGATGATTATGGTGACCTTTCGTGTCATAATGAAGCTTGTAGTGAAATAAAACTAGAGTGGAAGTTTATTTTGAAAAGGGAAACTATGATTCCCATGAACATAAGACAATGCATGGAACAAAAAAATGAAGCTGGAGAGGAATATAGAGCAAAGTGTGTGTTTGAGGAACAATGACTTACCCTTTGAAAATAAAAGAGTGCTTAAGTTGTTTTCTGTATAATAATCTTTTGAAATGGTGACAATAATAAAATAGAATAATTTCATTTATGTTCATTAAATGTAGGGCAATGATACTGTAGCCACTGTATTTCTATACACTGTATCTGTACACTGGTCTTCAGGTTGAGTTTGTTCTCTTGAACACTCTATAATGCTTTCTTTGGTTGCTGAAAGAGAACATTATGTAAACTAAAAGCTGCTTTGTCCAACTGATGCAGTGCTTTCTGTATTTAGTGTCCCCATCTCCACTCACACCCTTGTGTGCTGTTACCAGATTTGCTGTTCTTGGAGTCTTGATGTGTTGTTGATGCACTCATACTCAAGCACACCACCCACACAAATAATGTATATGTGTGTATTGCATCCATAAAAGAGCTACACAACTAATTACCGAAGAGGTTTAATTTTGAAAGCAAGAGCCTGGCAAAAAACGTTCAGTAAAAACAATAATCACTTCAAAGTGTTGCTCTGCAGTCGAAGCTGAAGTCAGGCTGTTTCTGGCAATCATTAATGCTGGGAGAAGGTTAGCTACTGTTGGCTCCAAAGCAGTGGACATCATTTCACAGAATGCAGTTGCAGAGAAATAACCAGGCAAAGCCTTAAGGTACACAACACACACACAGACATGCAATCAGAGTCAGAGATCAGAGAGAGTAAGAATAGTGGAGAGTTGAAGCATTTGGGAACAAAAAATACAAAGAGACTTGTTCGACTTGGCTGGAGAATGTACAGCACTGAACCTCAGAGTTTCTACAATATCACCACAAAATGATCGAACACCTTTTAGCTTTTTGTTTTATTCTATAAGTTTTCAGCTAAGGAGAGGCTCAATACATAAAGAAGCTGTGGTTTGAGGATTAGGACCAGTGCTGCCCGTCCCTAAACGCAGATCATGCAGTCTGCGTAGGGCCTCATCCTTCATGAGGGGCCACATTTTGCGCGAGGGGAGACATTTGCATATATGCACAATGGATGTGCATATGCGCTATCGCGAGACGCACGGCGCGTACAGCATAAAATCAGCTCGAGGAGGGAGAGAAGAGAGCTGTAACCAGCTGCAATGGTTGACAGCACTCAACATCTGACCAATCAGAGAGAAGGTCTGGCACACACTTACAGAGCGAGTGAGGAGTTGTCATGTCATCCAAAAGACATCATGAGTTGGGAGTAAAGCAGGCTTTGTGGCACAGTTTACCTGAGCTGCTACTCATTAGAGAGGAATCTGGGTCTCCAGTCTCTGTCTAGACTGGAGATTTTTTATCGAGCAGCCCCGATTAACATCTATTAAATGTCTTGTTAATGCCCTCTGCATTCACCTCTGATGGAAAAAAGGTAATAACATGACCAGTTGGTGGCCGTAGATATTGATAGGATATAAACTTTAGCCTATAGCCTATCAATTTATGTTGTTACTATTATAGTAACAGCAGTAGTGGTATTTGTATTATAGTCTATAAAAACAGAGAGTAGTATAATAATAACAGTTTTATTATTATTATAATAATCATTATTATTATTATTATTATTATTATTGTCATTAGTTCTAGTTTGCATTAATTGCATTTTAATTTTATTGGGATGCACATATGCAAGGCGTGCGGCTAATACAACCTACGCAGAAAATAGATGGCTTCTGGTTATTTTTTTAATATTTATTTACTTATTTCAGGTTGATTTTGTTAGACTCATACAGCCAAACTACCTTTACATTTGTTATTACTAATAAAGGTTGGTCAGGCGGAATGGCATGTTGTTGTTGGGGGGGGGGGGCCTCCAAATAAAATTTCGCTTGGGGCCCTAATTTGGTCAGGGGCAGCACTGATTAGGACAATATGTGATTCCTGGGAAGTGCTAACAGAGCTGAATATTCAATATTTAAAGGTATCTTACCACCTTTTTTCAAATAGCGCCCTCTTTATCTATTCGTTAATGCATGACTATACAAGGCACCTAGATACAGATTTGATTTAGTGCTTTAAAACGAATTGTTGTCGATCGGGGTGCCAGAAAAAGAAATGGAGTTCCTTATACAGATGTTAGCTAACATTTGGGTAAAAAAAAATAAATAATACAGAATTGGTGGTAGTAAAGTACAAAAGTTACACAACGAATGAGTTACATTATATGGACATTGTTTGAGACATCGTTAATAGGAAAATATTGATGACTATATCTTTGATTTTGTCACAAATTTTGTTGCAGATGCTTGCTTTAGATATTTTCAGGTACTTTTAGTCACCCTGAGAGGATGCTCTGGAGCTGTTCATACAGATAGTATGTTGTTTGTGAAGGACATATCCTTTACAGATTGTGAAGCCCTCTGATGCAAATTTGTAATTAGCGATATCGATCGATACATATAAAACATATAAAAAAACATAGTCCAGTGATTATAGTAGTAATGACAGTCCATAACTCAGTCACACATATTAGGGAAATTCCACACAATGCAAAATCCAATACAAGTTTTTACATGGAGCTCTGCTCTGAAACCAAGCTATTGTTCTTACTTTGTTAGATTCCACACACCAGCCAGGTCCCATGCTGATAATACTCATCATTTCAGAAGCACAGGGCACACTGGCTGCATTTCAACAACACCATTGCCTTTGGCCTTACAATAGAAAAGCAAATTATACTTCAGTTTTGGAGAAATCTGAAGTATAGCCACTTTGAAGCAGTGGCTCAATGAAATGTGTGAAACCTCACACTTGGGATTAGGTACAGTGTCAAGGACAAACTTAAATTACAAGAAAGTCTGGTCCAACTTTGCCTCCTTTTAGAAGAGGTTACAGATCAGCTCGAGTGAGTATTCTCTTAAAGGAAAGGAGAAGGCTTGGTGGCCATGGAGGATAATGGTGTTTTGATACTCTCCTTCTCTTTAAGGTCTTTTAATATGTTTGTCCATTAGAACATTTGCCCACAAGCCTGTGCTGTCACTGTATGTGCCTGCAAGGAAGTTGTGTCATACTGTAGTAAGAGACATATAAGTAGTATCTGCAACTGAATTATTAACATCAAGTTGTATTTTCTGTGCCTCATAGAAAAATGGCAACAGGGTATAAGGTGTAAGGTACACCACCCTACCATGAAAATTAAAAACACTGACTCACTTGAAAATCCAAGACAACTGAACCCATGAGCCAGTGACTCTTGAAAAGTTTCTTTGTAAAAACAAAAAGATAATATACAGTTAGAGCTAGCCAATATATAACTAAGATAATTCCACCCTTCGGTATGGTGATAATTTTGGCAGATAATAGTAACAGTGGACTGTGTTAAAGCTGCAATTTACAAAAAAATGTAAAATTTCAGAGGAAGAAATACATCTTCACTTGTAAAAAAAAATCTGAACTAAGTAGAAGGGCTCTGCTGAATTTTAACAGTTTAACTATGTCATGATCAACTACTTATTCTACATAGAGTCAGTGGAGGCTGGAGCCTATCCCAGCTGTCTTTGGGTGAAAGGCAGTGTACACCCTGAACAAGTCTCCAGTTCATTGCAGGGCACATAGAGACAGACAACCATTCACATTAACACCAACGGGCAATTTAAATTAGCCAGCCTGACACTGTGACACAGTAAATATAGCCTATCCTACTTTCGGCCTTGGCAACAATAACAAAAACTATAATTATGATCTGTCCATCCTTCCTGAACTCTCTACCATATTCTTATTCTGTCAACATTTTTTGGGGTTTTTATTAGTTGATTAGATGGCCATAATGTAAAAGACAGATGGTGTTGTATTCTGTCCAGATTGTATAAACCCCTTGGGTTTATACAATCTGTGATATTGGGAAGTAATTATATGATGTAATATTATTATATTACAAATAAAATTGACTTCACTTCAGCTGACCAGGTGAGGCTTGTTTTTTAAGGCCAGCCAATTGCTCTTAATGTTGTTTGCTACTAATTTACCACTCTTTAAGCTCTAGTTGATGATGTTACAGAGCTGCAGAGGAGTGTGCTGAATATTTCCGGCAACAGTGAGGAGGAGGGAGAGACAGAGGGGGAAGGACAAGACATGAAGGCATCTGATTGGTTCTTTCTATTCGGGCCGAATGGCAGTTGATTGGTCAGAGTTTTTACAGTCCTGCAGCTGCCACAGAGGTCTGATTCTTTTCCTTCCTTTTTCTGAACACATAATGTATTGGCTGCTATCAGGGTGGAAGAACCATTTCACCCAGTAAACAAAAAGTGCTTTTGAACTTAGCCCACTGGCATATGCTGGTGGAAATAATGAAAAAAAAACTTTTTTGTAGTGTGCTTGGATGTCAAAGAGAGGTTATTATTATTATTTCTCTAAGTTGTTTCAAACAAGAAGGCCAGGCCATGGATCACCACTTCATCTTTACTTGTGTACTGAGTGTTTCAGGTGTAGTCCGAGGGGTCAGGAAGGGGTCATTGTGGCCGGATACGGTCCACCTACAGCCTGTTAAGATAACAGATTCACCATGAGACTGAGAGCCAGTCAGGTGGAACAGACATATGAACTACTGCAGCATAAAGTAAAGGGTCATCCCAGCCAGCTACTACACACAGGAGGTCAGAGGCTTGACAGGGTGGTAGATGGAGGCGGCTCAATATGTGTATGTGTGTAAAATCCTTCAGCAGACCTTTTCTTCAGGGATGTGACAGTGTGTGTGTGTGTGTGTGTATTACCCAGCCCTTACCCTTTAGGTGGATCTTATTTTCCGGGCTGTGCACCAACACTGAGCTAACTGAGTCCAAGCTGTCGTAGTTACTGCAGCCGAGAGGGCCTGTCCTTGTTTCGGTTACCTAGGAAACAGAGGAAGGACAGATCTATTTAAAATATATACTTGTTTTTTGTAAGAATTCCACATTAGCAGTGAGCGAGGCAGATGTTTGTTCCCATTTCTGGCAGTCAAGTACACAGCTTGTGGCCAGTGGAGCATGTGAAGGCAGGAAGAGGAGTGGATGTGGGAGAACCCTGTGACAGTGGAGAAAACTATTGCCATCTTTTTTCACTCCTACACCTGCAGCCACAGCTGCCTGCAATGTGCTGGCGGTCAGTGGAAGGGGAGGGAAGGGTCTGATAGTGACCATCATTGCATCTGTGAGTAGAAAGCAACAGCATTTGGAGGTAGATTGGATATTAAAGATCATATGTTTGTTCTGCCCTGGTATGGTCACCCTAAAGAAAAGGTTACAGTGGTTGATTTGAATTGTAATTGAATAAACAGGTAGGGCATGAATATCAAATCATTGGTGCCCAACCTACATGTCCTACAGCAATCACTGCAATTAGGCTGAGTCACTCTTTTTCAAAATGAAAAAGAGAGTCTCTTCTTTCATTTGAGCTATTCTGTATTTTCAGAGTCATAATACAAAATATTCTGTGGTTCATGAAATATGACTCAAAATGGCCAAAAATGCAGGCACAAGGTACTTGCTGTTCTATAAAAGGGATGGCACTCAGCTTCTCTTAAAAAAATAGTTGGCATTCAAATGTTTGAATGCAATATTCCTGTTAGAATCAGATGGGAATTTTCCCTTTGGTTTAAAAAAAAAACATACAGTGGTTCAGTCCAATTAGGGGGGGCAAGCAGGAGTTTATAATGCCACTTAGGGATTGACTGAAGGTTATTTGATGTTGGAAGCAGCGTGCTGTGAGGCTGCATTATTTCCATCCTGAACTGACACTACTTTAAAAGAACACCACCTCTTAAGTGCTGTTGCCAAGTAATGTGTTAAAAAGACATGCCAACACCATGAGAACAATACCAGTGGAAAAGTAAATTTGGATACCTTTTGTGGGAGACACAAATTCCCAGAGTCAGCCTATTTACACACCAAAGACTGCATAAGGATGAGGTCAGGGTGGTGTTTTTTTATTTTTATAACAACTTCATACACTCTGGTTCAGTCATTCTGTAGGGAGAGGACAAAGAGTGAACATGTGGGAGAGACTAAAATGTTCAAAGATCAAATCTGAGAAAAAAAAGAACACGAGTAATAAAGACAAAAGACCAGTGAAGGAAAGAAAGCAAAAGAACATTAAGAATGAATGAGCAACAAAACAACAAATAGTTATTTCCAGAGTGAGACCTCTGGCAAAGTCTCTCCAGTTTAATCACGCAATTTGGCAAAATGATGCAGCCAGAATTCGCAGTTCTTAAAATAACCTGGTTCCTTGCATGTTCACACTCTGCCTTGCATTGAGGGTGCCTCTAATATCAAAAGAATTGGAAGTTAGCCTTACAAAAAAGTATAAAAGATACATCTCTCAAATATCTCCATGAGACGTAGAGATGTAGATGTAGTTAACATTAGCAAGACATAAAGACAAGAAGTAAAGGGAGCTCAGTGGAGGAATATGCTTTAAGGTGGATGTGGGCTCAAATAATCTCTACTGATCTTAATAATGAAAAAATGAGTTAGACTTAATCATGGTTTTGTATTGACAGTATAGAACAAAATCAAGTTTCTGTTCAAAGCTTCTTAAGTCAATGTAAAGATGCAAGTGGATGCTAATGTTCATACTTAGTGTTATGAAGTGGTATGATTCCACTGCATAAGCATATGGAGACACATGGATGGATGAGAGCTGTCTGGAGAAAAACATTATAACTAATAACTAATATAACTAGCAGCTTACTGTAGTCTAAACACACCTGTATAGATCGCGAATAATGTTGTGCAGGTTTGTATCATTCGAGGGAACTTAAAAAGTTGAATGGTCAACTATACCTTAAATACCTTACCTTAAATTGCATGTTTGTGGTTATTATTAATTTCCTTCATTCCAGTCCCATATTAAGTTTAGCATTTAACTCTTTGAGTGCCATTGACGCCACAGAGATTAAAGCAGGAAGTGGAGACGATCACGTTTAAAGAGCAAAACAAATGGATTCTGGACAAAAAGTGGTGTTTAGGGTGGGAGTGGCTTCTACTCTACCTCTGATAAAACCAGAATGGAACAAGATAAAAAAAAAACTTTTTTCTCATGATGAGTCTATTCTTCCATTTGAGCTATTCAGTGTTTTCAGAGACATAGTACAAAATATTCTGCGGGTCTTGACTAAAAATAGACAAAAAACACTGTCACAAGGCACTTTCTGTTTTATAAAACATCTGGCACTCAATGAGTTAAGGACATATTGCTGCTTCAATTCAATGAAAAGAAGTGCACATGGTCATGATAACTATGACATAAAAACCGTGTGGGATAGTTTGATCATTTCCAAAATGGAACGATGCAAGAAGCCACAACTGATCTGTACTTAAAATAATTACACACTGATGCAAAAATCCCATGTTCCTGTTTCTGTTCTTGCATAATCTGTTTGTTAATGTTGATTGTGATTGTTAGTGAGCTTCTCTTTGAAGACTGCACTTTGACTTCCTTTGTTTGCAGAAACCATGAAAGCTTCAGCTCAGCTTTGTTGCGTTGAATACATGCTGGGCTTGTTTGTTACTCATGTGAGGAGCTTCAATGATAACCCACCTGAGAGCTGCCACCCCCGTCTCTGCCTTTGTTGAAAACTCCCAAGAGCCCTCCAGAGTAGACTGTGCAACCTGGGCCATTTTGATTTTAGTGTTTATTCAACAGTGTGCGCTGTTTTTTTACATCCCTTTATTCATATTAAACTTACTGAAGTTGTTAAGGACCATAATTTAAGCCATTTACATTATTAAGCCAATGCAAACTCTTTGTTGAAGCAGAATCCATTAAAATAGTGTGCTTGATATTTTGAGTTAAAACTAAAATTTGGATTTGAACTGGCTCCTTCCTCATGATTTTCTGAAGGCCCAGCACCACTAATTGATTTGTCATCACACTAATCAGATACTGACACTTTGTCAGAAGCCTCTGCATCACTTTTTTTGTAACCATTGGCCCAACAATAGGTATAAGCTCTGTGGCTCCTAAACACACTGATCCAGCTTTTTTTGACATAATGTAAAAAGTAATGCAACCAGAGACCATGTTGTGGTGGGATCACAAAGGAGTAGATAAATACCAAAATATTGGTCATGGCCCCCAAAGTCAAAATATTCTCTTATAGCATATAGGTTCCAAATTGGTACTTTTATGATGCTTAAGATGTTTGGGTTCAAATTCAATTGTTTAAGCGTTCGTGTCACAGTGGCATATAAAGGACTGCTTCTATTCAGCCGTTGACCATTACAAGGAAAATGACAGGAGACACCTCAACATGACGAACAACACCACAATCAACCTCTATAATATAGCTAAAATGGCATTAACATATTTCCAACAATGTCAACAAAATGAATCACTGTGTATTTGTGTGTTGCCAAAAACACTTTATAAAAAGTGAATCCCCAAACAAATAAGCTAATTCTTCCTGTTTGAATAGCACTTGCAAAACTACCATAAACCACCATATATAGGTATGTCTATGTGGTAGCCTGGCTATCACGACTACAAAGCTCTGCGAGCGTAGTCTGGCTAAGCTGCCTTGTAAACCGAGTTCTCCTAGGGCGAGCTTAACCCGCATCTATCAAATGCCTCTGTGTGCTACTGGACAAAGCTTCAACCACTCTTTCCTCTGATGTATGCGTAGTGACGAAAACTGCTCGATCCAAAAAACTAGTGCATCATTGCCTTAAACACGCCTCAATCAAGCTGTGGGAAATGCTAGATTTTCACTGGTCCCCATTTCTGAGTGAATCTGAAATTGAAGAAATAGGCAACTTGGCCAGACTGACTTGGTCGTGAAACTTGGTGCAGCATCACAGGAAGTATGGGTGGACCCAGGCTATATATGTGGTATATTTATTACACATTTCTAAAGATATATACAGTATATGTCTTCAGAGGAAATGGGCTTGAGACTGACAGCCACAGACAGGGTAAGAACATGTTGTCATGGGATGTGCTGACTAGGCCTGTCATGATACTGAACTTTGCGGTGTCATATAGTGTCTCATAACTTACTGCAGATAAACACTATTGTCAAAATTATTTTGAGGCCTTATTTTCGCTAATATAATGATTATATGGCATAATAATGCAAGTAAAATCTTTCAAAAGCAATAAAGTTTAATTTCTCAAGATTTTTTAACATTGTAAATGGAATGTCAAGAACTTTTAAATATCCTAAATAAATAAAACAAATTAAAAAGATCTCTTTAAACAAAGATTGTACTTCAATAAAAATCATAAGCAAAAACATTAAAATATATCCTGTCTCTGTTAAGAAAAAAACACTCAAAAAACCACACAATTGATGATTTACTGATTATTATGTCAGGCTTAGTGCTGACATTGACACAAATATAGAACTGCACCTCATTATTTGGGGTGATTAGCACAATTTATGACTTTCATCACATCTCAAGCAGCCAGTACCCAGAAGTAATTTCCCCCTGTAATATGGCATCATTAAATATAACTTTGACAACACAGAGAATTATGGGAGATTTAAATAATAGCAAATGTGTGGAGATTTAGTGCTGAAATTACTTTTCAGGATTACAGCACTTTTAATTTATTTTATATCACTGTATATTGTATATTGATCAATAAAAAATGTTCATTTGTATAATTTTATTTTTACTACATTATGATGAGCTTTTATAGAGATGAAAAGTGTTTAGCTGCAGTTTTCTCATCATATTTTGGCTCTTGAAGGCAGCACTGTGGCATCGTACAGCCGGGTCCTCTGTCATTTCCTAACCTGTGCTACAGTGTCAAAAAACTGTAGTATATAAACAGGATGTGCGACTGAGGTTCCTCCACTTTACTGCAGAAGATAAAGATAATGTATTTCACTCCCACCTCCTACACGGCGCCGCAGCGACAGAGCCCAAAGGCGTACATGAACACAGGTCAAGTACATCCCACTCAGTGTCGCTTCCTCTTGGGTGACGAGTTGATCTGGCAGGTGGCTTGCATACCAGAGATCCTCATTTAGCAGAAACATGTAAAGGATGCTCCTCTCCAAATGTGAGTGGTTGTGCTTTTGTTGTGTGTTGTGTGTGTGTGTGTGTGTGTGTAGGCAGGCATGATAAATAAGTGGGTGTCTGAAATTGTCGGAAAATGGAACAATTTACCTGCCTGTCTGTCTCAAAGGAGGAAAGCTGCTTTATTTTGTCATCATGAAAGAGGTAATCAGGTTCATATGTGCATATACAAATGCATATTTCTAAATGTACATCACACATGGTTGGTATGAGCTTATTTTAAAGTATTAAGTTGTTGTTCTATTACATCATTAACTCTTTGAGTGCCATTGACATAATACAACGTCATTCAAAATCTGATGCTTGAGTGCCATTGACGTAATACTACGTCAAAGTGTGTTTTTTTTTTTTTTTTGTAGCTGTTCGCTGATCACGGTCTGTCGTAGCCTGTGAGTAATGTTGGGGCTTCTGGGATTTGTAGCCGGGACATAAAGAGTTAACATGCTCCACAGCGATCAAAGCAGGAAGTTGAGACGATCGCATTTAGAAAGCAAAACAAATGGATTTTGTACAAAAAGTGGTGATTTTGGTGAAAGTGGCCGCTACCCTCCTCCACACAAAACAAGAACGGAACAAGGTAAAAACAAACATTTTTTTCATGATGAAAAAGCACGACTCTTCTTGAGCTACTGGGAAAAAGGTGGGAAAATTATTCAAACCTTCCTTCCTGAGTTATTGTGATAAATGGCATCAGGTGTAAAATATTTCAGACATGGTTGTTTATAGATGTAATATAAGAAATGACAAGTCCAAAATCCCAAATGTTTAAGTTTTCAACAAATATCTGTGGCTCTGGATGACAGTTTGACATTCTAAATATAGTTCTTATATTAGGATTTCTGCTTGGAGACACTGGGCTATAGACTAAGAGCATGCCGGAAGGATTATGCTGTGTGCTGTGTATATCTCATGTGGCTTGGCTGGAGGTTGTGGCTGGCTAGTTTGGTCTACTGCCACTATGACATGGCTACCGATAGGCAGCAGTCAAATGGACTCATAGATGGATGGAATAATATGTGAGAAGATTATCTGAATGAAATCTTAAATAAGAGGTTCACGAAAGTAAAATTTGTTTCATTTTGACTTTTTTTTTATTTTAACACTAACAAATGCTGCATTCGTGTTGTATCGGAAGTCAGGATTCGGAACTGGGAGTGACATCACACCCGAGGAGATGGCGTTCCAGTAAACAGGTTGGAAAACCAAGCTGGACGCCTCCAATGAAAAGTGCTTGCTCTGTCGGAATGCAGAAAGCTAATGCAGCAAAATAGGTCCTCAAACTCAACTGATAGGCACAAAGAAGACACGGAGGGTGTGTGTTTGTTCTCCTGCTTAATTATGTCTGGGAAAAAATGCTTGACTCTACTGTAGGCTGAACCGTATAATGCTACACAATGCTAATCCAGGGCGCTGCCATCTTGGATTATGACATTGTGGTCAAGTCGTCATTGGTGAGGTTTGTACGACTTTAGGAGTCGGAAATCCGACTTTGAGGGGCGTTTCAGTTGATATTTACAACTCGGAACTTGTAAATTATGATTTATAAGGACAATACGAATGCAGCATAAAATGAGACAAATTGAAGTATTGTTAATATAACAATTAATATAATAATAATAATAATAACAATTAATAAGTACATCCCACTCAGTGTCGCAATTAAAAATTAAAGCAATTAATAATAACAAGATGTTAATAATAACAATAATTACTATTATTGTTATTATTAACTAAAATAATATGTGTTATTTATAATAATAATAACCATTGTTATTATTACTATTGTCTACATTAATAATACCATAATACTAACTTTTTCTATTTTTATTATTATTACATTGACAGTCAAAAACATGTCATTGCATGTTTTTGACAGTCAAAAACATGTCATTGCATGGGAATCATCTGATCATCTGCAAATAACCCCACCACTGCTCTCAGATTTTTATTCAAATCTTGCTAAATCTTCATTAGTGCGTACATTTATGTGACTTCACCTTTTCTCTGCTTGTCTAAAACTAAAAATGTACTTTTTGTTCTTTTCAGACATTTGTGGTTGATTTATCTTCCTCTTCGAGGTTTTGCTGTGACAGCTCTGTTTCTTTCTTCAAGGCAGGCAGTATATCTAGAGTAGCTTCACTACCCTGCTTTATGCTGTGGCTCTGGCTCTTCCCACTTTAACGTTCCTTTTACTAATGCCACAAAACTGCTAGAAATGTATCAAGTGGACGAACAGAGGGACTTTCTACTCTTTAAATGAGTCACTGCAGTGTCCTTGCTGCTGACAGCTGGTGCTGCAAAAGTAGAGTGGTTGCTTTCAAAAGTAATTAAAGAAGAAGGGTAAAAGAAAAAGTTATTTTTTTATTTCTTGAGTCATCAATAGTAGTGTGCAGTGCCATGGAATATCAACAGAATGTTAAAGTTAATTTTCAGGTTCATACTTGTATTTTGTCTTTCATTGTTCAAACACCGTTATTTCCTTCACATGTCCCGATGTCTGAATATATATTTTACTTGTATTCACTCTTTGTCTCACTGCACAAGTTTTAAATAATCAATCCATTTGAGGCCTTTGGTGTTCCACATGTTGATCCCCAAAACAGAAAGAATGCACTTCTTCCAAATTAATAGGAGCATATAACAGTTTCCTTTTTCTTTTTTCAGCCCTTCTGTCCAAAGTATTTCATCTCACCTTCTTGTAGTTACAAGCAGTTATACATTAACTTCATGTAAAAAGATCAGCAATTGCATGTAACTATTTGCTCCATAAAATAAATCTAAATATATGTACGTCTATTTTAACATCTTTAATTGTGAATGCAAACTAACATAAGATCAAGATGGAGACTTTACTTCTGAAACTTATGCAATGCCCATTAATCTTTAAATTTAACTTATTAACTTCTGACAAGGGCAGAGCCTTGGAGGAAAAGAAAACCAGTGATGCATATTAGCAAACAAAATGGTAATTAATCAAATTACCACAAAGTAATTGCCACACACATTCGGGCCATGAAGGGTCTGAGGCTGTGGGGCTTTAGTCGCCTAGGCTAATCCTTTGTTCTGTGGACATTATTGGACTCATGGTGTATGTTCCTTCAGGAGTAGTGTCTCACACACACTGATTTCCACATTTTTGGTTATTTTTTGTGTGCAGTTGACGTTGGGCCAATAAATGTGTTAAACAGAGGTTTGTGTGAGTTTCCTCTTTTGTTACAGGCCTGAGTCAGCTTGTAACATACTGTACTGACACACTCTGGAGAATAAGTGCAAGCAAGAAATAAACTCCTGAAGTCCTTAGTATAATAGAAAATAGCGATATTACATGTTTTTTACATGGATTTTCTTGTTTGTAGTTGTTGTGGCTCTATTATTGTTGAAAGGTCTATACATTCTATTTCACCTGTGGTTATCAGCCTCATAGAGATGGGTTAGAAGGGGCCTGCTTTGTTATGAATTTCTTTTGCAAACCATTGACACTGTGAATATCGTATGTAAATAGTCTCATGCAATATCAGTTCTCATACTTAGGCTATGTGTTGAGAGAGTGCAGTAACTCTATGTTGTATATAGGATACATTATTATTTACTTATGTTGTATGCCTTAGTTTAGGGCTGGGCGATAAAATGATAGCAATATATATCGTGATAGACACGTCATCAATATCAATAAAAAATTTGCTCGATATAACGGTCAATAATTTCACAGAACTTCACTGCAAGAAACTAATTTGACTCTCGCCAGCTGGATGTCGTTCCGCCTAGCTCCACACATCTGAACTCGCACTTGATGGGAAGGACTTCAAGGGAGCAAAAAATGACTGAGCCAATCAGGATAGCTGGGCGGGATTTTCATAGACATGACATAGATTTCAGCTGTTTGGTTTTCCCTGCGTTGCTCTCATCAGCGTCACGGATTGGTTTAAATGTGAGTGGTTGAAGGAGAATGTCATTAAAGATGACGGACAAGTGGTTTATCCAATCACACGCAAACGAAGCAAGGTTGGTTGTTGCCCAGCCCTACCTTAGTTATCCACTTATGTTGTATATATATATATATATATGATAACTTGGTTATTAACTTATTGTCTATATGATGCCTTAGTTTTTTCCACTTGGTTATTTTTCTTCAGATGTTATCATTCTTAGTTTTTAGAGAACCTCCTTGTAATGTTGCCCTGTCCACTTTGCTGATGTAATGATGACGAATAAAGGATTATCTTATCTTATCATTTCTGTCAGAGCAAGGTATGTGGTATAATAAACAAGTATAACAACCAATAAAGTCCACTGAGCGCGGGTACAAGGGATGGTGGATGGATCAAACTAACTCAAGCTGTTCATCCAGGAAATTGCTGCTGGTATTTATGTGAAACCAAAAGTAAGCGTTGACTTTACACTAATTATGTAACACTCTTTCAATTATTACGTAACAGTATGATAAATTGTCAGAAAGTGACTGAAGGCTTGCTGTTAAATAGACACAAGAAGCAGTGAGCAGCTGAATTAGAAAATATCACTGGCTGGATTGAAGCCAGACAAACTGATCTTCATGGGTACCATCTTATTTACAATTGTTGGCTTCTGTGCAAAAGATAAGGGATTATTTTAGTGCCACTCATTAGCTTCTCCTCACAGACACAATTGTATCAAATTGAGCAAGACTGCAGTTCCTAATTAATTCAGGCTTAGCAGATAATGGCTTTCTGCGGCCTTATGCAATCACTGTTATGAGATCCAGCGTTCATACTAAAAATTCTTGTTTGTTACTTTTGCTTACATTTCAAAATGGTTTGATGTGCCGCTTGTCAATACAATTAAAAACTGTATTTTCCTTTTTAGGCTATGAGTACAGCCTTCACTGCTGCAGAGTTTGTATCTGCAATGATTTTAACGTCGCTAAATTTTACCTTATTCAAGGTATATGCACAATGTTGACACCTTGCAATTACTCATTTCAATCAGATTTGCTATTTAAGTTGAAGCACGACAGCACCATCCACCCGCCCACACACCTGCTGTCATCGCATGGGAGCCAACATTTCTGCTGTGATGTGAAAAATGTATCGCTTGTTTTTTTTCTTTGCTTTGCTTTTACTCTTCAGGAGGAAAAAAAAAAATCAAACGAGGTAGAAACCATGCACAAAGGATAAAAGCATTTCTTTTCTGTGTTTGAGTGGATTTTCAGCAAAACTGTTCCTTTTTGCAATTATTCATGAAAAGAGTTTGATTTTGGTTAAATAACAGCTCACCTAGTCAAGGTGAGTGTTGAGTGCATACGTAAATAAAATGGACCATAAAGCCATGAAAAGAACTGACTTGTTAGTCAGGTGTTTAACCACTTCAAATTCTCAAGTCAGAGGCACTTTGTACTAAAATCCAACAGCTTTTTTGCAGAACTGATGATAATTACCAGGTGTTTTAACTCTCATGCAAATCAAGTGCACACACACCTCCAGATGAACACACTGTAACTTGGTCCAGATGGCATACAGCAGAGTACAGTATGCATAAATACACTCTTCCCACTGGGACTTTAAAGAAACTTGACATTTGCCTCGCTTTAGTGCCTCTGTGGGTTGCACCGTGCTTCTAATCCAGCCTGCCATTTCAAACAAATGTCCTTGCAGTCTCTCTTGGACTGCACCTTGGAAATAATCTTTAAAAAAAATGATTGTTTGTGTGCATACATTGAGAGCAAGGAGAGCCATTTGTTATAGGTGCAGTGTGGAGTAATATATCCAAAAGAGGCAGTTTTATAGCAGTGTTAATGTTTGTGTGTCTACCTTGATGCGTTTGTGGACCTGGAGTGCTGCAAACATAGTGCACATAAGGCAAATAAACAGGGCTGAACACTGAAACAGGCGTTTCTAGCCACTCAAAAGTAAAGCATATGTATTTGGATACTGTATGTGGGCCTGCTGTGAGTAGGCTCAGTCACTCGCTACATGTACCTTGATAGCAGAGGTAGCAATCTGGAGGTGGTGCAGTCGCCTCAAGGTGCTCTCTCGATCTGTGAAGTAGGAAGCGGCCAGCTGATGGAGCAGCTCCAGAGACACCACTGAGCTGTTGCTGTTACCCTCCGACTTCTTATTCAGCTTCTGCTTGTCCAAGAATATCGTCAAAGACTCCTCTCCTGCGAATCAATAATCAATCAATGAATCAAGTCAGTTTTTAAGTCACCCAAACTTTATTTTCTTCAATTATCGTATGAAAAACACTGTAAATCCATCATTTAATATTACTAAATAAAGTATTCATGTGCTTACAAAGGAAAAATTACTGTTACTGTTACCTTTGGTTGTTTCTGCATTCGACTTTGTCCGGCTTTAACTGTATCAGTGGTTTTATTTATTATTACTAGTGATTATATTATGAAACCGTTAACAGAGCCATGCAGCAGTAGGTTTTCCATGTCCTCTGATGATGACGATTATTTTCTATCAATATAAGTATTAAATATGTATTTAATATCTTACAATCTTAACATTTATTACCAGGTGTTGCTGAGCAGTGTCAGTCATTTAATTATTACATAAAACACTACTAACATTTCTAACTTTATGAAAAGTCAGAGCTCCCTTAGCTTGATAAGGAGTTAATTAACCTGTAGATAAAAAGTGAACATGTTTTTGTTAACCACCAAATCGTTTTATTGGCTGTATCTAGACTATAAGTGTGAAATGATGTAAAAAAAAAAAAAAAAAAAAAAGATAGGCTTTCCTAGTCTCGAATTTGACACTCAGGCTATATTCAAAATTACTCCATACTTAATATACAGTGCACTATATATTTACTCTATTTCACTTTACTTCAAATTAGTATGTATATGTATCCACTAGTGCATTCTGACCCCAGGTGTCACTGCATGAAGTATGCAGGGATTTCAGCCCCATGAAAAGAAATGTTACTGGTCCCCCCTTAGTGGAAAATTTTGACAGTTTTACATAAAACTGTGCATTTTAGTGATATTTTTGACTATAATTCCCATATTAGTGAACAACATGACAGTTACTTGGTAGAGGAAGCACTGAATGAGTAAATCCAATTTTCTTCAGAAATATGAGCTAATATGGGAAGAAAAGTGAGCTAACTTATAAGCTATAGACAAAGCTAGGAATAGCTAACAGGCTAATGTTCCAGAACTTTCTATCACATGAACCACTAACAGACCCACCTTACCTATGAAAGAACTGGGTGATAAACTGTCGAGTCTTCACTTTTTTTCTCCTGTCTGAGCTTTGTTTCTTTTCTTTTTTAACTTCCTGACTTTTGACATATCCTGCCATCTCCTCCTCCACTAGCTAAGTCGCTGTCTGTTAGCGCTGTGCAGGCTGTCTGATGGAGCAGGTGGACTGAACCATTTTACGTAAAAAGAGGGGAGCAGGGCGTTGAGATACGTTTCCAAAACAAATAAACTTAGTATTACCAAAACACTGTAAATAAAATATATGTGTGATTGTGAGTTTATTACTGATTGTCATATTATTTTGTCAGTATTATAATTGTATTAGGGGCCTCTCTGGGCTCCTGTCAATCATGGACCCTTAGAATCCATGCCGGGGAGTATCTTCGCTCATTTATAGTGTTTATAAGGTAATTCCGGACTTGTCCGAGTGTGTAGTCAGTGTACCAATATCAAGTAGGCTACACCACTGTTGCTAACGATTCCAAAAAATAAAGAAGCATCTATGTTAAAGATGAAAAAATATAGCTGTCAGTGATGATAAACTGATTACTCTTGAATTATTTTTAGTCATCAAATTTATTCACTTCAAAACTACAAAAAAGTATACATCACAATAGCCATAAAAAGTAAGCAAGAAAGATGAAAAAGAACAAAAGAAAAATAAATGACATTGGTTGTGTATGAATTCACTGAGCCACAGTCTCATCAGTATGCAGACTGGCTCAGCTCATTTAGTTGAGGCTGTTAATTACATATGGAATCTAACTATTGGTCTGCTGCTGCATTCATCTCTGCTCTGTCTCCCACACTGATGCTCAGTGATGAGTGGAGGCAAAGTTTGTCGGCTGAGAAGCCAAGCTAACTCATCAATAAAATATCAGAGGTTTTGTTAGGAGACTGTGTGGAAACAGAAGCTGTCGTGTGAATGGGTGGTGGCCAACACAGATTAATTTAGAAGATATATGGGTAATACTGTCTTCAAATGAAAATGTTGACCTAATGTAAAGCCTCTTATAAGTGTGTAATCATCCCCTTGGATTTTATAATATCACTGTAGGATCTTCAAATAAAAAAACAAAAAACAAAATCAATCAAAAGCCTTTATGGTCATTATGTGACAATGCATAAATTAGGAGCGCTACTCCACTAGGTGCTTTGTTAAATGAAAAAAATAAAGTAAAATAGAAAAGGCAAATAAAGTCTGTAAGAAAATAATCTAATATTTGCAATAGTAAGGCACATTTATTGCTACATATAGTGTTATTGCACACATGAATTTTAATTAAACATTGTACATGTTTGTTTCCTGTTATTGCACATAGAGGTAGTATGTATTTGTAGTATATATTATATAACATAATAATATATATAGTATATAATACACATTAAATACAGTCACAGATGCGTATTAGATGCATAACTGTGATGAGGTAGTGTAGAGATTCAGTGGTGTTGTGTATCTTACTGGGGACCCTGGCCTTGTAAACCTCTGATGAAATGAATGCTTAAAGCCGAGATGTTGATACTCACAATCAATTGTCTACATGTCCCTTTATAAAGAACAGCCGACTGTAAAAATGAACCCCTACTGTATATCTGGGCTGCCATGACATGACTAGGATCAGCAGTGTATCAATACTGTATCATGAGGTCACCACTTTGAACGTAACACAGGTCTCAGTCCTGTTTTGTGAGGGGCACGCGATCAATACCGCATGCAATTCTGTTTTGTGAGTTACTTCTCTCCTTAGAGATCGAGGGTAAAAAGAAATCCAATAAAAAGAGACATATGGTGAGAAACGAGTCAATTTAATCCCTCTTCTGCTTTGTAAGGCTCCTGTAACTGCACACAACGTTCATCAGAGAGAAGGATGAGTGGAAAATTACTGTGGAAAACAACCTTGGTTGAATGCTGCAGGTGCACAGCATGTTTTGTATTGTTGCCATCGCTGCTTCTCACTTGACATTTTTCCTTGAAAAAAAAAAAGAAAACAGCGAGCACACAGATCCTACATCCTCACTAAGTTAGGCTGTAACTCCTTTGAGACCTTAAATGAGCAGCTTCTCTATTTTTGGTGTGTCCCGACATTTCCTAACCCGAGAATAAAGGCGAGTGTGTCACCTGCAGTCCTTCCTTACCTCCCAGGGTAGCAGAGACGAGGAAGTGGGTCCCGTACTTCTTGATGAGGTTCTCGTTGATTTGCTGCAGGGTTGGCCGTCGCCCCAGTAATCGCAGGTTGCGTAGGAACTCTGGCGCTAAGGGCAATGGAGCTTTGAGGAAATCTCTCTTCTCTGTTGCCAGGCCGTTCACCTTCCAGTGGCTGAACTCCCTGAAAATATGAACACATTAATACAATAAAATCTCATGCAAGAAGGAGAGCTTAGCCACATAATGTAGACATGTTCAGCTACAAAAGAGGCAAAAAATGTTAGCAGACTAGTATAAAAGAAATGTCCAGTTGGTTATGAAAATGTATGTCGATGTGTAACGGCTCATTTACTCAATTTCATTTCCAGTGTGTTGTATTAGGATAAAACCCACATATCCACATGGCCACATGTATGTATCTCTATTAGCCACAATCTGTTTTTCTGCATGCAAATCAGCCCCTCTAAAGCCCGGAAGGAAGTGTTTTAGTGTAATTAATTAAGAGCTCCATTAACTATGGCACACAATAAAGAAGCACAATATTAAAACATAGATAGGATAGTCTAGCATTATATTACACAATAAAATGACACCAAACTTAAACACAAGCTCTTGATAATCACATAATCAGAAAAAATTAAACAGTGTTAATTTCGTTGATGAAAAATATTTGTATAATGTTCGTCAACGACAGTTCTTTTCTGACGACCACAAGACAATAACTAAGTACAAAACAACAACTATGACAATATGACAATGCATACATTCGTCAATGCATAAAAACAAGAGGAAATGTTCAGGATTTATTATTTTATTTTATAATTTTTTACAGTATTTATTTATTTAAATTTATTTATTATTTTATTTTTAATTATTTTATTTTTTTCTCTGATACTTGGGTTGATATGTCTGTAATGTTAAAATCAAAACACATTAGAGTTGTCTGTATATTGCACATTCAAACCTTAGTATATTCCATAATAACAGGTTTATAAATGTTTCCTTCAAGATTATGTGAGTTTGGAATTTCTAGAAAAACTCTTAAATTATGCGTTACATTTTAACTAAACCTGTTCGTTTTTCTAATAACATATTTGATATATTAGATATTTCACTGACTAAAACGTGGACTAAAACTAAATAAAATTCAGATGACTAAAATACTGTATTTCTAAAACTATATAGCATTTTTGACAAAAAGTGTGCCCCATTATTGCACATCATCCATCTTAAAAGTAACCTCTGCTCCAGTATTCCCAGTCTACAGATTCAGATGACCTTCCACATCCACAAAACTTATCAACATAATCCAATCCCATTTGTATTTTGCCAGTTTATTTTTTCTAGTAAAATTATGCAGTTTTACTAAAACGTTAATCCAATTTCAATGTTTTCTTGTGTGATATACTGTATCTGCTGTGGGTATAGTGAATTCCATTCATGCACAGGTTGTTGCCACTGAGTCTACTGAGTATTTATGGCACCAACACTGTGTCTGTGGTTTTGAAAGGCCCGGTACCCAGTAGGATCAAGTCAATGTTGTTGTTGTTGTTTTTCAGCCTTGTCCTCTCTCTGTGAACGGATCACAGTATGGGAAACTATGGAGCTGAGTGACATTTAAATTACCCAATTATTCCTTAGCTGTTCCCAGTCAGGCAATTCCAAGTAGCTGCCTTTTAATAGTCATTTAGCGTTTGTCGACTAGTTGATTAATCGCCAGCCCAACTGTGATGCAGTCTCTGAGCCCCCCATCGGAAAGCAATACAATTTTCATGTATTCATCAATCTTCATAAATTATATTTACTAAATACTAATCTCCTAAGTATTTAGTAAATATTCTTATGAAATACTTATTTATATTATTTGGCACCATTAACGTTTATTGTAATGTCATGAATTTTGAGGATTTGGGTTGGGTTTAGGAGAACCAGAGTTCATTTGGATAGGCTTTGTTGTGCCGCCAGCACCGAACCATGGATGAACTATTAGCTCACACTGGTGCACAGTGTTTTATAGCTGAGTGGTCGACTCTTCTGTGAAGCCCTCGTTGTAGTAGCTGATGATCGTTTCACTTCACTCCCGTCACACAGAACCCCAGGTATGTGAAGATTATGCTAATAGCAGCAGAAAAATACAGACCCACCTCATCTGCATAAATCTGCTGGCAAAACAAGAGGCGCTGAATATTAGCACATTATGTATGCGTTCTCTATGAACAAAATACCAGCAGTGACACAGTGTTTCCCCTGAGTACTTCCCCCACTGCAACATACACAGAGGGAGGTACATATACTGTATCATTGTGTCACTTTCTCACTGGCTGCTCTTGCAGTGCCTTTTATGATCAATAGTTTACTATTACTGGCAACACAATACTGTAATTATTCTATTGACTGCATTATGATGCATACAATGAGCCGAGTCATTTAATAACACACGATAGATAGACAGATGCATTGGGCCATTCAAATGACACCCCTGTGAGGACAGCAATGGGCTGTAATTAGTTTACAGTTTCAGCGATGCATATTAGTCTTCAAAGGAAAGCTCAGATTTGTAACCATTTAGTCCAAATCGTGACAATGCTTTTCTCAGTAGGAATGGCCCCAGGAGCATATGGTCAAACTAGTGCTTCATTAGGAGGTTCATTCTCACATAATGCACCTATTAATGGCTGTAGCCTGGCTTCAGTCACAGTGCAATTTGTACAAGCTATCATTAACTCTGGCCACATTGTTTTTTTTCATGAAAGCAGGGCGACTCGGGGAAACAGAGTCTCGAGGTGCAATTTGATGCTGCAAGCAAACTGTGTAAAAGACAATTAAACTGAAAATACAAGAGGAGCTGGAGCAGTCTTTGCTTTCTGTTTGCTCTTCCTTCAGTGTGCAGCCATCAGTTTATCATCTCACATACCGTAAATATTAATTTAAATTATTATCAACGAGGAAAAGAGTGTCGACCAAGATCAGATTCAGTTCAGTTGGTGATACCGCAGCTCCTGGGACTACGTATGTGTGTGCATGTACTCAGTTTTGAGGATAATGCATCATTGAAAATGCATTATTGTACTATTGTGGATTAGAGAGTGATGTGTTACTTATCCATTTTCTTTTCAAATATATAACAGTAAAAGAATATCATGCACACAGAGATTCTAATGTTTACCTGGCAATGACTGAGACATAGACAGATATAATGATTGACTGTCTCATAGCAGAGTATTATTAACTGAACTACAGTATTTAATGTTGGATAAGCCTTAAAAGTGATCTCATGATCTGTTACTCAAACTGCATTTCCTGAAACAAAATCCACTCTCGCCCGGTTTTTTGTTTTACTAAATCCCTGATAACAATTTAATATTTTTTAAGACATTATCATAATTAAAACCTTTCTGATTGATGATTTAATAACTTGATAAATTACATTAAAACCACCAAACTAAATGATGCTATGGTAATATGTTCACTCTTTCATGTTCTTTTCTGTTGTTGTTGTTGTTAGCTTCACTCACTCATGTTGATTTGACATCACTATCTTATGAATATTATACCTTCTAAACATCCACTACTGGCACATGAGTAATAACTGTGATATTTTTCCAAGGCAACTATTCTATCTGCACGTTATCATGCACTTTTCTTCTACCTGCCAGTATACCTTTGATTGCTGAATTATTACCCTCTATTTTGGTCGGTTCCAAAACCAAATGCAATGGCTCTGTTTGTGGAGCTCAAGATTTTCATTTTTTCTTTGAGACTATGAGTAAAATGTTTAATGTTTTTAGCATTATTTGCATGATACTGCATTAAACTGAAAGGAGATTATAGCACTCTAAATAATCGCGTTAATATAGCAATTTATATTTGCCCTAGGACAGATTTTTTAAAAGTTATTTTGCAGTGTTGATCCTGAATTTAAGTCTATAATCAAGGTCTAAATATATAATACTCCCTTCGGGGATGGGTAAAATGCAGACAACAAATTTTGTGTATATATGTATATACTTGTGTATATGTAAATGACATTCAATGATTCTTCTTATTATCATTATTATTATTATTATTATTATTATTATTATTGTTATTATTTTTTTATTTACTTAATTTTTATTATTAATTAATGATTTGTCTGAATAAAGTTGAAGAACTAAGAAATTCCACCCAGGGAAAAATAATATATATTATCACTAAAGTCAAATAAAATGTCTTACATTTTACAAGTCGGTGAACCCTGCAGGTGAATAGGTGAACATCCAATCCAATTGATATCATCATGAGCCTTCCCCAGTTTTTTTACTAAGAAGACATTATTTTTTTCATGGAATTTCATGAAAACCATGTAAATAAAGCATTATTTCTAACTTTTGTTGAATTCAGGAGAAATCTACAGGATAAAGTCATAATATTCATATTAATATTCATAATATATTCTAAAGATATTGACAGATTCCAATTTCCTGGATCAATAAATTAGATAGAGTGCAATCGAAAAATGCAAATGATGCATTTCTGCAAAGTTTGTGAGGTACATGATGAGCTACAACCGTGTTTTTACCAAAACAATGCATTCCCGTGCTCCACGGAAAACATTACTTCTGAGGAGACCGTAGGGACCGTCTAGAAAGTGCAACACCAGAATGAAAAATATTCAAAAACTTAATGTTTTCTCTCCACAAATATAAAAGAATACAAAATATACAAAAATAAAATCCAAAATGTTTTAGCCTGAGGTGTCTCCCTTTGAAAATGTTAAATATTTTGATCATAGATAAGTGCCCATGGTACAGTATGATTAATCCTCTCTAACTTGTTATGAAACAATAACACAGCGCACATAATTTAGAACCAAGTTCAGCAGAAAACAGCACCACCACCTACTCCATCTATTGTTCAAAAGGTTATAAAGCATCAATATTTATTAATTCACTGACTCAACATCTCATTCTACACTAATCACTCCTACTTCTCAGCAATACTGCAATATTTCAGTAAACATCAAGCAAATGCATGAAAAATGATGCATTTTGAAATGACATGTAAAGGGTTTTACAACTTTAGGAAGATCAAAATCACCAAAGTCATTTCAACCACACTGCTTAGAACAAATATACATAGTTATTCCAATTCCAGCAGCAGTTACATGACAAATATCCCAAACAAAAGGTCAACCTCATTTGAATGCAGCAAACTATAACAATTAGTCTGCAGCTATCACATGCATCAGCAGGCATTAGTTTAAGCTCAGCGTTTAGTCCAGGGAGTCGCAGGATGGCAGCCAGTAGTTGCACACTGATTAAGTGGAGCTGATTTAGACTGATGTGTTTTCTGAGCTGCTCCACAGTGACTGAGCGTGTGGACGGAGAGCTGGCAGCAACGGGCCGAAACGCAAAGAAGAGCAGTGCATCATTTACTTTTCTCCTTGCTTTGCTCTCGAAGAGTTAACGGTGAGACTGTTGGCTGACTATCTGGCTAATGATGATAGATGGTGTTAATTAAAAGGTTTTAGCACTGCGCTGATTGCACCTGCAGCTCCAGCACTTGGTTTTGCTGAAGAAGAGGGAATTTTTGTATAATTTTTGTATCCCCCCAACAAAAAAAACAAAAAAAAAACAGGAAAAACGTAAAGAAAACTGCCAATGTAGACATTTCCCATGGATATTGCTTCTGACAGCATGCTGACACATAGCATCTGGATATTATGTTATGTTATGCTATGTTTGGTTTGGTTAGGGTTAGTTGGCACCCAAAACATCCATATGCTCAAATAGTATCTTAACTTGAGCTTTTATATCAACAAATTATCTTTAATTTGAATCATCTATGTTTTCTAATTTTCAAATATTCAAAACTGAGTATTACATTTCTGTGGTCAGTAATTATAATATAGTAATCTCAACCTGCAGAATCCTTTAAACCACTCATTTTTTTTATTGTGCAATGAGAAAATACAGTGGCATGGATAGACCAAACAAATTTAACAAAATTATTTACAAATTATTTTAACAATATTTAAATAATAATAGTAATAATGATAAGTAACAATGTTTATGGTAATGTATATGTGTTTAATTCTGATACTAGAGATAGTACAAATATGATAGTTACAAAGCTTGGAATAATAACAGTAATAGTATAATCATCAGGCATTTAGGGAAAACAATATAAAAGTAGACGTACATAAAAATGTATAAATTAGTATTTAGCAATTTTAGCTTAATATAACAATCATAAAAATAATAATTCATTATTAATACCAGCACATTATTTTACTTTAAAACAAGTCTTTTCGTATTTTATTTATTTTTTTATTTGTAAATTATTTTCATATATTTTGTTTGTATTTCACTTTGCATTGTTGTAACTAACTTATTATATTTCAACATATTTTCAGAAGACTGAAGACTGAAGACTTATTACTATTATTATTATTATTATTATCATTGTATTAAGTGAAGTTAGGAAGTTCCATAAACAAAAAAAGTTTTCAACTGTTTCAACTGTTCGATCTTTATTTTTAGTACCTGAGAAGCGCTGCTGATGCTGGTGATGATTAATTATCACATTGTTTTCACGTTGTCAGTTGTAAAAACAAATATTAATTATAGATGCTTTAAAAACACAGTGGGGGAAAAAATCCTGTACTGTACTACTTCTAACAGATTGCTTTTTAGGTTAATTGTAAATCACACTGATGCTGTTTTCACTTCGACACATGCAATGCAGGTGTGGATTCAGTAGCAAACTGCTTCTCTACACCACTATAATTACTGTTCATTTTAAGAGAAAAGGTGGTTTTCAGATGAGGAGAAAAGTA
Organism: Synanceia verrucosa; assembly: GCA_029721515.1. Taxonomy (NCBI): domain Eukaryota; kingdom Metazoa; phylum Chordata; class Actinopteri; order Perciformes; family Synanceiidae; genus Synanceia; species Synanceia verrucosa. The sequence goes on along the minus strand of CM056554.1, from coordinate 7,102,764 downwards.
AATGAGGTTGACAGAGAGAGCGAGAAGGTGAGATAAAGATAAAAAAGAGGAAAGTGCAGGTTCAGCTCACCGTCTGCCCTCCTGTCCTCTACCCTGCAGCACACCACAAGCCTATTTGTTCTAAGCTTTGACTCATGATGAGAGCTTTGTGGTGTTGAAAGAGAACAGAGCTGAAACTTTATAATGAGCACTTTCACCTGAACCTGGTACAATCCACATACTACTTCTGACCAGCTGGTGTTTGTTGGAGTGCACAACCTTCAAATTTCTCCATGAAAATTGCACTTCACTGCTGCTCACAGCCCAATCCTCCATGGAAATAAGCCTTGATCCAGGAGAAGGAGTGTTGGTACTTTCTAACCAATTCATGCAAAGTGTTTTTGTCCTGCTCAGGGGAACCTTGGTTACTGCAGCAGAGTGGATGAGAAAAATACAATAAGTGAGAAGATTTCTTTCAAATGCAACCACGATACATCCTGATACCAAAATACTCTTTCTTATGAGATTTATTTTATTTATTTTTTATCAATCTGCTGTAGTCTCTTTGTCCAGATTTGACTTGTTTTCAGGCAGTGTTTATCACTGTGCACACTTTTGTGCAGTGACTGCACATTCTCACGCTTTGGGCATTGACTCTTGAGTCCAAAAGTTGACATAGATTGTAGTTAAGGAGGATTATGCAAGCACAATGGCTATAGTCTATTAATTCATTGAGTGTTAGCCATTTTATGAAACATAAAGTGCCTTGTGCCAGCATTTTGCCCATTTTGACCCACAGAATACACTACCTGGCCAAAAAAAAGTCGCCACCTGGACTTAACTAAGCAAATAGGTACGAGCCTCCTACTGGATAATTACTGCAGGTTCAGCAACAATATGTGCTCAAAGAATGAGGTCAGCTGACTACCTGAATATACTGAATGACCAGGTTATTCCATCAATGGATTTTTTTTCTTTCCTGATGGCACGGGCATATTCCAGGATGACAATTTCAGGATTCACCGGGCTCAAATAGTGAAAGAGTGGTTCAGGGAGCATGACGCATCATTTTCACCACAGAGTCCAGACCTTAACCCCACTGAGAATCTCTGGGATGTGCTGGAGAAGGCTTTGTGCAGCGGTCAGACTCTACCATCATCAATGCAAGATCTTGGTGAAAAATTAATGCAACACTGGATGGAAATAAATCTTGTGACATTGCAGAAGCTTATCGAAACAATGCCACAGTGAATGCATGCCGTACTCAAAGCTAAAGGCGGTCCAATGCAATATTAGATTGTGTGACCTTTTTTTTGGTGGCAATTTTTTCTTGGGCCAGGCAGGGTATTTTGTACTATGTCTCTGAGAACACTGAATAGCTCAAATGAAAGAAGAGACTCTCTATTTCATCATGGGAAAAAAGCATTTGTTTTTACCTTGTTCCATTCTTGGTTTATCTAAAGTAGAATAGAAGCCAGTTTCACCAAAATCACCACTTTTTGTCCAGATTCCCTTTGATTTGCTCTCTAAATGTGATCGTCTCCACTTCCTGCTTTGATCTCGTTGGCATATACCGTCACTTTATGTTCTGACTACATCTCCCAGAAGCTCCAACATTACTCACCGCGATCGGAGACCCACTGCTGAAAAAACACTTTGACATATTTTTACATCGATTGCACTCAAGTGGTGGATTTGAATAACGTTGAAATACGTCAATGGCACTCAAAGAGTTAAAGAGACATAAACTGCATATGGTTGATTCTGTTGCTATGAATAACATGCTTTATCGGTTGTAAGGGGACTGAAAATACTCCCATCCACTCCCATCTTTCCTTTACTTTTTTGTTAAATGCAGCTGCTACAGTGTTTACATCATACTGTATTTACTAAGATAAACAATGGCTGCCATCAGAAGCCTTTATTTCCTCTTGACCTATTTGTTATTTGTCATCAGCCTGATTGATTATGTCTTATTAAAAGCCTCATGTCATTATTTTAATATCAGTTCTTCACAGATGTAGGATCTGGAGATATGATATGAATTTCTCTACTATGGAAATGCTATGGGAATGCTCTGAGCAGTAGGACTGACATACTCATATCCACTTTTAGGAGTTCATGGCCCCTGATCCTCTCCGTTGCCTCATAACATTTGTCAAGCTGTCTTGTCAAGCACTCTACCAAAGGTTATTATTCCCAAATGATCCACATAAATGAAGATCTTGTGCTCTGCAACAAGGCCTGTTTTACTTTTTCAGCTTGAGAGCCAAAGTCTGTCTTCTTGTCCTGGGATCTGAGTTCATTAAAACTCCCTCTTGTCTTCTGGGAACCCACTAGAAATAGACCCTCCACCCAGCCTGGAGGATGGAAGCCAGTGCATGTTTTTTAATGACGTCTGAGTTGAGTCATTATACATCTACTGAAAGGAATTAAACTGAAAACGGAGATCCCATTATGACAGCTGATGGGAGCTGTGACAGGAAGGGAAAGCCATAAGTTATTTTGTGGACAAAATTATCTCTCGCTGTATGACTCATTCAAGAGTATTTTGAGGAAAGCATCGTAAAGTTTGTAGAGTAAGTTTCAAGTTGGAGTTCATATTATGGAGGGGAAGTCAAACCAATTTAATGTGTGGTAATGTTAAATTTGCATGGTGTGTCCTAAATCTGTACAAGACATCACCTGCCTACTTAAGGGGGCTGGCGTATCTAGGTTGAGTGTCTCTGTCAGCTATTTTTAAAATTTGTCATGCTTCAGCTGAATCTTGTTGGCTTAAGACGCCACACTTTGTACAATGTATGTCAATGGCACTGCGGATATTTGACATGATTACAACAAATTGGATGAGCCATTTTAAGTTCTGGGCTTCAGTAGCTATATATATATATATATATACACATATATATATAAACACACACACACACACACACACACACACACATAACGAATGAGAGTGTGAGTGGTTGCTGCCCTAAGACAGCTGGGCTAGGCTCCAGCCCCCCCACGACCCTATGAGGATAAGCAGTAGAAAATGGATGGATGTGTGTGTGTGTGTGTATATACATATATATATATATATATATATATAAAGTATGATACTTTTAGTTGATTCTTCAATTTTAACATTGAAAAGTTATGTAATTATATAATACTGGTCTGAAAATCACTTCAGGGGGAAATGTTGGTATTGGTGTACTTCTGACGATGGAGTATTGAGAAAACCACATTGACAGACTTTAAGAATAAAGTCATTATTTATGAGAATGATCACAAAAAGTGATTTTATGACATTTTTATGGATTATTGTTCTATTTTATGGGTGTAATATCCAATAACGTAAACACATTATTATTTTTAGTAAACGCAAGAGTCCGTGCTGTCTGAATTTGGTGATGTTACAGTTTGTAATAGAATATTATTAATTTTATTCTCATAAAATTTTGACTTTAATCTCGTAAATTCTGACTTTATTCTCATAAATAATGACTTTATCCTCAAAGTGTTTTTTTCCCTCAATGTGGCCTTAACACTTTGCTGGAACTTCTAATTAATTAATTCCTAATAACAAAGGATGAATTGGTACACATGATTTACTGAGAGATTTTCAGTGGACAGGCAGAATATGAAAATATCCAGGCAGCTGTTTCACAAAAAAAAATCTCTAAAACACCATTTAAATCGGTGTTCTGTTCTCAGCTTTTTCCGCTGCATGTTTAGGCTTAACACAACTAATTAAAGTGACTAAAATAAAGACCAAAAGCCACATATAGTCATCTTTTTACACCATCAACATCAACTTCAGCTAAATGACAGAATACTCCCAAAATAACATTATAATACTTTTGTATTCAACCCATCTATCCACCCTGGTCAATGTTTTTTTTTTCCATTTCACCTGACTTTTGCTCCTGTCATAATTCCTACCGCCACTCAGGGTCTCCACCTAACAAACATAAATATGGGTAGTAAGATAAAATGAACAGAAATACCTTCATTTTTCCATAGAAAATCCTGTAATTCTATCAACTATTAAAATATTTATCCCCTTTGATCTAAACTATCATGCTCACTGCCATTTATTACCTTTGCCCTATAGTATCTTCAGTACGGGTTACCTAGCAACCAGATACTGTACTCTTTACTTGCATAAGTAAAAAAATACTTTGTTTTTGACTTGGCAGCAAAATCATGTGCTCCATAATCCAACGTGGCCACATTCTGGTGAAAAAAAAATAAATAAATAAAAATATAAATAGCTGTAGTCATACTAAATTAAATCACCCCCACTGAATATATATAATGAACTAGAATGAGTTGTTACATTATGCGCAAAAGTTATTGTTATACGCTTATACGCATTTTGTTACATTATTAACCAGTCATTACATTATGAGTTATGAAAATGTTATTATATTATGTGTAGTCATCACATTATGTGTCATTGTTACATTATCAGCTCTTATAAGGCCATGAGAGTTAGTTGTACCAAAAAAATATGTCCATTATGTTAGTAAAAAACTGCTGGAAGCAGCACACAATGAAAAGAACTAAAATCAGAGAATAGAAACTAACAAATGTTGCAAAATATAGGATTTTAATGATGAAATTAATTTGTAAATGAAAATGACTTGACTGAGAAAATGCATAAAACGAGGTACAAACAAAAGTTACTCTTGGATGAAGGAAAAATCTAAACTTAAAGTAGCAACCAAAAATCTCCCATAACGTTAAAAAAAACTTCCCGCAATATTATGAAAACACTCTGCTAATAGTACCAATGGAATATACAACATACAATCAAAACCAAAGTAGAAACACTAGGAACATATGCATAATAAAAATACACAGATGTTGTGCACAGGAATATAGGTTTAATCCAATATAAGACATTTCTCTCAAACAGCTGAAGTGCAAGTTTCAACAGAATTTAATAAAAAGAGTGCAGCAGCGAGGTCTTATACACTGGTTTCATTTGTAGATTCATACTGCAGCAATATAGGCTTGACATGTTGTTGATTCAATAGTGCCAAGTTTATTTCAGTGTTACCATAAGAGAGGTCCTAAAAAATACAAGTTAACCCAGAGCAATGTGTGACGTGCTCTGAATCTGCTCGCCAACCTACCTGCCTTCCTGTATTAGTATCATGGTGGGGAAATCAAGGAGCAGAACGCTTCACTTTCCCTCTTAAATTTCTCTTAGCTATTTTGAGAGCTGGAGCCAATCTCCCTGTGTGTGTGTGTGTGTGTGTGTGTGTGTGTGTAACAGGAGGCTGATGTGTCCTATTTCCCTTCAAAACTTAAAAAAAAAAAAAACTAGGTTTTGGGTTTATTAATATTTGTATCCACTCCTCCAGTCCCCAAAAGAGAGGTCTATCACTTCAGCATGAGATACCACTGTCGGCATTAAAATGAACTCATTTCAAATGAGAAGCATTTCATTTGATTGTTTCTCAGGCTGAATAATTGTTCTGAAAGGAACTGAGATTAAATATCTCGGGTGTCTTTGACATAAAAAGTCCCCTGCCAGTGTTCATTTGTTGAGATACGCTCTGTCTGTCAGTGTTCTGCGACTTTCCAGTAACACATTTCAGCTACGTATATGGGCAGCTGCATTATTCATAACTGCTCCTACTGCAAGGGGAGATTACTTATTGATGTGCATAGGTATCCCCAGCTCACACAGTGGGAAACTTTTGGAGGTACTTGTGCTACAGTGTGTGCACTGAGCTACAGCAGCGCATGTTTAACCCTGTCCTTGTGACTCTCTGGCTGCTTTATTTTTCAGTGTCTGCAGTGAGGGTGTAATGCAAAACTACTATCTGAAAAAAACATGGATATTCATATTTATCCCTGAGGTGCACATAGAAAATATTAGCTGTCACTATTACTGCTTCATTATCTGTGTTCACTTGGTTTCTACTGCCATTTTTACTCCTTGGCTGCTAACGCTAATATATAAATATAGCTAAAATAATTAGATTAAATAAGTATCATTTTTAGTTATAACCTCTTGCTTGTTGATCTACTATCCTTTTGCACAGATTTTTTTTTTTTTAATTTCATTCTTCTTCAGGTCACATCTACATAACTAGTAGTAAGAATACATTTTATTCATCTAATAATGGTGTTTAAAGCCCCCCTGTGTGATGTTTCAAGTTGTCTATTAACAGTTTTAATTTTCATTATTTAAAAGTATTACCTCATTCACGAGTAAAAAAAAAAAAAACTGCAGTGTTCTGATAGCCATTATATTTGCCATTTATATATAGATGCAGGTCGCCATCTTGAAACTACAGGCCCTGGGAGGGGACAAACAGATAAAAATGCCTTTGTCGTTTTTTTACCTTTTACCTGAGAGCGTGACTTATCTGGCGGACTAAAATGAAATCTCTCCATATCGCGACTATTCGCCCTCAGCAACTGTAGAAGGAAACAAGCACTGAGAGAAGGGGCAGGCTAAAGAAGAATATTCATTGTGTGCAGTACACCACCTCACTGCTAGATGGGAGTAATTCCCACACAGAGGGGCTTTAACTAACATTTCATTTGCAATTGAAATATATACTTTCTTCCCTTATTATTTAGTATTATTATGGGTGAAATATGAGTGAAAATAAATAGTTGAAATAGAACAGGTTGGGTGAATAAAAGACAGAAATGGATTTGGATTTGTGTTGCATGATTTTTCTTAAAATACTGGATCGTGTTGACTGTAAGATGAAACCTGTATTCCTTGATTCTGCAACAGAGCTAAGAAAATCTCTTTCAAAATGCCTTTGGCATTTCAAAATATGCTAATGGCTAAAATTACAGCCACTGTGACTCACTTCACACAGTATGATTAGACAATAGATGTTCAATCTTCTAATATAACTGGCTATTGTTTAAAGTTCAATTTAATGTTTCAGGATTTTAAAAAGCCCCTTTTTTCTACATGCAGCATATGAGCAGTTTATAGAAATATGTTAAGAGTAGAATGGACATTCCCATTCAAATCAATGTAGTGGGGTGGCCATTTTTAAAGAGTAAAATAATAAAGCTTAATGTTGAATTTGACAGCTTTTCCCTTCTAGAGAAGGACAACCAGTCCACCTCTGGAGCTGCACGCACAATGATCAGTGTTATCACTATCAATACCAACAATAAGCCATTTTTTTTTGTATAATCATGGTTGCATGAAACTTAATTCTCTGGTTTCTGGCTTTTGGGAGAGCAGCTCATGTTTGGACAAACCCCATTTCCCATAAGCCCTGGGGCCATTCCACTGCACTGGCTAAATAGTTCAACCGAGATAAATGTAAAGTTGATCTGGGTTGAAGTGTATATGATTAAAACATGAGAAAAATATCAACAATAGGCTGTAATAATTAATGAATGATGGTGTGAAAAAAGGGGATTCTGTTCAGAACTATTAAGAGCACATTTCCTGTTAATATCTGAAACATGTGTCATAATACATTTGTTTACATCGCTTGTCTCTTTCTCTCATCCATCCTCCCATCGCCCACTTCTTCTTTTCTCTCCTCTGCTGCTGTGCTACCCTGTCACAAAACCTAAATGGCTTCATCAGAAAATGAGATAATTCAGGCTGAGGACAAAACCTAAACACAGACATGTCTGTTTCTCTTATTTGTAATGGAGACTATTTTAACCAAATGAGATGTGACATTGTAAGGTACACCAGTGGATTGTCATGCCCCCAATTCAGACCTCCACCGCCACCAAATCCCTTCCTCCATTTAGTGAATAGAGACTGAAACTTGGAATTATAATTCAAATTGACTGTTACTAAATGAAAAGAAAGAGCACACAAGTAGCAGGCATACAAATGTGTTTTTTTTTCCCATTTCCTACTGTATTGCCCTGGAGGCTTTTCCCCCAAGGTAAATTTGCAGAATCAGAATGAATGAGTTTGTTTGTGGGGATTTTTTTTTCCAGCTGGGATGAAATAATTGAGTCGGTACATGTTAAAATACAGATCTGATAGCACCATTATTGCTGTGAGCTCTCGATTCTGTCCTGGTGTGATGCCATTTCACCACGACATTCGCATTGTGCATGCACTTTTCCACACGTGGGAATGAAGTGCAATTACAGTCCAGTTCTGGTGCACTGGTATGGGGGTAAGATTGTGTGCTGCCCCTGAGCTGCCAAAGGACACAGAAATATGATAGTTACTAGAACCAGATGATGGCAGCGCTGGTGAATACAACAGCCGTCTAATAGCAGGCAACTGCTCTTCTATTAAGTCCAATTTGACACAGCGCTGCACATGTTGTGTAAAGCAGCCAACCGGGTTCAGAGTGAGATTAGATGATCTTTGGTTCTGCTTTAATGAAGAAAAAGCGATAAATTATATTCATTTACGTAAATGGATTAAAGCTCCTACTCGATGTTATTTAATCTAAGAGCAAATGGAAATAAGTAAAAGGTTAAAGTTTTAAAATTAAAGCTTGTGGGTTTAGTTTTACAGCGCATTTACTGTTTTGGTTCAATCTGGATGAACTCATTGAGTGACAGCCCTTTTATAAACCTGAAAGTGCATTGTGCCGGCATTTTTTTTTGGCCATTTTGAATCATCTTTTAAGACCCATGACGCTGAAAACAGTGAATAGCTCAAATGAAAGAAGAGACTCTCTGTTTCATCATGAAAAAAAAAAACAAAAAACATTTGTTTTTACCTTGTTCCATTCTTGTTTTATCAGAGGTAGAATAGAGGTCAGTTTCACTTAGTTTTGCTCTCTAATCTCCACTTCCTGCTTTAATCTCTTTGGCATATACTGTCTCCTTATATCCCAACTACAAATCCCAGAAGCCCCAAAATTACTCACAGGCTGTGTGAGAGTACCCTCTTGTTCCTGCAGCCGAAAAACACTTTGACATACTGTATATATGTCTACAGCACTCAAGCACTGGGTGTTAAATGATGTAATAACACATCAATGACACTCAAAGTGTTAATACTGGTCCTCCAACCAATGTTTCTTCTCAAACAGGCATTCTTGTTGCCAGCATGTTAGCCAAAAGTCATCAGTTATCTGATTTTTGGATATTGGTCACCATCCTACAGCACTCTAGATGGAAACAGGCAAATTAGTCTCTTTATTAGTCTCGTTGTTCACATTCTTCTAAGATTAAGGTTGTAGCCTTTTGTCTAAAGTTTAAACTAACTGTCAAAGTCATGTGCTGTGGCCAAATTATGTATAAAACATGCTGTTCGTTTCAGGATAAAATCCATCAATACATGGACTGTTTTGAACTCAAATGGAGACAGTTGTCTGCCCACAAATCAACACTGGCCACATTTCAAAATTATTTGTTTTGGCATCTCTACTCAGCATTTCTATCTAATTGCATTATCATACTACATTTGCATGAAGCCACTGCACTGCAGTTGTGCCAGACATTGCACCTTGCAGCGTCCTAGAAGTCTTAAAAAGTCTGTCCTGTGGCAGTTTGCTTGTTTCCATTAGTTTGCCAGTTCCCAGTGCGCTAAACATTAGGCTTCTTGCCAAACAACACAATGTGGTAGAACTAACTGGTTCTTAGCACAACCTGGCCATGCATATGGTCAATTTATCTTCTGCTCTCACACTGAAGGGAAAACAAATGAGCCCACACCCATACACATTTTCTTTGTTTTGTTTTTTTACCTCTTTCCAGAAACAGAAATGCCTTTCCGCCTCCTCTTTTCTCTTGTTCTCACTCGTCTTTCATTTTCTTCTTAATTTCCTTCCTCCCTATTTTCCTTGATGCCCATCTCTGTCTTTTGCCTAGGTAATATCTGAACACACATTCAACCATTCAATTTTATCCGTGTTTCACCGTTTGGAAACTCTTTTGTCTGCTGTTTCACAATCAGTTGCTCAGTAAGTTGTTTGGCTGCTTCTATCTCCACCAGAGAGTTTATTCCACCCAGAGATTTGTCCATGGATCATGGGAGCGAAGGATAAGCTTGAACAAAGCGAACATAACGCTGCGAAAATCATGATTTCAGCAATAAGACATGAAAGGGAAATGGGAAGAAAAATCAGTTTCTTGTGTGTGGGCAGTGAAAACAAATACACAGTTGTTTCAAATGTATCCAAAGGAAAAGGACAATTATAGCAATGTTGTGTTGTATTCCTAACAAATTACAAAAAACATCATAATATAATAATTGGTTTTCTTAAGCACACTTAATTCAACACAATGTAAGGCAGCATGGAATCATGTCTTGATATATTTTTCTGTTTGCCAGATCATGAGTCATCCTGCCTCAAGATACAGCGGGGAGCAAAAACCTGTCAGCTCACTTGTATAACACTGCTAAAATAACATCAGATGCCAACGAACATGGCAACAATGTGAAATACCCAACTGGGGTTTGTCATGAGGTTTTCTGGAGTATGGTTGCCAATGGTTACATTGATCACACTGCAATGTTACTAAACCAAAGACTGCAGCATTGTACTTATTTATCTTGGGAAAGAAAGTGCATTAAAAAGCCTAAAACCTCTTAAATAAACAGTCCCACAATGTATTTGTTCAAGGCTATGGTAAATTCATTACAGTGAAGCAGGTACAGAAGTGTTTTCAGAATGTTTGTGAGTAAAGAAAAGTAGGAAAATGCTGGAATTGAGACAGAAAAAGGAGACGGAGAAGAGGCAGCCAATTTGAAACTGGCAGCTGACCATATAGAAAGACAACTGATTAACTGATGCATAGAGACTCGACACGTACTGATCCTCCACCTCCAAGTAAGGACGTGGATACAGAACAGAACATTGGCACTGAATTTCTCTTGGCTTCCTTAAATGGACAGCTTTAAAATGTCTTAATGTGGGTTCTCAGTGTTGTGATGAATAGTGACAAACTTTTGTTGAGACTGTTTTGTCTGAGACTGAGACTGAAACAAACACATCCCTGAAGTGTTTTGCAAAAATCACTAATGCACTGAAGTTCAATGACCACATAATTGTGCTCTAAGGACAGCAGATGATATTCGCAATAAATTATGTTCCTATGCAACAATTCATTCTCAATTACCTTTGGAGGAAGGTTTATCTTATTTTGCGGATTATTAGTTTCAGACATATCACTAATACATTTGTGATAATCGATGAAAGGCTACAACAAGTGACATAGAACAACAAGCCACTCAAGTAGTTTTTCCTAAACTTACATAGTTTTGTTGTGTTTAATTCACAAAATTAACTGCATGTTTAATTCTTTGAGTGCCATTGATGTATTTATACGGCATTTAAAATCCAACACTTGAGTGTCATTGACAAATATATATACGTCAAAGTGTTTTCTCGGCAGTAGGAGCAAGAGGGCACTGTGAGTAATATTGCGGCTTCTGGGATTTGTAGTCGGAGCATAAAGAGACGTTATACGCCACAGAGATCAAAGCAGGAAGTGGAGACGATCAAGATTAGAAAGCAAAACAAACAGAATCCGGACAAAAAGTGGAGATTTTGGTGAAACTGGCCTCTACTCTACCTCTGATAAAACAAGAATGGAACAAGGTAAAAACAAATGTTTTTTATTCATGATGAAATCTCTTCTTTCATTTGAGCTATTCAGTGTTTTCAGAGTCACAGTACAAATTATGCTGTGGGTCTTAAAAAAATCAAAAACGCTGACACAAGGCACTTTCGTTTTTATGAAACGGCTGGCATCCAGTGAGTGAAAACTGTTCAAAGCTCTAACTTTAATCCGTAAGAGAACATATTTCCCTCAAATCATGACATAGAATGCAGTTTCTGTGTGGGCATGTCATTTTGTGAGAGTATAAAAAGGTCAATATTGCCTCATTTTATTTTTGTTGCATAACTAACATAAGTAACAACATGTGTGTTAGTTATGTAGCAAACATCTTTTTACAGTATGTGACAGTGCTGTTGTTGCTTAAACATAACCAAGCAGTTGCATATTGAGAGACTCTTGGTATTTTGTGAAGTGGGTGTGACTCTAACTTTATCCCAGTTGGTGATCGGTCATTTGAGCACCTCAACAACTTTATCCAACAAAAAATAAACATACCTCAGTAATTTGCATTACAGAACAGTACAACTAACACCATTTACATGAGTGATACATAAACTAGGCGACATAGTAATCACATAAATCACTGAGGGAATTTAGCATTCCTGTCGGACTCCAAAATACTGTACGCCCACTGTCAAGAGGTGGAAAGTTATAAATCAGATGAATCGATCTTAGCAGAAGTTGAATTTGGAAGACTTCTTATTCCACCTCAGCCTTCCCAAACTTTTACACCAACTGTATAGAGCCACTCACTAATGATGTTTAGTAAGCCTGTTAGCTGCACCTACCCTGTCCTGCCAACATTTCACCATCACACCAGTTTCAAACCAAGTTTTTGTCCTGACTCTTGAGGCCGTTAGACCCAAGAGTACAGTAGGCCTCTATAGTAGGCGTCTATCTGATGAAGTGTGAAAATTGTCCTTGAAGAACTCTCAGAGTCAATGAAAAACAGTGGTCCGTAGAAAAAACTGCAATTTTGAATACTGGTTCAGTCGTAATATGTGTGGTGTTTGTTGGACCCATCCACCTTCCCATCCAACCTCCATCAAGCAGTCATTCTTGCTTCATATCCTACATTCCTACCTCGATAAGCTCATTGCTGTCAAAATAAGATACAAATGTCACATGGAAATCAGGAAAGGTGCATATATCACACATCTCCTTCTGAATCAGGTTAGCACTCCTGGAATTGTCCTACAAATAAGCACTTGGAGCGCCATTGATATATAATCAAAGTGTTTTTTCGGCAGCTGACACAAGAGGGCGCTTTCACACAGCTTGTGAGTGATATTGGGCTTCTGGCATAAAGAGACGGTATACGGTACACCACAGAGATCAAAGCAGGAAGTGGAGACGATTGTGATTAAAGAGCAAAACAAGTGGAATCTGGACGAAAAGTGTTGATTTTGGTGAAAGTGCCCTCTACTCTACCTCTGATAAAACAAGAACAGAACAAGGTAAAAACAAATGTTTTATTTCATGATGAAATAAAGAGTATCTTTTTTCATTTGAGCTATTCAGTGTTTCAGTGTCATAGTACAAAATATTCTGTTGATCATGAAAGATGACTCAAACTCACCCAAAATGCTGGCACAGGGCACTTTTGGATTAATAAAAGAACTGGCACTCAATGAGTTAGGAAAGTTGACACAGTGTTTTCACTCCTAGCTCTAAACATAGGACAAAAAATACATCCTACTGAAAGTCCATCAGAAAAAACAAACCGTCAAAAAAGTTAGTTGTTTTTGGTAAAAATCTATCCTGGCCGTAGCCCAATCTCAATTATCATTTCCCATTTCCCATTCATTGACATAGGTCACGACCAAATGTTAGCGATTGGGTACAGTCAGATCCAATTGTTTCAAACTTCAACAGAGTTCACGCCTCCCGTCTGAAATCAGTTCTCAATAGAGAAATGCCAGACCCTCTGTACGATAGTACGAGGGTCTGGTAAGACCAGGCTAGTAAAAATCTGTAAATTAGCGAAACAACTAGATTGGATTCCAATTTCTCAATGTTTCCAAGTGTCTCTTTGAGGAAAATTAAATCACATGCACAGACTGATGCATGAATGTGAGCAACTCAATGACCAAATGCCCGTTTGGCTGATTCTTCTTCTTGTCTTGCTGAATGTGTTTGGTAGAGAAAGATGCACAGAGGCCATCAGGAGAGAACAGCATGTTCTGCAGTGAACTAGATTGTGGTTATCTGAGTCAGTGTGTGTGGTTGTGGTGGGGGTGCAGGGTGTTTATTCAGAAAACCTAATCTTTTGATGATGAAAAAAGAGGAAAATATTGCCTGGATTTCCATCCCATCAGCGTTGTATCTAACGTAATCTTTTCTGACGGAAAGCTCTTTCTGATGTTTTATTGTCTGTGTAGCTGCAAGTTCTTTTTCTCTACATCTCTCCCTTTCTTTTTTTCTCTTTCAGCAGGAGCTGAGGGTGTGTGTGTGTGTGTGGCCTGATTGTTCTCAAAGGGACTTGGTAAAGGATGTCAGTGTATTTTACACTAGGTGCTACTGGGAATCTATACATCAAAACTAAGAAATGTAGTTTCCAAAGCTCTATTTTTCCATCACCCTCACTCACTCATACAATCTGTGCACCTTTTGGTTAGCCGGTATTCAGTTCAATGCGGTTCCAAGATGCAAAGGATGAATGTCATTCTCTTTCTAATTTTCTCTTCTGGCACATTAACTATTTGAGTGCCATTGACATATTTCAATGTCATTTAAAATCTGACGCTTGAGAGCCGTCATAATCGTAATTTAAAGTGTTTTCATTCGGCAATGGGTTGCCAGTTGCGGTCTCCCACAACCTGTGAGTAATGTTTGAGATTCTGGGGTTTGTAGTCGGAGCGTAAAGAGACGGAATACAGCACGGAGATCAAAGCAGGAAGTGGAGATGATCGTGATTAGAGAGCAAAAGGGAGGGATTCTGGACAAAAAGTGGCATTTTTGTAGCCTGGCTATTGCGACTACTTGATCTGCGAGCATAGTCTGGCTAAGCTGCCTTGTAAACCGAGTTCTCAGAGGGCGGGCTCAACCCGTATATATCAAATGCCTCTGTGTGCTACTGGATGAAGCTTCAACCAATCAGACCACTCTTTCCTCTGACGTATGCATAGCGACGGAAACTGCTTGAGCCAAAGAACTAGTGCGTCATTGCCTTAAACACGCCTCAGTCGAGCCATGGGAAATGCTAGATTTTCATTGGTCCCCATTTCTGGGTGAATCTGAAATTGAAAAGATAGGCAACTTGGCCAGACTGACTTGGTCGCTAAATTTTGTGCAGCGTCACAGGAAGTATGGGCCCAGGTTAGCGTTTTTTGGTGAAAGTGGCCTCTACTCCACCTAAAAACAAGAACAGAATAAGGTAAAAAAAAAAAAAATTCTATGATGTAATAGAGAGTCTCTTCTTTCATTTGAGCTATTCTGTGTTTTCAGAGACATAGTACAAAATATTCTGTGGGTCTTGAAAAATGACTAAAAATGGGCAAAAGCACTGGCACCAGGTACTTTCTGTTTTATAAAGCGGCTGGCACTCAAAGAGTTAACAGCAAAATGTACATCTCTTAAAGTGAAACAAATGATACATTTCTAGAATTGAAATTAGAGGTTATTAGAGGTGTTTTAGGACGGGATGTAGGTTATCATAAGAGGAGCCAGAGTTGTGGATATATTGACGTTTATTAAATACTTTAGATAGACTTTATTTAAAATGTGCATTAACATATGGATCAGCAGTAGAGAAGTGGAATATAATATATATATATTCAGCAGTGGGTTGAAAATGCTGTTTGGGTTTATTGATACACATCGACAGGTTCAATTTTAGCTGCTGAGTGTCATCCACAAAGAGGCAAGCTACAATATTTCAGTAGATATTCAATAGAGTCTCATTGTATTCCTTTAAATATGGAGTTCTTTGCGAGAAGAAGAACCTGAGGCATTTTACTGTGAGTTATTCTGTGATTTTGTTTCGCATAGAGGCCAAATAGAAAGGCACATACATACAGAAACACACCCACACATTTATCTGGCACTCATTTTCGTCTGTCTTTCAGAAATCTTCCATCTTTTTAATCGCCAAACCTCTTATTGATGGCAAACAGATTATATTAAAGGTTAATATGACATTTCTCTCTCTATTTAAATCAGTTTGTAGTCATTCACTCTCTGAGGACAAAAGCAGCTTTATTTTAAGATGCTGCTTTACAGGCACTTTATCTCCCATAATCACTGTTGAGGGTATTAAAAATATTATATATTTTTCAAAAAGGTAATACTGCATCTCATTCGTGATGTCTTTCTCCCTCAGTACAATAGGTTAATTCATTACATAAGTCCGTGACGCAGCACTGGGTTTTGTTTGAATTGTGTCGTACATTCAAAAGCTGACAGCTGAACTTCTGGGGATGAGCCGTTCTTGATGTTCCTGTCATCATTTTTTTGTTTACAATCAAAGGCGTGCACAAAGCAATGCTAATTCTGTGCTTTTTGCACAGGCATTCATTCAGTGGCTACAAACCAAACAGAAACTGGGAATGTCTGCCCTTTTGTCTTACTCTTTCAAATACATGCAGTCTTTGTGTCTCTCAGTGTGTACCCTGTGTCATTTCTCTCTGTGATTCTTTAATCTCTCCCTCTGTGTTACTGTGTGAACCCAGTTGGTGCTTAAAGGTGTGATGTTCGACATTCAGAGTCTGGGTATGCAGTCCTGACCCGTTCTTAGTTCTAGGGCATCGAATACTGAGGCACTGTCAAGGCCGTCGGTTTTCGATTTCGTTGCACAGTTTTTCACACTTGCTTTCCATCCATCCATCCATTTTCTACCGCTTATCCTCACATTGGGTAGCGGGGGCTGGAGCCTATCCCAGCTGTCTTGGGGCAGAAGGCAGGGTACACCCTGGACAAGTCTCCAGTTCATCACAGGACACATAGAGTCAGACAACCACTCACATTCACACCTACGGTCAATTTAAATTAGCCAATTAACCTAATCCCCATGCATGTTTTTGGATGGTGGGCGGAAGCCGGAGTACCCAGAGAGAACCCACGCAAACACGGGGAAAACATGCAAACTCCACACAGAAAGGTCCTGGGCCGGGACTCGAACCCCGTACCTTCCTGTTGTGAGGCGACAGTGCTAACCATTACATCACCTCACACTGCTTTCTATTTAAAAATTCAGTTGAGCTGGTGTAGAGTAGAGAACAGGTGGGCAGATGCAACCCAGACATGGACTAAACATAACTATGTAAAAAACAGGGCTGTCGAAATGAATGTATTAATGTATTAATGTGATTAATCGGCATTAATGCACAAATTTGCACGATGGTAACTCTGCTTGGATAAACTGCCCAAAATGCATTGCCAGAGAAGTGTTAATTTTGACAGCCCTAATATATTTGAGCTATTCACTCAAAAAGCACTGTGCTTATGAAAAGATCGTCTCTTTCACCATTCTTTTTGTCCATCACGTTACAAATTAATGCTTTAACAAAACTCTATGGTGGATTATTTGTTTGTCGAATTACAGGAGAGGCTTAAACAGATTAAGATGTTAATCTAATTTTATCACAATGTTTGATGGTTAGTTACGACTGTGTTATTAGTTTCCTTGATTTTTTGAATGGAATTCTGCTTCATGACCTGCCAGCATGTCTCTGGCAGACAATGCATTTCAGGCTTTTGTCCAAGTAAAGTTTAAATTAGTGCGTTAACGCCGATTGATCACGTCAGCGCTTTAACTTCAACAGCCCTGTTTTTTACATTGTTAGTCACATAATTAATTCTTCTTTTCGTGGTGACCTTTGCTGATCTATGACTTTACTAGTTAAGGCAAATTAGCGCAATACTCAAGATTTCACGTTCATTGTTTTCATTCATTTAAACTCTTCTATTTACTATTAGGTATGCATACAGTTTGTGTAGTACTCAGTTTGGGGTAGCCTAGAAACAGTAATAAAATAAGATGCATACTGCAGAATTAGGCACCAAAAAGTACCATGGTGCATCTGCCATTTTCCACCAGCAAAACACAAACATATGACAACATATCAAACAGCAACTGATGTGCTGTGTTGTATGTGTGCGTGTATGTGTGTGTGTGACCCACATTTGTGCCTTTTTGTCCTGTTTGAGAGAGTTGGTCAGTCACACACACACACACACACACACACACAGTGTGCCCAACAGACAAGTGTTTCCTGCTACGCAGACTGTTGCCTCCTGACTGTTTCCATCACAGAGCCACAGGCCTTTTTCTGCCCCGCTGCTCTGTTCGCGCTTAGCGTTCTGTGTCTCTGATGTTTTGGACCACAGAAGAAGCCGGCAGTCCAAACCACCCTCCACCCCCATCCTGTGTCTCATCAGCAGCCAATCTTTCTCAAGCCTAGCAGACGTAGAAGTGGAAATTAGACAGAGCCCCTCCATCTCTGGCTCCATAAGAACGACTTGACAGGTCGTCTTTGTCATTTCAGACAGATGAAAATTGAAAAGAGTGTGATTATTCCTGCTGTGCTGTGTTCCTCCACATTCAGATCCACCCAGAGGAGACTCTTTGAAGTGATGTAATGTTTCATTGGATAAACGACGACTACTTGGATAAAAGTTTGAATAATTTTCCTGGTACTTTGGTCCATCAGGATCATCGCAATGTAAATTTATACAGTGCATTAACATGTCTTGGTCATTGAATATTTAAGTAAAAACACAACAGCAACTTGGGCGGCACAATGGTGTAGTGGTTAGCACTGTCGCCTCACAGCAAGAAGGTACCGAATCCCGGACCTTTTCTGTGTGTTTGCATGTTCTCCCCGTGTCTGCG
The DNA here is from genome assembly GCA_029721515.1 of Synanceia verrucosa. Lineage (NCBI taxonomy): Eukaryota > Metazoa > Chordata > Actinopteri > Perciformes > Synanceiidae > Synanceia > Synanceia verrucosa. The sequence goes on along the minus strand of CM056554.1, from coordinate 7,084,418 downwards.
TGGGTTCTCTCCGGGTACTCCGGCTTCCTCCCACCATCCAAAAACATGCATGGGGATTAGGTTAATTGGCTAATTTAAATTGACCGTAGGTGTGAGTGTGAGTGGTTGTTTGTCTCTATGTGCCCTGTGATGAGGTGGAGACTCGTCCATGGTGTACCCTGCCTGCCTTCCGCCCTAAGACAGCTGGGATAGGCTCCAGCCCCCCCCCCCCGCGACCCTATGAGGATAAGCGGTAGATAATGGATGGATGGACAACAGCAACTTGAAATTTGTCATGAAACAACAGATAATTGCCAGAATTCAACATATTATATAGTCAGTAGAATTGTTTGGTTGCTAGGATATTTTAACCACAGGTTTCCAAAAGTTTAATGTGAGGGACCCCCACAGGGTACAGCCCATTATGTAAGCTAATCATTATGCAGAATGACATCATCGGACCATCTCATTGCCTTGAATAGTTAATGGATTGTTTGTGCTTCTTTTTGGGGTAACGGCCTGTTGGGACATTTTTCTGACTATTCAATTATCTCTCATAGTTTATCATAAATTGTACCTTGCACTGTCTCGCATATTTTGTCGTAATTATCACCTGGCAGTGATCGCTCAGATTTTATCGTAGTTTGCACCTTGCATTCCTCTTATGTATCTATTATAGCATATATTTTGGTACTTTATCCTGAACATGCATGCCCCTGTGTGTTTCCATCTTTCAAGCTGCTGGAACTGTGAATTTCTCAGTCTATCTATCTATCTATCTATCTATCTATCGATTGGGGTATTAGGCCATCAGAACAATGGCTTTGCAGCCTCCTTCATTCACACAGACAGGTGATGGAACCAGTAGCACTTTCCCAGAAATGACACCAGTACTAATAGATGACTTAATTTGATAGCAATCATGTCAATGTTTGTGTCCAACTGGACTGCACATATACATATTCATGTTCATAGGGCTTTTGTTGAGTCTAACACTGTCTGCTGACCCACTATGGTGAGGCACATTGAGCAACACCACCCATCCAGAAACCAAAAACCTTATAGTCACTTTTTTCTATCTCAGCATAAAATGGATTGTTTTAATGAGAGAGTATCCCAGGCGACTTGGCACTGGGTTATTTTGCCACTGAACCCAATTGTAATACATGAAAAGCAGATAATTTGAGTGATACGTCTCCAAACAGTGCCTCTCAGGTGGAGTTATACTGGGATTTCTCCACAGCTGAGAGCCATGAGAGTGGAAATGGAAGGGCAGACCTCACCACCCATGGGTAGTTTTCCAGCTTGTTTCAGGCTGTAGCATCTGATAAAAGTTGTGCAATGATGAGATTAAAGAATTTAACAGATTAGGGTTAGCCTAGGAAAATGTGGCCAACATGTATTCCCATCTCCATTACCTCTTATTAAAAGCTAATGAGAGCAGCCAATTTTCTTTTTGCTCCTTGGAAAGTTAATGCAGAGAAAAGAACCGCCAGCACCTATTTTCCTTCATGATAATCAGATATCAGTAAAGCCACTGGAGTGTAATTAGAAACACTGGAGAGATGCTTTCTGCATGTTTTCTCCACAGTGACTGTGAGATCACCAGATTCAGATCTTATTGCAGGTTTTCCTTTTCATGACATAAAATAGCAAAAATAGCTATAATTATAATTATACCCAAACTGCAACATTACAAGTTCGATCCGGACTGCCAGCTCCTTCGTTCATCCATCCATTGTTCTATCATGTACAGAAAATTAGTTTACTACTTCATACTGTAAGTGCAAGTGAAATTATTGTGATTAAAAAAAAGACTCAGAACTAAAAACTGAACAGAAAAGGAAAATGTTTATTTTACTGTATTAAATTGTATTAAAATAGGATTTGACAATCTGGGAGCTTTAAACAGGATTGTTTTTCATCGTTTTTGTCTTGAGAAAAGGTAGTAATTTTATTCTGTCTTGGCAGTGTGTCCTTGAAGCCCATGTTGTCAGACCCCCGCCGGCCTCGTTTCACTGCCACTGCCATTGTTTTCATACAAATTGGAAGGAAATGTGCCAGTTTTCTTGAGGAATAGTTTGAGTGGGACGCGTTGGTGGGAATCTAAGTGCTTTGTTGTTGTGGGTAGCGGGGGATGTAGCAATCAAATCAAAAGCAAAAGCAATCCCAGAAATTTAGGAATGGATTTTTGAAGCACACACACAAACACGGTGGCGGCCATGAAATCTCTGATAATGAGGAGAGATGAGAGGCAGCAGTCATTTCTGATATTACAAGGAAGTGTTACATGTGGCTGAGTCATGACCTGATCATATCAAAAGTGGAGAAACTTGCTTTTGCTCTTAGGTCTTCAGTCAGTGACAAGTGACTTTGTTCACTGTGTCTAAAGTGAAATGATAGTCTGGTGTTTTGGTGATTTAGCAACTGAGAGTAAGAAACTTTATATTAAACAGTAAGCAGCTGTGAAAGGAAACATAAGTGTGCATCAGTATGTCATTAGGACAAAGGGGCTTTGTGCACAAAGACTTGTGACAGATGTTCTGTGTGACATTGGTCCCTCTGTGTTTCACTTCAACAATCACTGTCATCAGGCTGAGTCAGGTCACCTGTGTCTAGTTAAGCACAGAGTGAAGAATCAATCAGTTGATTCATTCTTTATTTCTAAGTTAATCAATGAATCAAGAAATGGAACTCAGACAGATTTATGTGTTTGTCTGCAGTGTGTTTAACCTTGGTGATGTTTGCTTATAGTGATTCTCCTTATTTCTTACTAGTTGTGGCACTCTGGTTTCTTCCACTTCTTGTGTGTGGCCAGACACATATGGCTTGTTAAATTCATCCGAGCGGACGGAGCATCTTTGTTATTTATTACTAGCTGCACACACTGAAGTATTGTTGGCATTCTAATGTTTTGTTGTTTTCCTGTTAGGATCAGATTTTAGTGGTAGTATTCATCTCTGGTTTACCAAACCCCCCCATGCAGTGGTTCAGTCCAATTAGGGTGGGGCCAGGAGGAGTTTATAAAGCCACTTAGGGACAGACTGAAGGTTATTTCATATTGGGGATTGTGTGTTGTGAGGCTGAGCAGTGGAGCGGGGTTTGTTTTTTTTTTTTCTTTCTGTTTTGGGGCTTGTTTTGTTTTTTTTGTTTTTTAAACCCACTGACTATTTTACACAGATCTCTATCTCTTGATATATTGTTCAATTCAATACATTTTTATTGCACTCAATCTTTTTTAATGCAGAATTGCTACATTCCCTTCAGATATTGTTAGTTTTGGGGTTTTTTGGCTATGTTCAGACTGCATCCTGAATTGACCCAAATCCAGTTTTTTTACCCCTATGCGACCTGTATCTGATCTTTTAATTACAGTCTGAACAACACAGATCCGATTTTTTTCAAATGCGACCCAGGATATGTGGTCTTAAAACCGATACGTATCCAATCTATTGACATGTGACTTCAGTCTGAACGGCCAGGTCGCATTCATCCGACCTACACGTCATCAACAAGCTACAGATGTCACTATTCTGAGGTGGGAGTAGGTGGCAGCGGAAATGGAAAAACAACAGCCATGGCGGACAATAATGTGGAGAGTAGTCAGTGGAGGGAAAACAAGGTTTCTGAGCTAATTTATATTTGGGGTGATAGCTCTATTCAGGCCAAACTGGAGGGATCTTATTGGAACCGGGCTGTTTAAACTCCACTGCTAGCGTCTACGTTTACTTCCGTAAACACTGAGCATGCTCACTGAATGTGACGTCATCACATTCTCCAATGCGCATGCGGGACACTTGTGAGGCGTTTAAATTCAGATCACATACATGTCGCGTTTAATTGGAAATGTGAACAACCTCGCAAAAAAAAAATGGATTTCACAAAAAAAAAAAAAACTGAATTGGACATTAAGCCCTGCAGTCTGAACGTAGCCTTTTTGTACACAATACACGATGAGACACAAATGACCACAGAGAGAACATGAGGCAAAAAGCTGAACCTAATGACTCAGAATCTGCTTTTAGAGACAGAAAACAATGATATGCTAGAGCAGGGCATATTCAGTAACAGCTCTATCCATGGTCAATGCTTGAAATAACGTGTTGATCAGTGGGAATGTGTCATATGATGACCCATCCCACTTTTGTGGGAGCGAATAGATACAGGTATAAAGAGTTGTTCAGCGATAGATGTAAATGTTACAAATGGTTGTTGAATACGAACTTTACGCTATATGCCGACACATGCTCCGCTGACATATGTCAGAATAAATGTTAACAAAAAGCAGCCAGGAAGAGAACGCAGGAGAGATATGAGTCACTTTCTGAAACATTGTTAGAATCAACTCCTGTAACGGTCAGAGAATTTAAAAAAAATTTTAAAAAAAATCCTTTTCAGACACATCCATATTTATTCTAGAATAAAAGGCTCTGACAGTTTTCAAGAGAATATATTTTAAAAGGGGGGAACTTTAATACCTTGTGTGAGATTGAAATTTCAGACCTCATCTGTCACATTTGGTATTAAATTTGGAATAACAATAATGGTGACAGGGGCCAAAATGAACTCTGGACCTGGAGCAGGACTGCACTGGATTATTGATAGACCACACAGCCTCTGTGTCCTCTGCACAGAGAAAGCTCCTGTTTCTGCACACATTGACCTCTCCAGCAGGGAAACACAAGATCAGAGGTTCAAATCCAAGAATTACCACTGTGATGCATGTCTCTGTTTAAAGAAGTTCATTAACACATCCAGACTATTTCTGTTGGGGGCAGGGTTGGGGTTATGCTGCCATGCAAGGTGCCCACCTGCTCATCAGGACTGCTTCTGGGTTCAGTGTCATGCTCAAGGAAAGAATTTGGGCTCAAACCAATGCACTATATTTATACATAACACATCTCCTGAGCAGTGTCCAACTGCGAACCAGTACTAAAACGTCCTGATACAGTAGCAGAAGTGTTCCTAGAACAGCATTTGACTATGGTGACAAACACACTAAAAAGAAATGTCCTTTATATCATATCCATCTTCTCCAAATTGTAGTTTTTATCCGCATCCTGTTTTGAATCATATCTATGAAGAAAAGGTGGAATGCTTTCTCTCACAAAGTCCACTTGATGTATTTCAGCTGTCAGGCAAATGTGAGTTTCACAGTTGAGGCTGAAATGTTTCTGGATTTATGGGAAGAAGCATGAAATATATTGCAGCACTACATCTGTGAATGTTTTCTCTGAATGCAGCAGTTGTTTTATTGAAATTTGAAAAATAAAGGCCTGATTTAAGACTTTGGAGTGATGAACTGTCAGACATCTCTGAGCTGACTCGCCTGAGAAAAGTGAAAGCTGAATGTATGGATACTGTAGTTTTACTTCTTTGACTGTGATAAATATCTGCTTTTTTAGATATAACAAGATGTAATGCTCGCTCATAAAATGCTCTTTCAATTGTCTCAACCCTGCATTGCATCTCTGATCCTGCTGAACTTGTAACTCTGAAAAGAAACAATCAGCAAAAACTCTGAAGGTTTGAAGGAAAATATGTCATAAAAGTCTCCACAAGTTTAATAACTCTATTCAGTGCCTGCTACTTAAAATGAACATGCACTCAGGTTTTATCTGAGTGTTTAAAGCTGTGACTTTTTGAGTCCAGCTCTGAATAAATATTTTCTTTTGTTAAATCAGCAAGGACCTCCTGAATCGCGGCAGTACAAACTTACTGTAAAATCCATTTTAATTTTGTATTACTTTTTTATTTATGGACTCATTTCATCCATACATGGACTTTGTTCTTCTAGACAAGCTCATTTTTCATGCAACATAACTAAAAGGCAAAGAACATTTCATAATTTACGCAGCATATGTAAATCCAATAGCAGTATTTTTTTTAAGAAAGCTGGAAAGCTGCACACTTTTTGTCTCCATTTAACTGCCACACTGCACTGTATTTTCTCCATTTTATGACATAATCAAAGTTTTTGCACCCCATATTTATTCTTAGTCACTTTTATTATCTTTTGGTTCTTATCTCTGCACAGTGTTTATATGTCATGCACCAAAATACCAAGTTAAATTCCTTGTTTGTTCAGACTTACTTAACAATAAATGTGTTTCTGATTCTGAAAAGAAGGATAAATAAATACCTACTGTTTTGTTTTATTATTGTCAGAGTTTTCAGTTATCCCATGAAATATCCTAACAGCTACAGTGTCTGGTGCCAGCCAGTGGCATCATTAGGCCCATTCTTAAGCCCCCCAAAATACTTTGGTCTTGTTTTAGTTATTTTTTTTTTTTAAATTATTATTTCTTATTTTATTTTTATTATATATTTATTTATATTTATTTAATATGAGTTTAAATAAATAATTGCGTTATTTGCTTACATATAGCCTATATCTCCTGGGGGGTAATCCGCCCCATTCTTAAAACCTGGAGACACCCCTGGCGACGGCATTTGTGTTATACAGATGTTAAGGCTTTGCTAACAAGGCTGGTTATTTAAAGCCTACTATAGCTAATGTCATTTCAACTGGACTCATCTATGTCATGTGACATTCCTTCTCTAAGAGGCTTATCATTCCTTACATGGATACAGTCTCCATACTATAAGAGTCTACACCTTACAACATTGGTTCACTTATGCAACAAAACTGATGATTAGGTTGTTAACACTTGTTTAGGTTTACGATGTAAGTACCCTGCACTTGTGACACAGCTGATGAAATAACTCAATATTGACTCGGCACACAAACAGTGACTCCTGGGTGAAAGTTGTGTGTTTACACTGGAGTTATTTGAAAGCCTGGAGCATCTCATACTGTACAGATGCTAAAGGGTACAGAGGAGCACTAACCCAGCATCGACACGCTGGGCGTTTTGGCAGCAAACACCACAGATTACAGGATAACAAAACTACAACATGATTGACTGCAGCTGGAGATAGATCTGTGATTGCACATACTGTATGAAATAAATCCTTCTACACAGAATAAAAGAGCACGTCTGCTCTTTTTTTCTTATTGAATACTGGACGGCTTAACCTCTTCAAGCTCCTAAGAATCATTGAAAATAAACAAGAGAACAGATAATCCTTCTCTCAGCTCACTTGTGTTCAGTGTGTGACAAAAGGTTGCAGTTAGACTTTTTTTTTTTTTTTTTTTTTGGCGTCCAATGAAGGCCAGTACAGTCAATGCGAGGAGTACTTAGGAGTACTTGTATTCTGTGGCATTGGAAAGGCTTTGTCAAGTTCGAGACAATAACCCTAATAATGTCATCAGTGTAATCTTTGCTTGAGCTTTCAGACTACACATTTTTCACAAAAAAAGATTGCTCCAAACCATATCTTTGCCTCTGGTGCTTTAACGTTTACCACTCGTTTGTGGGTCCCCCTAGCTTTTGCTAGGGGGACCCACAAACGAGTGGTAAACGAGTGGTACCCACAAACCCACTTTTGCTGGGGGGGGGGGATTGGGGCTCCTGGGAGATGTAGTAGGAACATAGAGAGGTATATGCCACGGAGATCAAAACAGGAAGTGGAGACCATCGCGATCAGAGAGCGAAACGGATTCTGGACAAAAAGTGATTTTGGTGAAAGTGGCCTCTATTCTACCTCTGATACAACAAGTATGGAACAAGGTAAAAACAAGGTAGTTCATGACGAACTAGAGAGTCTCTTCTTTCATTTGAGCTATTCTGTGGTTTCAGAGTCATAGTACAAAATATTCTGTGCATCATGAAAGATGACTCAAAATGTGCAAAAATGCTGGCACAAGGCACTTTGGGCAGCCACAAGGCTGGCACTCAGTGAGTTAAAGAGATAAATTTAACAGAAAATCAAATTTCAAGCTCTCTTCACCGTGACTGTACAAAATTCAGAATTGAATTGAGAATGACCCATAAATTCAAATTCCATTTTTGAATTGTAATTTTAATTTGAATTGCGGTTGCAAACAGGAAGCAGGACTGCCATTGAAATTCTAATTGCAGGTAGGCTTGAAATACAAAGAAATTCATGATGCATAATGCATAACAATGAAGCTTTGCAGTATTAATTCCATACAAATATGGACTTTATGCGCACAACACCTTATTATTGTAAATAGTAAAGTATAGTATTTTTTGTTTTTTACCACATATTAATCACTTTGAAATGAAGATATATTCCAAAATGTTCCAACATAAGGAAATGTTTGCTTAATGTTGGTGTCTGTACTCTCATCTGGAAGAAAAATCTCTTGTAAAAGTATCTCATTCTCACTGATATGTGATGAGACTGAATTTCTCTGATTTCATTCCACTTCCTGTAATTCAAATTCAATTCAACATACTGTGGGGTAGAGTTAATTCAAATTCGTCCATTGAATTGAATTTTGAGTTTTGCGCAGGCCTGATTTTCTCATACAAAGACAGACACACAGGTGCTGAGCCCTCTCACCTGTAAATCTTGTATCTGGTAGAAAATCCTTGCTGGAACCTCTCTCTGAACTCGGTGTACTCCGGACATCTGTGGAAAGGTCCTTTCTCTGACAGCAGCCAGTCCAGCTGACCCCCGCTCTGCCTCGTGTTGAAGCCCCACGCCGAAGAGCTGGATGGGGACGACGAAGATGACGAGGGCGACGACAGGGAACCGTGGGGCACCTTTCCACCTTGTACCCCGCCACCCACTTGTTCAGCTTGGGTGGACCACGGCAGCCATAGCAACACCCACGGCAACCATAGGAGCATCGAGGAGGCCGCCGACCATCTAGCAAGGCAGGTGGAGCCATGGGAGCACCTCTCTTTTCTCATTGGCCAAGGAATCGCCATGGTCCAGGTGGTGATGTACTAGGGCACCTAGGACCGGCATTTCTTCTGACAGTCACCTCCCACCTGCCTGAACAACAAGACAAATATTTGGCTTTAATTTCATGGTGAGAAATGTCACAGTCATTGATGGACTTTAGTGCTCAAATATTGTGATTACAGTGTAGGATTATGAAGGCAGCACAATATTCTCCAAAGTGGTATTTATCACATTAACATTAATGCAAACCTGTTTATGCATTAATCATTATGGGAAATTAAAAAAAAGTAGCCTATATCAGCAACCTGCGGAGGTGACATTATGGTACAAAATCAAGCTTGCATTGCATTAATAAGAAGCAATATGACAACATGATTAACATAATATTATATTTTGTCTGTAAAAGCTGCTAGTGTCTGATAGGCCGTGTGCAATTTATAGCTGAGCCTTTCGTTAATTTATCACTGAAGGAAAGAGGTACGCTAAAAAAACATAGCCTTACAAACGCTCCTATCTGTCATAAACAAGTCCACTGCAAATTAATTTATCTTGTTTTAAGAGTCACTTTAAGTATTCAGCTTTACTCTATAATCTTAAATCAAGCACAACCTTATCTCTTATTGTCTCAAATAGGCAGGAAATCTTAAAATGAGGTAAATAACTGTTAAAATAAGATATTACATCTCTCCCCCAAAGTCTCATCAAATAAATCTTGTTTTAAGCTTCAGTAACTCTTAACTTCAGTAATCTCATCTTAAAACCAGCGTTTGCTGCTTATTGTATGCTTATATTTCATCTCATCTTAAGGAGGTGGCTGTAGCTCACTGTGGTCGTCCCTGAAACCCCAGTGTCACGGGTTCGATCCTCTACTGCTCTATGCTGCCTAAGTGTCTCTGAGCCAGACACTGAACCCCATTGTTCCTGCTGCAAGTTAAATGGAGTTTCTAGGTGAAAGTATGAGGTAGCAGTCTGACCCTTTATTATTATTATTATTATTATTATTATTAAAACCAACATTTCCTGCTTATTTTAAGCCTTCTAAATAAATCTTATTTCTAGATTTAACAATTTTAATTTGAGAAATTGTGTCAAGTGAAATTATCTCGCTGCATGGATAGATAATTTCACTTGTTCTGAGTACCTTATTTCCTCAGATTTAGTGTTTTCATCTTGTTTTTAGACACCCCTTTTTGCAGTGTAAGACTTCAAGTCAGAGGACATGGACACAGTTAGTGACTAGCTGGAGTATTTCATATTAATTTTTCAGGAATTATTTTTTAATACTTATTTGCTTTCGAGACTATTAAAGAGCATACTTTATTAAACTTGATGGAAAGTTACTGCGAGGAGCACATTAGATGGCTAAATTGCTGCTGATGAATTCTCCTGGGTGTTGAATGTGCACCCCGGTGACAGATTTGATTGCTTTCAGTTTCTTGATGCTTGGCGTGTTTGGACAGGGATGTCATCACCCACCTACATGCTGACCAGGGGTGTTAGCAGCACACACATCAGCACAAATCACACTACGGCTCAAGTGTGAATTCTCACCTCCAAACTTCCAACTGCTTGTATTAAATCTGTGCAGACAAACACACACTTAGCACTTTCCTGAAGGTGACACTTTACGGGACCTTACAGTGTCCTTCAGAAAAGTCGAGACTTGCTCTTCATTTCACTGTTAATGATGTGCAGGATTGCTGGGTGGAGCCTTCAGGGACAAATCAGCATATCAGAATGGTTATGTAAAGTAGCAGAGAGGATGCTTTAAGTGGATTGGGATCCTAAGTATTCCCTGTTTATCTTACAAACAAATTAGAGAATTAATTTCAGGTGGATAAATGCAGGCTCAGACGTGAAAAAAACAACACTCAGGGCACTGCATTTTTAATTTTCGCTTGCTGTACCGAGAGATTACTGCAGTTTGAAAAGGCAATTAGCGAAGTCATCTGTCAAACGAACATATTTATGCAACTAAAAGCAGGATGAGAGCTTGATGAATGGGATGTTATGCTGATGTTGTTCCTTGTACTGTATGGCCCAGAGGTAAAGCTGGTACAAATTAAAAATGAGCGGCCTGGTGGATATCTAATTTCTGTTTGTTAAGCAGGGCTCAAATCGCATGCTTTGGATATTTTTGTACATATTTTCGAGCACGATGAAACCCCACATTGACTCACTTCAGTGTGCTGATTATAAAATTTTTCCAGTGACACTGAAAATAAGTATTTTCAGTAAAGTGCTGCAATGTGAGAACAGTCAGAGATGTTAGAAAACGGACAACACGCTGCAGTTACATTTAACCTCTTGTTAACTTGTGAATGATTGTATTTAGAGGGATTTTAAAGAAAAAAGACAAGAAAATAAGAAAATGGAACATTGAGGACATAACAGGAAAAGTAACAAGCACTACAGAGAGGAGGACTGAGTGGATGGAACAACGAGAGGGAGTTAAATCTCTAGGAGTGGGAGAAGTGAAATTTGAAGAAGTGCTCCTTCTTAAGGCGTAGTGGTTACTAGACTATACAGTCTACAATAGACTGTTATTACTAGGTTATATGGTGTTACTAGACTATATGTTGTTGCAGCAGGCTAATATCTACTTTGTTACTGTCCAGATAAGCTGAGGTGTTATTTGAAGAGAGCTCCAGCTGGAGAAAATCTGATGCTTCTGAATCATTTAAGGACAGCCAATAATGTGTAGTCTCCATGTGATTATATTGTTAGTAGTGTTGTTGTTGAATATCACAGTTACATTGTGACTCATTTTATCTAGGTCCCAGGAGACATCATTTAATGAGACCATTGATGACTTGCTGCAAGGAAGTCCAGTATTTTTGTACTGGAGTATTCACGTATTCTTGTTTTCCATTTTGTACATTTTGAATTGATACTTTCAATATATGTTGTATCCATTGTTTTCATTTCCTTAATGTATATCAATTAAAATATATTACAATATTGTGGAAACCACTGTGATGTATGATGTTGCATAATGATTTGGGTGGAGGGGAACACCAAACCCTAGTCTTAACTAGGGCACTAGTATGGCTAGACCCAGCCCTGGGAGGAATGTTTGGAGTAAAAGCTTTTTCTCATACAGTACATTCACTTCAACTCTCTTCATTGGCTCTCTCCTCTGCATCTCCTCCATATTGCCTCTCCTTCATCTCTAACCTAACATCTCCTTTTTGTTTCTTGCCTCTTCTTCTACCGTTCATTCTGTTCCTTCCATCCAGCCCACCCATTCTATCCAAACAGCTGAGATCCACTTTACAAAAAAACAAAAACATGAAATTGGAAATCATTTTGCTTTTGGTTGGTTTTTCTTTCCTCCTTTTGTCAATATACAATATGTCTATGTGAGCCAGCTCATACATGTTGAGAGTGATATTGATTCCAAGAAGAATCCCTGCAATGGTTTTCTACTCCACGGAGATATGAGATTTGCCTTTCAAATCATGTTCTGTAACTTCTTAAAAACGCCACCTCTCCCAGAAATAAGTGATTTCCCCATAACTGCCAGGCTTCCTTTTCCGCTGAGACTCCCACGCTAATTATAAAATGCATAAAACATGCCACGAATACCAGCGAGACAATAGGGGGAAATTGTGATTTCTTAGACCTGACATTTAATGTTCGCCTTACATTATTCACACACCCTTTGCGTATTTACCCTTCTCCATCCTCCTACTTGGGGGAAGCAGAGAGTAAGGCAAAACAGCACATCTTGAATCCATATTGGAGTGGGGGTTGAGGAGGGGGTGAGGGCACATAGGTGGAATGGAAAAATCTTCCACGCGTCGCACTTAAATAACATCTCCAAGAGTCAAGGGGGAGCCACAGCTTATATTTATTGGATTTTTTTTTTTTTTCATCCCCTTCACCGGATTTGTCGAGCAAGGAGTGAGTTGTTGTATCGTGCTGGGAGTGGTGACAGAAAGACAAGTGGGGGAGAGGGGGGCGGATGACGGATTGATAGCATTTTAAGCCGTTAAAACTTGAAACCTGAGACTCTTGAAAGAAAGCAGTGGATTATTTCTCACCAGAACATGCTCCTTAAACTTTCCATCCGGCCCACCGAGAGGCCGAGCCAAAGGCTGAGGTGAAAACGGTTTGGCCTCCTGACTCCTTTAAGTAATAACCGCTCTAGTTTGGGAAGCAGAAAATAACATGAGAAACCTCTATTCTCTCCCTCTGCAGCTGAGAACCCACAGCATCAGCCCACTATCTGAGTGCTAGACTTACAACAGCTGGGTATCCTTATTAGATCTGACACACACATATGTGTTTCATGTCCGTTTGTAGCTGCAGACGTGAGAATCTCTGCTGATCCTGTGTGTGTGTGCATATGCTGCCCAGCACCTGGCCAGGCCCTTGGCAAGTATAAGACCAGAGAGAGGTCCATCAGCATTAGAGGCCAGCTGTATTCCTCAACCCCAGCAGCTCACTGCTCACCCCTCAGCGTTTATGTGAGTCAGCAGCAATAGCCGGCCAGCTGCGCACCTGCTCTACTCCCACCCTGTAATTCAGGATCACCGCACACTGAGGCTGGGAGGGTGTGACAGAGAGGAGGAGTGAGAGCTGGACAAAAGTGAGCCAACAAGGACTGAGGCTGATAGAACAGGATGAGAGAGAGAAAGAGAGAGAACATGTATGTGCATTTCTTACATACTGAAGATGCACCTCATACGTGCCAGTCTGGAATTATACAATATTACATACTTGGGAAACCACCGTCTATATCAAGGGTGTCAAACATACGGCCCAAGAGCCAGAACCGGCCCACTGGATGACTTTGTTTTCACTTCCAAATTATTTGGTGCTCAAGGAATGTAATATTCAGAGCTACTGTCAGACTAATCATATACAAGAACTTGTATACTTGAACAGAAAAGATAAATGACTGGTTTTGTCTCCTCTGTTTTCAGCCATAACCAAAATCTGTTGTGTAAATGGAATGGTTGTCCATTAATTGTTCAAGTTTTCAGAATGACTTTGTACCTTGTCCCTCACACTAAAAGACGGAAACATTTTAAGGTCTTATTATCAACAGGTTTTTATGCATTGGTGTAACTGGTCTGGCCCACTTGAGATCAGATGGTGCAGTTTGACACCCCTAGTCTATCGTAATGACCTCATGTTGCACTATAATACAACCAAAAAGTCCAACCAATAAAATCATCGCAATATATTGAGCAATTTCATCTTTCTCTCAATCCCAAATTTATTCAACCTCCATAGCTATTTTTCTTTATTTAACTTCTGTATTCTTTAACTAATTCACTTTGAGCTGCAACAGCTATGGAGAAAAAAAATGTTTTTGTGAGATCACACTGATCGAATCAGTTCATCTTTGAATCCAAGTGGACGTTTGTTCCCGGAAGGTGTTCCTGAAATGTGACAACCTGAAAATGTAATGCCTCCGGCTATGGCTATCACCAGTGCAAAGGCATAAAAATATACATTTTCTGTGGATCCTCAAATATAAAAAGCAATATGATCCAATCCTTGATAGTCAAGCCTGGATTGTCACCAACTGTAACCTGCCCAACCCAAAAGGAAGGATGGCTGATGTGTGTTCACCTGTTCTGATAGTGTCTGTGCACATGTGGTTGCTTTCTGCTTGGCTACGTCTTTGCTCTCTGTGAAGTGTTTTGCATTTCCAGTTTTCATGTCCAGCAATGTAATCATCTTTGCATAAAGTGTTATTTGCCAAGTGGTTCTGCTGAGCTTGTTTATGAAATTTCAATTGTAAAATGCCAACATGACTTTCAAGAAGTCACCCACTGAATGAACAGAATAATAAAACGTGGCTTATGTTCTGTTTGTTCAAACAAGTCTCATAATTATAAATATTGAAACTAGTAACATTATCTCTCAGAGTGTGGAGATAATTTGACTGAAATTAATTTAACAGAGTTTGGATGGAAGTCTTCCCATTCACTGAAGGCAAACAGAGGCACTCAGCGTCTCTTTACAGACCTCTGCAATCTGACTGCATCAAATTAAGCCACTTAAACTGATCTCCGTCTTTAAATTCCAGCATGTTTTTCTAGGGCTGGTAAAAAAAATCTCAAATCAAATCCCAAAAATGAGTGTGTCATACTCAAAGCATGGAAAGGTTGACCACTGTACTCATAGATCCCATCTTCCCCAAATCCCATGAAGACCCACTGAGCTTGCCTTCGAAAACCTGTTAACAGTCCAGGGAAAGACAAATTATTAAAGATAAATATGGACGCACTGTGACTGGATTAATCAGCCGAGCGTAATAGAAATGGACAAGTAAGGGCATTTATTGAAAAAAGAGAATGATGTAATTATCTTTTTCTTAGACTCACATAGCCTGCAGGCTGAATCGGTTTTTGAACAAGCAGGTGGTAGAAAACCAACACACCTCAAATTCTCCCTCTCTCTCTCACATTCACACACACACACACAAGCATGACTGGATTGCAAAGCAGCAGAGCCAGCAATAATGTCAGCATAATAGTGATAATGTCAGGAGGCACACTGATGGGTTGTGGTTGGGAACTGGAACCCCCTACAAATTATATGCTGTGCTGGCTGGCTATATATATGTGTGTGTGTGTGTGTGTGTTACATCCATGTGTGCTACTGTCTAATCAGTAAGCTCTTTTGGTCACTCTCCAGCTAGACAAACAAACAGCCATATGGTCAATTAAGGCCCATCAATACCTCTGTTAACATGTTTACCGGCTGATAATTAAGAAAGCATCCTGTCAGCAGCTCACTCTGCTGGAAGTCTTATTACCACACCTCATGTACTCCATCCACTGTCACAATATGTGTTTTTCCTTGTTAGTGCCTCATCATCATCATCACAGTGTAAATGGGAGCAGATGCATTTTTGATGTATGATCTGAGTTTATGATGTCGAAAGTATGGACATTTGTTTTGAATTTTTAGTTTTGGCCTTGTTCTATTGTTGGTCTTGACCCAGTCCAAGACATGTTTGGATGACTCTCAGGCTGATATAACTGGTTCTGATTACAAATCATAAATAAGTGTAACATTTTGTTTTCATTATCTCATTGAGTGCCAGCCGTTTTATAAAACCGAAAGTGTCTTGTGCATGCGTTTTTCCCCATTTTGAGTCATGTTTTAAGACCCACAGAATATTTTGTACTATGACGCTGAAAACACTGAAAAGCTCAAATGAAAGAAGAGACTCTCTATTTCATCATGAATAAAAAAACATTTGTTTTACGTTGTTCCATTCTTGTTTTATCAGAGGTAGAGTAGAGGCCACTTTCACTGAAATCACTTTTTACCCGCAGATTCCATTTGTTTTGCTCTCTAATCTCGATCGTCTCCACTTCTTGCTTTGATATATTTATGTCGCGACTACAAATCCCAGAAGCCCCGATATTACTCACAGGCTGATATATACACTTTGACATGTATATATACGTCAATGGCACTCAAGCATTGGATTTTAAATGACATAAAAATATATCGATGGCACTCAAAGAGTATGTATAACATCCTGAATCTAAGTGCTTTTGTTAGCTTGGATCGAGCTCTATGGCATCACACTTTTTGACAAAATGATTAATCCTGCTTCAACAACTGGCAGCACCACTATTACTTCAATAAATCAAAATGCACTGGTCCACAATTCCTATTTTCTAAACTGACTGTAAACATGATGTAAATGTATAGTGTCTACGTTGCACATGTTAGCCAGAGTGAGACCGAAGCAGAGGTATTATCTTTTCCCAGCGGCTTCATTAATCCTCTGGAGCTTTGTTGCCTGGTACTGAAATAAAGCTTCAATCATTAATGAAAAACTTGTCAGCTGGGAGCTTAAAAATGCAATCAGTTGCACATTGTTGATTACCTGCCTAAAACTGGTATTAAAAACCAAGGAAACATCTGACATCCATCAATTATGTCCAGAATAATTAGCCTCTCAATGTTTAAATGAAGGGCTTGTGTTAAGGTGTTTTTACATTTCAAGGCATACTGTAGGATTACAGCTTTTTCACACATGCATTGGAGTGTAATTTCATATTTCGGGAAGGAACTATAATACGCTATATTACTGAGGTGTCACTGCAGCATAACCGTTATTAGGATAATCTCTAATACTTCTAATCCTTAAATTCACGTATATCCTGAGTTAGAAACCTTAGTTTGTATGCAGATGTGCTCATTTAGAGTCACATCTGTATATTTGGGTTTTATTATTGTATGTTGGGCTCTGTAACACCATGTAAATATTCATTAATTAATAAAAAGAAATCAGTTAGTCCTGTGTGTTTCCATCTCTATGACTCATCTTTCATTACCTCCCTCCTGCTCCTTCTATCACAGCACTATTCTCCCTGCACTTTTCTCTCCCTTTCCTTCATTTTCCTTCATCTTTGGTCTGATAACTCATTCCTCAGTGAAGCAGCCCCATACGGCCCCTATGCACACTGCAACATTTCCTTTATTAGTTACGAGCTACTTAAATCCCTTCCAAATAGCATCAGCTGGGCTTCAGTTGATATTCTGCCAGAGGAAGCAGAAAAGGCCGTTGGGATGGGGAACTCAAATTATATCATACCATATAGCAATATAGGCTTACCTGAAGCTATGCTTGGAATATACATGAGATTCACTTATGCCAATATATTAGTTTGCATGAACAATTTTAGAGACCACTTAAAAATTGCCTGGAGAAAAGAGAAAGCAAATGAGCTGGCAGATACTGTCTGTCGAGTAACTGACAGGAAATAATGCTTTTTTTTTTTTTTTAATTAAAGCTGCACGAATAGATAATTTGTTTTCATATTTCTGAAGGGGTCACTTGAATGCAACTATCGCCTTGTTTTGTACAAAAGCGTCAGACCAACAGTGTCTCCAGATTATCATATTTGAAAGATAATTATGCCCTCCGTATGCCCAAGAGCAATGTATGATAATTTTACCTGTTTGTGACACTTAAAAGTGTCATTAATTTCTTGCTGGATCTTACATCTGTGTTTATCCATCTCTTTCCATGTGTCCTCTTTTGAGCCAATCTTGCTAGGCTATGATGCTCACCACTCATTTAAAGAGATAGATAGCTTTGCACCAGTATACCATGTTATAAAAAGATAATTATACAAAAATAAATATTGAATTTCAAAATAAATAAATAAATATATATATATATATATATATATACAGTCATGGAAAAAATTATTAGACCACCCTTGTTTTCTTCAATTTCTTGTTCATTCTAATATCTGGTACCACTAAACGTATAATACAATGAACACAACAAAAATGCAGCTGGTCACATAATACTTTATGTCCTATTTGACATTCTTAAGCTTAATTGATTCCCAGGGTATATAAGAGGCCATTTCATGTCACAAGCAGCACTGCACATGCAAAGGCCTAGAGTGGTTTCCTGCTTACATTCAAGCCGTAGCACAACTCAGAAGTTGTCAGCTCTCACATAATGCCTAAAACAAAAGAATTATGTGAAGCAACAAAGGCAGCCATCTTGGCACTGCTGGAAATTGGCATGAGTGAGAGACAGGTAGCGAAAAAACTGAAGATCTCCAAGACAGCCGTTCATTACAACAACAAAAAAATGAAGCTGAACATGGCACTACCAAATTGCTACCTGGCCGTGGCAGGAAACGTCTTTCTACCCCACGAGATGACCGTGCACTCATCCGTTCCTGTGTCAGGAATCGTCGTCAGACCTCCAGGGACCTTAAAATGAGTGGGCACTGTCGAGAAATCTGACTTGCTCGGCAAGGACAGTTCGAAACCGACTTGTTGAAGCTGGTTTGAAGTCACACAGAGCACGCAAGAAGCCCTTCATCAATGAAAGGCAGAGGAAGGCCCGGTTACTCTTTGCTCGAGACCACAAGGATTGGACTGTTGATGATTGGGCTAAGGTTCTCTTCAGTGATGAATCCAATTTTGAATTGATGCCCACTCCAGCCAACTTACTGGTTAGGAGGAAGCCTGGAGAAGCTTACAACCCAGACTGTCTTGCCCCTACAGTAAAACATGGGGTGGATCAGTCATGATCTGGGGTTGTTTCAGTCTGAGTGGAACAGGGCAAATGCAATTGTGTGAAGGCCGAATGAACCAGGTCAAGTACAGGATTACCCTTGAAAACAGTCTTCTTCCATCAGCTAGAAAACTCTTTCCTGCCTCGAATGACTGGATTTTCCAACAAGACAATGCCCCTTGCCACACGGCAAGGTCAGTTAAAGCCTGGATGGAGAACCACAACATTCGCACCATGCCTTGGCCTGCTCAATCACCAGATCTTAATCCAATTGAAAACCTGTGGAAAATCATCAAACTCAAAATGGAGAACCACAAGCCCAAAAACAAAGAAAATTTGTTTGAATTTGTCCAACAGGAATGGGCTGCTGTGACAGCAGAACAATGTTAGAAGCTGGTGGAGAGCATGCCAAGACGCATGGCTGCAGTCATCAAAAACAATGGTTATGCAATCAAGTATTAACTCTTGTGTGTATCATGTGTTTAAAGCAAACAGAAAAGAAAACATGGAATGCTTAAAAGTAGTGTTTTTGGCGGTACAATGCCATAGCTATTGATGTAAGAATTTAAGTAATTTTGGTTATTATCAAGAAAACCATGGAAAATGAATAATCCTTAGTTCTTAAATTAAACTCTCATGAGCTATTTTTGTTGTTATCATTATAATTGTCCAAACAAATGTACCTTTAGTTGAGCCAGGCATTAAAATTAACAAGAAATTGAAGAAAACAAGGGTGGTCTAATAATTTTTTCCATGACTGTATATATATATATATAAATAAATTGAGCAGGAAGTTGGCTGTCTGGAAACAGTGAATTTCTTTCCCTGTAGGCCTACACAAGCTCACAGAAGAGAAATAATGAAGCAAAATTCAAATGTCATGACATACATACTGTAGCAGTATCATAGCTGCTAATTACTGATGCTAAATATAATCAGTTCATCCGCACAGCAGACAGTGAGCTCACAAACAATGTTAACAAGCGCTTAGCTGAACTGTCCACAGCTGAGTCTTTACTTAAATACAAACAGTTGGCACAGGTTTGAGCGAGTAGCGGGCCCTTTGTGGGGCCATCAAATGCTTACCATTCTGGTCACGTAGGCTAATAGGACAGCCATGCAATTAGTACTGGTCCAAATGTAGCTGTAATGATTATTCCCGCTATAACCAGACGAAAGGGCTTTGACCGACAACACAAACTAACCACAATGTCATTGTGATAATGCCTGGACTAACACACATTATGCTGCACAAGCTCATTCCCACATATTCGCATTGTCAACCAAATGCCTCCATTAATAAGCTTATGGTAGCTTTTGTAGACACAGCTGTTAGCGTGAGAGAATATACTTTCTACTTCTAACTAGGCAGCCGTTACAGTATGAAATTAGGAAGTTGGAGACAAGAGCTTAGCTTTCATAAATGAGTTTACTGATTGATTTTGTGCAATTACTTGCTTTTGTTTTTGCCGAGCTTATAGATAACAACATATTTCATGTCAGTTTGAAGGCTGATTGATTTTGGAGGTGGTTCAAATTCCTATTAATATACAGCAGATAGATCTTGTGTTGTTTAAAAGCCTCAGTGATGGTGTCACTTTGATAATATTTGTACTACCTCTAATACTGCAATTTGTGACACAGCAACAGCCAAAGTGTTGACCGGCAGCGACCATTAATCAGCTATGTCACTTCTGAAATCTGCCAATACTGCCAAATGGACAATAACAACCATTAATGAGTAGAATGTGCCATAGCTAAGGG
Organism: Synanceia verrucosa; assembly: GCA_029721515.1. Taxonomy (NCBI): domain Eukaryota; kingdom Metazoa; phylum Chordata; class Actinopteri; order Perciformes; family Synanceiidae; genus Synanceia; species Synanceia verrucosa. The sequence continues at coordinate 7,063,867 of CM056554.1, read as the reverse complement.
CTCAGCACATTTCAAAGGAAATCCATCAGCAAACAGTTGGATATTTACTGCAGGATAAGGTCATTAAAAGTCATCAGAAACTTCCTGATAGCCAAACCCAAAACCAGAGGACAGTGTCCTGTTTATGAGCATGCTCCTCTGGCAGTCGTTTACCCAATAAACAATGATGCTCAGTGATGCAATCAATGAGCTATTTGCCACAATAAAAAAAAAACAACCAAAACACTGTTCATTAAGCTATTAATATAAGCAGTAGTGTTACAATTAATGGCACTGGTAGACCAGTACAGAACATTGCTGACTGGGTATCTTGGTTCATGTCAAATAAAATACTCTAAAGGAACAGTTGGCTGTTAATTGATCTGGCTTCCACACTGATGGTTTATCAGAGCATTTCCAGGCAGGCCATATGTGGGTTAATGGGCCAACCATGGTGTTACAATGAGTCCAGTGACAAAGGTGTTCATTGTTCCCATTTGCCAAATTGCCCTGATCCACATAGACAATTGTGGAAACACAGTTGGAGTAATTCTAATTCCAGCAGCACATACCGTATCAGCGCTCCATAACTTTCTCTAAATTTCTATGGAAAGCAGTAATTTTGGGCTCCTGCGACCAGGAACTGGACACATGCAGGCGATACTTGATGTGAATGAGAATGAGAGAGATTTGCATGGCTCAGGGGAACGTGAGCAGGAAGTGAAATGTATTTCCATTTTAAAGAAAACGGTGTTCTTTAAGAAGATCCATCCCACAGAAATCCACAGCTAGTGGTGGAATGTATCATAACTAAGTATGTTTATTCAATTACTGGAGCTAAATACAAGTTTGAGATACTTCTAAGTATGTCACGTTTCTGTTAGTTTATACTTCTAATGCATTACTTTATACAGTTGTATTATTGGGATGGCACTTTTGGCCTGATATTTTGACAGTTTATAGATGGATTTTGATTGAGTCCATCTAGTCCAACTGGTCCAGATGTCCACATCACCCTTTGGTGATCCTGTTTTTTTTTCATAAATTTGTCCAATACTTTGCATCATAACTAAATACCTGCCAACTTAATTACACTCTCATCATGCTCAGCTGTTTCGTGGCAGTTGGCAAAATATTGACATGCATTCAACACAAAACATGGCTAATTACAACCTCTGAGTGCTGCTAAACTATTATACATTGTTTCTACTCTACATTTATCTAAGCATTAGATTTATGCAAAATTGACTGTATAATATTCCTGTACAACATGGTTGTAGATTAAACTATCAAAAGTTACCACATACTTTTATACATATAATATTTAATATAATATTGAATGTTGTGACATATTGTGGAGTATTTTTTTTTGTTTTTAGATTTTCTGTGAAGTGAGTGTAATTTGTGATATTTGACTATGCACATAAAATTGACTTTTCAGTGATTCTTAATTTGTTTTTTTGGGTTCTTGTTCTGCTGGGCACAGAGAAGACCCTTTCTAACAATGTATACATAAATACATGAACAGTTGTGTCTGACCAAACAGATTTGTTTACATCTGATACTCTTGCTGGAGTTATGATGAGAACCTGTTTTTATTTATTGCCAGATCTAAAGTGTATTATGACCTGACATTTTCTTACATATAATGGATCTGTTTTTAAATGAGCCTGACTTTATGGTGTTTTGGTCACATTTGCGTTGACAAGGGCTGTGCCATCCCTTTTAAGGCCATTTCACAAGGTAAGTAATGGCCGCCTAGAAGTCATTCATCTTCAGTAAGTGGTGAGCAGGCAGGTGGAGAGCCACGAGCCGTCTGGCAGCCTGTACACGCAAGTGAGTTTGTTCTAAAACTGTCATGTTTATGCTCATTCAGCAATCACCCACACAGCTGCTAAGCCAGAGTTTAATCTTAGCGTGTCTTTGCTTGACCTATGAAATGACGCTCAATCAGGCAGAAGGTTATAAACATATAATAACCACTTTAGCTGTGCTGCATCTTTTCACTAAATTATATAAGCTATAATTGTCGTCTCACTTATAGCAGAGAGTTACAGAGCACCGTGGAGGAAGCATGGGAAAGATTGGGATAATTATATCAAAACTTGATTCACATACACAGTCTTTAAAAGTTACTGGTTTCAGCCAATTTAACAACATAGAATGGAAACACAGAGAAGTGTCCAATCAAGGTGAAATTCACCCTTACTGCTCAAGTGACATTTTGCTGTCAATGTGACCAATGGACATCTTTACAATGCAGAGAATATAAAGGGTTAAAATAAGGAAAACGACAAAAACTACAGCATGGTTATGGGTTAGGGAAAGATCACAGTTAGAGGTAATTTTAAGAAAATAGTTATAGCATTACAACTGGACTAAACACACAGCAATGTGCACAGATCAAACATGATTAATGAGCTTTAGTGCAGTTATCCCGCATGAAAAATATGTACACTGCAATACGGGCATCATTCCTGAAGAAAATGGCTTGTACATCATGTGACTTAGGACTTACATTTACTCTCTCAGTGAAAAGCTTGTAAAGGAGTACTAAATTTGTTGTATTGAATGCACAGACAACTGATTCTTTCTTAGCGCTTGGAAAGATGGCTTAAAATTTAATCTTTTATGAAAAAAGTTGTAGCCCAAAGAAAACAATGCATATGTAGCACAGAATAGACAACACGGCTTTATTCTAAGTACGACTCATTAATGGCAGCAGCTAACTGCTCAACAGCTGATGAGGCTGCAGGAACAATGGCCACCTCATTAAACGCTGTTTACGATTTTCTTTGGAGTGCAAAAATACAAGTGGATTATGGTCTGAAGAGACAAAAAGGTGACATCAACATCAAATTGCTGATGAGCCTTAATTAATGCAAGTGTGATGCTCAATCACCAAATTAAATGTGTTTTTTCTGAATAGAAGCTCACTGATTTATGGACCTCCATCTCATTCAGCTGCACTGACAATGTGCCAGTTATCCAGCCCAGTCGCCAAGAACAAAGGGTGACATTGAAGTTTTCGGCACCACCTACATTGAACATGGACAGTTTTGGTTTTTTTTATTTTTTTTGTTTTTTGTGTATTCGAGAGGAAGTGACATAACACAATGAAAGCACAGAGCAAGATAGTACATTGATCACCCATTATTATTGAAAGTTACTAATGAGTATTAAAGTAAGAAAGTCCTCTAAAGGTGGCTGGGAGGTGTGGTGCATCCGCAAAGCTTTCACCTGGGTTAGTGGCCTGAGTGAAGCCTAAAGTGAAGTAGTGTTATCTAAGAAAGTCCACAAAGATGACAATGATTGTTATTTATTAACTCTTTGAGTGCCAGCCCTTTTTTAAAAAAAAGGAAAGTTCCTTGTGTCAGCATTTTGGGCCATTTTGAGTCATCTTTCATGATGCACAGATGCACAGAATATTTTGTACTATGTTTTGATGTTCCGCCTACATATCCCAGAAGCCCCAGTATTATTCACAGGTTGTGTGAGAGCACTCTTTTGTCCCTGCTGCCAAAAAAAAGGAAAGGCGCATATATATATATATATATATATATATATATAGTACTTTTATGGCACTTAAGGGTTGGATTTTAAAAGATGTATGCATACGTCTTTGTCACTTGGTAGTTATGATGCAATCTCTCTAAACAGATTCTGTATTAGAATGGAGAATCAATAGACAACGAGACAAGATGTGTGTGCTATGCATTTCTGCAAGTATGATCCAAAGCTTATATGAAACATTTATGGAGCATATTTTTGGGTCAGGCCTTTCTGTGTGGAGTTTACATGTTTTCACTGTGTCTGCGTGGGTTCTCTCCGGGTACTCCAGCTTCCTCCCACCATCCCAAAACATGCATGGAGATTAGGTTAATTTGCTAATTTAAATTTGTTGTCTGTCTCTGTGTCCTGTGTTGAACTGGAGACTTGTCCAGGGCGTACCCTGCCTTTCGCGCTCAGACAACTGGCATGCATTCTTACTTTTCAGCTTTTTGTAGCGTCCAACCCTAGAACAGTTTTACCATGTATAACACCGCATGGGTCTACAGATGGCATCATTCTTAATGTTTTTATCCGTCCTGGCATTGCAGTAATAAAACAGTGATAATTCCTAGCTTTGACTATGATCACTAGTCTTCTAGAGCAAATAATTTTTGGGCCCAGGCAGTATCTGGTGTATTTCCTGCTAAGCGTGTGGGGCCAGACCAGTCACCATTGGTAAACATTCCATTCTGCTTTCATTACATTGGTATTTTGTGAAGACATTTCTTATTTGCTTTGTTCTAGTTTGATGTGGCCAGACAAATAGCTGCTACTTCCATTGCACTCATACTGTACAGTATGGCCCACATAGCAGTCATTCTACCCCTTCTGGTTCTTTTATCATTAGAGAGATAACAATTTGATGAGGAATATTAAGAACATATTTTTGTTCAGAACACTCCAAACTCTCAAATAACCTTCATATCTAAGGGCTCCTGTTAAACAGTGTCGCATCTGCTGAATAATTCAGAGGTCCTAAAACTTCTGCTCGAGACCAAAATGAAAAATGTAATCCCATCCCATGGGTCCGATGCAGACTCATTATTCATTGCCACTGGTGTCATGTGGGAACCCCAGCAGAGCGTGGGCCTGAGAAATATTGCATGTCCCAGCACATAGTTTAAGAAAAAATAGGGTACTATCCAGTGTATGTGTGGGCTGTGTGTTCTATTTGTTTTAATTCTGTGTGGGCTGTGCCAGTCAGCAGGGTCTGCATTGTGCCACTGCTCCATCACCATGAGGAATGAGTGTGACAGGCCAGGAATGTTATGACCCTGTCATCACATAAATATGTTGCACATTGTTACTGCTTTGCTTGTGGCGTTGATGTGTAATCAACGCCAATTGTGAGGCCATCCTCTCATCTCTCCGGCAGGCAGCGCATGTTAACACATGTGTCACTCACGCTTTATCCCGAGTGCCTCAGCCATAATGCAATCAGCTGGTGTTTGCACAATGAGCAGAGATAATATACATAACTAAATAAATTACAACTTTGGACCATTTTCAAAAAATAATCTGCAGGAATTTCTCAGGGGAGCATGTGTTTCTATTTGAACCTTATTAAAACCGTGCAAATTCAATCTAGTCAGCCACAAGCATCGGAATTTGAATATCTGAGATTAACAATTTGGTGAATCAATAAAAGAAGCAACTTAAGGCCTTTTTACAGGGTGGCTTAAGCTGTGTAAGATTCATCAGAGTTGCCCCCTGGGATGGAGGTAGCCCCAACTCTCTTGTCTATGTTTTCCAGAAGAGAGAGACGCACTTGGCTCTTCCTTTTGGAAAGAGGAAGCATGATTGAAGGCTCATTTCCCCTTTAAACATCATCAGCAGCAACCTGCCTTCATTACAAGAGCGCATTATCAGCTTCTACACAGTTCATTGAAATGTGTTTAAGAAGTCCCCTCATCTGTAACAGATGTACTACAGTCTCAGTGGGTATATAGCCACACACACACACACACACACATACGGGGAGTAAATCTCCCACTGCATCACAGACAGAATGAGAGTTATTTCTTAATGATCTCTTCCCCTGGGATTCCTATAGAAAACCATTTGGTTAGCAGCACCACTCCTCAATTTAGCCAGAAGAGGTCTTGTAATTGCTTCACCAGGCCGCAGTGGTAACGCTTCATTTGACTGAGCAGAAAACGGCCCATCATGCACCTGTGCTGTATTTAACCTCCACTGGAAAAGCGGTGGGCGTTTTAACCTTCGCGGTCTTAAACCTCACCGAACTAATTAGGTCAAGTGAAACACAAAAATGTCAGTCAAGTGTTTCCCTGGTCGTCAGTAGCTAAAGAGACAAATGATAAGTACAAGTGTATGGCCATTATTAACAATGTCAGCCATGACAGACACATGTAATCCCACAGCCCAGTGCCTAGCAATCTGCTCCAAGCTTGATTTGCAAAACTGTTTCTTATCACGACTTGCAGACGATGATTTAGCCTGGCAAGATGAAGCATTATCTTTCTGTGATCTTCACCTTGAGGAATATCTACAGTAAACCATTTAACAGCACTGTTCTGTTCTTCAAGCATGGTTAGATTAACAATGGGGTCTAAGAAGTCCCAAATTATCAGAGGATGAGCTATACACAGCTAAGAATGAGCATAAAGCAGAGTTGATATATGTGGCAAATGACTGACAAGAGGATTAACTCCCATCAAACAGACCATGGCAATGTGTTAGCTGATGCAGCCTGATATAGCAGCCTGTTCAGGCAAGATTTCTGATAATGACCAAATATCTCCCAAAGCTTTGACTTCATTAACTGATTAAGATTTTTTTTCTTTGGTAACACATTCTCCTTAAACCCAAAACTCTGTCTCAATATAAGAGTCAGTGGTAATTTTGGTTTCTGTCATAAATCATGGCCTGGTTAATATAAGGATAATACACAAATCTTGTCCAGCTGAAACCCACAACTGCACAATAAACTAAATTAAATTAATGGTGCTGAGATGTAATTGTTATTTTATGATTAACTCTTCCTTTAAAGCTAGAAAAAAAAACTGTTTTAAAAATCTCTTGGATCAGATAGAAGATGCATTGACACAAAACTGAGGGAGTTTTTCTGAGATCAAATTAACTGCTGAGAGATACAGTACGTGGTTCTCACAGGACAACGGTACGTGGTTCTCACAGGAAACTATAGTCATATAAAATATTATGCATTGCTGTAGATTATGCTACCTAACAGTATATAGATGATTTAAAATTAGCACAACCTCAAAAATCGACAGTGGTAGAATGCAACATTAGTGCAGCAGTGATATTGATAGAGAAATATTACAGTGAAACACTACCAGGAAAACTACTTTTAATACTTAATTATCTTGAGTATCTAACAATAATAATAATAATAATAATAATACTTATATACTTCTACTCAAGTAAGGTTTTGAATGCAGGACTGCTATCATGTGTCATGATTATTTTTGTCCTGTTCATTCATGTTGGCCTGTCTATTTCCAGTTTTATTTTGAAATTACATTGTCTCCTTCTTGACAACTTTGCTTCCTGCCTTTTATGTTCTCCAGCATCTGTGATTGTCATCCCTGCCCTCATTATTCCCAGCTGTGCCCCCTTTCCTCATGTTTAAATAGTCTCGTGATCCTTGTCCTGTGCAAGTTCGTCTTGTCCCATCTGCCTGAATGAATTCATGTTTCCATTTCCACGAATTAGCAGCAAACTGCTGCATCAGGATAGAGTGAATTTTTGTTTGTACTCTGTCGTGATAAATTTAGAACCTAAATTGCTAACCTCTCGGTGAATGATCTTTAGTGATACTTTGTATTATCATATCCTTTTGTTAAGAGTGACTTTTGTTTGTACCTTATATCAGGGTTTAAATTATAATCTGACTGAACCATTTTACGTAAATAGAGAGGGGTAGATTAGTGTTACTAGTTATTTTGGAAACCATTTTTATTTTAGTCTATTATTATTAATTTTTAATTATCACATTAAAATAAATAATAATCATCACATGAAAAATGCATTTGCGATCAAATTAATGATTGTTGATGCTACTTATGGCTCCCACGTAATATGGACGTGCCTTATTTTGTTATACACCTGTGAGCGACTTTCATTTTTCACTAACAAGATTAGAATCCATGCCTCCTTTTGGGCATCCTAAGGTTCAATTGGTTCCCTTCCATGTGAGTTTTTGTCAATTAGTATAGATTTGGTAATTCCCTTTTTTCCACTCTTCTGCCCATAGCACACTTTTTGGTTAGTTTCCCCTTTTTGCATACCTGTGAACCCCACACCTGCCTTGTGAACAAGAAACCTTCATTGTGAAAGACTGTTCTTGGAGTCATGCTTCTGGGTTCACACAGACATTATGGAGGCGTCACAACTTTTACTAGTAATAGATAGATAGATAGAAATTTTTTGATCCGTTAAGGCAGTGCCCTCTGGGAAGTTAGCAGTAGCAGTATACAGAACCACAATAAACAAAATGAAGACAGATAAAAAGTAGGAAAAAAAGGATATAAACAAATAGAGAAAACACACAACACACTAGTATAGTAATAATAAATCTCAATAATATTTCCACAGTGTGTGATATTAGTAGTTTTACTTTTGTAAAGGGCTGAAATACTTATTCCGCTGTTGTATAATGCTAAATGTATTTCAAGCATCTATAAGCACTGTTACTACTCATAAAAACATCTTTCCAGTGTTTTACAAGATAAATAAATCTAATGGGAATTTCTGATGAGGTGCTTTATTATTTGGTGTACATTATTTCTATTGTACAGTTATTAAAGTGGTAATGCTGCAGGCTACTGTTATTAGCAGTATAAGACAGATGCAGCAGCACATACTCATAATGACAAGTACAGAACATCCTCAAGGGTGTAATGGTATTTTACTACAGCTCCTGGTGCGTAAGGAGGCTGCAAAGTAAAATGTCTGCTATAAACGAGTGAACAACTGGAAGAGCAAGAAACAGATTGCATCACTAAATAGTCCCTGTTTTCTGTGAGAGAAAAAGATCAAATAAAGGCAAGTTGACATGCTGAGAATTACCAGCATCCTGATTGGATTATAATGTACTTAAAGCACTCAATAACAAGCTTATCTGCCTATGATACCTCATAAGCAACTGTTTCAGCAAGTGGTTACCTATGTGACCCTGCCACACGATAATTAGTGTAATGAGGATAAACGTTCATGAAAACTCTCAGAAATGTCCGCTGCCCTGAAATGCAACTGAAAGTGAAGAGAGTTAATTAACAGCAGCAAAGTAAAATCCTGTATCCGCTCATAATTAAGATGCTGACAAGTTCTTCTTTGAGGCAGTGTCAGCTGCATAAATTCCATGTGATAAGCAAGACTTGTAAAAAATAGATAACAACTTAGTGTATATAATTAGTTGTTCTTTGTGTGTGTGTGTGTGTGTTTTTTTTAACAGTATTTTTTTTTTTTTTACCTGCCTTGTTCCCTTATTATTGTCTTGTTTATACATTTAGAAGCTTAGAAGCATGTTGGGTCAAGAGCAGTGACCTATATCATCATTAATTAAAATTGCAAGATTTCATGCCCTATATGGAAAACATAAGACACATTAACTCTTTGAGTGCCATTGATGTACAGTATTTCAACGTCATTTAAAATTCAGCATTTGAGTGCCATTGACGAAATAATACATCAGTGTTTTTTCAGCAGCGGGTCACCGATCGTGTTCTCCTGCAGCCTGTGAGTAATGTTGGGGATTTGAAGTTGGAGCATACAGAGACGGTGTAAACAGGAAGTGGGGACGATCGTGATTAGAGAGCAAAATGGACGGATTCTGGACAAAAGTGGCGTTTTTGATGAAAGTTGCTTCTAATCTACCTCTGATAAAACAAGAATGGAACAAGGTAAAAACAAATGTTTTTTTATGATGAAATAGAGAGTCTCTTCTTTCATTTGAGCTATTCAGTGTTTTCAGAGTTATCGCACAAAATTTCATACCGCTGGCTGAAAGAAAGACATTTCTATGCCTGTCTATGTCATTTCTGTCCCATAACTTCTCCATTCATGTGCACCAGACTGTCACTGCTTCGGATTGTCTTGTGCATCTTTTCATGTGATGCTGCCCAGGAGACATAGTGATACCTAAGGTGATCTTTATTGTGAGCACAGGTATAACAATAACAAAGTAAGACACAGTAATTAAGTGCTATCATTTAACTTGTGTCTTTTTGGTCTGTCTTTTCAGGGATATCATTATGGACACACACACACACACACATAATGTATGAGTGCATTCTTTTACCCTCTCTTCACAACTCTCATGCATGAGATTTAAATAAAGTGAGGTGGGAGGATGGGTGGGTGAGAGGTAAAAGGTTAACAGAGGAGATCAATAGCAATGCATCTGCTGCCATATCTCTACACGACTCCAACCACTATTTAAAAAAAAAAAAAATCACTCACAGCGCACTCAAAGGCCAGCACTCATTGACTCTCTACTTGTATGTAGGTGAGTGTATAGGCGAATGTTTGTGTGTCTGCATTTTTAATTGGTGTGGCTTGTCCTTTGAGAGTTCCCCACCACTTCTCAAACAATTAGTTTAATGGAGCGTTACTCTAGTTTCTGGGTTAGCAAAGTCAATACATCGACATGCCGCAGATATAAAGTGTCAGTGGAGCCACTATTACGGTCATGGAAACTGTTGCACACATTTTTACTCAGAGAGTCCACACAAAGTTCTCTCTGGTTAAGCAAAATCCAATATTAGGGGTAGTAGTGTGGTGCCTGTCAGCTTGGTTTGGGAGAAAGATTTATGAGCCACGAAGGCAAGAATCCAAACTCCTGGAAAAACATTATTATTATTATTATTAACATTTGAACACTACAAAAGCTCACTGATTAAAACCTTGAATTACAGTCTAAAAATATAAACTTCACTGTTTCTTCCATAAAAAAATAAAATAATGTAGCTTGAGGCTGCAATGGTTGTGCAATAAATTAATGGCATATTATTATTTTATGTGTTTTTTTATTGTAATTACTGTGTAAGAAGTTATATGGACTTATGAAACAATAAAAAGAATCAGGTCATTTTGTCATTTAGGGTGGTCAGTTAAAATGCAATATATTTGTCTAAGTTCAATTTCATGAAACAGCATGCATTTGTGTGCTTGGAGCGCTTACCCCAAAGCAGCGCTAAGATACTGTCAACAGAAACATCTTTGAAAATGTACTGTACATTATTTAACCTTCTCTCATCAACACTAGAAATTAGAGTTCACTGCGCGTGCACACCACAATATTCATGAGTTTAAAGTTTTCGATCTCAAAGGTAGCACTGACAAGAGAGGGCTAAAAAAGGACTTTCACATTTCCTTTAATCTTGCCACTCAAATATGTGCTCTTATTCCTGCAAGCACTTTAGAAACTGACATGCAGGCAAGTTTATTTATCCTTTCAGCAAGCCCGCCTCACTTCTTTGCTGCACATGTCTGAGGTGAGGGTTCACATGAGGTGTGTGTACGAGCTATTGTTACGGTCTTATTCCTCTCAGCCCTCAGGTTACAATGTGCATCCACTCAACCCCACTCTCTCTCTCTCTCTCGACTCACATATTTTCTAAATAAGGGATAATTTAGGTCATAATCAAAGTAAACTTGAGGTGTTTCCAAACCTTCCAACCTGCCTAACATTTCATCATTTTCTTTTTCACGCAGAGAAAACTCAAATCAAACACATCATTACAAACTAAGCGAGAACGTTCACTCTCCTTAATGGGGAAGGTGTGTTTGGGGCGGGAGCAAGAAAGTAAATACAGGAGGATTATCAAGGGAATGGAACAAGGTCTTCAAAGACCTCCTGTGATGGGTGAATGCAATCAGAACAACAATGCATGTCAGGAAGCATCTCTTTGCTCTAAGTGCTGGGATCTATCTGCAGCCCCTGTAACGCTGCACACATTAACAGTTCAGGAGCCTGTAGATGTTTGTGAACTTCAAACATGTTTTATATTCTCTGGAGAGTGGAGCAAAATGATTGTTGTGATTGTGATTGAATCTGTAAATGTCTCCAAAATGGTAGAGCCAAGTTATCATCTGCTTGTTGACTGCCATGGTAACAATCTCTCACTCTCATTGCTGTCGGCCCATACTGAGTCCTAATAGTATCGTCTTAATATAGGTGATTTTGATATGCCTCTTCTTTGCTCATGCCATATTTTTGTGGGCCGACCTCTAAACAAAACCCATTCAGAAATCCATTGACTTTGACACAAGGGAAACGGAAGTGCTCTTGTGAAACTCCCAAAAAATCCCAGCTTTTGAGACTCACTCCTGCAGCTCTCTTATTGTCTTATTTTTGAGATCTCTGTGTGTTAGCCTTGATAATGAAGCACATTTGTCAAACACATTACTTGCGCATTACTGCTCAGCTGCTGATTTTGTTCCTGCCGGGACAAAGAGAAAAAAAGTCTTGCTTGGAAATGTAGAAGTGTCGTTAATGGTTCACATTAGATGCAAATTGCTCTAATTTAGCCTCAGTCCATTTATAGCCTTCAGGAAGATGGAGCTTTTCAGTGGGTAAGAAGGAAACTAAGGTTTTCATATTAAATGTGGCACATCTATCACAGCGTATCGTGCTGCATGTGTCTGCGTAGATTTAGCTGTCCTTATTCACTGCTAATGCTGATACATTTACGTATATAGTCCATGTGTTGTGGGACTGACAGATTCCTTTTTTTGGTGCTAGCAACTATAGCCCATAAGCTATACCTGCAAAGTAGAAATCCAAGGATAGGCCATGACTGCTAAAGGTAAAATGTATTATGATTTACACTCATTTGATCAGTCAGCATATTAGTGAAAAACAATAAGTTATTGAATGATCATAAAATCAGCTGCATGAGGCTCTGCATTGGAGAGTTCAAACAAGAACAAGAAAAAATCCTTTATTAGGCCCTGGAGTATAAATGATAAAGTGGCATGGGCACAGCATTCAGGGCGTTTTCACATTTGCCTTGTTTAGTTCTGTTGAATTGAACCCTGGAGTGTTTACCCCCTTGGTGCGGTTCGTTTGGGAAGGTGTGAACACATCAAAGCAAGCGGACCGAAACCCCTTTGAAGAGGTGGTCTCGGTCCACTTGCAAATGAACTCTGATGCGGTTTGATTGTGGTGAGAACATGATCCAACCTCGAGCCAGTCCAACTGCAGGGTGCATTGCCTATTTTGGGCTAAACCGCCTCCCGTAGCCAGCTGCACTGTGCTTTATTTCAGGAGGATTAACGCGCGCCTCAGCCTGAACCGTCTTGATTTGCATCATCGGTGACTTCAGTGCATCGTGAAATTATTTTCCAGCCTCAGCCTTGCCTCATTTTAAAACTGTACCGTTTGCCTACAGTGATAAGTGCAACCGACGTAATACAAGATGACCAGGACCAAGATCAACCCACGTAGCTTTACCTCCATTGTAAAATTAAAAAGTAGCGCTCTGGAGTCTGCTCTTCTTTGTTTACTTCCGGGAGTTTTCCCACGAGGAAATTCAGACCAATTCAGAAAGCAGTTGCCTTACGCATCACACATATGGGTCTGCTTGTGAATGCTGCCGTGTAAGCACAAACCAAACTCGAGGCAATTTGCAACATTGTAAGTTGGTCTCTGATTCGGACCAAAGCAAATGAACCATAGATGTGAAAACGCCCTCAGTGAGGTCACGTGTTGGGATCGTACTGGATTTCGCCAAATTCTATGTGGCAACTCGGCGGGTGGTCTGTCCCAAAATCCAAGTACGCATGGAGTTTGTTTAATTCAGATAATGGTCAGCGACCTGGCTGACTCCACGATGTTAGGTGGCGGTGTAGCCCTTCTGGTGGTGTTAGAACTACTTCTGGCTGATAGCTACTTAACAACAAAATTACTATTTATGACGGCGTCTGCGCCTCCTTCCACTTCCAGATGAAATCTCCAGCTGGTTCTCGAGCATGCGCAGGACAAGAATACGATACGATCACATACACAAGATGCACAAAGCAGATGAACAACATCTTAAGCCAGGGGTCTCTATCGTATTCGCGAGTCCAGTCCCTATAAGATCCTTAGCTTGTGCACATGAATTTGATACGTTTTCAATGCCTTTATTATACGATTAAGCTCGTCCATGTGCACGCAGTGATTGATGATCCATGCTGCTGCTCCTTAAATTAGCATGACTGGTTTTGTTTTATTTACTTGCATTAAGGAATATAAAGAGTCCCTTTAGCTTGAGTAGTATATACCAAGCTCATAAAGTCATGTCACTATTTTTTTGATCAATAACACATGTATTGGTTTTTTTCTTGTGGTGTTGCACTTTGTTGATCGATACCACAATACTTCTGCGTGGTGCTCAGAATTAATTACACACAGGCTGGCATACAGGACTAGAGTGAAGATCTAAGGCTGGAAATGTTTCTTTAGGAAAGTCATTTATTCCTGTGGTCTGTTAAGGTTGTTCGATTCTGCCTGTCAGGACTCCTGGAGTGTTTATATGCGTGGAGGGTGCTCCCTATTTCCTCTCCGGCCTCTTACAGTGCAGCAGAAAGGTTTGTAAAATGTCTTTTCCTCTGCTCTTTTGAGGAGGAAAACTGTTGCATGGCTGCTCGTGGGGCCTTATCACAAATCGGTGAGCCTGTTTTTCTGCATCGCAGACAAGAGGAAGGGAGAAATTGATCACCTAAACTATTCCCAGGCCTCGGATTTAAGCAGCTCGCAGAGTTGGTTTTTGTCATAGCTGCTTATTTCCCACTATACAAACATCAGAACTCCTCCCCAGGCTCTTTAAAATTGCCAAAGCCATTTGACGAATCATTTTCTTCAAGTGATACGGTTCTAAAGTGGCTGTGTACATGGGCTTTCATTCCAACTTTATGACACAGAGCTGAGATGAGAAAATAGATTGGGCTACACTGAGCTCACAAATACGAAGGTTGTGGTTTTGAGGGTGGGTATGTCTAGTCGCTGAGTTTAAAAAAAAAAAAAAAAAAAACATTTTGAGGGATTTCCAAACCCAGCAGCCCCATGCAAAAACATTTTCACATTCTTACTTTGAGCGTCTTTTATTTTTTTTTTCAGTTTCAAATAAAATATAATCTGTAGGCGTGCATTCATGGTATTTGATCATTACTATAAAACATGACATCATGACAGGAAACAGAAGATTCTGCCTCATAGGGGAAACGCTTGTGTAAATATAGCTGAGGCTAGCCATTACTAACTCACCAGCCAGCTTTCACTTGCTACAGCTCTCATGTTTCAGCCATCTCTTGTTTGTTTTTCCTAAACCTAAAGTGATTTTATTGCCTGAATCTGAAGTGTTTGTGATTACTGTAGTGTGGTGGCACTTTTATTTTATTCTATTTTATTTTATTTTATTTCTATTTTATTTTATTGCTTTTATTGTTGTTATTGTTTTTGCTTTGTATAAATAAAGTACATTTATATTTTACTGCAACCATAGTGTGTGTGATTTTTTTTTTTTTTTTTTTCCTTTGGAGGAGCTAATAATTGAATGGGTGGCACGCAGGTTTTCTGCTACAAAACAAACATCAGAACTCCTACTTTCCCATGACAACACAGGAACAAGAAAGTACACTTTTCATTTCACTGAAAAAACAGACTGAAGAAAGATGACCAGGGTGATTCATCCAACACTGACCTGTAGGAACCTTTTGTGAATGGCTTGAGCTCTCTTTGTTTGTCACTTTTCACCCGTCAATTGTGTCAAGTACAAAGACATCCTTTTTTGGAAGTGAATGACTTGAACAGCATCTTGACTCAGTCAAAATTCCTTGAACTGCTCAGAATCCTCTTATGTTTAATTGCTTCTGGTGCATTTTTTTGGAGCTATAGGGATTGCTGCACTGACATTTACCGTTTTCCACAGTCCTGGTTTTTCATTTCTTTTACTAAAGTGGAAATCCCTCCAGAACTCCAACCTGGTGAACCTACCCTGCCCTTTGCCCTTCTCCTCTCTTTCTGCTGTCAACTTCTCCCACCACTTCTCTATTTTCAGCAACTCTGCTGGCGACACAGCAGGCAGCAGGATTCAGACGGTACACTACTTTCTACCCTCAATGCCAACTATGGAGGAAGAGGCTAGAGAGAAACTGATGGGAGAAGTTCTCTGAATATTTTGATTTAGATTGGCATCATAGAACGCTGCAGGGAAATGAAACTCAATCGGCAGATACAGTAAACTGCTTGACCTCATGAGAGTTGAGCTCACTGCTCAAAGTGTTGGCTGCATGTTGCTAGGTCATGAAAGCACTTTTTGGTTGAGCTGCAGTGCCATTAAAACTACAAAAAGGTTATTCCTTTTCATGTATGCGATGGTGTTGAAAGCAAAATGCAAGTTACGTTTTGCTCATCTCTTTATGTTATCTGTATTATAATAATAAATAAATAAAACTGTTGTTTTAACTCACTGAGTGCCATTGACATATTTCGATATCAAAGTGTTTTTTCAGCAGTGGGTTGCTAATCATAGTCTGTGAGTAATTTTGGGGCTTAAAGGAATTGTAGTCAGAGGATAAAAAGACAGTATACACCACAGAGATCAAAGCAGGAAGTGGAGACGATCGAGATTATAGAACAAAAAGGACAGATTCTGGACAAAAAGTGGTGTTTAGGGTGGGAGTGTCCTCTACCTCTAATAAAACAAGAATGGAACAAGGCAAAAACAAACAAATAGAGAGTCTCTTCTTTCATTTGAGCTATTCAGTGTTTTCAGAGTCATAGTACGAAATATTCTGTGGGTCTTGAAATATGACTGAAAACAGGCAAAAAAACGCTGGCACAAGGCATATTCTGTTTTATAATTCGGATGGCACTCAAAGAGTTAATGCAGATTTATCTGTTGAGAAGTAGTTCAATATCTATGACACATTTACCTGGTTAGATAAAGAAAAGAAAAAGAAAAAGGAAAGTAGTTCCTGTTGTTTATCAGTGTTAGATAAAGCATTGTACATTCATAACTTATTTTGGATTCATGAAAGCACAAATGCATTTCAGATGTTTCCAGGGCTCCAGTGTGCACTATTTCCAGCTTTGTCAAGCTTAAATAATTATGAGTAGGTGGGTTGGGTGCTGAACCCTTGGAGTGCTGTGCAGAGCAGCACTGCAAAGCCAACAACAGGCCTCCAGGGTGGAAGAGCAGAAAGGAGGTAATGCAGAGAGGTGACAAGCTAAGTGGAAAGGTCAGTTGCTATAAAAATACCAAATCACTTGGTGGTGTCTTGAATGATGTTTACAAAAATATAAAGGCTCAAAAAAGCAACCTGGACAGACCAGAGGAGAGGTGATTATTTAAATGGTTGCCAGGGGGACTGTCAGTTTAAAATGTTGAGCTTTTTTTGGCCACCATCACTTCTCTTAGTGTAGGAACGAGTCTGTGATGCTGGAGGCACGGTGCCCCTGGCAACGCTGCCATGCCAACTCCAATCATGTGTCCTGCTTGGCTACAAAACAGCTGAGTCCCCCGAGAGGATGAAGCCAGCAGCTAACGAGAAACAAACACCTCTGTGTTGCTGATGCTCAATGAGAGCTGGCCACGGTGAGAGAGAGGGTCACAGTGAGAGAGGAGGCGAGAGATGACTGAGATAAAGGCAGGAGGATAAAGAGAGAGCCAACAGAAATGCTGCTTAATTTGCTGGCTGCTGCCTCTGAAAAGACAAGGATATGACTCACCTGCTGTACCTGTAGCTGACAGCTGTATTGTATTCTATTCTGATTATTTTGCTTGTTACTCTTTCAAGCCGAGAGAAGACGTTTAGGATGCCATTGATTTTCTAGACATAAAGGCAGTCCTGTAAAATGATCGGGGTAGTAATTGGATGTACTGAAGCAGCTTTTTAGCTCAACATATTTTTGGACTGCATCTTTGTCTGCTTTCATTAACGTCGTCTCTACGAGAAGCAGCTGCTACAGGCAAAAAAATGTAACCCACTGTACACTACCTGCCTAGCAACAAGCAGCAGGCAAATTAGAAAATCGAACATCTAACAGCTGAAGATGCAGACACTTTATCGGGAGTTGGTGGACACCAAATCAGAGCTAAAAGGAGCGTGAATATTGAACACAACTCCACAACTCTCTATGAATGTTCAAATCTAGAGTGCTAAAGTTGTCCATTAGACCTGAGACCACCATTATAAAAGAGACTCATGTTAAACTGTTAGCCTACATAGTTTGGAACAAGACATTATTATTAATCTTTTTTTGAATCTGGGACAGTGCACGTTAACTCTTTGAGTGCCGTTGGCGTGTTTTGACGTCATTCAAAATTAAACGCTTGAGTGCCATCGACGTGAAAATACGTCATAGTGGTGTTTTTGGCAGTGGGTTTGCCGTTCACGGTCTCTGTGAGTAATGTTGGGGCTTTCGGGAGATGTAGTCAGAGCATAAAGAGACGGTATACGCCACAGAGATCAAAGCAGGAAGTGGAGACGATCGAGATTAGAGAGCAAAATGGACGGATTCTGGACAAAGAGTGGTGAGTTGGGTGAAACTGGCCTCTATTCTACGTCTGATAAAACAAGAATGGAACAAGGTAAAAACTATTTTTTTCATGATGAAATAGTCTCTTCTTTCATTTGAGCTCTTCTGTGTTTTCAGAGTCATAGTACTAAATATTCTGTGCGTCTTTAAATATGACTCAAAATGGGCAAAACTCTGGCACAAGGCACTTTCTCTTTTATAAAATGGCTGGCGCTCAATTCGTTAATGAACACATACTGTATGTAAATGTGGCAGATTATAGCCATGGGCTAATTTCCATCTATACTCCCTGGGTAGGTTGATAATGCATATGTAAAACACAAAGAAAGGAAAATACGCTCAGTACACAAAAAAGAGTAGACAAAAAATAAAAACAAAACAGCCAGATTAATGACATGCATATTAATAATGTTCAAAATTAATGGTCACCAGGGGAATGGGCAACGGTGAGATAATAAAGTGCAGAGTGCTGTGCAAATCTTGCTTATCTTAGAAAAAACATGCTGGGGAGGTGTTGCACATTACGGTAAAGTGCACTGAAGTAAAATGTTTTGGGTTGCAGTAAAATGCATATGAAGTCAATGTATTGCACATCTAGCTAAAGTACAATTTGGCAGTCAAAGTGCTAGGAGGGTAAATTTGTTGCACGTCGGAGTAAAGTGCTGGTGAAGTGGTAAAGTGACCTGTTTCTTCCTCTTAATGAGGAAGAAACAGAAGATAAAGGAGAGAAAATGATGAATAAAAAATAAAAAAGGGAGAAGATAAACACAAAAAGTAGAACATCTGTATAAAACATTTGCAAACCATGAATGTTTAGCATGAGGACACTTTTTAGATTTGAGTGCTGTCATCTGAAATGAATGTTGGCAGTGCTTGGGATTGGCGGATGATGCTTGGTAAAAGACGTAATGGATACACACCGTCTCCCTCAAGTTACTGAGTACTTTTAATACATCAAACATCGCCTGTATGAGTGATGCAGAAACACCACAGCAATTAGTGCATGGCACACTATTCATATGCTGATGATTATCAAAACAGTGTGTTGTAATCGAAAGCTTTAGTCCTACCTCCCTCCTCCTCCTCCTCAACCACTTTCATTAATTGCTATTAATTAGGTGGAGAGGTTGTTTTGTTGAACATGTTTCTTGTCATCTGTTCGACAGGGTGATGCTTTACCTGAGGTCTATACAAGTTAGAATCTATGACCGTGTTTCTGAAATATCAGTGAGTCAGAATCTATGACCACTGTTCTGTAGCAGCAGCTTAACTGAGCCGTGTGTCGATGATCCATGGAGCTCTACTTGGTGCTGGAGTAGCAGACAGATCTGTGACTTTTTCTTTCGCTAAAGTGTTGAAAATACTGAATCAAAAAGGCTGATCCTAGGGCGGTTTGCTAAAGAACTAAACTGTGTCCATCCCTCCAGTTAAAAATGAACACATTCTCTATGTTTATGATGTGTACATTTGTAACAGAACAACCCAATAAGCAGAAAGTGGTCAGCTAATGGCTGCACTGATTACTGGACTGTCCTGTAATGAAAGCTGTTACTCTCCAGCTCTGCTCCACAGTACAGAGACTGGGATGTGATTAGACATGGAAGTTAGGGAGGACGAATCTCTTCTGTGGCTGAGGCAACGTTTAGCGTGGCCCCCACAGGGTAGAAGTTTGAAATTAATTTCCTCATTCAAAAAGTTTCTAAAAAAATGCATGAGAAGATAATGGAGGCAGCGGCTGCATCCTGCCTTCGCTCTATCTGTCATTTCCCTCGCTCTCACTTACTCTCTTTGTATTCCTCCTTTCCTCTTCATCTCTCTTTTCTGTCTGACCATCTCTCTCATTCCTTCCTTCTCACATAACTTGCTTCCCTCTCGCCTTGTGAATCTATATGCACAGGCATTTTTGCTATCTTTGAGCTTCACAGCGACGGAGGAGCAGCATCATTTTCAGGCTCCTATTCAGCCACTTGGCTTCATCTGCTTGCTTTTCTATCACTGTGAAAAAATAGGGAGAGGAAGGGAAAAAGCTCTGCTTAATATGCCACCTACATGTTGAAAGGGCTGAGCACGAGTGTGTGACTCTCTATGCTCTCTCTATGCAGCTTAATGTAATGACTATGTCTTAACCTTCCCACCTTGCTGATAAAGGTATGTGTGTTTAGCTTTGCCAATAGGAAGTGTTGGAGGTTAAAATTGCAGTTAGGGATCAACTGCAGTGAGCTCAGTTGTGTTTTATGCTGAAGTAGAGCCTGAAGGTTTTGTAGGAACCTGGGATTAAAGGGGTTATCCATTTTAGAAATGCTAAAAGACATAGACTGTCTCTTCTGTCATGGTAGTCTGTATCTGACAGCAATATTTTTAATGGATAAGATGAGCTAAACTGAGCTTGTATCTTAACCAGTTTTATCATTAAAATTTTGTCAAGGACTGTTAAACAAGAGAATGTCTTCCTCTCAGAGTAGTTTTAAAAAATACTGTGATTGGTACACTAAAACAAAACCAAACTTTTTACTTCAAATAGGAAGTTGTGTAATCATTATTTACTCAAAGCATGGTGTTAGTGTTGCTGCACAGCAGCTGGATCAATGCAAGATCCTAGTAACACGTTTTTAAGGCGATGGATCACCTGTCTGTGAGGTGCAACATGGTGGCTCATTTGGAAACTTTTTTTCTCTCGTATTACAAAAATAGTTTACTGAAACGTGTTTCTTTACCTATTTTAGATGAGAAATGCTTAATCTGTCATATAGACCGACAAAGATAACTTTTTAAGGAGGAAAGTTCTTCATTGAAAGAAGAAGAATGCTTCATCCAATCACCTGTCAGGAAACACATTTTGCCATGACTCAAACACATAGGGTATAAGACATTTTAACACTGACAATAACAACAAGAACAACAAGCCTATAAGCACATGCTTACAATATGATTTATTGACATATTTTTTCTTTTCTTGTCCAAGGTCTATAGGCTCAATCAGCTGTATTGTGACTGTATGACAGTTCTCTGCAGCAGGTAACCATTCTGTGGTATAATAATAAAAAAACTCCCAAACAGTATTATAGTATATATCATTATTAAGGGCTCTGATATTAGCTTGGAAGCATCATTAAATGTTCAGTTTATGGTCTACACGACACACTCACACAGTTTTCTTGCTGAGGGTCATTGCTTTTCCCAATTACATACTGTATTACAATTAATCAGTTAGTTCAGTGGTAAGTGTAATTTGGATGCCAAATAATGGTGCAAAGAGAGAGGAAAATAGAACAACTAATCTGAACCTAAAAATTATTTAATACAAACTGGGACTATTTAATACAAATTGGATGGAGTAATAAACACATAAACATGACGAATGAAATAGTTCTCGAGGCCGTAGTAAGGACAATGACAAGTCATTAACCTTATGATTATGGTGAAATATTTTAAGTAATATACAGTACATGAGAAGAAATGAGTTAATAGACTGGTAAATAGGTATCAGAAGTAAAGAAAAAAATGCCCAGTAAACAAACAGTAAATCTGGGCCATCTGGCTGCAGGTGCTCAGTTTTGATGGACTAGCTCTGGAGGAAAACAAGTTTACCAGAAAACCAATTTGCAATCCTGGTATCAGAGTTCCTTATTTTGCTTTTGTGCCCACAAAAAAAAAATTGCAACAACAGGAACGGCACAGAGATGTGGATTAGGGCCACCTGACTTTTGGATCTCTGCGGGGCCTCGTCTGAATTCTTGTCACATATGTGAGACGTGCAGCATCTTTATGTGTTCATGCAGCTGAAGCTGCTCTGAAGCACTGACACAGGATCAGTTTCAACTGCTGGCTAGTTTCCTTGAATCCTCTGTTCTACAGTGTGTGTATGCATATATGTTAATTAACTCTTTGAGTGCCATTGACGTACATGACGTACATTTTTTTTTGTTGGATGAGTAATCAAAGCTTGAGTTGTTGTGGCATCTTTTATTTCTCAGGCCTGGGAGAAAAGGCAGAATACTCTAAGCTATGAAATGGACTGTAATTTCGTATTGTATGGAAAATGTTTGTGTACTGCAAGTGTAATTTGGTGTCTTTTAAACCCATGGGGGTTGGGCACTTTTTGTGCAACACACTAAAATAAAGAATCAATCAATCATGTACTGTATGTCATTTCAAATCCAAAGCTTGAGTGTCATTGATGTGTATATATCACTTAAAATCCACACACATACAATACATACGTCAAAGTGTTTTTTCAGTGGCTGGCACAAGGGGGCGCTCTCATACAGCCTGTGAGTAATTTTGGGGCTTCTGGGATATGTAGTCAGAACATGATTGCAATCAGAGAGCAAAACAAACAGACTATGAACAAAAAGAGGTGATTTTCTTGCAACTGGAACAAGGTAAAAACAATGATGAAATAGAGAGTCTCTTCTTTCATTTGAGCTATTTTGTGTTTTCAGAGACTACAAAATATTATGTGCGTCTTAAAAAATGACTCAAAATGGCCAGAAATGCTGGCACAGGGCACTTTCTGTTTTATGAAACGACTGGTACTCAATGGGTCAAAAAAGGGGAAAAAAACTAAAATCAAGACATTTTTACATGTGGATCCTGGATCAAATATATAATCTATATCATCTGTCATGGGAATTGGACGGTCATATGGACTGTCACCAGTGTGGAGGCATGGAAAAACAACTACAGAAGGAAAGACATTTATAAATGATGAGCCTCGCAATGAAAAGTGGACTATCTATGATGGAAACATCAGAAGAAATGAATATTTCCCTCTATTTATTTAGTGCTTCCAAAAATTGATGCTTGTCTCAGTATCAGTAATTTGCTTCATCAGCTCTATGCAGAAATCCCTGGGATTATCAATATTCCATTAATGCTCTCGGCAGCACACAAATCAAAACTAACTCACATAATCTTCACAGTTTCAGCCATTGGGCCTTCCTCCTGTTCCTCAAAATTATCACTGTTTTGATTTTTCATTTCTGCCCAGTGTTTCAGTTTATTTCAGACATTAAGGTGTATAAATGTTCATTTGTGTGTGATAAGTGGCCATAGATGAACTGTCAGTAGCAACTTTGAGACTTTGCATTAATTGCAATCTAATTATTTGGAATTATTTGTATGTGTGCTCAGTTTGGTTCACCCTATGCTTACTTGGGCAGGTGGTACGATCCAGACCGGTGAGGCTCATCAGGTCAAATGCTGTTTATTGTAGTGAGGAGAGGCCAGAGAGGAGCTGGCAGCTGTGTAGCAGCAGCTTTCATCTTTTTATATTTTGGCGTTGCCCATGCAACTTGCATCGATACTACACTACCACACCACTCCTGTATAAACACCATTATGTGCGGTTGCGGTGCTATGGGCCAACAAATCTTGAAAAGCAGAAACATACAAACATATTAAGTTTTTTATGCATCCAAAAAATGCATTTTAGACTGAACTTTCACAGTTTACAGTCCACAATGGAATGTTGCATGCAGCTCCCATAATGCATCCATGCTTGGTCCCTGTCATGGAGCAGCTGTTCATTTCAGGATGCTCGATCTGTATATCCCATTATATCTCCATGCTACTTAAGCTGATAGGAAAATAGGTTTTGAAAAATCTGTTAATTATTTTGGGTGGCCCTTAGCGGAGCAGAAGAATTATTACGTTGGATAGTCATTTCCAGAGGAGATTGAGCTTTGTATAACCCAGCTCATCAGGGAAGGGTTTCAGCGCAGGGCTGCTGACAAAGCTAGCGCCAGAAATAGCTCATGACTTGCACTTCAGACTGGATGAGGACAGAGATCATTATAAATGGCATGATGTGACTCTCTGTCTCTCTCTGATGTCACAGATATGGACCTGTAGCCTGATGATGACGCTTAGATGAGATTTTATGCGACACACAAACGCATTGGATTTGAATTGTAGTGTGATCCTTTACTTCTTTCACTGATATGTCAGTTTTGTTTTTGCTCTTGTGGGATATTCCAGGTGGGTGGCAATAATAACCACATTTTAGCTTAAAAACATCATGTTAACAAATTAAAACAAGTACCATTCCAATCTCATTTCAGTGATTT
Organism: Synanceia verrucosa; assembly: GCA_029721515.1. Taxonomy (NCBI): domain Eukaryota; kingdom Metazoa; phylum Chordata; class Actinopteri; order Perciformes; family Synanceiidae; genus Synanceia; species Synanceia verrucosa. The sequence goes on along the minus strand of CM056554.1, from coordinate 7,039,759 downwards.
TCAGCCATATTAATCCAAACATGTCACACATCTTACAGTCATCAAGAATTCATAGAAACAGTTGCATCATTACTAATGCTCAATTTAACATCTGTGTCTTTTGCTTTAGTTTCCCCCCTGGTCTCCACCTTCACTGATGGTCCAAGACTGTGAGCCAGACCTCTACGTGACCTGCTAGCTTAGCTTAGCGAGGCTTCAGCAGATGCTACAGAGACAATGGGGAGCGACAGACTGTGAATGAGTGTATGGGGAAATGTAAATTTGCAGGGAGAGAGACTTTCTCAGCAGACATTCTCTGCTTAGGTAGACATCACTCCTTATATATTTGCATAGGAAATAGATAATCTCAGTGCTCTGAATATTGTATTTTGAAAACTTTTAAGCAATAAGCACATGAGAAAGGACAATTTAGGTCACACTTACATCTAAAGGAAGGTATTTATAGCCTTGTGTGGAATATTATAGGCACATGTATTTATTCTAAATATGAATTTAAGTCTTCACAGGGGGGCTGGAGCCTATCCCAGCTGTCTTAGGGGTACACCCTGGACAAGTCGTCACCTCATCGCAGGGCACATAGAGACAGGCAACCATTCATACTCACATTCACACCTACGGTCAATTTAATTTAGCCAATTAACCTCCATGCATGTTTTTGGATGGTGTGAGGAAGCCGGAGTACCCGGAGAGAACCCACACAGACACGGGGAGAACATGCAAACTCCACACAGAAAGGCCCTGGGCCGGGAATCAAACCCGGTACATTCTTACTGTGAGGTGACAGTGCTAACCACTACACCACCGTGCCGCCCCACTGCCTTTTTCCTCTCTACTTTTATGAATTCATTTTTTAATGAACAGGGATGCTTTCAGTTTCATACCAGCCCCTGGTACATGCACATTTTGCAGTGTGCAGGCTCCAGCAGCAACATGAAGCCGAATGGGATGTCAGGGTGAAATAAACACACAAAAGACAGATCCCGAGAGTGTTTGTTCAGCCCGTCACATGCACTCAGGCTGATGCTCAAAACTGTAGGGTTGATAGGTCCCCTGTTATCCATCCATCCGTCATTATACAGCAGCATCTGCCATGGCAGCCTCGCCTCCCCAGAAGTCCTCTGTGACAGTTAACTCTCAGGTATTTGGATTTCTTTTGCTTCAGGTAACATAAATCTGACACTGAGCTTACTTGTTTGGAGTTATGCGGTGTCAGACTCGACAACTTCATTGCAAGTGCATAAAGATATATCTGTTTTGTATTTCCTTTTAGCACGTGTAGGTGGGGACAACACATCATGGATTTATTCTTAAAATAATAATGAATAACTTGGGCTTTAACAATAACCGTCTGTTATGAAGAAGACAGCATGGTGACAGTTCCTTCCTACTTCCTACTCGAGAAGGCAATCTGTGCTTTCATCAGTTCAAGACTGGATTACTGTAATGGCCTTTACATCAGCCTTTTAACAAAACGTCCGGATGTGACCACATCACCCCTGTGCTGTCGTCACGCCGTTGGTTTCCAGCTCATTTCAGATTTGATTTTTAACTTCTGGTATTTGTTTTTAACGCCATTAGTGGTTTGGCTCCCTCTTACTTGTCTGAGATTTTTAAATATCCGTGACCATGGCAGGACCTTGTATTCTTCAGGCCAGCTTCTGTTAAGGCCAATTTATAGTACTCCGTAAAGTGCTGTACGTGGACATGGAGAGCCCTCTACGTCACTGCAGAGCCTGTCGGACAGTCTCTCCGTTCTCTCTGGGCGCATGAAATATTTTATAACTGTCTGCCACTCCTTCAAAGGAAAATAGAGACAGCAAGGGCTGCAATTGGTCCTCTAGTTGCACCCCCCTCATCACAAATAAGTATTTTAGTTCAGGCACTGTGAAGGACACGTAAGTGGGCACGAAGGGTCCTTAGTAAACTATGATACACAGGAAGTAGCGTCTGTTTACAGATAAGAATTTTCTCAAGTTACGGACAACTCCTGACTCAAATGAGAATAGTAATAGTGTCTTAAATGAATAAGTGAATCTTAATAAATGTATGTTATCTGAGAAATGGTCAAGTTTGTGTCATTTACTGGCTGCATTTCAGTGCCCCATTCACTCCTGTTAAATGGATATCATCAAATCCAATATAGTCAGAAACACTCCGAATGACTCCAAAGTGAAATGGGTGAGTAAATGACAGTATTTTATCCCAGAAATAAGGTCCATTTTGTAAAAAACTATATCCTCGTTGGTGAAGGTAATTAGATCACCCTTCCTGTTTTAAATTATTTTTTTAAATGACAGAAGCCATTCTGCCAGCTACTTTTTACATTTCATAAGCCTTTCATTGGCTCAAAGCATAGCTAAAATCAAACTGGAACCAGTTGCTCTTCATGAGTGCAGACCTCTAAGGTCAATGACCCCATTTTGCAACGTTATCAAACCAGAAGAATAATTGCTCTATTGCAAATACATAAGACAAAATTCAATGAAAACAACCTAAAAGAGAAAATAGAGCGTAAGAAACAAGAGACCAGCATATCCTCACTCACTCTCAGGATGCCAGTTTAATGTATTGATTACCTTTGTCCTATTTTACTATCATGCTTTGACATGAGAGTATACAGTTGTGGAGGAAAGTGCAGGGAAAGCATCGAGGTTGAAGCTGTGTAACATTAGACGCATTGATCGTGGTGGAAATAAACTCTTTGTGGCTTCGGTTTATATATCATCCATGAAGTGCTTGCTGCGCTCTGCAGTGCAGGATATCAAGGTAGTAACAGTGTGGTTCTTAAGACTACTTAAGGTTTAACTTTTCCACCGTTTTCGTTATCTGGTAACAAAATAATCACCTCTATGCAAGCCTCTCTCTAACAAAACACGTTTCATACTACAAGTACAGGGAAAGACTGGCGATATTTCGAAGACTAATTCAGTCTGGATTGTATTTTTTTTTTTTGATCAACAAAATGAATCTCAAACCCTCCACCTCAGCAGACTTTCTCGCTCTTTATAATACATGAGTTATGCTGCCCATCAAATCACGATGCTTTAAATCAGATTGAGCTGAAAGCCTGGTGCTTCTCATATAGGAACTAAAGATTGCCTCAGTGTGAGGCGCCTCAGGGCGATGACCATACCGTGTGTGGTAATATGTCTCAAACTCCACATGTACCTGTATGTTAAGCCGTGATCTGTGATCTGTCTTATATTTCACATAATTACACATGCTGTGTAACCTCAGTAGAAAGGGATGCATATCAGTGTCACTGATAAGGCAGCCCTGTCTTCTGTACATGCTTTCTCTTTAGCATGAAATATATCAAGTGATCATGTAAGTGATTTTTTTCAGCAGCTCTACATAACGGCTGGATGGTTATTTCATTTTAATGATGCACCTATATCTCTTCAGAGACTTAAATGGCAGCAGCTAGATCCAGCTACACTTTGAGTAATGCTAGCTGGCTTATTAAAAGAGGCAAGTTTATTACCGGTCTTCTCATTATATAGTGTGTGAGGTGACTAGTGTTGCATAATAAATCGTAGCAGTCCAGTATCCACATATTTCTTGTATTGTCCAGTATAATTTTTTGCTTAAAAAAAGATAAATTGTCCTAAACATAGTAAGGCTGAGTATTGTTTTAATAAAAGATAATATCCTAAATGACTGCGGGCACGAGACAACTACAGAATGTGTTTGGGAAGATATCAAATCTCCTCTCTCATCTTGGCTCGCAGGGTTTCAGGCAGTGTTTCTTTGTCACAAATAATGCAGTGATATGCAGAATACACACAGCTGCAGTTTTTTGAGAAGTGTGGGTTTGTGTAGGTAGCATTATAGAGCTGTCTCATCCTTTCCTTATCTTAAATGCACTTCTGAAAGGTGCTTTTTACATTTAGCCTCCAGGTGTTATCTTGCATCTCTCTGTCTCATCTTAAAGGCAGACATACACACAGATGTGTTCACACACACACACACACACACACACACAAGTCTTATACAACATCTTATACCGGCAGGGCGTACGTGAACTGTGACATTCTGAATATCTGGACTCTCAGAGTGCACCCTGGGAAATATGATAGATGACAGCAGCCACAATGCATGAGAGGAAAAGTGATAGATGAGTGCAATGACACTGGCCACGCCTTTTTGGGTTTTGCCCGTGAAACGTGATGAAGAATGCTTTTACTTTATGAAACTTGATGTTGCCCTACCACCAAAATGTTACACTGGGAAACACAGCTTAGATATTCCATTCATCTATTCTACTGTGTCCTCTCTGTCCAGCTGATGTTAAAGAAAATATCATTGTATTTTATTTTCATTCATATTATTATAGTAGTAGCAGTAGCAGGTATTTTCTGTCCTGCAAAAAGAAGCTTCTCAGGAGCTGAAGTGAGCACATATCGGACAAGCTTCCTGTCATGCTGGTCTTTTGTGGTTTTGACTGGAAGTGTCATCAAATATGGGCTGACATCACCTTTTTGTCACAAAATGTCACCCCAATTAACTCACCGCATACGACATACTTCAGAGAAATTGCCCATCTTCTGCAAAAACCCACCATTCCTACTACTTCTCAACAGCCCTGCTAGCACTTGAGTCTCATTAAAACCTCCTCTTAACACTTGTCCTGGAGCACTGAACAGGATTTCTTTAACTCATTGGGTGCCGTATAAAACAGAAACTGTCTTGTGCCAGCATTTTTGCCCATTTTGAGTCATATTTCAAGACCCACAGAATATTTTGTACTATGTCTCTGAAAACACTGAATAGCTCAAATGAAAGAGAGAGAGAAGAGACTCTCTATTTCATCATGAAAAAATGTTTGCTTTTATCTTGTTCCATTCTTGTTTTATCAGAGGTAGATTAGAAGCCGCTTTCACCTTAAACCCCACTTTTGGTCCAGAATCCCTCCGTTTTCCTCTCTAATCTCGATCGCCTCCACTTCCTGCTTTGATGTCTGTGGTGTATACCATCTCTTCATGCTCTGACTACATCTCCCAGAAGCCCCAACATTATTCACAGGCTGCAGAAGACCGCGACCTTCTGCCGGACGACATTTTATTACGTCAATGGCATTCAAGTGTCGAATTTTAAATGACACTAAAATAAGTCAATGGCACTCAAAGAGATAAAAATTTTCACATTCAGTATTGGATGATATGTATGTCATGCTCCTATGTGGTTGAGCTCATACATACTGAACGTGAATCTGAATTTCCATCATTTTCAAGCAGCCAGTGTCCATTTTGTGAATGAATTATAGATGAATTTCTGTATTTATTCCAACAAAATTATGTTATTGTTATACAAATTAGTTATCAAAAAGGGACAAAATCAGAGGATCAAACGTAGCAGGAGCAAAGAACATACGAGATTCCTGCACTGTGCATCTTGAGCACAGTGAGTTTACTCATGGCTGCCTGTCTCCCCTCCAGAAGCAGATTGTCATCCATTCTGGCTTTCTATAAACAGGCCATCTTGCATAATACACATGGCAGAGATGCTTGCGGCCAATACTGACAGATTCCAAACAAAAACATTGCAGGGGAACAATGAGCAAAACAAATAAGATCTTCCATGTTTGACACTTTTTGTTCTCACTCCTTCTCCCTCCATCTGTTCGGCCTGAGCCGTCCACACATTACCTCAAATCTACAGGAAACCCTCAACCAATAAGCAGCCTCAGCTATAACAGTAAATGTCACGCACATTGTGACAGGCACAAGCACATATACTATATGCTTACACATCTCTTCTACCGTCCTGCTTCCCCTGCCATCTGATTTATTCATGGGGGCTGATTAGGCTGCAAGGCCAATGTAAGCCGGTTGCATCATTGTGTGGGTAAATTGCTGTTTGTCAGCGCTGCTTGCTAGATTTACAGCCCCTTAATGGGACAAAATTGGAGGTTTAATTAAGGAAGCTAAAAGAGCTGAAGGGCAGCTTCCAGAGCACTGATGTGCACATGCAGAGAGAGCAGGGTGTGGGTGACTGATGAAGGCTAGCTAGGTGTGTGTTTACATGTGTTTACCATTATTTATTCAAGGAGCCTGTACTGAGCACTTTCCTCCTGTTTCCAGCATTCCTTTATCACAGTCACACATATTCCCCACCTGGGAGCAGAACTGAACACTGAGCCTCTGCTAGAGAAATGAGAATGAAGGTGTTTTTCAAACTGAAGTCAGTGTTATTTACATACTTTTGTCCCCATTGTCCCCATCATTGTTCCCAGTGATGACGACTTTGTACACACCATTTGTTACTAACACACGGGCAGCAGTATAAGTTGTCAGCAATATCCGATATTGACGCTCTTTTGGCTCTGTTTTGGTCTCCACCACCATTTGAGGGCTGTATCTGTCTCTTTAGATGCTAAATGCTGCACTCTTTTCACCAGATAGTCACTGTCTGTCGTTTGGTGCTGAACATTCGTACAGTTTGACTCTCTGAAATCATCTGCCTGAAGTAAAAAAAAAAAAAAAAAAGAAAAAACAAGGCTATGAAAGTGATGAAAGTGAACCAACAGGACCAATACAGTCAAGTTGCAGTCGGACGGATAAACAATTTGCTGAAATTCACTATAAATGCAGAGGTGAGCTGAAGCAACAGGTGATGAGTCTTTGTAGGTTCATCATTCAGTGACCCCTCTGACCCTGTAACAGTGGTTTAGATCCTCTTCCTCAAGTCGAGTCAGTTTTATCTGTATAGCCCAATATCACAAATTACAGGTTTGCCTCAGAGGGCTTTACAACCTGCACAGGATATGACATGAAAGTGTCCAAGGGGATGAAGAGCAGCATCAAGCTGTCGGCAAATCTTCCTCGCCACCACACTAAACCAGAAGAAGCCTGGCAGCACATCCTCCTCTCCACCATGCCAAATGGATGGAGCATGGGCAGCATGCCGTCCTCTCCACCAGACCAACAGATTAATTCTCTGTAGCAAGTCCTCCTCTCCACCACACCAATCAGATGAAGCTTTGGTAACATGTCCTCTTCACCACACCAAACAGCAAGATGCCCTAAATGCTATTATTTCCATTACCATTCCAAAAAAAATAATTTGCTATGAAATATTCCCATTCTGCGTGAATGACAAAAATATGTAATGAAAAATATATGGATTTAATCACATGAAAAACCCTCTATGTGTAGCTGCTTCAATGCAGTAACTACACTCATGTTTATTCTTCCTGTGAGCTTTGAACTTTATTGTCACCGCTTCCTGTTCTGCGGTAAAACCGGAGTCTCCCTGTGTGTGCATGTGTGTCCCCATTTTAATCCAGGCATTATATAATTCCCTAGAGACCAACTAGTTTGCTTTCATTTTCCAGGAAGTTTCTGGAGCCGTCCTGCTGTGAATCGTCTGTGAAAAGCAGAGGGCAAAGGCACCCTGAGGAGCTCCTCAGCTGTTCAGTGTTGCCTAATAAAGACAATGAAGCTGCGACACTGATGGCATAATTAGCTCGGGCCTACAGGATCTTGAGCCAATGTGATGACGTTCAACATTACCCATGATATTGGCTCCCATTTTCATGTTGCACACTGGGGGCTCCATTTTTAAATTATTAAATTACCTTTATCAATCAATATTGGCCATGTGTGAATAAAATGTCCTCCATACAAACCAGTGTTTCAAGTCTCTGAATTCTCCTCACGTATGAAGTAATATTACTCTTTCCATTTGATATATATGCAAAGGTGTATTTGAATGCTTCCAGCTGTGAGCCAGAAATTGTCCCATATCACAGTCAAATCACCACAGTTGTTGTCATTGTCTGCTAGGAGTTGTAGCATTATTCATGCTCATGCATGGATTTGTGTCTCGCTGACGTCGTCACTGCAGGCTGTGTCTCTGCTGAGCAGGTTAAAAAGAAGCTGCTTCAAATTCCTCATAATTTATACCTGAGCTCTAAAATGCCACACATCTTTTGGCCAATTGATGCATTCTACATAAAATTAAAAACTCATTTTTGATGCTTGTGTTAGGTACACCTTGCTAGTAAAAGGTTGGACCTCTTTTACCTTAAGAACTGCCTTAATTCTTTGTGTCATACCTTCAACAAGGTTTTGGAAACATTCCTCATAGATTTTAGTTCGTATTGACATGACAACATCACTCAGTTGCTGCAGATTTTTCAGCTGCTCATCTATGATGTGAATCTCTCATTCCACCACATCCCAGAGTTCTACTGGACTGAGTCTGGTGACTGTGGAGGCCACTGGAGTCCAGTGAACTCACTGTCATGTTCAAGAAAGTTTGAGATGATGTGACATGGAGTATTATCCTGCAGGAAGTAGCCATCAGAAGATGGTCCACTGTGGTCATAAAGGGATGGACATGGTCAGTATCAATACTCAGGTAGGCTGCACTGGTACTAAGAGGCCCAAAGTGAGCAAAGAAAAATTCCCCATGCCATGACACCACAAGCAGCCTAAACTGTTGAAACAGGATGGATCCATGCTTTCATGTTGTTTAATCCAAATTCTGACCATTGACCATCTGAATGTCGCAGCTGAAATGGAGACTCATCAGACCAGACAACGTTTTTCCATCTTCTATTGTCCAGTTGTGGTGATCCTGTGTGAACTGTAGCCTCAGTTTCCTGTTCTTAGCTGACAGTAGTGGCACCAGGTGTGCTCTTCTGCTGCTATAACTTCTTCAAGGTTGTGTGGTTATTTGAGTTACTGTTGCCTTTCTGTCATCTCCAACCTGACCATTCTCCTGTGACCTCTCACATCAACAATATATGTTCTCTCTTTCAGACCATTCTCTGTAAACCCTAGAGATGGTTGTAGTGAAAATCCCAGTAGATTTCTGAAATACTCAGACCAGCCCATCTGGCACCAACAACCATGCCAAGTTCAAAGTCACTTAAATCCCCTTTCTTTCCCATTCTGATGCTCCATTTGAACTTCAGTAAATTGTCTTGACCATGTCTGTGTGCCTAAATGCATTCTGTTGCAGCCATGGCTGATTGGCTGATTTGCTATTTGTGGTGACAAGGAATTGAACAGGTCTAATTAATAGTGTGTGTTGAATTAATAATAAAAAAAATAAGTATTTTTATCAGAATGTACCCATCCATCCATTTTCTACCCCTTATCCTCATAGGGTCGTGGGGGAGGGGGCTGTCCCTGCTGTCTTGGGTGAAAGGCAGGGTACACCCGGGACAAGTCGCCACCCCATCACAGGGCACATAGAGACAGACAACCACTCACGCTCACAATTCTCACATCGACTGTGAGAATTCAATTTAAATTAGCCAATTAACCTAATCCCCATGCATGTTTTTGGACGGTGGGAGGAAGCCGGAGTACCCGGAGAGAACCCGGTACCTTCTTGCTGTGAGGCGACAGTCCTAACCACTACACCACCATGCCACCCGGAATGTATCCATGTACATTGTGGCTAATTGCTCAGCTCCTGGTTTTGGTCAACATTGCCTTGGGTCCAGCCTGCATGTGTGACCATTTAAGTTTGCATAGCTGGTTAGATCAGCCCCCCAAAAACAGAAGAAGAGTTTGTTTGTAACAGTAATATATTCAGCAACCAGCATCAAAAAAGTCAATGAGCTTGGATCAGAGACCTGAAGTCCCGCCCCTCCTGCTGCATGAAGTGCTATTACAATCAAAGCTTATTTATATTAGTGCTACTGTTCACATTGCACCAACTTTGCACATTCTGAGATGCAGCTCACCAAGTGTGAAGGAGAGTGGATGAATGGTTCTTTGGTTATGGGAAGGCCACACATACATTCCTTGCTACCTCGTTAGATAATCTGACATGAGCTGGTAACTACTCACTTCTCATAGATGCATTTATACGAGTACAACTCACATGAAAGATCAGCTGGGTTTCCTCTTATATCCAAGGTACTGTACGTACAGGACTTTTTATCAAGCACAAAGGGAGCTCGCAGCCATTTTCTGCTACTACTGCTGATATCATGACAGCAAATAAAAGTAATTTCCTTTGTGTAACAAAAACTGTGCAGAAAATTAGGTGAGTGGAGGGGGTGGACAACAGGTCTTGATGAGGCCAGTTGCAGTGGGGAAGACACTGATCTTATGAAGGGAGGAACTATAACAGTTTATGTCCAGGTGGGAGGGGTCTTGATTTTTTTCAGCTGGGCTTTTTTGGTGAAGGAGCTGATGTTCAGCTCCCACTTGAGGTCCTGAATGATGTTAGACCCTAGGACCCCCAATATTATTCCTTTTTTCCAAAAACAACTAGTGAAAGCCAGAGTGTGATCACACTCGTGCCATAACAACAACAGCCTTACATGCAAGCTTAGAAAAGCTGGAAAATAGTTCAGAGGAGGTGATATAGTGGGAGTCCTGAGCATAGGACCCTTCCCCTCCTAAAACACCATGCTCATTTCCCTCTGTACCATGGTGAACAACATTACTCAACAGATCTATGATACTTTCACTATGTTAGCTCAGAGAAACTTTATTATAGAGCATAATTTCCTTCATGGCCCAAGGCGTAACGTAAACGTAGAAGAACGCTATATTGTCTGAGCTGCACACTGAGGAGAGATTACTGTATTTCATGAAAAATACAGACAACTGAATAATACTTCTCTCTAACAGCCAGTTGTGTTCACTTTAATGTTTAAGGTGCCCATTGGAGGTTTTTTTTGGAAACACACAAAAGCTTTTCCTGCTCTACTGTTGACATTTCAAATCCTACATGAGCTACGGTGGAATTCTCAAAACACCATAACCACTTTTCCTCAGTCTTGATAGAAAACTCCATGAGGTCAAAGAAAGATGTGCAGGAGAATTCATGAGGACCACTGCATTTACAGTCGACTACGCAATAACACCACAGCAGACGTTATTGATGCAGGTCTGCTGGGGTATCACCACAAGGAATTGGAGATAAGTTTTGAAGCATTGGAGCATATTTCCTTAGCTTTTCTAGTTTTTCTATTTCAACCGCTGTCCATGGAGCTGGATGGGGGGGGGGGCTCTAAAGAGGGGAAGAGGGGCTCGCCCAGGGTGCAATTCAACAAAGTAGAACAATGCCAGTGCTGGAGACATAATTCTAGCCATTGATTTCTACACTGATTCAGAGGGTCTGATGATTGTTGTTCACATATTTATGAATGAAATACATCTGATATTCATCACAAGTGTATGGAATTTGTCATCTGTTCGCCTGGGCACCTGATCATCCATCCATCCATTATCTACCGCTTAACCTGTGTAGGGTTGCAGGGGGCCGATCCCAGCTGTCATCACAGACAACCACTCACATTCACACTCCCCAGGGTCCTAAAGAGGAACTAAAATGTTACTCTTAACAGTAACATGTTACTTTTTGATGTAAGTTATCAGTAAAGTAATTGAGTTGCAGAAGTCCATTTTTAGAATACTCTGTTTTGAATAGATTTTATTTTCTCTCCTACAGAATCTATGGAGCAGTAATGCTGAGCAGTAATCAAAGCCTGAAATCCTGAAACAAAAACAACACATTTGTTGCCACTTCTTCTACTTTTGCAATCAGTGTTGAAAAAAAAACTTTTATTCAACAGATAAAATTGCCACAGGCAAGAGAACAGAACGTCCCAAAGAAACAGCGAACGAGCACAATACAAGTTTTGTCCATTTGTAAAGCCGCCATTGCAAATGTCTAGAGAACAAACAAGTTGCTTAATGTGGGAGTATCTTCTATTGAACACTAACAAAAAGCCATATGATTCTGATATAACCAGTCGCTCCCCTTTCATTTTCAGCCTTGATTTCTAGTCTACATTTGCTTTGTGTTTCTTTTTTTTTTTTTTTTTTAACCAAAGACATGATTTATCGGTGTGACATGCACCCAGGCTGCTTCAGGACTTTGCACAGCTTCCTGAACACACCTCCTTTATCTTTCCCTGCTTAAAGGCCTGAAATTGCAATCAGAGCTACACAGACACACCCACAGCGCTAAAAGCCTCGTACAATAATTTATATTTCATCTCGTATTCATTAACTTACTCAACCTCAGACTAAGATTCTCACCACCCTGATTTATACGCTTTATGAGAGGCTGTGTGTGTCTGTCTTAGTCCATCCATGAATAAGTGTGTGTGTGTGTGTGTGTGTGTGTGTGTGCATGTGTGGTCCATAGGAAAGAAAAGGGCCAGCATAACATGAACCCATTAAGGCCTCAGGGCTTATCTATTAACCGAGAATAATCTCTATGACCTTTCTGTCTTCGCTAATTTCACACAATAGTCTGACCTTTAAGCAAGTCTGTCACAGACATGCAGCTAGTTAAGATCTGTACCGCAACAATGACGCTTTATCCCAGCCGCCGACAACAAAGAGGGCTGTAATTACCTCCTCTATTATTACCGAGCCTCTTCTTCTTCTTCTTCGCTGCTTGTGGAAAGTTGGTATGAAGATTATTCATTTTAAGCTCATTGTGATTCCAAATTCATACCCGTTTGTAAATAATCTATATTGAGCTCCTCGCTGATGAATAATCATGCTTCAAATTCAATTTTGGTTGTATTGTAGCGTTGGTTTTTTTTGATCAGCATCAAAGGAGTATGCTCAAAGGCGTTGGGGGGGTGTGGAAGTTTGCGCTTCAACGATGAAATGATTCATTATTGGTTCTGGGGGAAAAAAGTCACAAATTAATATCTTCAATCTGGACAAAAACTGGCTAAATGACTGAAAATGACAAGTTGCACTTGAAGATAAGCTAAGTTAAGCTAACCGACTGCATGACTGTAGCTTTATTCACAGTACAGATATTTTCTCATCTAACTCTTGGCAAGAAAGCTAATGAGGGTCTTTCTCAGAGTCAATCTATTCCTTTTTACAGTGATGCATCAATGTGTCTGCAGTATTTTATGCTTGTGGCGAGTCAAGGTCTAGCCAGTCCATGTGTTAATGTGTCAGCTACTTTGCATACAGTACAGTAGTTTAGGGCAGCAGTTCCCAACATAGCTTAATGGAGGGGGCTTGGAGACAATTCATTATTATACATTAGACATTCGCATATTATATAGTCATTGACTGCTGACTCCTCACTCCTTGTACAGTAATTAGCCAGCAGCAGCTGCAAATGATCAACAACTGCTTTAGTAGGAAAAGACAAAAAAAAGAAAAAAAAAATCCTGCAATCACCTATGCTAAAAACGCTTTTGGTCACTTTTTGGCATTTGTTGTGGCTCAAAGACTGGCATCCATAAGCCCCTTTCACACTGCACGAAAATCCTGCGTCGACCCAGGGGGGCCACATTTTGAGGGGACACATTTGCATATGCGCAATGGATGCACATATGCGCTACCGAGAGACGCACGGCGCGTACAGCATCAAATCAGCTCGAAGAAGGAGAGAACGGTAATCAGACTGCAAATGTGTCACTGCAGTGATTGACAGCGCTTAACGTCTGACCAATCAGAGGGGAGCACCGGCAGGCACTTGCAGAGAGACTGAGGAATCGTTCTGTTGTCCGAAAGACACCATGAGTCGGTAGTGAGTAAAGCAGGCAGATATGTTGTTGATGAAATTAAACTACAGTATGTGGCATGGTTTACCTGAGCTGCTACTCATTAGAAAGGAATCTCTGTCTAGACTGGAGATTTTTTTTTTTCCCAGCAGCCCTGATTAACATTTATTGAATGTCTTGTTAACAATCTACGTATTCACCTCTGATTAAAAAAAGTAGTAAAATGACAAGTTGGTGGCCATAGATATTGATAGGATTTAAACTTTAGCCAATATATTTAGCCTCTAGCATAATTTATGTTGATAGTGTTGTGCTAATAGTAGTAGTAGTAGTAGTAGTAATAGCAGCAGTAGTGGTATTTGTATTATAATAAAATTTCGCACAGGGCCCCAATTTGGTCAGGGCCGGCCCTGCTCCAGTCGACCAGGGAGTTTATCGGCTCGTCTGCAGTATGAAAGGCGTCTCACATTGACCCATTAATATACCCGTTGATGTGAAGCCAATCCCGATGTTCATGTTCATTCACAGCTTGTATAGCGATCTGGCCCACCATTTTATTGATCATGGCAGTATGCATTGGACATTGTCCAATCGGAGCTGAGTTTGTACACTGCAAAGCAGGAAACAACAACGCTAACATGTGACCCGCTGACGTCCATGCTGTCCAATATTTACCTTGCAGTGTTGCAGCACATTTAAATGTGCAGTGATGTGTTGACAAAACTGGCAGCAGCTCTCACAGCGGGAGGTCAGACCCGTGGCAGCTGGCAGCGTGGGTCAGCCCTGGTTAGAAAATCTTGCGTCGACCCGTTAATTTCAGTGTGAAAGAGGTAATCAAAAGGTTTGGCCTCATTTTGAACTGTACCATTTGCAGATTAAGTCTATTTCTGTTGATGTTTTATTATCTTCCGCCATCGCTTCCATTTTGGGGGTAGAGAGGAAGACACACCTGGTGGTCTACTTTTCTAGTTCAAATTATCCGAAACGTTTAAAGGGACCATTGCTAAAAATGTGTAATGTTTTAATGGAAACTAAAGGAAATGGAAAAGTATAGTTTGTTATATACAGCAGCGTAAAAACTCTTTAAACAGAAATAAACATTTACACTGTCTGACATGTAACAAAGCCACTGCTTCATCAGTACTGTCCTTTTTTCTTTAGTATCGCAGGTGTTTGTGAGCTGTTGTCTCCCTAATGGTTAAAGTTCTTTGCTTTCAATTTGTGGCAACACTGGGAGTTGTTTGTTTTTTGTTTTTTTTTTTCAAGCATGCCTGCACGCTTCATTTGTCTTCTTCACTTTTTACCACAATCTGGTCATTTGATTTCCCTCAGCGACTTCTTTAGAGCAACAGAATGGAGGCTTAAGGATGAACATAAACTGAGCCCCTTTTCCTCCATGACTTCATTTAATTGACTAATCTGCTCTGCCCTGCCCATGAGCGCAGTAAGCCAGTTGTCGACTCAAAGAGGCCCCTCACTTCACATAAATGAAAGAAAAACTAAAACATCCAAGAGCAGAGCTGGATTTCGCCCTAAACACAGAGAGGGGAAGAGACTTGTGAATTCTATTAAGATGTATGAGCAGACAGTTGCCAAAGCCATTTAATCGTGCTTCCATTCTGCTTAATCCTAGCCCTGCAGATGTGTGCCTGTAGGTGAAGCAGGACAGAGAGACGTTGAGTCATGCAGCCAGCCAGAAGAGAAAAAAAAAAAAACAACAAAAAACAGCCAACTAGCCTCCTGCAGATGAAACACTATAAATCAGGTGACAAGAGGATAAGTCAATTTCCACGTTAAAACACTTTTTGCAGGTTGTGTGAAATATGTGCGCCAGCACAAAGGTTGAATACGTAGGTGCTGAATATAGGCCCTAAATTTAGACGCTGAGCCTTCCTGTCACCTCTTTCACACACTCTGTCTTTCTCTTTCTGACTGTCTATTTCTCCACTTCACATTCTATCATGGACAACATAAAACAGGGTGTGTAAATTGTGCCGCAGACTTGAAAGAGAGGCGACACGTGTAGTCATAAATTTGCATGATGGACAAGAGAAGGAGTCAGAGCAGGAGAGGCCAGACACCCGTGGATATCCTGACATGCGTTTGACATTTTGATGTAGTGCAAATGCAAAACCATTTTCATGACTCCTGCTCTGTGCGACACTGTTTTTCATATTGGTTTTGACTCAGTATTATCACAGGTATATCATACTGCTTTAACATGGGTGCAGGATTTAATTAACTGAAGGATTTCACTCAATATTAACTCTTTTAGTGCCATAAACACTAAACACACACACACACACACATACATACACATATATATATAAATATATATATATACGTCTTTCTTTTTTTGGCAGTTGGCACAAGAGGGTGCTCTCACACAGCCTGTGAGTAATATTGGGGGGCTTCTGGGATTTGTAGTTGGGACATAAAGAGACGATCGAGATTAGAGAGCAAAACAAACTGAATCTGGAGAAAAAAGTGGTGTTTATGGTGAAACTGATCTCTGCCTCTGATAAAACAAGAATGGAACAAGGTAAAAATATTTTTTTTACATGATGAAATAGAGAGTCTTTTTTCTTTCTTTTTTTTTGAGCTATTCAGTGTTTTCAGACTCATAGTACAAAATATTCTGTGGGTCTTGAAAGGTGACCAAATGGCCAAAAATGCTGGCACAAGGTACTTTCTGTTTTTAAAGAAAGGGCTGGGACTCAATAAGTTAAGCTCATGCATTTCTTTCCACATTTAGAAAACCAAACTTGAGTTTTGGGGGGAAAAAAAGTAATGTTTTGGCTTAAAATAAGTACTTCACGTTTGGTTTCACACAAGAAATGAACAGAGATCTCCTGGATAAAAGTCACACATTTGATCCATCCATCCAAACTGTCTTCATCCTTATGAAAACAGACTTTTTTTTAATTCAACATAACTGACAATTCAGTTTCACTGGGAATGTAATGAAACATGCTAAGCTAGCCAAAAAATTCAGTAAAGCATTTATTCAAAAAGCCAGCACATTTTTGTTTACTTTATTATAAATGATGTTTTAGCCTTCAGGTCCTAGAACCACACCAGATATACCATATATAATTTATAAATGTATCCAAGGATGAAATACCAATCAGAAGGTGCCAGCAGCCTGGGGTGGACGGTGTGCAGGATACCTCAAGGGCATGGAAAATACCAGAAATGGAGCCCCGGGGCGGAATGATTAGCAAAACAATGTAAAATAATAGTAAAAAAAAAACAAACTTGACAGCTCTGCTTTATATAAATATGCTGAACACTGTGTCCTTTCTTGCTTTAACATGATGATTCCTGACATCAGAGCACAGTAAACAGGCTCGCTACATGGACTAAAAGTGATTGCTGTAACTATGGTTCAGTTGCGCTCAACCAGTCTGCTGTTAAATACAGTGAAGCAGACAGAGCAGCGTGGGTGTGTCACTGTCACTGTCAATAAGTTCGCTTTATTAATAAGCAGCTGTCTCCTTGATTAATAAGTAAGCAAGTGTGGGTGGGTTAAACAGCACAAATCTGCATAAAAACACAATGAACCAGCTATCGGAGAGGTGTCTTTCATCTTCTGCCCTTCCTCTTTGTTATTAGCTGGGGTATTTCTTTTATCCCTGCTTTTTTTTTTTTTTTGCAGTGTTAGGCAGAGGTTAGTGAGAATTATCCTGGGGAATGTAGGTAAATAACTATCTAAGTTAGGCTGAATCATCTATGGCTGTCAGCAGAGCTGACTCGGACCGAAATTTTATTTGGAGCCATCACTGTCATGTCACGTCAAGCTGCCTAAGTTAAGTTTATTTTTTATGTGTTGTCTCATCCTGTTTTATTTTGTCGTAATTGTCTTCCCTCTCTTTTCCACCACAACACGTCCTGCCCTGCTGTTAGCGATTGTCTGCCCTGCCCCTGATTGTTTCCAGCTGTTTTCCCATTTCCTCATGTTTCCTCACCAGTCAGTCCATGTCCATGAATACCAAATCTGTCAGGTGTAAGACTGTTACTGTGTTCTCTGAGCGTGTATCTTTGTCATTTTGTTTGTCAGAGTTTGTGTTGTTACTTTCTATTTTTTTTCTCTCACCTTCTGTGAGCGCCTTTAGTTTGTTAGTTATTTTAGTTCATTGCCTTTTCCTCATTATCTTAGATTATAATCTTAGATTATTTTCTCTTTAGAGAGGTTTTTGTCCCTTTATTTATCTCATTCCTACGGTCACTAACACCTTTTCTTTGTTTTCCTAGTTCAGTTATTTCCCTTGTATGTCAAATGGTTTTTGGTTTAGTAGAATAGTCAGTTTCTAGTCTGGTGTTCCTTGTTATTCAAGTGATATTTTGTTTGTTAATAAGTTTGTTAAGAAATTCTTTTCTTTTGAAAACCTTTCTGAGAGTCGTGCATTTGGGTTCGACCTTGCCTTCTCTTGTTCTAACAATCCCAAATCATCAATATCATAGGTACAAAATGAACACACAACAACATGCCATTTTCCTGACCTTTCTTGGCATATGATAATAATAATAATAGGCTAAAATGCAAATACAGCTACCACAATTAACACTCACAACGAGTTACAATTATTTATACTTTTTATACTGCTCTTCTTTCTCATACTAGATATTGTAAATAGTGACTGTCTTTATATTGCTTTTTAATATTGAGATTCCATTTCTTGCTGTTGCTGCAGTGTAATTTCCCTGGGTGGGATCAATAAAGTAATTCTATTCCATTCTAGGTACAACAGTAACAACATAAATTGATGGGGACCGCTGTGGCTCAAAAACAGGTCATTTATTGATCGGAAGGTTCTGGTTCATATCCCGGCTCCCTCTAGGTGCTCCTGATGAGCTGTTGGCTCCTTGAATGGCAGCCTCTGGCATCAGTGTATGAATGTGTGTGTGAATGGGTGGATGGGGCATGCAGGGTAAAGCTGGTTTGAGCTGTCGGTAGACTGGAAAAGCACTATACAAATGCAACATCATAAGATAGAGGCTACCACCCACATGTGGTTATAATAGGTACCAAAAACAGCATGCGTCCACTTTTTAACATGCCACTGGTTTGTCCCAGGCCCATTCAGTAAACATCTGGAAGTGTCTTTGGGCAAAATACTGAACCCCAAAATGATGTGAATGAGAATGTTCACTGCTCCTGAGGAACAGGTGGTATGGATGGGTGGCTGCTGACTATTGTTGTAAAGTGCCGTGAGACGCTTTGGCTCTCCAAAAGCCTGACAATACACATAAAACAATAAACACAATGTTACTCACCATATGTTTCACCAAATTTCTATTCAAGGCCGAGAAGGAAACATCGTCCTCAGCACTCTAAACAACCTCCAAATGATGATTTAAATTTGATTTTTTTTCTCTGGCACAGTGGTGTGTCCAGACTTTTTTTTGCAGGGGTGGCCCAAGTGGAGCATTAAGTCATGCGGGGGGTAATCAGGATTAGGTGTCAGTTATTGCGCAAGGGTGCACATCAACATAGCATGACTTTTTTTGTCTTTTATGATTAATTTGACTACTAAAATCTTAAATGTTAGTAATTAATTAATTAATTAGTATGAATTGGAAAAATAAATAGAACTTATAATCATAACACAACTAAATGGGACAATACAAGTGTAATAACAGCATTCTGGTGCTGCTCCTCAGATCAGAGGTTGAATTGCAAACTACTGTAATGGTGCTTTTCCACTACACAGTAACGGCACGGCACGGTACGGCCCAGTTGTTGCTTTTCCATTATAACTGAGTACCTCCTCGGCGTGGGCGGGGTCGTCATATGGCAGTGTGAAACTGCCGAAACTTCATTTGCATGCGACACAGAAAACTGGGAAGAAGAAGAAGAACAACAACAGCACAAACAATGGAGGACAAGGAAGCGATCATGTATTTGTTGCTCACTCTGTGAATTTTTGTCACGCACAAAGCGAAAGAAGAGAGACAGAGAGACTCCAGGAAGTGTAAAAATTGCGAAGCAGTTGCCGGTTTTAAAAATGGCGGAGTTGAGTTGCTTTTGGCTTTTACAGTCCAATCGGACGTCCCGCATTCACTGGCGACACTCGTTGGCCAATCAGAGGAAGGCACGTCACGTTTTAGTATCGCTTCGGCTCGCTTGGAACCAGGGCTGAGGAGGTACGAAAAAAATACCTAGTACCAGGTGCGAGGTACCAGTGGAAAAACGTCACAACCGTGTAGAGCCGTGCCGTACCGTTCCGCATCTGTCGGAAAGCACCTGACGAACTGACTGACGATCAGTTGTGACATATGGGTGGAACCTGGGGTGGCCAATCAGATTTCAGCTCCTAGACACGCCCCTGCTCTGGCAGAGTCAGAAAAAAAACTCAAATCAACAATTAGAAGCATTTATGTAACAATGCAACAAAATCTTAATATACTTGACTAAATGTAATGAGCTTCCAGAAGGTATATTTGTTATGTTGCCTTTCTAAAATGTATTTGTATCTTGTAAAATCAATGGTTTAATTTTTTAGTCCTACCAGAAATTCCCCTTTAACTTCCCAAGACTTGGGTTTTAGAGTGTATCAGTGGATCTCTGAGGTGCTCGCCAGCAGTCTGAGCACATCTCCAGCAGACTGAGGAAGGGCATCTAGTCGCTGGAGGATTTCCATACCTGCCTGCCGCCTCGGGTAATCTTAAGTACATCACACATCTGGCTGAGCTTTATTTCAAGAGTCTAGAAAATAGATAAGCGAGTGACAGAGATGGAGATAACACTAATCCCCAGAGTGCCACCGAGTCCAAAGGAGTGGCCACCGCACAACGATAAAGTAATGAAGGGCCCGGGGCCACAGCAGAGCCATGCTGAAACAGAGGAGATGGGGGGAAACAACAGAGGGAAAAAGAGGTGGAGATGAAGAAGAAAGAAAAGAAGAGTTCATGACTGTGTTGAACTGAAGGGTGTGTCCTTCTTTATCACAGCCATATAATACACTGCACTGCCAGGTAACATTCACCATGGACACCAACTGTTTTAAGACATGATGTTACAAATAGTGCAGCACTTTGCCTCATTGCCTTCAAAAATAATGCTTCTGAACAAGCTCTGATCCGAGGCCCTGACTGAGAGGATGACATCATTTGTCAAACAAATGTGCAATAACTTAATTCCTGCAATGTGCAGTAACTTTTTGGAGCAATAACTTTGCCTTATGAAACTTTATTTATGTCTTTTCTATTTTAGTTTTTTTAAGCCTGACCATTTTTTACATTTGACTAAGCACCAAGTGGAGCAGCGCTGCGAATTTCATTGTATGCACTGTGATATAATGACCATAAAGGCTTTTGATTGATATCCAACATGTATATGACTATAACAATGGCTCTACTGTTAGGGGTTAGGTCTGGGTTTAGGGAAAAACTCCTTGTCTTTTGTTGAAGTGAAGGTGCATGACGTGATTTTTTTTGGCCATTTTGAGAAAGTGAAAACACAATATCTTGTAAAACTAAAATAAATTTCTGTCTGTTTAGACATCCAGTAGAACTCTAGTCTTATTCTTCTAATTAGGTCAAAATTAAAGTTGCTGGACATTAAACTGAAACAATGAACTGAAACATGTTAAAGTGCTCCATAGTGCAGAGAGGAAGTGCAGACTGGGTGATAATTTATGTTTTAACAATATACATGTTCATTTGATCCATTCTTAATATTAAATACAGCTTTAATTTTACCAAAGTAATGCAAAACAACTTTTACTGTTGGTAGAAAACAAACAGCAAATTCAGGCATTTTGTTGCTGCTGTTGTTTTATTTATTTATTTATTTATTTTTTGAACTAAAATCATCTTCCCTCAGCTGACATACCTGACACGGTGAAGATAACCAATATGACCACACCATGTATAAGATAACTACAGTGAGATTGGGGATTAATGGCAAAGAAAACAATGCCCACATTAATTGCTTAAAGAACAACCATAGCAGTGAGCTGATTTTTCTATTACATTTTAATATCCCTGCCAAGCATGTCATGATAATAAAATCCACTTATGCCCTAATACAATTTCATACTAGGTGAGAACATTTTAGTTTCCAATTACAAGAACATCGGAGATAAGCAGGAATTATAATGAGAATGTTTTCCGAAGGGAGCTGCTTAATGATATAGAAAACACCATTCAGTGGTTGCCTACATTACAGCAGTAGTGCTCCACAGTGTTCTCCACCCACCATATTGTGAGTGCAGCTCCAGTCGCAGCAGTTTGGCTGTGAAGACAAGGGCAAAGAATGACAAATCTCTTCAGAGCGACATCTCTCTGACAGACCTGAATAAAATGTTTGACTAAAGTGTCAAATATTTGAACTCTTTGAACCGCTTGACGTGCTCTTGATCTATCTCACCAGACAGTTTCAAAAGTGAACACGACACCCCGGTAGAAGATAATAGGAACAGAGCTCTGAGGTTTTTTTCTTTTACCTTCTATCTTACTGCGATATGGAAGCATCTATGAATTCATAGAATTACTCAGAAAGCAAACACTCTTGATGTTTTCACATATATTATCTTAAATTTAAAAACTGATCACAAAAATAGCAAGAGGGCAGCACGGTGGTGTAGTGGTTAGTGTGGGTTCTCTTCAGACACTCTGGCTTCCTCCCACCATCCAAAAACATCCATGGGGATTAGGTTAATTGGCTAATTTAAATTGCCTGTAGGTGTGAGTGTGAGTGTGAGTGGTTATCTGTCTCTATGTGTCCTGTGATGAAGATGAACGATGAACCCTGCGATTAACTCCCAAAACCCTCTGTGAGGATAAACGGTTGATAACAGATGGATGGATGGAAAAATCGCAAGACAGATCTTGACTTGAACGGCTTCCTCTGCGTTACTTCCACATACATCAGTGATTGAGGCTTAAGACAAATGGCATCCTATTATCCTGGCGGTGATAGAGGCAGTGTTGAAATATTTAGGATGGCAAGTTGATGTTAGTGTTGCGAGTTAGTTATGCTAGTTTTTAGAAGCTGGTGGGCAGCACTGTCTTATTTGGCTAAATAACAGCTAACATAGTCTATTATATCTATTATTATGCTGTCACCAAGTAATTTTGGCCAGGACCAATGTTAGGGTTAGAGTTAACATTGGTCCTGGACTATTAATTATTTGGTGATATCAGATCATACCCGTCACCTCGGGGTAAGACAACTTTTGTTGTTGAGTATATACTCAAAAACAAATGTCTAGACAGTATTCTTTTTGTGAATTGATGTGATAAACCAAAGGCTTACTCATATTTAACACCTTTCACTGGTCACCTTTCATTCTATAGCTGGTTTGATTATATATACTGAGCCACAAAAAAAAACGATGGGTCCAATCAATGTATTATCATGTTTTTGACATTTCATTGCGGCCGTTCAAATTAATCGAATTCAACAAAATTTACTAGAAATTCTCTGGCTTGAGTGTTGCTCGTTTGCACAACCAAAAAGTGGTCATGTGTCACCAATGGCTCCCACTTTCCGTGGCCACACGTGTTTTTACATGCTACACACTTGCTCCAATGCTGACTCATGACAACATGACATCCACAGCACACCTAAAGTGCCTCCATTGTTATCCATCCCTCCCTACCCCTTCATTTGCATTTCTTTTGTGGCTCAGTAAATGATGTCTTAGCTTTCTCCACTTGGTTGTTTTTCTACTGATGTTCTTATTCTTAGTTTTCGGCCCTCCTTATAATACTCTTTGCTGCTGTAACAATGCAAATTTCCCTGTCTGTGGAACGAATAAAGGATTATCTTAAGTGACGTGTTATGGGGCCAAAATACTGTAGTTCCTGAGTTTCTACTGACCTGTTCTATACACATGGCATAATTTGGATTTTAAAATAATTTTTGAAGCAAAAATGAAAAACTGCAGATATAGGGGATCCACTTTCATAGTTATTTAATGCCAATTTTAGCCAATGCATTAGTATATTAAATATTGTTATTATGTGCATTACTCTGTAATCTATGCAGGTTTTGTGCATTTTTTTTTAATTATTGAGGCTTTTCATCATATGAATTTAGCTAGGTGCATGCAAAACAAATTCAAGTTAGAAAATATTGATGAATGACCGTACACGCTCAGTTACTCAATTCACTGATTAATCAATTACTAAAGAAAACAAATCACAGACTGGCTTAATAACTAAACCAAATAAACAAATTGCAGCATGAAACATGTCTGTCTCTCACTGAGAAAATGTCTCTATATTTTGTGCAGCATAACTAATATGATGAATCCATCAACTTCCTCCAGTTATTTATGATGCCTTAACCACATTCATCACAACTCATTTTTAATTAGTACTGAATGGCTTATGTCGTAATGACGGAGAAGGGGTTGGGATGAGCATATTAATATGTGGCAGAGCTGTCCCCCCATCATGCATCAGTTCAGCATCCATCCTCCATTAGTGCTGCAGCAGCTCCATCCTTCCTCCCTGTCAGAGAGGACAGAAGTGAAGCTGTCACCGCAAAATCATGTGTCTCTATCAACTCACAGGCACATCGTGATTATCGAAAATGACTGAGTTATGCATATACAGTGCAACAGTGACACGTTTAATTAAAATAGTAAAACTTGGGCTACGGCTACAGCTGTTGAGGACATCTGTTCATGTTGAGAGAACATGCACTTTCTGAATTTTTTTCCACCCTCACTCTACTTGGCACTGTCCCCCCACATAACACGTCATGACCCTGAGACCAAACCAAACTACTGAATATTTATCAAAACCTGCCAAAAATGTCACAAGTCCTTTTGTGAAGGCTGACTTTTTCTGGCGATACAAGGAATCCGTGGGTATTCATACAATATTTATGGGTGAAAGCACAATAGAGGGAGAGATTTACAAAGGTGTCAACTGCTTAGCTGCCTGTTGCATAAGCCTGTATGCACACACACGAAAGCACAAGCTGATAGCTCAATTATCAAGCTCACTTCCAGCTGCCTCTCCATCAGCATCATAAGAGTGGAAATGCGCAAGGAGGGAAAAAAAACAAAGGCTAATGTTGTTTGTCAGGGAAAAAAAGCCCCATCTTTTCACCTGTTCGTCCACTGTTGGAAAAAAAAATAGCAAATAATTAAAAAAGTGCCGCTCTTGTAAAAAATGTATTCTTCATTTTCTTACATATAAGAGAGCATTTGGTTGTATGTGTATGCATAATAGTACAGAAGGATGAATATGACTGTGTATGCCAAAGTCATACAATATTTAAATACTCCCATGGTGCTTCTACATGAGGGAAATATTAAAAGCACGTCCATAGCTGCTGCTCCCTGCTTCACCAACTGTTCTGGCTTAGAGAGAGAGAGAGAGAGAGCGAGCTGGGCTTAATCATCAGACGGAGGAGAGATTCCCTTCAGAACTGCCGAGTGAACTCAAACCCAGCATCGTATCCCTGCGACTCTGCCCTTCCACAAGGCTTGATATTTAATGCATACGTGCAGCGGCTGGCAGTGATGGACGGGGGGAAAGCTGAAGCTGACGTTCCACTGTCAAAAATGCAAAGCCGTCAAAACAGACCCACCTCTGTGTAACACATCCCAAGAGGAGATGGAAAGAGGTGGAGGGAGAAAGGAGAGAGCGCTGAGGGAAGAGAGGAAGCAAGTGAAAAGGTGAGGTGACAGAGGATAAAGACGTACTGCCTTTAAGAGAGAAAAAAAAAGAAATTAAGGATCAATGGACCGGTCACAAACACATGTGGTAGTAAGTCAACTGAATTCATGAATGTTGCATTTAAATTTCATTTTTTAAATGATGCTCAAAGCAAACCCAGAGGCCACAATATTTTAAGACTGAACACAGAGTCTAAAGAGGTAAATACGTCTGACCTAACTGACAACTGACAAGCCACTGTGTGTCTTCTTACTGTACAAATATTCAGCTAGCTTAATCTCTGGACTCACACTCACTGGTATGGTTGGCTGTCAAGCAGTGGCGTGGATAGACTTTTTGAAGGGCAGGGGCAAAAAGAAAAAAAGGGCACCTATGCATTGTTGCCAATGAAGAGGGGACTGAAGTTAATTGTGTTTTTGAGGGCACTTTAGTACAGGTTTTTGCTAGCCTGAGAACCCAGACTATCACATGAAATGTATCGTTTGTACGCAGTCCATAGGCAGAGTTGAAGCCTGTGGGTGGATCAACCATTGTCACCATCAAACTGTCTCTGGATGTAATAGGCCAGCAGTATGACCACTCAGAGCAACAGACAATGTGATGCTACCAGCGGAGCCAGCTGGTATATTAGACTTTTGCCGTAACCAGTCGGCAAAACAGCAAATACATCCTTCATTAAAATGGATAACTTGAGTGTTTCTTTCTGCTCAACTTTCAAAGAAAAGCCCAAGTCTAACTCTCAAAATCAATGACAGAGCCGATTTAAACAACTGCTGTTCGTTAGCCACAGACATCTTCCTTGTTCTGCTATCTCCAGCATCACACAGCCCTGTCGTCATCTTGCTAAGCCCTCCCCAACGACTCCTAGCTGGAGCCAGGATTAGCCGCTATGGTGCACCACTAGATCATCCTTCTAGTCAAAAATATTTTCTGCCACTAGGCTGAGTCTAGATTTCTAGGCTAGGTTTTTGCCATCCAAGAGGGCATTTTATCATATTTTACTGACTAAAAAAATCTTTCTGTCCCTCAGCCATCAGACTCCTGAACAGCTGACAGGAGTCTTCAGCCATGGACTACCTCTGCTCAACATTGCACATTGCACTACAGCCTGTATTTTTTTACTGCGTACATTGTCTTTTGTCACATTGTTGCTTTATTTATCTTTAACCTGCCTTTATTTATCTATTTTTTTATTGTTTTTTTTTTTTTTTACACTTTATTGCTCGGCATTCATTGTGGATGGGAAATAAAGTATTTCATTGAACAGGGAAACAGGTTTCCTTACTGTTCATATGATAATAAACACTTGAATCCTTGAATCCTTTAACCAGCCAAAAAGGCAGTTTACTGTTTTTTCTACCCAAGAGGGCAATTTTTGTGTTTCACCAACCAGGGGGGCACTTTGGCATGTTTTTGCCCCCCGAGAGGGCACTTTAACAACCCACAATTGGGCCCCTCCAGTGTGCATCACTGCTGTCAAGTCATGAGCTTGCACTTGTCTTTGACCCTTGTGGGAGAGTTCACTCTTGTCAGTGTCTATATTGTTGGGCAATTTTGTAGCATATCTACAATATAAACATGTAATTCTGCAGCTACATGACCAGATAACTTTGCACTTTGTATGGCTTTAAAAATACCACACAGCCCAGGTATGATAAGACATCCATTCTGAAGTCATGTGTGCAGCACATTTAGATGATGTAGACAG
This sequence comes from Synanceia verrucosa, assembly GCA_029721515.1. Taxonomy (NCBI): domain Eukaryota; kingdom Metazoa; phylum Chordata; class Actinopteri; order Perciformes; family Synanceiidae; genus Synanceia; species Synanceia verrucosa. Next base: position 7,012,949 of record CM056554.1, on the reverse strand, counting down.
TAGATGAATATTCAGCTTTCACCGCACTGACATAAATCTCATCCACGAGCCAAGGCCTTCACACCGGGGGATGCACTCAGCAGGTTTTCCATCATTACAGACATCATGTTGTGGAACCTGTAATGTATACAATCCTCTAACAAGCATGAGAGCGATGACACATTTGCCAAATAAAACACATACAGTGCTTTTTCAATGACAACACCAGCCATATCTTACACCCAACAGGCTTGTGCTGGAATTTGTTTTGGTACACGCTGTGATATCTATTCTGAAATATGTGTTGATGTTGCCACATAGCTGCATCATGTCATATCTCACCCAAATGTTGCCGTTGCATGGATCATAATGGAGCGTTTCCATCATGCAGCAGGTGTTTCAAAGCGTCATTCTGCAGGATGCTACGCCTCAGGGAATAAGTACACTGAGACATGGTGCAATTCAGCCTTTAAAGTCTGCTTTCTTTTATTTTCCTTTACACTTGTTTTTAAGAATATGAAATTCTGGGCACATTAACTTAACTTGAAATCTTCAATATGCCTTTTTGACACTGGTTTAAAAATGACATCCTATAAGTGGTTTTAGCCTTCGCTTTCATCAAAATGATTTTATTTAATCCTGCAATACTCACAGAGTAATTCTAAGTCTATCTCATGCATTGAAGTCTTGAATGAATGAATGTAGTGTATCTTACACAGTTTACCTGACAATGACAAAGGCACTTGGTCCAATTTCACTGTATTAGGTAAGCTGCAGGAGTCAGACAGCAAAAAATGATTGTGTGTTCCTCATTCATCAGATCAAAGCTCTCAGTGCCTGCTGGGTAAAGACATGTTGTTGTGCTGCTGTTTGAGGCTGTCATTTCCTGCAACTGCCCATTGTTGCTCATTCATCTATGGCAGGTAACAGCAACACAGTTCTGACGAGCAAAAGAATTCAGGTCAGTGGGAACAAATACTGGTCGTCCCTGTAAACGTATATGTATAATAATATGATGAAATGTTTCAATGAGCAAATTTTATTGTGGATGATTGAAGAAAAAAGGAAGATCCAACACAGAGATGAGATCTGGGGTTGGGTCTTGGCAAGGACTTCACGATACGTATCATATCGTGATACTTAAGTCACAATACAATTATTGCGATATTGTAAGGTTGCGATATATTGTGATATTTTACACATGCATGTATATATCATAGGGCTATCAAAGTTACTGTGTTGTTGCACATTATTATTTTTATTTTTTATTCAACTTTTTATTTCAGTGTGTAGAAGTCATTCTGGATTCATAATCGGCCTAAACCATGACTTTTTTGGGGGAAAAAACTCTATTGTAAGAAATTAAAAAATCAATATTATATTGGAAGAAAAAGTATATATTGGCAATATATTGCCACATCAATATTTTTACCCACTCCTTGTCAAGACCACATGCTCCTCAGCTGCTTTTAGAATGTAGTTTTAATAGTTTTAATGTAGTTTTTTTTTGTAAAGGGGCTTCTTAAATGTGAAGTGAGATTAGTTCTGTGAGTCTTCAGTGGAAATAACAGAGGGAAATTGGCCTCATATGCTGGCAGATGTACAAATCAATTAGACTTAACCCATGGATGACGAGTACCCAGAGAGACGAAATCAGAGCAGCTCTACTATTACATTATTAGTGAATGACAAGCCATATTATGCTTTAAGGTTACACAGGATGGGATATGAGACGAGATTGGTTCTTTCCATTCAGACTGAATGTCAATGATTGGCCAGAGTTGTTACTGTCCTGCAGCTGCCACAGAGGTCTGATTCTTTTCCTTCCTTTTTCTGAACACATAATGTATTGACTGCTCTCAGGATGGAAGGACCATTTCACCCAGTATAACAAAAAGTGCTTCTGAACAGGATTACTTTAACTGATATGTAAAATCAAGGCATGAGTCAGAAAAAAACAAATCAGATCGAAAACATTTGCAGCCTGCAAAACCTGAGTGAGTGGTATTATGAAATACTCCAGTCGCACCACAAACAAGTGAATGTGGGCGTGTAGGCAACTGTAAATGAACTGCAACCAAAACTAAAGCAATTTGTGTGAACTATCCATCCATCTTAGAGATATACATTTGCATTTTTTGGGGGGATTTTTATATTCAGATGCAGAGCTACTTCATTAAGACTGTGATTGGTGAGCCTGGGCTGCTTGTGTTTCAAGACAGGCTCAGCTATCGTCTCTATTTCAGTCACACACATCTTGCAAAGCCAATTACACTGCAAATCTTATGTTCACTGCGATCACTGCCTCCATCACAGTGATGGAACGTAAACAGGCTGACAGCACATGGCCATTTTCCTATTCTGTAATGAGACAAGCAGAAATATAATTTAAAGGAAATAATTCTAGTTATGTACTGTAAGTGCATACATACCACATCTACTGTATATCATAGAGAAAATGAGGCAAAGTTACTGTGGGTATAATTAAAAGTAGAGACAATGATCACATACAATGTATGGTGGTGTTTATCTGCCACAAGATGGCTGCTAACTTACTGCTTCAAGTGAGCTTAAATAGTATTAACTCTTGCCATTGATGTATCATTTAAAATCCAATGCTTGAGTGCCATTGATGTAATAATACGTCAAAGTGTTTTTTCAGGTTAGGGTTGGGTTAGTGGTCTCCTGCAGCCTGTGAGTAATACTGTGGCTTCTGGGAGATGTAGTCAGAACATAAAGAGACGGTATACGCCACAGAGATCAAAGCAGGAAGTGGAGACGATCGAGATTAGAGAGCAAAACAGAATCTGGACAAAAAGTGGTGTTTCTGGTGAAAGTGGCCTCTACTCTACCTCTGATAAAACAAGAATGGAACAAGGTAAAAACAAACTTTTTTTTCATGATGAAATAGAGAGTCTCTTTTTTCATTTGAGCTATTCTGTGTTTTCAGAGACATGGTATAAAATATTCTGTGGATCATGGATTATGACTCAAAATGGGTAAAAACGCTGGAACAAGGCACTTTCTGTTTTATAAAACGGCTGGCACTCATTGAGTTAACTGTACTGGTGAAAGTGTTGTGAAAACTGAGCTAAACTTGAATTGTACTGAAACTGCTTTGCATCTCATTGTTTCAAATACAGCATGTATAGATTTTTGACTTATCAGTGGCATTTCACATGGCTACGATGCTTTTGTGCTTTTCAAAGATCACTTGTCGATCAAACCTTTAAATCCAATTTGATCATTCGGATCATCACTCTGCTGTGGCTGATGCATCCATTACTGAATGTGTCACCTCCTGTGCAGCAGAGTGTTAACGGAGTGTTTAAAGTCACTCACGAGCTGGAGGTTGAATCACTGTTGTGTTTCATCAGTAAGCAATAGAGAGACCATCAGGCAGAGAGGGAAGTGCTGTGGACAGCTGCTGGGCCAAACAAGATCTCTGCGTGACACTGATGACGCCGTCTTCTGAATTGTTATGGCAAATATATAAGTCCACATTTCATCAAGAGGTTGCGGAGGAAAGATTTGTGTGTCGATGTAGAAGCCCTGTCTCCTCTGCATGTTCACTGCTGCTTAACCCCTTGACAAACAGCATACTGAGCTCATCATTCATCATTCGCTATAGTGATGCCGCTCCAGAGCGACCTTTGATTGACCCCAGAGAGATGGAATTACAGCTCAATATAAAGAAAAGAGTAACGACCTGAGTGCATGAATCAGAAGAGACATGCATCTTCCCATCAATCAAAGCTGTGCGTCCTGTCCTCATTAAAACCCATAGCTGTTTGTGCGTGTGTGTGTGTGCATTTGTGTCCTCAGAGTCCCATTGTTCACTCCATTGATCACATTGCTCAATTTAAATCACCTCATCGACTTTAATACCTTCCATGAGTTGATACACCCATCACCCTGGTCAAGGAGACGTATATACTCATTTGATATGCCCATTGCTTCGGTCAAGGAGATGCACACACAGCTTCACCACATGCTAATGTTAATAACACTCTTTAGAGGACGCACACTTGCTATAAACTCATCGGCACGTTTTCAACACGCTCAGTGTGTTGGAACACTTGATCGATCAGTAATCCCTGACGACGATGGCCCCAAAAAAGGTCACTGGACCCCAGCCAGGCGCCGAGGGGAGGGGAGATAATAACATCCATCTAGAAGTGCAGGGGGCAAATGAAGGGACACCAAACCACTGGGGCTCTATGATGTGTTGTGATGTGGTGTGTTATAAGCTGCTGCTCCAATCCCTATTACCTCTTCAGACTGTTCTGATTGGAGTATTTTCTTTCTAGTCAGTGTTTCTCAGAAATCCTCAGTGCAGGACTGCAAGTGTAACGTCTTCATATATTGTGTTTTAACTCTTTGAGTGCCATTGACGTATTTCAACATCATTTAAAATCCAATGCTCGTGTGCCATTGATGTTTTTTGACGTCAAAGTATCTTTCTTTAGCAGCAGGTCACTGATCGCGGTCTCCTGTGGCCTGTGACTAATTTTGGGGCTTCTGGGAGATGTAGAGGAGATGGTATACACCACAGAGATCAAAGCACGAAGTGGAGACGATGAAGATTAGAGAGCAAAACGGACAGCTTCTGGTCAAAAAGTGGCATTTTTGGTGAAAGTGGCCTCTACTGTACCGCTGATAAAACGCGGTAAAAACTTTTTTTCATGATGAAATAGAGAGTCTTCCGAGCTATTCAGTGTTTTCAGAGTCATAATACAAAATATTCTGTGTGTCTTGAACTATGACTCAAAATCGGCAAAAACGCTGACACTTTCTGTTTTATAAAATGGTTGGCACTCATAAACTTAATTAGGGCTGTCAAATGATTAACATTTTTAATCACATTAATAACATAATGTTGTGGATTAATTTTGATTAATCGCGATTAAATATCATTCGTTCGTCATTATTATCATTCTTGGTTCCTTCTGCTTCCTGTCACTTCTGGATCTGACTAACTGGCTAACTTTACTTTGACCAACTGCCCGAAATGTGTTGGAAACATTCAGTCATTCTGCTGCAGATGGGTTATTTGCATTTACATTATATAACATTTTTAATCATATTAATTATGATGATGAGTTAATCTGCATAACGCGCTAATTTCGACAGCCCTAATTTTAATGGATCAGCGTATCAGCATTGTTAGATGGAATTGTAAATGTACTTTGATGTCATTATCAATGCACATGGGTTTAGCGTAGGTTTTCCATGGGTTGTTTTCAGTTTTGTGCAAGGACTTCTTCCTGTATTGTGCTTTAAAGTTATCCAGCTGATTTCCTCTTCTACATTTTTTTGGTGAAAAATAATTAAGAGACTATTGTTCACACTTCTCTGTATTTTGTAGTTATATTTTTGCAATGAGTGTGTGCCTATAAGTAAAATATGAGCCACTGCATCAGAAGTGAATGACTCAGGTTCACACAGAGAATAACTGCCAACTTTTGGACGGCTCCCACTTTCCAATTACATACAGGAAGCTCTCTAATACATAGAAGAGATCACAAGATGGTCACACTCTGCTTCACTTCACTGTGAGACCGGCCAGTGCTGGGAAATTTAATCTATAAGGAACATTTCAATTTTCCCACCATTAGTTTCCGGAGATTTTAATTAAGCATAAGCCATTAATCTCTATTTTTCCCCATTTCTCTGCTGTCCCTTTTTACACTCTCTGAGCTCAGTCAGTGCGCTGCATAACAACCAGCATGCAGAGGATATGCAAACAAAATCTTTCGCTGCATTAGTTTGAATACACACATCTGATGGAGTGTTAATATTATGTGCTGGTGTGGTTTCACTGCAGCAAAATATCCTACACCACTCTGAGCTGCCTGCACAACAGGGGTTGAAGTTATTTTTCATTGTGTAATGAGACAAAAAAATAGATTAATAATGATGCAATGATGTACTTTTTAAATTATGAATTACTTTATTTGCCCAGCTGGTCATTTACATGACCCATGTAAGGTCCACAGATTATTCAGATGCATTAATATGCAATAAATCACTTACTTAGATGTATCTATACCCAGCTATAGCTTACAGTAAAATATATAGTGAGCCAAGTATTCTCAATACTTCACTGACATTTTGTCATTAAAACAGAGAAAGTGACGTTTGGTAAAGGAAAGTATTTGCGATCTAATGTCAAAAATCACCTCCTCATAAATGAGCACACACTAATCATAGGCACTGTAGTTCTTTTCTAACTTTTACTGTTCATATTTTACTGTTTTGATTTGATTTTGATTGTTCTTATTGTAAACCATATATTTTTTTGCTTTAGGTATCCTGTGTTCAGCACTTTGATCGACTGCTGTCGTCTTAAAGGTGATCCATAAATAAATTTTGAGTTGACTTGACTTTACATTAAATAGTTCTATAGTTCATTCCACAAGCTCACTTTATCAGTTATTCCCATCCCGTAGCTTCATCTCTTAAAGGAAAAATACTTCCTAATAGGGCTGGGTATCGATTCAGATTTTCCAGATTGATTTGATTCAATATTGAGGTCTCAATTCGATTCGATTCAAGATTCTATCCCATCCAATTCGATATTGATTCAGTCAGGAATATTTCAGTTAAAATAATGCTGTAAACAATACCTGCTCCAGGCTGGTTTGTTTGTTCTGGGTGACGTCTCGTCAAATAGTTGCGGAGATTAGTCGTCTTGCTACTGCATTTTCCCTTCCTGTTGCATATTACTTGTTTTTTGGTAAATCATTTTTGTTTAATGTTGTTAAATCCCAAATACATCCAAACATCAGCTTTTAAATTCGTCGGCGGTGCCTTCAGAGGTGGATTCTTTAAATGGAAACCCATTAAAATCGATTAAATTGATTTTTGAAAACCAGCCCTAAATAGTTACTGTATATGTAAACTTATAGATAATAAACAAGTTTAGCTGAAACCTTTTATAAGCCATATATGTCTGACTCTGAAGCCAGTCAGGAGAGGAATTTTTAAAGCAAAAGCTTCCAGTTCTGATAGAAGTGATGCTATAGCATCATGTAAGCCAACCTCCATTATTTTTCAGAACAAACAGCTGCCTCTCTGTGACATGTCACAATTAAATCGCTGGAAAAGATGGTATTTTGTGTGATTTATGTGAATCAAATGCAAGAATCCCACTGGTGCGCTTGATAAATAACCAGCATTATGCTATGAATTCACTGCAATTCAAGTGTGGTCAAACTACTATATTTACTGCATAAATATAAATCATACTTTTATTGAATTTGCATTTTGTGTTATGATGACTATTTACTTAAAGGTCAGCTTTCACTTTTACAACCTCATTCCTCTTTCTAACAATAGCAGGATGTCGTCCTTTGAATAATGCGCATTCCTCCGCCAGCCGTGCTTTCACAATGCTGATGTTTTTCCAATTATCTCACAAGCTGTAATTCTCTGGTGCTGCAGTTCAGGCTGCAAGTTATTAAAAAAAACATGAGAGGTTTTGTGTGTGTGTGTGTGTGTGTGTGTGTGTGTATAGGGTGGTGGGGTTGATTCACAGACTTTATTTTCTCATTCTGAACCAGCAACAGGGTTTAATATGATATTGCTCTCAATCTTGGGGGCAAATCTTCTCTCTCATAAAAAATCAATACCTAGCTTTTTTTTTTTGCCATGCTTTTAATTCCCCTGGCTTCTCTCTTCTTCACTGTTCCTCCCCTCCATCCCGTCACCCTCTTTCTGATTCAAAAGGCAGGGCAGTGGAGTAATCTCCATGCACTTCAATGGAAACGCTCCTCCTCTGCAGTGTAATAGTGTTCCACCCAAGCTGACCCTTCCTATCTGCTCTCTGAGTAATGGGGTCCAGACTGAGCTCTCTGGTGACCTGAAGGACCCCTCAAGCTCCTTCCTTTCCTCACCGTCTCCTCACACCTCTCTCTCTCTCTCGGCGGCCAATTAAAAAGCGGTGACAGCAGCGACAGCGGCCCCCACCGGTGCGAGTGATTGGACGAGCCCCAGCCTGCTCCCGGCTCACGTTGCGAGTCGGAGGCTCGTCCCTCTCCTTTGATCTCCACCGACTTCCCCGTGTCCAATAAATCATTTTCTCAGCGAGCGGAGCCTCTTTGACCGAGGCAATCAAGAAATCCCACTTTATCTGCCGCTGATATCAAAGCCAGCTTTCGCCGTTAAACATTAAATGGTGATTTTCAGATGACCCCAGGATAGGCCGGGCCACTTGGTGAGTGGAGTCAGATGTGATTTATTATGTGTGTGTGTGTGTGTGTGTGTGTGTGTGTGAGTTTGTGTGTGAAAGAGACCCAGAGGACAGTGCAATCACACAGAGGAAAAGACATCCAGCCACACCTGCACCACCAAGATTAGTCGCCATTTTATGACATTTTCAGGAATGTTGCAACTGTAACACCGCTTTCCCACTGAAATTAGCGCGTTGACGCGGTATTTTCTTACCCGCGTCGACACGGCTCAGATCGGCTAATGCATACTGCCATGATCAATAAAAAAGGTGTGTCGGATCCTTATACAAACTGTATACTGTATATAAACACGGTCGCGTAGTTCACACCGGAATTCCCCGATCAGTGGGATTTCCCTAGAATGATGTAGGACTAAATCACATATGCATTCCTATTAAAGATGATGTTGCTACACATTTGATTTTTTAATTAAATAAAATCTCTGTCTTTCAGAGATCGGTCTCGGGAGATCAACAGGAAGACTGAGCTTGTAAGTGATCGGCTCTGCAGCTCTGGAGTTTCACACTGACAGCCTGACAGGCTGCTCAGCAACTAAAGCAGGACACGACAGGCGGATAAATCTACATCATCAGGTAAATAACGAGTCGACGCGGGTCAACTTTCACACTGTAGCTGATCCATTTCTCGATTGATTGATCGAAGTCGTTGACTCGCGTCAAAATACCGACCCTACGAACCCCACGAAAAACCCGCGCGGGTTTTTCTTGCACTGTGAAAGGGGTAGGGGCCTTTAACAGTGCAGGGCCAGCTGTAATTTTAAGATTTTAAAAATATATATATATTTTTTTTAAAAAATAGTTCATGAACAAAATCACATGCTTGTGCATCTATATATGCATGTACGGGACTGACTAAAGGTCACTGTTTTCATCATTGTGGTCGTCACCTTATTGAGCTTCACGGTGTGCTGCATGCAGCGGTAAGCTGTCAGGGAGAGTGTGGCAGTTCAGCATTTTCTCTTCCAGTAATTCCCACCAGCTTCTTCCAGGGTCATTTCATTCATTTTACTGACGGACTCCTCCACTGCATTGAAGTTTCATCCCGTGCTTGGTGACCACATCCAAGAGCTCCTCCTCCCTGACAGACAAGCCTGCTTTCAAGCTTCTTCCAAAAAAGTACATGTTTTGACCTCATCACTCAACTAGAATGCTGCTGCAGACAACAGCTGATATTGAGACAAAATCAAGGTGCATTGCGGGACTTGTAGTTTACAGACACCGTGCTTCTGTAAAGCTGAATATAATTGCTTGTTGATGGAAATTACATTATTTGCATGTGCTTGTGGGCCACTTAAAATGAGGTGCTGAGCCAGATTCAGCCCACGGGTATGGGCTTGAGTATGACACATGCTCTGGAGGGAGCAGATGGTCAAGGCAAAACCCTCCCTAGTCCTGTCTCATCCTCAGAGAGCTGGGTCACTTAACCTTCATCAAGAAGGATTAGAAACCTGCAAGACAGGAAGTACTCTATTCCGACATGTCCCTCATAACGGTAGATGTGGTAGAGAGGAAAGTAAAGATAGAAGGTGATATATGTGCCAAAGACATGCTAAACATCGACAGAACATTGGAAGACTTGACTCTTTCTCCATTCAAGGCTCTTATTTGTTACACATATAGCACCTCTAGACCTGTAAATGATGATGAGCTTTCAACTCCTTGTGTTAAAGGACCAAATCCAAAATTCAAAAGTTGCTGATGTTCTTTTGCTAATGGGTTTTCTGTCTACTAAATCATCAGTTTATCGGCTAATCATTTCAGCTTGGAGCACCTCTAAAGTGTGGAGACGCAGATAATTTTGTTTTTATTTGGAAAGGAAACCATCCATCCATCCATCTTCTACCATTTATCCTCACATAGGGTTGCAAGGGGGACTGGAGCCTATCCCAGCTGTCTTCGGGTGAAAGGCAGGGTACACCCTGGACAAGTCTCCAGTTCATCACAGGACACATAGAGACAGACAACCACTCACACTCACATTCACACCTATGGTCAATTTAAATTAGCCAATTAACCTAATCCCCTAATAATAATAATAACCTAATAAAAGTTTTTGGATGGAAGCCGGAGCACACAGGGAGAACCCACGCAGACACGGGGAGAACATGCAAACTCCACAGAGAAAGGCCCCGGGCCGGGAATTGAACCCGGTACCTTCTTGCTGTGAGATGACAGCACTAACCACTACACCACCGTGCTGCCCTGGAAAAGAATCCCAGCAGTGAAAATATCTTCCATTATAAAGACTCTGATGGAAACGAACTGGGTGTGAAGAATGAGAACCCACGCCACCAGATGTGACGCAACTCTCTCTGCTTCAATCACCTCATCGAACAGTGACCTCTCTATCCATCACACTCAATTTACCATGCACACACACATCATGTATACACAACTTTATTATTTAGCCACTAGGCACAGATGAGCGCACACAAGCATTCATGAGCTACATTAGCTGCCACTGGTGCTTACAGATGTAAACACATGTACACTTTCAAGCATATTTCCATAACAACTTGCACATTTATGCGATTAAACACACACTCAAACATGTAAGATACATTACCAACGTCTGCTTGGATCTCTCCCAGTCAATAGCAACAAATCCCCTCACAGCTTTTAATCAGATGGGCGACTATTGGAGCTTAGCTAATGAATGCACTGGGATAATATAATCTCAATAATCTCTATGAAGCCTCTAATTGAACCATATGCTAAATGTGATGTATGACTTCATTAAGAGCTGATGTCTTCTTTTATGTGATGCTGCTCATGACCTTGACTGGCTTAGTGTGTGACTGTCGAGGCGAGGGTCCAATCCTGTTAAAGCTATTCAGAGGAGCTGGCACCTCACGGCTGACTGCAGGATCAGTGGAGACGCCAAGTTGAAAGTGACGCTTCAAACTTGGACCGACTTCTGATAGGAGGAGGAAGAGGAAAGATTTTTGAGTGTAGTGGGTCCATCGTTGTGTCTTAAATGCTGCCAGCATACAGTACATGATGTGATTTACCTGCATTTTCCAAAAGGAATCGTATCAATCAGCTCAATATGATCTTCAAGTAAAAACTTAACATATTTTTCTTTTACACATTCACATATTAGGAGGTCAAGGATTGGCTTGTGAGAAAAACATGGAGCAGCTTTGCAAAGGTGTGGGTGATTTATGCTAACAAAGCTGCATGTGATAGAAGTTAAAGACTGACTGGGTGGACTTATTTCAGTTTGTGGGCTGATAGGAAGTCCAGATACCCAAATGTGTGAGCACGGCAAGTTTATAATAACGCAAATGAGAAACATTTTTATATTAGAGAAGGAGATTAATTCAAAGAAATTTGATTTCAGAAGTATAAACACTGCATTTGTACCAAAACTAAAATATAACCAAAACCAAATAAAATGATGTGGGGAAAATGTGGTTGCCTTTCTCCCTTTTCACAATGCTGTTCTCCCCAAAATATTTTCCAGTCCATTTAATTATTCATTTCCGTCCCAAAAAATTCAGTTTATTTGAGCCATTTAGGCGTAGAAATGACACTAGCTTGTTTAGTTTGTCTTCTAGGTTCACAGGATCTGTGAGCAGGGAGATGGTGGCCACTGTTAATCTGCTGGAAATGTAAGTGTGTTCACTGGTGTGTGATGAGTGGCCATACATGAACTGTCAGTAGTACCTTTGACATTTTGCATTGATTGCAATCTAATTATTTGGAATTATTTGGATGTGTGCTCTGTTTGGTTCACCCTATGCTGACTTGGGCAGGTGCGATCCAGACAGGTGAGGCTCATCAGGTCAAATGCTGTTTATTGTAGTGAGGAGAGGCCAGAGAGGAGCTGGCAACTGTGAAGCTGCAGCTTTCATCTGTCTTTTTTATTTTTTTTTTCTTAACTTTCAGTTAATTTTACTTAAACTCCCTGGTTTCTTTTGTACCCTTTGTTTCAGTGAACTTTCTCATTGTCAGTGCTGCTGTTCTAGCATCTAGCATTCCGTGCTCTCCAAACCACCTTCAGCTAATTGAGTGCCATTGACGGATCTATGCGTTATTTAAAATCTGACGCTTGAGTGTCATAGACTTATATATACGTCAAAGTGGTTTTTCGGCAGCAGGTTGCCTATCACGGTATCACACAGCTTATGAGTAATTTTGGGGCTTCTGGGAGATGTATTCGGAGTATAAGGAGACAGTACACGCCACGGGGATCAAAGCAGGACGTGGAGACAATCAAGATTAGAAAGCAAAACGGACGGATTCTGGACAAAAAGTGGTGTTTTGGTGAAAGTGGCCTCTACTCTACCTCTGCAAGGCATTTTCTGTTTGATAAAACGGCTTCCTCTCAATGATTTAGAAGGAGGGTGGCACTACAACAATTGTTCTTTCCCTTTATTTTTCACCTTTTTATATCAGTACCATTACACCTTGTCACTACATTGAAGGGCATACATTTAATTTAGAGTTATGATAATAGAATTGCTTCAGTTTCTGGTATTTTCTCATAGATTTGCCGTGGGCTTTATCATCATATTCTTGACTGTTGTTCAGTCAGTGAGAAGCTAACACCTGGGGCAAAGAAAGACAAAGCACATTGTGACATATTGCTCTGTAGGAGAAGAGCTTCATGTATTCAATATTATAATACATTACACTTGAGCTAAGAGATATGTTTCCTTAATATTCCCCGTCATGCCTTTAGCGTGCCCTGCTGTCTTGTTCTGCTTTTCAACCACATCGATCTCAAGTATTGATCAAGATCAAAAGTCTCAGACGTATTCCATCCTTTAAAGGCAGCATGTGCACACACATACTTAAGAATTCAATTTTACAAAATTCATGCCCCGCAATGAAAATCCATGTGTTTGCCTCTGGCGTTGTCAAATATAATGTCAGATTCAGATGAGCACTTTCCCTAAACCACATGCATGAGCAAGTTCAAAGGCGCATGTTGGGTTAGTCAGCCAAAACGCAGGAGACAGAGGGGAGAAGCAGGGTTATTAGCCCGTATTTCTGAATGTCTTCTCATGAATTAAATATGTAATCAGGGATGCAAACCAAGCCAGACAAATTTGGAGTTTTAACTTTGCAGAAATCAAGCCGATAACAAGATAAAAATGCCTCTTCAAATGAATATATTTGCATTATTAAAGATGCAGTTATTTGGTTCTTATTTCCTTCCTTTCATTTGACTTTCAGTTAGTTAAGATTCCCGGTGACAACAAAAGAAAAGCGGATAAAATATTGCTGATACTCTGCTTTCAACAGGGATTATAATGAACTCAAATCTCTGCTGTGTTATCCTCACTCTCATCCGGCACTTGCATGGGCGGATGCTTTTAAAATAAAACTGAATTCTCAAATATTGTGGCTACATAAAAAAGAGCATTGTAAATTCAGCAGAGTCATATTACAAAATATTCTCTTGAGTAGTTTTCTTGTATGTTTGTTTTGTTTCAAATAAGAAAATTTATTCGTTTTAAAACTGTGACTCTAATCTGGGAGATTACCTCACTCAAAATGTATTTTGGTTATGCAGGGTGGTTGTATGGGAACATAATTAGCCTGTTTGTCCACTACAGAGAGCCATAGTGACGTAGTGTAACAAACCAGGAGGCCGTTACGTTGTTCTCAGTCTGCTGAACTGATGCAGCAGTCTGATAGCTTTTTAATAAGCGCATCCAGACGTTCCACTTCATTCCACTTTGAAGTAACCTCCTCGATCTGAAGGGAATAAGGCTGATGTAAAATGTATTCCAGGGGCACATGAGTATCTTACTGATGTGATAGATGAGGTGAAACAGTGCAGTAACGCCATCTTTTTCCTTCGCAAATTCTCAGCCAAAAGTAATGTTTACATGACCATACCCTCACTTCTTCCATCTCTCTCCACTCCTTTCCCCTCCTATCAAAGCTCTCTCCTACACCAAAAAGGACTGACAGAATGCTTGCGCAAGCACTGAGCACATGAATGTTGATAAAGTGGGTCAGTAAAGTATACATCTGGTATATCTCTGCAGCATTACCTGTTTGGCTTAAGGCAGGTTATGTGTGAGAGAGAAAGAATGGGTGATGGTGGTTTAATCTCCTTCAACGGCAACAGCAAAAATCAATGTGGAGGAGAGGTTAGATGTCAGAACCAATGACTCCGGATGATTTAGTTCAATACGCAGATCAATGCTGCAACTGATAATCATTGCATTTGTCGCTACCAAATGTCTTTCCTAATCATAGTCAGGAAGTGGAGGAGAGGCACGAGAGAAGGATGTGGAGGAGAAGGTGAGAGAAAGAGGTATTCAGGCAGTCATCAGACGGAGTGCGGAATAAGTCATGAATAATGGACTCCTTAAGCGCTCAGAGAGTTTGGTGTTCCTTAATGTTCCTTCTTCCAGTGTCTGATGGGAACCTGGATGACAAGTTTTAGACTCAACATCATTTATACATGAATTAAAAGTAACAATGCACTACATTTTATGCAGGATGCTCAATCACAGGAGTGCAGTGATGCAGTCTTCCGGTAAATATAGTTGCGTTGTATCTGCAAAAACTCTCTCACTCAGAGAATAATATCATGCATTCCCAGTGGCAGAAATGGTGGTATAAAAGAGCGTCATCTCCAGATTCTCAAAAGAAAGGCATGGAAATTTGAAATTATAATTAGGACGGCTGTCTTCATATAATGTTCATAGCTATATCTACAAACTATAGTTCATATGTAACCATTTCACTAATCCAAATAATCATGAGCTACAACATGACGAAGTATGAATAGCTATAAATCCACCTAGGGAGGAGGTTGAGGCCAAAGGGTCATGCCACCTCTGTAGGTCTTTTAACTGAAACACCTTTTTTCCTAAACCTAACTAGTTTTGTTGCCGAATCCCTGCACGGAGCTTGCACATGTGCACTACTTACTTGTGCTGCTGGACATTCATAGGAAAATCCATAAGGAATAGCAAAATAACAAAGTCAACAATAACCTCATGCAAACAAAGATCACAGGTTACTTAGGTTTATATCAAGGAGAAAAATCTGTGACACCTGAATGAGTCATACTTAATTGAATACTTCAAAGTAATACATAGAACATTCTGGTGCTGCAGCTCTCTGGGTCCATAAAATAATTTCCTTAGGCGTTGTGGGAATGACAGACGAGTCCTTCCTTCAAATGATTTTAAAGAATAACTCATTAATGAGACAGTTTTCTCCACAGCTCAACAGCTTAGTCCATAACAATATTTACAAGCCGCTTAAAAAAAATCCTCAATGGCTTAAATAAAAAAAAGGGTGGTAAAGCAGTGGTAAAAAGGGTATTAAACACACTTTGTCCACAACCCACTCACACACACACACACGCCCTATCGCTCTCGTCCACCCCCTGTGTAGATTGAAATGTCAGCAACAGCTACAGTCCATGTTGGAGCCCAGCTCAGGATTAATGTACATATGGGAAACAATGGAGCGCTCATGCTGCTCAGTCAGGCCGATTCTCCTCATCCCCTCCTACTGCAGCTGCAGTGGGATGCATGTGGCTTCTCCTTAAGAAGAGACACTTTGATGTACAAAGAGAAGGGCCGAGAGGAGAGAGAAAGAGAGTTAAACTGCCTTTCATGTCGCTCCCTCCTTACACTTTGCCTCAAACAAGCCGCTGACACCAGGCACATCTCTAAGGTTTGTGATAGTGTTGCTGGTTAGGGCTGTTGTTTCATTTTTCTCTTTTCCCAAGATGTGTTGTTTTTAATGACTGAGATTTTTCTTTATCTTTGCTGTTTTTGTGACAATCTCTTGGATAAAAAGTTGAGAGAGCTCTATATCACTTGCTGCTCTTTCATTTTATAAAGAGTCAAACTTTGTATGGTTCTAGTTTGTCCAGTTTTAGGATTTGTAGCTTCTTAGCATAATTATTTAATAGGGGTGTGACACAATCTCGTGCCACCAGGTCTTGCAAGATTAAATTGTGAGGATATTATATTCTATTAGTGACCTGTGGGTGGCAGTAATGAGCCTTGCTACGTCTAGTCTGCCACAAACTGACAAGACGAAGGAGAAAGAAAGCAGCAACAACAACACTTCGATAAAGTTAGAAAAATATTGGCAAATTCAAACTTCCTGGATCAATATGTCAAAGAAAGTATGATCTAAAGATGCAAACAATGCTTTTCTACAATGTTGGTGAGGCACATGATACAACCATCCATCCATTAATCCATCCATCCATTATCTACCGCTTATCCTCATAGGGTCATGGGGGGCTGGAGCCTATCCCAGCTGTCTTAGGGCGGAAGGCAGGGTACACCCTGGACAAGTCTCCACCTCATCACAGGGCACATAGAGACAGACAACTACTCACACTCACATTCACACCTACAGTCAATTTAAATTAGCCAATTAACCTAATCCCCATGCATGTTTTTGGATGGTGGGAGGAAGCCGGAGTACCCGGAGAGAACCCACGCAGACACGTAGACGCATTGTTTACCAAAACAATGTTCCACGGAAAACACGGCTCCTGAGGAGACAGGACAGGGACCGTCTACAAAGTGCAACACCAGAACGAAAAATGAAAAGCATTCATTTATATTTGCTGTAGCATCACTACATTCAACACTGATTTTGACAAAAAGTGATTTTATGTAATTTTATGAATTAGTTAAGAAGTTAAATGACTGTTGGTCCAGTCCTATATTTTATCATTTTAGTTTTCTTATATGTAATGTGAAAATATTGTCTCTTCTTGTGAGGTGAGTGTATATTTAAGATGACTTAAAACAGAATAAATCAAAATGACTCTCCACTTTACATTGTCTCTTATAAGATCTCAAAACAAAAAAAAACATTATGCCACTGTCTAATTCTGAATAAAGATCAGATAAATATGCAATTTTACAGGCTGCTGCTCGATGGCTGCTTGTGGGTTTAAGCACCACTCTCTCCCCACCTCTGAATCACAACAAAAAGCCTAAAAATAAATGTGAATTAGATCAGATGATGTTGTAGCTGATGTGTATGAGTTCAGACGCCTGGCTGTCCAACCTAATTAAAATAATAAGATGATGCCATGTTGGTAGATATGTCCTCCAGACAGATGACCCACAGCTTCATACCAGCACAGCGATGACCAAGATAAAAAGAGACACTGGGAAGGTTTTTAGTTAAAAATGTACAGAGAGTAATAAAAGCATGCACCTGTAAAGAAGGAGGCTGCTGGGCTACAGTATACGCAGAGCTGCTGCTCGTTCTCCACCACCTTTATGTCAGCCTGAAGTGAAGAAGACATTCTGAAAGCCTGTTAAATTCAATTGTGCATCAGAAGAGGTGGAATACTTCTATACTGATGTATGAAAGCTGCATGCAGGTCTGAACGATAACTAAGATAAGCTCTTATTGGTCCTCAGATGGGTAATTCAGGTGCCAATAGGTTAATAAATTTCTTGAACTGTTAGTGCTGTCGTCCAGTGTGCTCTCTGTGAGTGCTGCTCTGTGAAGTTGAAGAAGCAGACACATTATTTCTTGACTGCAAATGTTGGTTTAAATTACATTTAAAATGCATTACTGTACTGAGTGAGGCAGTTCGTCAAAGCATCATCAGATACGGGATCTGATGGTGTCTGACTATCCACTTCAAAAGCTCACCAAGCTGTAAACAGCGTTGAGGGTTTTTCCCTTATCAGAAGCAAGGGCCAAAAGGACAGAGGGTGTTGTATTTGTGATGTGAGATATTAGCCCATAAATAAAACTGACTTGACTGACTCAAATGATCCCAGCAATATGACTGAGTATTAGGGCCACACTGATAAAAAAAAATTACAGACTTCAAGAATAAAATCATTATTTATGAAAATAAAATGATACATTTACAAGATTAAAGTCATAATTTTATGACAATAAAGTCATAATATCCTAACATGTTGTAGAGGAGGAGTTAGAAAGATATTGTCAGATTCCAACTTCCTGGTTCAATACGTCAAATATGGTCAGATCTAAAGATGTAAATGATGCATTTCTGTAATGTTGGTGAAGCACATGGTGAGCTACAACTGTATTTTTACTGGAACCATGCGTCCCCAGTGCTTGTTCCTGAGAATACAGGGCAGGGAGCATCTACAAAGTGCAACACCAGAACGAAAAATATTCAAGAACTTCTAGGTTATAAACTGTAGCATCGCCACATTCAGCTCAGACACAGGAATCTTATGTTTACTGAAAACAATGTGTATATTTTATTTAATATTACTCCCATAAAAATCAAACCATAATCCATAAAAAATACATTACAACATGCTCATAAAATTACGACTTTATTCTTGTAAATAATGACTTTATTTTCCTAAATAATGACGTTATTCTCAAAGTCTGTGAAAAAAAAACGTTTTTCTCAATGTTGACCTAATGCGCCATCGTACAGCACCATAGCAACAAAGCAAAATAAAAAGCATTATGGTCACTATGGATAATGTTCACAGTGGGGTCTGTGAATCATCCAGATGTAGCAGGTCCTTCAGTTGTGTGGGCTTGACAAACAAGGATCCTTTCACCTCCACAGTACCGTATCTCTGGCAGAAATGCCAGAGGGATATCTCAAAACAGACAGGTAAAACTATCCACATTGCTAGCCAATGCATTGGATATTATGTTATTTTCCCCTTTTTTATTGTTAAGTATGGTTTGGTGAAGAACATTAGGATGAGCCTCATTCAGTTTATATAACAACACAGTCATTAAGCAGACAAAAGGTTAATTATTCCACTTAGATATGTTTTTATAAAATGAGCTATGTTGTTATATCAGTGCTTGTGACTGAAACCTACAGTATGATCTGACAGGCACAAGCCAATGGGAAATGCTTTAAACCTGCAATCTTTCCAACAGCCAGCAAGGAGTGAGTTTATAGTCTCAGTCTCTAGTTTCAAGTCTTCTATACAGCATGATGTTCATTGAGTAAATTATGGTTCCATTTAGAAACAAACAGGCCATAAAGCTGGGGATGCTTTAGGGTGAGGCTATCCGCTGATTGACAGGCTATTAGCATGGCCTTGTCTTTGTTTTTGTCTTAACTATAGCCCTTTCACATTGTTACATTTCGGTTGTCTTAATATGTTACCCAACATTCAGTTGTACTGAGCTCCACCCTCTTTTGTCTTGGTTGCAGAAAACAAGATGGCCACTGCCAAGATGCTGAACTCAAGGCTTCAAAAACAAATGTGATGACATCACAGTGACTATGCCCAACATGACACTGTGTCTGTCAGAACTTGTAGCAGTCAAACCAGGGTGAAGAATCTCAGAGCGGTACGATGAGGCAACACCATTTAGACATTTAAAAGCAAATAAAATAATTTCAAAATGAATTCTAAAATGGATGGGCAGCCAGTGGAGTGAAGCTATAATTGGTGAAATGTGCTCCAACTTTTTTGTGGACGTGCAGCCACGTTCTGCACCAGTTAAAGATGTGCAATGGAGGACCCACTACCCCCCACATAAAGTGCCTTACAGTAGTCACAAAGGCGTGGACTACTGTTTCAAATTATTCTCTCTGAAGAACAGGTTTTATTTTTTCCACTTGCTACTGACGGCCTCAACAAACATATCAACATATCAGTGCAGAGAGATACAACAGTGCTGTTCCTCCATCACTCAATAATCAATTACTCCAGGACCACATTGTGCAAAACGCCTTGTGGGTCCAGCTTGAGAATATTGCTTAACCATATACATACTGCACATAAAAATGTCATGTGAACCAACCAATAACTAACTGCATGTTGACTGCTGAACATTCCTGTGTGGATCACAATAGTATGTCTCCACTTGACACTTTCATTTCATGACAAATTTTACATGTCAAAATGTACATTGTCACAGATGCCAGTTGGAACCCAATATATAAGAAGAAACTCTGTATATTATTTTGGGGTTTTTTGTGTATAAATTGTCAATCTCTTGGCCTTGTCTTGTCTTGTGTTAAGCTAATCTAGCCAGCAGATGCTTCATCTTTAGCATACAGACATAAGAGCACTATCACTCCAGCTCAGCAGTTACCGATAAAATGGATATTTTCTCAACCTATCCTGGACAATAAAACCCATTGTTAGCCACTGCTGGCTGACAGATGGATTGCACAGCCACCTACACACACACACACACACACACACCACAGCCAGAGCACTCTTTATACAGTTATGAAGAACCTCAATTGTTGTGAGACGGTTCCAGCGCCTGACTCGAACCATGAAAACCTGTATACTGTTCCCCATGAAAAGGACTGCTTGCAAATCTGAAAGGTTGCATTTTCAATATTTCCCTGTGTCCTTGCAGTTTGAAGGGCACAGCCATCATTAGCACAAACCCATCTCTGAAGAGCACACACACTGAGTCCACTCATTTACATGTATATACGCTACGTGCATTTAGCTGATGCACTTTCCCTCAGAGTGCCTCATAATCAGAGTAACTCTGGATTCAACTCTGACTTTTGCATCACTTATGAAGCGGAGCAAAGATCAGTAACGGCGCATCCTGAAAATAAGCAACCTTGGGTGATTCTAAAGAAAAATAAAAGGGAGAAATCAGAGCTATTAAGTGAGGTCAAATGGATTTTCCTTTGAGAGAAGGACAATACTGAAGCAGGGGATATTATCTCTTCTGTCACCGAATGTGCTTTCACAATTGTACATTATCCGACTGTATTACTGAGATGGGAGAAAAAAGGCTTCAACAGAACACAGGTGTCACCTTGCTGTGAAAACAATTTTAAGTGAGGAAGCCAGAAATATCTGCAGAGTTATACTACATCACTGAGAATAATGAAACTGACATCGTGAAGGGGTCCTATCTGGAGTCGTTAGCTATGAAATGTGTCTGTCGAGGCTCATCTATTTCAGCTGTGATACTAGCATATGAAATCATTTCCTTACAGAGGACTGTACTTCTGCACGTCTATATTAATACTTCCACAAGTACAGACTTGGGACCACCCAAGGCCTTTACTTGGATTCCATAGGGTCCTAAGCAAAATGAGAAGTGGTTTAATTTTGTTCTTATTTCATGGCTTTGCCGAGATGTTGCTGTGCTGAGAGAATGCATAAAAATAAGTGGTGAATTATGGGTTTCATTCCACCTACTGCAGTTATCACCCGACAAACTGACAGTTTTATGGCTCTGAACCGAGACATCAAGCAGCAACAAAAGCCACATTAGAACTCATCTCAGTGAATTCCCTCCTACTCAGTGGTGTCTAATGCTGTCTGTGGCTTCATGTAGGGATGGGCGATAATTTGATAAACATACCCGGCTTAATGCACTAAAATGCATTTGTACTGAGAGATCAAAAACAGGGGTGTCCCAATACAACTTTTTCACTCCAGATACGATACCAATAATGTAGCCTTGAGTATTGGCCGATACTGATATCAATTCGATATGATATCAGCATAAATCATACATGTTTTTTTTACTCATAGATGGAGATGGAATATTAGAAAAGGCTTGATGAAGTGATATTATTCAAACATAGGTATAATAAAAACTGACCCATTTATTGTTAAACAATGGGTAACATTAATTTTAACATTAAACATAAGAATAGTCTACAATTGAATAAATTAAATAAAAAAATAGAAGACCATGAAATGACCTCAATAAATAAAGAAATGCAAAAAAAGTGCAAAATAACTAGTTTAAATTAATAATAAGCATATTCTGCAATTGAACAGAATAAAAAAAAAAGTAAATTGGAACAGCCTGAAAATCCTCCTGCTGTGTTTTGTGATGCTGCTTCAAATGCACGATGAAGTTGGTCATATTAAACTTCCTGGTTCTGTTCCACGACAGCAAACTTGTGCATGACAAGTTTTGAACTCAGATGCAACGACTTTTTCAGACCTCAACGAAAAATGCTGCCACACGGCCGCCATCACTCCTTGTCTTTTCTACTTTTTTAGCACCTTAGCTCAGCTGTTGCTGTGATCACTGGGATCTGCTGCTGGATAGAAGAGCTGGTGTGGAGTCTGGAATGGACTGATGGTATCGAAGTTTTGGAGACTTTAGATGCAGGCCGATATAAGCCGGTACTTATTTTATCGGATCGGGAAATCCCTAATCAGAAAGGCTGGTTTCTTTAGTGTGAAACAGACTTATTTCTTCTTCACACCATCTAGAATAAGACTTTCAAAAGAAGGAAGTTTGTAAGTTCCTTTATTGCATCTTAATTTAAGCCGCTTTTTAAAATCCAAAGTGTCTTGTGCCAGCGATTTTTGTCCATTTTTCATTCATATTTCAAGACCCACAGCATATTTTGTACCATGTCTCTGAAAACACAGAGAAGCTCAAATGAAAGAAGAGTTGTGCTATTTCGTCATGAAAAAAAAAACGTTTGTCTTTACCGTGTTCGGTTCTTGTTTTGTGTGGAGGAGAGTAGAGGCCACTTTCACCAAATCGCCACTTTTTGTACAGAATCCATTTGTTTTTCTCTCTAAATGCGATCGTCTTCACTTCCTGCTTTGATCTCTGTGGCGCAGATTAACTCTTTATGTCCTGGCTACAAATCACAGAAGCCCCAACATTACTCACAGGCTGCGGGAGACCGTGATCAGAAACCAGCTGCAAAAAAACAAACAAAAAAAAAACGCTTTGATGTAGTATTACGTCAATGACACTGAAGCGTTGGATTTTGAATGATGTTGTATTACGTCAATGGCACTTGGCAGTTAATAGGGTCATTGTCTATGTGAATTTCTTGCCGCTGGGCATTGCAGTTTTTAACAAACGTTACTCAAACAGGAGGAAATAGAGCATTTTGGGGTGGATGAATATACATTTGGTGCTCTGATGAGTATGTGGGGCAGCAGGACAGTGTGTGGGATGAAGGATGTGACCCAGTACAACAGTGTGGCTCAACTCAAGGGTGCTTTGCTTTATGCACATGATACAAATTGACAACACTGATGTGATCCCATCGCAAGATGGTGTGTAGTTTTGTTTGTATTTCCGTGATAACTTTCTTACACTCTTTGAAGCTGTAAGGCCATTTACCCGATGAAGGGTTAGGATACTCTGCTTTCCTTCCAACAATTCAGCAAAGAGTATTCCGTTCAGTGGAATCATACTGACATGACGTGATCATGTTATTGCTGTGCTGTACTGATATATTTTTCTATTATTTACTTTGAACAAATAGTAACTGCAAGTTGTGTCAACAGTTTTATTGAATATCAGTGTAAAAGTCTTAATTAAGCAAGTCATTTTAAATGTGACTTTGCCTATATTATCCATGTTGTGATACAACGTAAAATGTTCAAATTAACGGCAAATATCTTGTCAGACTGTCTGAGAATATTAATTGAGTAACACCACCAGAATTGTCTTATTTTAGGGTTATAGTGTAAATAAATGGCAGTATTGCTCACATGATGTAAATGTAGGATAGAACATAGGACAGTTTGGCCTCTTCTGCATCCATTCTTGTTTTTATTTTGGAGTTTTTCTCAAGTCAATCAAATCACTCATTGCCACTGTAGTCCTGTGAATACAATGGAAAGTCCCCCCAGTTGTGAAAGTGTAATACTAAATCACTGGAGTACCCTTTTTAAAATCCTGGTTGATATCAGCCATATTGCCCAGCCCTAGTTTCATACAGCGCTATACTTCACAGGGGAAGGAAATAGTTTGGGAGGTCCTGCTTGAGCCAGAACTAAAGCAAGGTTTGCAATATGAACAAACTGAAGTTTAACATCTTCAACTCACTGGCTCAGCCGTTAAATATTCCATCCCACTCACTCTGCCATTAACCTTTAATTGTATCACGAGTGTGACTTGCTCTAAGCCTCTCATTTACATGCTTTCAGCACTGCAGTCTGTCATAGATGTCCAGAAATGTTGTTCCAATATGTCATATGCTCCTGGGCCCTATGTTTCCACCATCAAATACATACTTTCTCGATGTTAAAATTATATCAGTATTTTCACATGTGAATTTTAATGCGTCAAAAGGGTTTAAGAAATAAATTTGACATGAATCACATGCTTATTTTATCCTAAATCCTTTGTTACGTTCTCATTAAGTGCCGTATAAATATTTAATCCCAATGGTGTATGTGTGCGTATTGAATGGTTTGAGTTGGAACTTCTGTTTCTTCCTTTTTTTCTTTTCCTCCTTCGTCCTCCATGATTTGTTTGACAGGACCTCTTCCCCACCCCTGGGTCTCTGGCTGTGGCAGTGGGTGTTAAGTGTGAATCTGAGGCAGCTCCTCTGTCAGGCTTTCTTATGGCCACATACAGTAGTCCACCGACAAAGTGGCTGACAGGTAAATGTTGTGCTTACATGGTTCAGAGAATCTGTGAGAAATTGCGCGGTGCGTACCCGGCATTCTGGGTGACTGATGGAGCAACAATATCTCACACAACTGAGAGGAGGGAGCAGGCAGGCAGGAAGAGACTCACTGGTGAGGAGAGACTGCAGGAGCGCGCACACGCACGTTGGTGATGAAGCAAAGCGGAGGTTGAGGGACAAGTCAGAATCAGATTGTGGTTGCGCACTCAAACAGGAAATGTTGTGAAGTTACAGCATACAACATGGTCAGCATCTACACAGGTATCAAAATCCTCTGACACATAATATGCACAGAAACTGTATTAAAGTAGGCTGGCGTCAAAAGACCAACGCGTGACGTCTGATTCGCACGTGCACCATCTTTGCCCATCAGTGATCAAATACTGACGCCAAGGAACCACAAGAGCCTCCAGTCCCACTCATGTGGATTATTTCCTTCCTCAACGTCTGCTCACCGCTCATGCGTCACGACCACGACGACTGACCATCCGTACCCGCATTATTATCTGGCGCGCATCAACCCGGGAGTGGGCTGTGCGTAAAACAGCACGAAAGCGCACAGCACCGCACTTTTTATGTGTTCCCCATTTGTTAATCCCCCCTCCCACATGGACACGCAAACTCACCCCAGGGTGTGAACGCAGGTCCTCTCCGTGCTTCTCTTGATGTGTGTCCGTGTATCCAGTAAAAAGGAGGTGGGATAGAGCGAGCGGCAAAGGCGCAAACGAAGTAGTGGACGGCAGCCAAGCGCCACCGACTTCTTCTTTTTCTCTTCACCTCTTTACTCGCCTCTCACTCGTCCCCTCTTCCCCTGGGCAGGTTAAGCAGCGGCTGTAATAATCCAGACATTGTCCTCTTAGCACATAAACACAGCGACAGGATGTAAAGACTCCGTTTCGCGTCACAAAACGCACATTTGGAGAAAAGAGGAATTCTCCTCTCTGAGTGGAGCAGCTGCCCAGTGTAATCCGTGTTCAGAAACAGTCTGAGTGAGCAGTCCACACATTTAAAAAGCTCCGAATTAAGATCTTGAGTCTAAACTGGAGTTGAAATATGGACGAATGCTGATAAAGCTTGCTTTAAGAATGACTGAAAAACAAACGAAACAGGAGAAATAATCCCAGGGATGTGTATTCTTCTTTCTTTTCCTTCCCCGGACCCAAAAAAAACTCTCCCTTAAGAGGGACTGTAGCGCACCTGCGGCCAGAGCGGAGACACGCAGGTATCCACAAACTGTGCACCCTCCTCCTCCCTCCTCCTCTCTCCCTCTCTCTGTATGTGTTTTATTCCGCTTTTTTATTTTATTCCCGGTCTGCTGGGTCTCTGTGCGCCACGGTCATCACTCTGTGTCAAGCCTGGCGTTGTTTCTCCAAGTAGCTCAGGAGAGCGTCTCTTCACACCAGCACTCTGCTCTCCTCTCTCGCCCTTTCTCTCTCTCCTCAACAAGATCCGTCTATCCTCCTGTTGTGAAACCACACCTCCCTCGGCAGCCATTGGCTGAAAACCGCAGAGAGGATGGAGAGGGAAGGAGGTGCGCTCTGCGATGATGCACGCTGAGGAGGAAAGGAGGGAGAAAGAGGGATGGATGGAGACAGGGTGGAGAGATGTTGTATAAAAGAAAAGGGAGAGTGCGTGAAAGTGTGTGTGTGTGGGGGGGGGGGGTCATGCACTGAGCTCCATGTGTCTAAGCCCAAAGGGACAGACTGGCTAATGAAAGTGAAAATGCTTCTCTCATTCTTTTTTTTTTTACCCTCTTATTCACTCCCAGTGCTTTAGCCAAATTTGTCCGCCGCAAATCTGCTTTGACTGCTGGCAAAACTGAATCCATGCTGACAATGTCCCCAATTACCGGGCAGAGTCTTACTCGTCTGTCTGTCTGTCCCCTTCTCTGTGTAAAATCTGGTGTCTGTCCATTAAGCAGCTTCCTTGCAAGTCTGTGATGAATAAGTAAGTGGTTGAAGCTCGGGCTGCAGAGTGGAGTGCATGTTGAATATACTGCCCAGGGGCGTCGGGAGGGAAATAAGTAACAGCCTGAGCGGGCTCTGTAATGGGAGCAAATGAGGTGGGCCAGATATTGCGATTGTTGTGGCGCAACCGCACAAGTTAGCAGGCGGAAGCATGCAGACAAAATGGCTTGACAGCTCCTGGGAGAGGCTTTGATTGATGGCGGCGCTCCAGGGAGTTCAATATGAACTTGGTTAACTCGGAGCCACATGAAGCATCCATCACGAGCTGCCACGCAGGAGTGAGATGCTCAACGCAAGCTAGGCAGCTTTTTATTTAGAACGACACCTGGGGAGCCCCCTCGCAGGTGCGGCAGCTACCTATTTGCAGCTATTTTAAGGCCCACATTAATAAATCTCCTTTACTCCCACAAATCAGAGAATCAGCATCACGACGGCAGCGAGGTGTGACGAGATGGGGGTTTCTGAAAGCAGCACAAGGATTAGGACCCAAACGCAAGGAGCCATGAACCAAGTTTTGAAGGAGTGTATGTATTTTAATGAACACCAGGGGGACAAAACTAAGGATAAGAAGGGGAAAAAAATAAGGCACTTTCAAGAAGGCTCAACAAACTGTCTCCAAGTAAATAATAATTACCAACAGAAAACACTGCAAAGAGGTACGTATGAGAATAACTAACTATAATATAAACTATAAACCGAAGGCACTCACAAGGAGGGAAGTATAAATAAAACTATTATTTGCGTGGGCAAAAGGTGCTCACAGAGAGGTACGTAAAGGCAATGAACAAGACCCAACAAACATGGAAACGAACAAAATAGCCTGTAATCCTGACTGAAAGTGACTCATTAACTCATTTAACTCATTGAGTGCCAGCTGTTTTATAAAACAGGAAGTGCCTTGTGCCAGCATTTTTGTCCATTTTCAGTAATATTTCAGGACCAACAGAATATTTTGTACTATGTCTCTGAAAACAGTGAATGGCTCAAATGAAAGAAGAGAATCTCTATTTCATCATGAAAAAATGTTTTTACTTTGTTCCATTCTTGTTTTATCAGAGGTAGAGTAGAGGCCACTTTCACCAAAAACGCCACTTTTTGTCCAGAATCCATCCGTTTTACTGTCTAATCACGATCGTCTCCACTTCCTGCTTTGATTTCTGTGGTGTATACTGTCTCTTTATGCTCCAACTAGAAATCCCAGAAACCCCAACATTACTCACAGGCTGTGTGAGAGCGTGATCAGCGACCTACTGTTAAAAAAAACACTTTGACGTATGATTATTACAATATCAATGGCACCCAAGCATTGGATTTTAAATGATGGCAAAATACATCAGTGGCGCTCAATGAGTTAACAACACTTATCCAGGTGATTTGTGGATGTGGACGTGGATGTGGAGACGGACAAAAACAAATCAACAAAGGTCAAGGGGAGACAAGACTATTTATAGAAAAGGTAGAAAAGCACAGGTGGAAACAATCAGGACAGGGACTGACAATCACAAAGGAGGGAAAACAACCAGCAAGAGAAACAAAACCCAACACAAGAAGACAACACTATAAGACGGGGACTGATAAAACAACATGGACACAGAAATTGAAACTTAAAAACTAAACTTGATGACTGACAGGGCATGACACAAGGAGCTCATCAAGTTTCAAGGTTCAAAACCCACAGCAACTGGTCGACCTCTACACTTCTGACTGAAAGCATGCCACAAGTGAACATACAACGTCACAGAGTAACTGCAGGACTGATGATGGGGCTAGTCAGTGGCCACGGTCAAACAGTCTAAAGCCTAAAGGAAGTGTGTTCAGAAATGTCTGTTTTAGTGCTACTAAAATTACAAATAAAATCACACCTAGTGGAGAACATCACAATATGGAGATTGAGTTAAACTATGCTTGTATTGTTTCTAACAACCAGAAGTCTATGAGATAATGATAGTACTTCTCTCTTCATTTATTTCCTCAGTAAACATTGTAAACATGAGTTTATGGTCTCGGTCTGTCGTTTCAAGTCTTCTTCAATACAGTATGATGTTCATTTAGTGAATTCTGGTCCCATTTAGAGTCAAACAGACCATAAAGCGGAGGATGCTTTAGGACGATGCTACCTTGTGATTGACAGATTGCTACCATGGTGTTGTCTGGTCTGGGTTTTCATCTTCAACTCTTTCATAATGTGTTTTTATTTCATGAAAGTTAATTGTAACATAATAGTCACCCAAAGTTTCTTACTCATTGTGACTTGTTGTTGCAAAAACCAAGATGTTTAACACCATGGTGATGTCCACTTATTATATGCAGACAATGCTGGCCACAAGTGGGAAACCTTTCTCCAGAACTATCGGCAATCAAAGCTCTAAAACTTGAGAAAGTGGAGCAACATTGTTGTCATGCTAAATAACTACTTTACAAAGAAAGGTAGGACCAGTACAATCACTTTAACTTTAATTATTTGCATTTTTATGGTGTTGAATAAGCAACACATCCTTATAGCTTGTAACACATTAGGTATTTAGGCCAAAACAGAACTATTTGGTTATGGGTAGGCAACGAAATGACTAGGTTAGGTTGTGGGAAATCACAATTTACTATGTTATGTAGATGTTACAGCTTGTGAATAAAACGTCTTCCTTCTACAGTGCAGAAGGGAAGTTAGTTAAACAGTGTATGGAGTGACATCACAGGAGCAGTCCAGGCCGGTTTTGGCAGAACAATAAATAAATGGATGGCTTGCAGTTTGCAGCTTCAGAGGGACGAGGATATTGGATGGAGTCTCAAGCTTGAACGGAATCAGATGAGCAGGGAAAGCAATGTAAATTTAAATTTTGTGTCTGTCAAAACATTCATGGCTCAAAAAGATAAACTGTCGGGGGCGTCGTGTTTATGTGCGTTTGCGAGCATACAGGTGTAAATACAGTACATCATGTGCTGTGTTCTTTTCAATGCATGGGTGAGGGATCTGTTCATTAAAATCACTTTAAATATAGATTAACTTGTACATCCCTCACCCAGTTTACGTATAGTACATGCACCAAAGCCAAGCCCTCGTCACTGACAGCTATAGGAGAACATTTTATTGGCAGGACGAGCCAGGTTAGAGCGAAACATTTTGTGTCACGGCAAAAGCCAAGTGCGCTTTCTTACGTCTCCTTATTGGGATACGTAGTGTGGGATCACTGCTCTTGTTATACCCCCCTCACTCTCGAAACAAATGAGGGATTAAAGCAGAGACGACTCGAACAGAAGACTGTGATGGGAGAAGAGCAAGAGGATGACAGCAGCTCACAGAAATCCTCAGGATATGTATTTCTTTTGTCTCCGGGCTTAGAAAGTACAACACCCACTCAGTAGCTCAGCCTGATCTCGCTTCTCCATTATTTGCCCGTTTCCTGAGGTGATGTTAAACACTGGACAGCTGGGACATTTTCATCACCATTAAATATTAAGCACAGCTGAAAGATGCTCATGTGTCTTTTCTTCACACATGCACATGCAGGAATCTGTACTGGCCTCTGATGATTAATATGAACACTGACGGCCTTCTGTACAAAACTGCAAAACGTGAAGTGAAACAGGATACAGATTTCCAATCATCTTATTGTCAGGTTCATACTTATATGTATATTGTATTTCTGTTAGAACATGTTTACTTTAGTGCTCAAAACCATACCTGTATTCATCCTGAAACACTTTGTTTTAGTTCCTGCCTCCTTTCTTTTCTTAAGTATTCAGATCACAATCAAAATGAATTAACTCAAATTCAATCAACTGATCTCCCTGCTGTTACAGTGCACAGAGACTCAGATTTTATGTATCTATAGATGTATACATAAATAAATCAGCTACAGTCAATCAATTCATTAATAATGAATTAATTAATCCAAAACTGCCAAATTCCTTGCTTCAGCCATTTTATAAACCAAAAGTTCCTTGTGCCAGCGTTTTTGGTCATTTGGGTAATTTTTTATGACCCACAGAATATTTTGTACTATGACTCTGAAAACACTGAATAGCTCAAATGAAAGAAGAGATTCTCTATTTCATCATGAAAAATTGTTTTACCTTGTTCTGTTCTTGTTTGATCAGAGGTAGAGCAGAGGTAGTTTCCCCAAAATCACAATTTTTTGTCCAGATTTTGTTTTGCTCTCTAATCTTGGTCGTCTCCACTTCCTGCTTTGATATTTGTGGTGTATACCATCTCTTTATGTCCAAACTACAAAGCCCAGAAGCCCCAACATTACTCACAGGCTGTGTGAGAGTGCCCTCTTGTGCCTGCTGCCAAAAAAACATTTTGACGTATATATCCGTCTATCGCACTCAAGCGCTGGATTTTAAATGACGTATAAACAGGTCAATGGCACTCAAAGAGTTTAATTTGCTGTATTTTTATTGTTTTGTTTAATACTGAATGAAATATCTTCTGGCTCTCAGAAATTTGCCAAATATTTTCTCACTTTTATATTTTCTTTCTTTTTCTTCTTTTTTTACATATACTTTTATATTTTCACAAAACCCAAAAGTAATAGTTACAGTTAAACAAATAATGCTATAAAATATATACATTCTTGCCAATAAAAATACATCACTGACAGGTAAAAACCAAAATAAAAACAATAGTTTTTTTCTGAATTTGCACAGACAAATGTGATGTTAAAAAAAAAAAAAAAGCGGAGATTGAGTCTGTGAATCTTTGAGCTGCAGGCAAATCATCCTTTCACCCCGAGGCTCTGATAGCAAAGTCCCATGAAGTCACCGTTTTCAGTGTGGGCCTGCGGGCTATGAAAGCTTTTCATTCACTTGTGAAAACTTTGTGGCAGTCAAAAAAAAGATACAGACATGCAAGCATTCACATAATGTATAATTTCTCCACAGAATATGCTGTCCACTGAAACAAACCTGTAACCTTGCTTTTCTGACGCCCGTCACTGAATAAGTCTGCAAAGTGAGCGTCTCTGTTTCTTCAGCACGGACCACGACAACCTATTTATTAATAATAAAGTAATAAATGAACAGCTCAAGGTAACAGTCAACACTTGGAGTTTGATTGTTGACTTGTTTACTTTCCCTCCGGTTGGGTAGTGTGTGTTAGTGCAGAACAACGAAGCAGCTCTGAGCAGATCTGCAGGACCACAAACACGTCAAGACTGAGTTCAGTTCAGTTTACGATGATAAATAATTCAAAGATTCAAACGCAGATACTACAGCAGCAACTGCAAAGTCTGCTTTAAAGTAGCTTTTCACTTTAGCCAATAATTCACTTAAGTTATGCTGCTTTCCAACCACCAGCTAATGTAACATTAGCATTAACATCTGCCTGCAGCTTTACAGGACGTGACAGGAAATGCTATGCCCAGTGATACATTTTATTGTCTTAATTAAATAAATAAATGGTTCCCAACTGGCTCTCGTTGGTTAGCAGGTTATATGAGATGTAATGCAGTTACTCCCACTTGGAAAATTATAAGAAACATTGATAAAAGCCCAATGCTATCCATCTCTGCACCTCTGATATTAAATAAAAATCAGTCATTTGAGCATTTGCTTTAGCTATCTGTTACGACTATCTATTTTCACTGTGGATCAGAGTTATCAGCTATCATCTGAAATTATCAACTTTTAAGAGAAAATAACCTGCTTCCCCTTCATGAAACGAGTAGAGTCTATCCATTATCACCTGTGCAGAATAATGTAGTCTCCTGTTTCCACTGTCACCTCTCTGGGCTCCTGAGAGCGCCTCCTCCTCTCCTCCTTTTTGTTTCTGATATTTTGTCTTTTAATTTTGACAAGCTGCTACCAAATCAAGTCAGACACTGTATAAAGGGTCACAAACCCCCAACTGTCTGTTGTTAGAATACACAATTTTTTTGTCGCAGTATAAACTTAGGGGATTTCTAATAATGAGTAAAAGTCGGACAAAGTGTTTTTCTTCTCATTATTTTTACATTAAAGATATGGAATATATGCACTTAAAAAACTTGAAATGATTGGAAAAGTCTGGAAAATACTTAGTAGTTTGCTCCATCGACACAATACCAGTGTGATTATACCACAGTTAATACTCTGCAAAGGAACTGAAGGCACAATTCATCCTCTAATTACTCCAGAACACTAAAAAAATGATGGTGCACCTGCTTTTCTCTCTTTATTTCCTCCCCTCTGAAGGCAACAGTTCTTTAAAAACAACAACAAAAGCATATGAAATGGGACTATATATGCATTTATATGTGTCAAATGCATTTAACGTGTTTATTAAACACCTTCAACACTCACTGCTATTGTTCTATTAAACACCCTGTGCAATATCATTTATTTATTGTTTACATAGTCTAACATCCAAAGCAACACATTATATATTCAGTACCTATCCTTGTTGGAAATTCATATTCATATTTGTGTATTTTTATATTTATTTTGTATTTACATTGTAAGATTTATATACTTTTTTATTTACATATTTTATCCTTGTACACTGAAAGGGGAGAAGTTTTGACAACCCTAATTAGAATATTAATATAACGTAAAGTCTCTTTTTTAGGGACGCCCTGACTAGAGTGCATACAATAAAATAAGGAAATATACATTAACAGATTCGACAATAATCAGGCCAAGGACATCAGAAACAACATTATGTCTCGAAATTGATTAAAAGGGATGGTTTTAATTAGTCTGAACATTTTGTAATCCTTGAAAGTAGGGTTGCCATGGTAACTTTAGTTCCCACTTGATAAGAAAAATGTTGATGATAATATTCGTTTTGCTGCAGTATCGCAGATACCATCAAGAGCCGACTTCTGGTGTCCCAGGAATGTTTTTGGGATGTATCAGCATATCCAGAAGACAAACCCAAAATTTAATCCTGTAAATCCTGCACAGGGAGAGACCACTGATGCACACTACGATGCCTTCAGGTTCTGTTAAATAAAAATTTGTTTTGGGTGAAAAGTAAATTTCTCCATTATCATGATATTTTCATAATCTTGTAAAACGTCTTTCGTGAGATATGAATAAATCCAGTTGTTTGTAGATGTTTTCACATCAACATTGAAATAACAGAGAGGGAGCTGTCCCTAACACAACCCAGCATGCAAACAGTAATAAAGGAGTTTATTTATTATTGTACACTTACAACCTGTTAAATAATGTTTTGATTTACTCCATGGCATATCATTCAGGATAATTTTGCTGCCATTAATGCCATCTCGGCGATCATGTTGCCTCTCTTTGCATTAATATGCTACCAAAAGCTATTGGGAAATGTAGTTAGATGAATATCGTTGACACCATTGAAACTGGCTGTCAGATACATAAAAAATTGTGCAGAAGTGTAATCATTCACTTTAATTTCAGATGTAATGAGTGAGCACAATGTTTCTAATGCAGGCATGGAAGCATGGAAGCTGTGCAACACTGAGAAAAACAACTTCTCTAATTTCTCAGCTGTTTGCATCTTCCTGCTTTTTGTCAGTCTTTATCTACTCTGCAATGATTTTGTTGATTTAAATCCACTTTAATGTGAAACACCGTCTCCTGCTGTGTCCTCCTCTCTTTTCGTCTTTTCTTCACCCCCACTCGCTAAACTCCGGCTGCCTCAATGTCACGGCACCAAGGCAAAGACAATTAAGGTGTATAAATATGTAAATATGGTCACGGCAGCTCAGCGGGAGGAACAGCGTAATGACATTTTCTGCCCTCGTTTGGCTATTCCCCAAGACACCTCCAAATTAGAAACCTTAATGACAACCAATAACGCACAGATGGTCAAACTCTGGGGGCACACCGGCCCTTCTGATGCTGCCTGGGCTCCTTGTGGCATCGCTCTTCATGCCAACAATGCACACACACGAACACACATGCAAGACACTGTGAGCATGCAGAGAAGCACCAACACACAGCAAGCAAACACACATGTGCATCACCTAACCAGATGCCACCAGCACCCATGGGGGTGATCATGGTCGTAACTAGAAGGTCAGGTCTTGGCAGGCCGCTTAAGGCCAGGCAGGCTCTGTGCTTCAGTGTGTTTTTTCTGTGTGTGTGTGTGTATGCACAGAGGTTATTGTTTGGTGTCTCAGGTAATATGTCCAGTGAGGCTCTGTGGCAGATGTCGACCATCCGTCTTGTAAAGCTGACATATAGAAACACTCCCTTAAGTCACATCTCAGGAGAGAGAGCGAAAACGGGAGACCGAATGTAAGGAAAGAAGTGTTTGTGTGGAGTGGATGTGTTTTGTGAAACACACACACACACACACATGCACACAGAGCAGGGTAGAGACAGAGAGCGAGCTGTTTTGGCTGGTTTCCTACAGTAATTAGTTCAACCTAGCTATTTGTTCTTCCTACCTCTATTAGAAGGGAAAATGTTTCTTCTGGGAGTAAGCAAGTTTTACAGAGGGCAAAACAGTGCACAGGAAGTAGAAAGATTTGTAAGGGTTGTCAGACTTGGTCTAAGAAGTTTAAAATAGGAATGCATTATAAGTTGGTCAGCTCATGGCTAATGTGTCAGACAGTGGTTGCTCGAAATGTAAACTGTGTTATATAATATACCCATCATTTATACGAGTGCTGTTGACTTTTGTCCAGTGCAAATCATTTTATCTGACAAATAAGATATATTTGTGAAAAGTTTTAACTCAAACCTTACATACTTATACAGATTGTTTATTCTGCTTTTGTTACTTTTCACTCTCTGTCTGTGGAAAATGGTGTAATGAGCCACAGTAAACAGCCAGCAAATCTTGCTACGACAAGTGTGTTACATAAGCTGAACGGCTTCGGCAGAAACTTTTCCAATATAGTTTCATGTTGTTTTGCCAGTATTTTATGTTTTACAATCATTAGAAGACGCGTGGGCGGCACGGTGGTGTAGTGGTTAGCACTGTCGCCTCACAGCAAGAAGGTATGGGGTTCGAATCCCAGGCCCAAGGCCTTTCTGTGTGAAGTTTGCATGTTCTCCCTGTGTCTGTGTGGGTTCTCTCCGGGTGCTCCGGCTTCCTCCTACCAAAAATTAGGTTAATTGGCTAATTTAAATTGACTGTAGGTGTGAATGTGAGTGGTTGTCTGTCTCTATGTGCCCTGATGGACAGAAGAAGAGTATTCCCTTATGAACTCCTGTATAATCTGACTTTATTTTGCAACCACTGGAGTCGCCCCATTATTAGAAATAATGCAGGTTCAGGACTTCAGGATTTCAGCGTCTACTATGCCTTTCAGACCTGGAAGCATCGTCCACTTCCTTTACACAGTCCAGTAGATAAGTAGATGAGAAATAAAAACCACTGGAGGTGACTCATCGTGGGTGGGAGTGGAGAAAATGATGCAGAAGTTGCTTTCTTTCTGTTGGACAGCTAATTATTTGTTTTGCTTCGGGAGGAATTATCATTTTCATGAAATATGTAATGTTTGCCAATGTTTGCGTATTAGCCCAATGCTAACATTAGCTTCTCTGTGGGTGTAAGCCAGTCTTAGGTGCAGCTTGTAAAAGGTTATAGGAGATGATATTTTGACCATATTGCACAGCCACAGTCTCCAGTGTCTGCATTATAGATGTGATAAAATGACGTTGATATATTGGCTTTGAACGGGACGTTTTACAACTGTGGTGATGTAGCATAAAGGCTCTCCTCTCCCTGCTGAATCCTGCTGTCAGATGTTCAGGTTTGAGGGGGCGTGGCTTTTGATGCAGCACTGAAGGGAAGGGGAGGAGGGGGTGGAGCTTAGAGGAGGCTTAGAGGAGTTGCCACTTTAACTTTAGCTCTGACAGACTATAATTTTAACATAACTTACTTAAAGCCTAACCATGATTTTTTTCCTAAACCTAACTAAATGTTTTGTTGCCAAATCATAACTGCAACAATTTCATGTCAACCATGCAGGATTGTTGTTGCTCTTTAAGTTGAAGGTGTTTGAGTTTATCTGGTAACAGTTTGTGTTTTGAATAAAATCACCTTCCATTACAGCTGAAGTATCATAGTAAACACAACCTGCAGTGGTGATGAAAAAGACTCAGCTTCATCATTGGCTGAAATAATGTTTTATTTTTTTTAATTTGGTGCATTCGAGAGCCAAATTCTGCATCTCTGAACACAATCTTGAGACTGTGAATCAGCTTTGTCAAGAGGCTAATTACAATCCCATTTCTCCTGTAATCACCGTCGAACACTCAGGAGGTAGAGTCTCCAGGTGCCTCATTTCCTTTCCTTACGCTTCGTTTTGCATTTTCAAGTCGTGGCACCAAAACGACCTTGGGCTTTGCCACCACTCAAGTGCATCTCAAAGCTCGGAGCATGTTTGCCACTAGCTGGAGACTGAGGGAGAAGGAGAGACACAGAGAAAGTGCCTCTACTACTCAGCCTTCAGGTACTCATTTTCCCATCCACCCTCCCACACACAAACCCGACATGCACTGCAGTGATATCATATTATTCTGGGCTAGGAAGCCTCATTATACATGAATTATCAATGGGCTTCACAAATTATCCATCACTAGAATTTGTTTAAAAATGTATCAGCCTCACTCTATGATCTGGATCATTGCTGCTCATTACACCTCCTACCTGAGCAAGAAGGTGTGATTCCAGTAAGAAAGTTGCAAAGACATAGGGGATAATATTATTGTATCGTGCACTGTGGATGTCTATAAAGAATACAAAACACATTTAATTGGCCTGTCAGATCAAAGCTTTCGAACAAATATGAGAGAGGAGGATTACCAACTGTATATTTCCACAACAGTCAGTGGTTTTAGGGTGGAAAATCAAATTAGCCTTGTATAGATAGTCCAAGCACTCCTTTTTATCTGTCGCTTTCATTTATATTGTCCTTATCTTTTAATATCTAACAACCTTTAAAAAGTGGAACAATGGCAGTCTTGTCAGTAAATGAAAAATAAAAAGCTTACAAAGCTGGAAGATTGTTGTGTTATAAATGTGAGGACTCAAGTAATTCATGACAAGGCAGCTGACGGCAATAAATGTATTCAGACAGCAGCGTGAGGATACATCCCTCAGTAAAGATATCCAGCATGATTAATACTATAGCATACACTATTTACAGTACGAAGAGGACTTCCAGTGAATGTCAAAGAAACGACCATTAGCTCAGTGTTTACAAAAAATAAGCTCGTGTGGGCTATGTGGAGGTGGTAAAGCTCCTCGTTACCACAGTAACAAAAGTCATATGCAAAACAAATATAATTCAAATGAAACGAAAAGCAAACAAAAGGTCAAGCAAGCTGTCTAAATAGAATATCACTCCATTCTGTGTGCCCAACTGGACCGAGGAAGCACAGCTGAAGCATCCTAAATATTGATTCCTTCTTTTATAATTGGAGCAGATGCTTGAGTCTGGAAACATTGTGTTCATTTAATACACAGTGCAACAGTCAGAATTGACAATGCCTCTAGTGATTTCAGCTTAAAACAGCCACCTATCTACAGTATTTTTTTACAGACTTTTCCTGATACAAATTGTAGTGGAAACAGGTCTCAAGATCTTGCAAACCACTCTGATGTGTTCTAGGCAGAGTGCGAAATAGGCGTCAGTATTCGGGGGGTGTCCCATCTTGTGCAACACAGATATACATTTTCTCAGCATGCAAGGTTTTGCATTACAATGCAAGGAAATGACTGAATAAATGTTAGGTATCGACACACAATCAGTGCACTTATCAAGGACTAGGGTTTCCAAGACAATAACTGGGGACAGAGATGTGCGTACGGAGCAATACATATTTGAATTTATTTTAAAGCAATGCAGAAACAATTAAATAATAAAACTGGACTAAGGTGTAAATGGGAAGGAATCGGTATTCAGTGGTGAGGTCGAGTGTATGTGGTGAGTGGGTGTTGCATGTTACACAATCAAACTGACTATAAAAAGAGCTGCCCCACTGGTGTACTAATAGTACATCATATTATTATAATTTTTTTACAAAAATTTGAGACCCCCTTAAAAGTTTGCTTTTGAGGTTTTCAGGGCGATGGGTTAATTGGGTGTTAGAACTTGGCAACACGACGAGAATGAACCCAAATGCACGACTCAAAAATCAAAGTATCAAACAAGGATTTATTAATGGAAATAAAACAACAACGGTACAGGGAGGAATTAATACTCAAACCTGACTACCTGTAAAGGGAAACAGAAAAACATCAGCGTACACGCTATCAAAGTTATCAACAAAAATCACAGCTTTGAAAATTCTCAACACAAAACCCTGAGGCTATCCAGAGCTGCTCTAAAGGGGAAAATAACTAAACAAAAATCGCTCACAAACGGTGAGGAAAAGGTGACTTTACAAATTAATAGAAAGCACTCACAAAGGTGAGGAAACTAGGGACAAGATTACTATTACCTTAAAGTGCTCACAAAGGTGAGGGAAACACTACGTTATGTAGTGGACTCCCCTGGACCCCCCTGTATTTTCGCACACTGGTTCTAGGTTCTATGGGTCTTTCCCCAATTGGATGCACCCATAATCCCTCCACAGAGTGGTGTCCAGGCAGCATCTTAATCAAACACAAACCACCTCAACCCAAGCATGTTCCAGTGATCTAATCCATCTTCAGATTGGCACTGCATAAAAAAAGGCCTCTGTTTCTTTTATTTATTAATGCTGACTTTGTGCGCAGAACGGAAAAACAATGTTGCAACAATGTCAGATTAATGACATGGTATTTTAATGTCTGATACTGTATTATTAGAAGTGCAAAAAGAAAGCTTTCCTAGTCATAAATGTTTAGACACAATGCTACTTTCAGTCTAAACTCCCAGTAAGGGCCCAGTTGCCTGAAAAATTAGGTATGTACAATCAGATGCCAATTAATATGAGGTACATTGTCCACATTGCGTTCAACATTTGTGATTGATTGAGCAATAGCAATCAGTCTTTATGGTGTTGACCTCTGATAGAACAGAGAGACAAAGAGGCAAAAACGGAGGAGGCATTTGTAGCTTATTAGCTGTGCTGCATCATCAACTTTTATTTGACCCTTTCCAGCTCTATAAAAGAGGACTGGATCACAGACAGTTAAGAGACAGGAGTCAATGAATGAACTGTGTGAACTTATTGTCCTGTTGTTCGCCAATGATCTTCAATAACTCTTTATTGAATTAAGGGATGTACAAAATGTCAGGTAGAGGAACTGGCAAGAAGATAGAGGAGCTGTAAAGAACTGAACTTGAAGAAGAGGAAGCAGAAAGTAAACCCCAGGTACATAGAACAGAAAGATGCACAGAGTAATGGAAAGTAGTGGAACAAAGGCTGGACAGGAAGTGACGCAAGCGAGTTTCCACTATGGGCTCTATTTTCGTAGATGGCGCAAGTCAGATGGGGTGCATACCAACGAATCCTGATTTTTGTGCCAAAGTAAGGCCCACTGCGAGTGTTTGCCAATTAGGTAGACCGGTCAGCACCAACATGGACATGCTGGCGTAGAAGAGGGAGTGTTGGCGGAAAAGCACCTGGCGGTGCCAGAAATTTGACCTGCGCTTACGTCTGCTCAGACCACGTCTAACTGCTGGCTGGTCTAACATGATTTTGACGGATCTATATAGGTGCCGAGCTCCGTGGACAGGTGTGGTGGATAACAGATGTATTTCATTCATAAATATATGAACAACAGTCATCAAACCCTCTGATTTGATTTCTTCTCATGCCAACTTTACATCATCCGCCTGTGGAGGTCTGCTTGCAGTTCCGTAAACATGGACTTTGTGTGCTTGGACCGCTCAGATGAGTAAATCGGATTCGTCTTGGGAGAAGTTCAATTGTCTGATGCACTCTACCATTTCAGGGAATGACAGGAGCTGGCTTGATTGGCCATAATTGAAGTTGGCTATGATCACACCCATCTGAAACTCATCTGAAAGTCACATAATAACTTGTAACACTCTCTGACTTAAGTAGAGGGAATTAAATGTCCAGATGATCTCACCCTCTGGTCAACAGTGGTCTCTCACTATAAGACATGCTGAACTTATCTTCACTTTGAACAAAGTGCTCAGCCTGTTCCCTAGACGCTGTCCCAAACTACAGTACAAATCAGTGTCAGATATTTACATTTCATCAATAGCTCTCAGCACGTCTTGTTCCCATGAAGGATTTGGGGGAGGTGTCTTTTGTTCCCCTGGATTGATTGTATGTGAATCGTTACTGCTATTCAGTTAACATTCTCAGACTTGATTCTGCTCGCAGGAAAGAGTGATTTAGGTATAGAATGGTGTTAGAAATAAAAGAGCCCCTGCTCATCTTTTCATCAAAGTCTGTTTCAGCTGGGATGAAGACCAGAATCAGAACTGGGAGTATGACTGCCGATGCCTCCAACATGGATGAGTTCAGATGATGAGTGAACATTCCAGGGGAGATCTTTGTTGCTTGACAGAGGAGTCAAAGGTCTAATTTTAGGTATGAAAGGGAAACTGACCATGGTAAACATCTTGAATGGTTTGCAGCCTTGTTGTTTCTCCAGTTCCAGGTCCTGAGAGTATGGCCACTGTATGAAATTGCGCCTTTGTTCTCTGTTGTATTGTACAACCTTTGACACATTTATGTGCTCTGGCTCTTTCTCCATATTTGCTTGTGTCATCTTCCTAAATCTTTTGAACAGCTTTGCTTGCCATGCTTAAGGCATTTCTCACTGTTTTGTCTCCTGAAATACAAGACATCCTCCTTTCAAGTATGGTATTAACTTTTTTTCAAGTGACCTTTTCTCTTCTCGGCCAGATGTTTTCTGTGAAGAGCGAATGGCATTTTCTGCTGCTGAAGCTCTAGTGCATACATTTAGCTTGTTCTGTTGTGGTGTGAGTCAGATCATTTTCAGTCATGTTGAGCCATGGTGCTTGTATTTGTCATGCTGTTGTCTGGCAGATATCAGATACATTCACTGGTGTTTTCTTATACAACGTTCCACTGTTTGAAGTAAGGGGTCAGCACAAGTGGCAGACAGACCTGACAAACAGTACTAAAATAGATGTCT
This sequence comes from Synanceia verrucosa, assembly GCA_029721515.1. NCBI lineage: Eukaryota > Metazoa > Chordata > Actinopteri > Perciformes > Synanceiidae > Synanceia > Synanceia verrucosa. The sequence goes on along the minus strand of CM056554.1, from coordinate 6,971,454 downwards.
AGGTGATAAAGCATCATCCAAAAGGTTCGCTGGTTCCTACAGACTCATTCAATACAAAGGTTTTGGCACTTCACACTTAGTGACAATTTCACTCAATTTCGTGCCGCTCACTGATTGGCTAGAACATTTTTGTTTGTATCTAAGGAGCAGAAGATCCTAGAGACCCGGCACCACTTCGCGTCTACACTAATTCAACCATGCTGAACATGCCTGTCTTTTCCCCGAGTCTCTATGACCTTTCATTCCCAAGATACCAACAATTTCCTGCAGATAATTGCAGTATTTCCAGTACAGATGGTCTTAGAGAGATGGGACCAAGACCAATCGAAAGCCCATCCCAAGAAATGGGTGGAACCCAAATTTCAGAGCTTTGCTATCTTCAGTTCAAAGGTTATTTCAAAATATGCAATCCTCAAATATGCGATCTTGGTTATAGCCCCAACCTTAAACCTACACGTAACTTTACCCTCATGTGCCCTTGCATATCATGGAGGCATCTGTGACCTTGATGTCCTCACAAAACATAACCTTAACCCCTAACCCTGACCCTAAGTTTCAGAGCTTTACTACCTTCCAAAGGTTATTTCAAAATATGCAATCCTCAAATATGCAACTGTGGCGAAACTTGCTCATATGGCCTTTCTGCAGGAATGTTTCGTCACTTCACTCTTAATGACAATTTCATGCAACTCAGTGATTGGTTAGCATCTCCAGAACAGAAGGTTGTAGAGACTCAGGGACAATTTGTGTCTACACTAATTCAACCATGCTGAAGTGGGGGGTCAGCATAAGTGGCAGACAGACCTGGCATGCAGGACTAAAATAGATCTCTGAGTCGAAAGCATCACCTGCCAGGTTCTCTGGTTCACTACAGGTTCATTCAATGCAAAGCGATGCTGTTGTTAAAGAAGGATTGTTGATGGAGGAAGCATCCTGGTGACTCCGTGAACAGGATCGACAGTAGCAGTGATGCTGACTGACACTGCCAGTGCTCTTCTGCATGAGCACTTCAAGTGTCTCATTGCGAGGAAAAGCTCTCCAAATATTCCCCCAGCCAGGGGTTTACACAGTACCCATTATGGTAATATCCTCACCAACCAGTCTCTGGTTACCATGGCAATTTCTCACTGTGCAGGCATTGGTTGATTAGAGAGATTGAGCCTACAGTGATAGCTTATGGCTTACACTATGTATATAAAAAGTACTAAATAATGTATCAGAGAAAGGTGGAGGTCACACAGTGGAAGCACGCTTTTGTTGTTAGAGCTGCATTACAACAGCACCATGTGTGAAAGGTGTCTTTCATGTTTGAGAGGCACACAATGCTCGCCTGTCCTTGTTAGAGCTGTTGAGTAGGGACGTCCATTTAGTCAAACATAAGCAGCCTCACTGTTCAGCCGATGCAGGCCTGTGAGTCATCTCAGACCAGCTCCACTGATTCAGTGTTTTTACAAAACTGCAGAGTGCAGCAATAACTTCCTCATCTTCAGTGTCACATTCAAACCTAATTTTGAAAGATCTGCTGACTATAAGCTAATTCATACATCACAACGGTCGGGTGTACTGTTAAAAATAGTGGCGCTTTTATTTTGAATACTTTCTTGATGTGCAGGATCCTATCCTGACTTTATACCGCAAATAAATGCATTAAGTCAATGAATAGTGGTTTCCTTATTTATTGCTGGTAAGTATTTAACTTAAATAAGATACTTTAAGAGCACATCATGTTCTTTTTCAGGGTCAGGCTTGTATTTTTTTTTAATTTTGTTTGTGCTTTAATATGTTTACATGATTTTGGTGCAGAAGCACCAAAAACTTAAGAGCACTGTGCGTGTTTTGTCTTTTAACTCTTTGAGTGCCAGCCATTTTATAAAACAGAAAGCACCTTGTGCCATTTTGAGTCATATTTAAAGACCCACAGAATATTTTGTACTATGACTCTGAAAACACAGAATAGCTCAAATGAAAGAAGAGACTCTATATTTCATCATAGAAAAAAAGTTTGCTTTTACCTTGTTCCATTCTTGCTTTATCTTTTTGTCCGAATCTGTCCGTTTTGCTCTCTAATCATGATTGTCTCCACTTCCTGCTTTGATCTCTGTGGTGTATACATCTCTTTATGCTCCGACTACGTCTCCCAGAAGCCCCAAAATTACTCACAGGCTAAGGGAGACCGCAATCGGCGACTTGCTGCCAAAAAAACACTTTGACGTATTTTTACACCTATGACACTCAAGCATCAGGTTTTAAATGATGTCGAATGATGTTAATGCCACTCAAAAAGTTAACATAACCAAATACCAATTTTTATTCAAGCTATGATGTTTTATGCAAAACCAAACAATTCATTTTTTCAATTTCTAACATAAACCACATGTTTAAAATCTGGACAAAAACGTAAATGAGAATAATGTTTAGCTGTATTGGAATGTAATTTTGTAGGAGACATGGCTGAGATTAGTAGATAAAATAAAGTAAACTTGTGTATTTTTTTGCTTCCATGGACAAACTTCAGGTTTTGCTCATGAAAATAACACAGATTAGGATTTGGAATTTCTGTACCGAGTCAAAAAACAATGGAATAATGCCAGCCTAACTCTTTAATATATTTATTCATTCAGGGCAGAAGGTGGTTTTGCTTTTGGACAAACTGTCCTTCAACCACAGGGCTCAGGTTAAAGCCCTGGTGTCACCAAGCAACAGCCCCTCTGCCGTGTCCTTGAATCTTTACCTGCACTGCTCTGCACTGCATACAGACCTCTGATCTCTCTGTCAGAGTGCAAGCTACACAGAATTCCCTAATATATCCTGCTCTTCCTCCACAATTACTTTACACATATTTAGCACTAATTCACTCTTAAGACTGCATTTAACAACTCAGCTAAATTCAGAGACAATGGCTGTAGTGTCAGCTCTTGTTGTGGAACTGAAAACGTGTCTCCACAATGTTTTATACAGTGATAAATAGAGACAAGGAGTGAACAACATGAGTCTATTCCAGATTAAGCAGAGTCCCAGTGTTGATGATTACGGCAAGAGGAAAAGACTTGCAAAATGGGTTTTCTGTCTGTGTGTGTGTGTGTGTGTGCATCAAGGATGAATGTAGAGACAATGTGCACATGGGGAAGTGATTGCAAGCCAGGCAGAGATGAAATCCCGATTCCCATGAGTTCTGGGTCACTGTCGATAATCAAAAGCGGTGGTAAAGGGTAGATGGGAAAGGGGAAAGGGGGGAGGGGGGAGGGGGTAGAAGAAAGACAGTCAGTGAAAGTTGAGATGGCAAGAGAGAGAGAGAGAGAAAGAGGAAAGAAGAGAGCACATACATCAGGGGCTGTGACTAGCAGGTGCAGTGATGGTGGGGAGGTTCAGACCGAGGGCCTGATCAAGAGAAAGATCTCACTGTTTAATCTTGAGTCTCTTCCCGTTGCCAAACCAGCAAGGCTTTGGCCCGCTGTATGGCTTGTTCTGTGATCAGGAGCAAACAGATTCATCTTTTCAGCTCGCTCACCCCTCAGCCTCTGCGTGGGCTGCAAAGTTGATTACAGCCTAGAAAAGGCCTTTGTCATCATGCTGTTGGAGCTCCAATAACTGGTTCAAATCATCCTGCAGCAGTTACAGTTACAGCCTCTTCAAATGCTCAGCGCGTGATATAAATGGGCCACTTCAGACAAACCGCGATAGATTATGCAGCGCCTTTTAACCCACTGCTGGGGGATCGTAATGGCCTGAAATTGTTGCTTACATACATGATCCTGTGCATGTATGTGTATGTTGAGTATAAACATGCTTGTGCATGTTCATGTATTGGAAGCTCAGAGGGTAGAGGATCAAAGCATGTTAGCTATGGTGTACATGTTTTAAAACCAGTGTGACCCAGGATGAGGTCACACTGGTTTTAAAACACTGGTTGATCCTGGACAAAAAAAAATACAACATCTAATATATCTACTTCAATAAATACAATATAACATATGTATCACTGCAAGGAACAGAATGTAGAATAGAATGCCCTATATTGTCATTATACAATTGCACAACAACATTGTAGCGCTTCTTCCTTTTCAGTGCACAAAGGTAAAATAAATATAAAAATGAGAAGTATGAAAATAAGTATATATATATATCTTAGAGTGTGGATACAAAAATAAGCATAAAAATAAGTACAAAAATGAGAAATAAGTATAATAAGTATATATATATATATATATATATATATATATATATATATATATATATATCTTGTAGACACAAGTAGTTACAAAAATAACCATAAAAATGTATAAAAAGAGAAAAAATATGAAAATAAGAATATAAATCTTAGAATGTAGATATAAAAATAAGCATAAAAATAAGGATACAAATGAGAAATAAGTATGAAAATAAGTGTATATATATCTTAGAATGTAGATACAAAATCAGCATAAAAATAAGTATAAAAAATGTCTTATCGACAAATACAAATATGAATATGAGTATGGATTTACAACAGGGATAAATACCGGGAATGTAAACAGGGAATGTATGCACTGGATGTTAGATGATGTACAGAATAAATAAATTAATTTATATTGCACTGAGTGTTAAATAGAATGGCAGCAGTGACTGTGACAGAATATTGAAAGTGATGCATTCTGTGTCAAGCGGGTAAAGGGGACAGGAGAAAGGAAAAACCATAGTGACGGAGCAGTAGCAGTATGGCAGAAGATATGACAAAAAAAAATAATAATCATAAGAAACAGCCAATAAAAATGTCTGGATTTGATTAAAATGAAAAAGAAAGTGATCATGAATCAACAACTTGCAGACATAACATGCATTAAGTGAAGGAAGACTGCAACGACTCTGCAGACAAGCATTTTACCTGGCGTTTGCTTGTTGCTATGTGAGCAACAGGAAGTACCACAAAATGCATGCCATAATATCTTGGTCTAAATGTGCGTTTAATGAAAGAACAACTGTTCAGAATCATAATAAAAGCATGTAAAATAAATCAGATACAAAGTTTAGGGAATGTCAGCTTCTGTACCTGATACATAAGTGGAATCCGTTGCCTGTGGGTTCCCACCGCTCTGTTTTCTTCTGATCACTTCATGCTCATTTTATGGCAGTTATCCATCTCTCTCTTCATTCAGGATCTTTGGGAATCCTGTAAAATAATCCTCCCTTTGCTCATCCTCAGCTGATCTGGCATCCCGGAGCACAACAGCTATCCACCATATCTCAGAAAAACGTTTACAGGCGTTTAACTACAAGTGGCGAGATCCCTGGCAGTAGTGTGAACAGAGTGCCTTCCTGCCAATATGGCGGTGTGTGAGGTCCACTGCCGGAGCTCTATTGGAGAACACTGAAAAAAGAGAAAGAACGAAGGTCATGTATAGATGTTATGTTTCTGGTCTGGTGTCCTGTTTTAAACATGCCCTTATTTGCACAGAAAGACAAGATCCCCAATCTGGCTTTGAGCCTAAACATGATGCCACATTTACACATTAATATAATTAAATATTACGCCATGCCCTAAACTGCACTGCACTTCTTTTCACTGTATGCAACATTGTGGCTCACTGATTTTTTTTCTGGGGTTCCATGAAACTTTAAAATAAGACATACCAGACTTTCAATACAAGGTCCACATTTGTGGCATCAAATCATTGTTAGTTTTGGGATTTGTTGACACGAGGATAGATATAGAAAAATCACCAGCCTTATCCTTTAAACTGCACAGAGAAATAAGATTTCACTTGACGCTGACGCAGTGAAAATGATCATTTAAACTTTCTCTGGGGCCTTAAGGCAATGTACCAGAAAAGTTTCACTCCATCCTTATCTTCACTGTCACTTATTTCTTCTGGACTGTCCAACAGCAGCGAGGCCTGATAATAAAAAAAAAAAAAAAGGGCAAACACACCCAGAAGCAAAAAACTTTACACTTGATCTTATTTGAATACTGATGACTTTTCTTTCACCAGTGTCTTTAGGAACCACCAGCTCACCATTAATAATAAATGTGTGATAGCCTGGGCTCTGTTTGCTCCACTTATATCACTGTTAACTTTTTAAAATTTCACTGCGGGTGGCCGAGGCTAATCCACTTCCCTCTCTGTCTCTTGTTTTTTGTTTTTTTTTTTAAGCTTGGATCGAAAACATCGCCCTATTTTAGATTTTAAAGCAGTTTCTGATGAGGGAAGAATGGTTAATAGGAGACCACAGAGCTGCTTAAATATTAAATGGATGACACAGAAAGCGCAATCTTCTTTTCCTGCAGCTTTGCATCCAAATCCAAATGGCAATTGTCTGGACAACAGAGCAGTCGAGGGATTTAGAGTCTGAAAGCCCTCTGCAAATTTTACTCTCAGTGTAATTTCAATGGGGATGTGCTGCTTGTTGCCATTGTAAAAATACACTTTAAAATGTCAAGTCAACATATAAACGTAGTTGCTTTTTGCTACTTGGAATCAATATTTTATATTATCAATAGATCAAATGAGTAAGTGTAAGGGGATAGCCCAGTCTCTTAAAGGTATGTTCCCATACAGAACTTCATATGCTGCATATGATGTATTTCCACCATCACGTCAAAATATTAACACTTAGTGGTTATTATACTAATTACTTAAAGCTAAAAAAATATATATATATACTAAGTACTTCTTAATTTAAGGGGCACTCAAAAATCAATCACTTTCTGATGAATCAGGAGACACTAACCTCAAAATTGACCCATATTTGTACACCCTATAAACACAAAAAAAATATAATAACCACCAATATTCCATGACAGCATGGTTCTTTAATTATTGGAAAATTTTACAAAATAGTTTTTACACAATTCCATGACACTTTTGTCCAAAACGAATAAATATTTAAATTGATGGTGGTATTTTTGTCCTTATATCTTCATTTTGTACATGACTTTCTATACTAGATTGCAGTGAAATGTAAGGTGATGGATGTGTAACGCAAAGTTTCAAGGTCATGAGAGCTTGAAAACTGATAGGAATAAGCATTTTTTTTTTCAAAGTCTTTATCTGAGAATTCGCTATAGAACAGTGTTCAAGCACATAAGTGCAGACGATTGGGACATAACAGAACATATAAACATCAATATGATGTGGAATAAATCAGGATTTCTCCCGTATAAGGGTATAAGGCCGAAAACGATTAATGATAGGTCAACAAGATAAAAATAATAAGATAAAAAATAAAATTAATTTTCAAAAAATGACGGCCTATTATTACATACAAATCTTGTAATGATATCCTTGAAATCAACTGTGATGGTATATCCAGTTTTTTTTCACTAAAGGTGCATTTTTCACATGGTAAATTAGAAGCACGATGTTATCATCTTTCCACATTTGACATCACATTGTGTGATTTCATCTGTGGGTGTTTCTGCAGAGGATTTAAATGCTCAAACCAATCAGAACTAGAGTCTTAACAAGGACACTGGGAGCCACTAGGTAGGGCAGTTAACATGTGACGCAGCTTTTACATCTAGCAATAACTGTACGTGACTCAACTTCATCCACAGAAATCCAATTCATCTGTTTTTAATACAGAGTAGATGATTGCATGTTCCATTCAGCCATCATCAATCCTGACTGGAAATAAAAATGCTCACGTGTCAGTGTATGATACCTCATTTATATTATACATCTGCACCGAACAGAGACAACACCGCACACTGGATGTGAACATGTAACGTTTTGATATTTGACGCTGTCTTCTATCCTTCATAATTCTCTGGACTCAAAAGACTCATCTGAGGTGCATGGCTAAGGTCAAAACTTACATATTAAGAGGATAAAATATGGACACCATCTTTGTTTTTATTTAAACATGAATTCAAAAGAATTTAACCACATTTAAAAATCAGTTATTCAGAACATATTAAATATAAGGCCAAAGCATCTCCACTCAACATCTCCCTGTTTTAAGCATATTTGCATGTCAGGTCATAAATGTGAAGAAAATATCACTGATTAAAGTATCTGCTCTATTCAAAGCCACCAAACTCCATTCACAAAAACAGTCATTTTACCATGCAGGGCGGATTATTACACTCTTAGTGTTATTGTTTGAGTTATTATAATTGAAACTGTGAAAAGGCGGCACCGTCTTTTCACAAACGCGCCAAACCTTCACTCTGCAATTTAGATTGCTTCCGTTTTCCGACAGGCGCTCACGCGGACCCCTGCATACTGTACACACACGCGCCCACGCCAATATTGGACTTTAAGTCGCGGAGCGTTTGGCAGTCCTTTGTCACATCAATGTCATAAAAACTTTCAGTACTCACCTGAGTAACAAGCCATTGCATCATTCGGTGAGGTACCCACCAGTACCGCTCCATAATCCCACACACTTACTTCCTGGTCCGCCAACCTTCTCTGTCTGAGAGGGGATAGTTTTTTTTTTCCCAGTGAGCCAATCAGAGACTTACTTAAATTATAATGTTTGTTTCTAATATTGTACTTTGTGGGTTGATGGTGATTTGTCAAGAAATGTATTTTATTCTGTGTATGTAGGCCTATATATTTATGGGGCGATATAGATTTTGCATGCATGTATTTTAATATTGGGATTGTTGAGTAGCAGGTGGCACAGTGGTGTAGTGGTTAGCACTGTCGCCTCACACCAAGAAGGTACTGGGTTTGATTCCCGGCCCAGGGTCTTTCTGTGTGAAGTTTGCATGTTCTCCCTGTGTCTGAGTGGGTTCTCTCCGGGTATTCCGGCTTCCTCCCACCATCCAAAAACATGCATGGGGATTAGGTTAATTGGCTGATTTAAATTGACCGTAGGTGTGAATGTGAGTGTGAGTGGTTGTCTGTCTCTATGTGTCCTGTGATGAACTGGAGACTTGTCCACACTGGAGACTTGTCCAGGGTGAACCCTGTCTTTCACCCTAAGACAGCTGGGATAGGCTCCAGCCCCCCTGTGAGGATAAGTGGTAGATAATGGATGGATGGATGATGTGATGTGATGATAGCATTGGTCATATGGTCATACCTTTTGTCTGTCACTATGGTCTCACCCAATCATCCAGTTTACTCATCAGGCTGTTTGTATAAAAGCTGCAGTTTTCTCAGTCTGTGGGGGGAGCTCAGGAGAAAGGGTGGTGTTAGTGAATGTGGTGAAGCTGAGGTATCTGTGTAGTTTGCTCTTGATGTGTAGATTTGTAGTTAGTTTAACAACCCTCGTGTTGATTTTTGTTTGCTATTTTGAAAAGTATTTTTTTGCTTATTGCAACTTTTGATTAGTGCACTGTAAATAAATCTTCACGTCCTTATTTGCACCATATGCCAGAGTTGCGCTTCTTTATTTTGTTTGGTGCCCATCCTGTTGTGAAAGTTGAGCCTCACGGCTCATCGATTCACAGAAACATTATTTTGCTTCTGGTAATTATGTTTAGAATTATTTCAGACCTTTAATGTTTGATGGGTGCCAAAGCACTGCCTGAACAATATTGGCACTTTAAACAAAATTTGATTATTGTAAGCAAGGAAAATGAGATAGAGGACAGTGGAGGTAGGTTGGCAAAGGAGCAGGTGGTACCGAAGGAACTGGAAAATCTCAAATTATATAAAGAACCACAAATAAATAAACCTGGACTTTAATGAAGAAGTATTTCAGTTGACAGCCAGCTTGTTGGCAGCGATAGTGAAAAAAATTATTGCATCATTGGTTCCTCTAAAAACTGAGTGACTGAGCCCTGTGAAGATGTGTGAAGATGAGAAAAACTATTCAGCTCTAAATGGAACTGTTTCCATTTCTGTGCAGCCGAATCAACTCAGCAGCAACAAAGAAATTTCAATTTTTTTTAATAAAGCTTAGTGTCTTTATAGCTCAGCGTGTGCTTTCCTCTGCAGATGATAGCTGTAATTATAGTGGTTGAGTTGGTAATAAAAGGCCAGTCAGTGGTCGATGGACTGGTGGTGGCAGCTCGCTGTGATAGAGTTGTGTGTGAGCTATTTCATTATTTTGTTACTAGTTTTGTATTTTTTATAAACACTAGGGGCAGTAAGCACCTGGCCAAGCAATTGTCACGTGATTAGGAGGTGTGTCCATGTCAGGTGGTCAATCAGGAAGTTATATTTTGTGACCTGAACATTGGACTTCTTCGTGCCAACCTGATGGACTGACAGCGTCCTAGTGATGTGAGTTTTAGCTGTTTAATTGCATTTTCTTTAGTTTTTGCCCAAATCTCTGCTTCATTAATTTTGTTTTGCATGGACTCCTCAAAGTTTTCCAGTTCAATCAGTGGTGGAGGCACTGCAGACACTGACAGCGAGTTTTTACATTCAGCTTGTGCATCAACCATCAACATCAATTAGACAGTTATGCATGCACCCAGTGCAGTGTCCACCCAGTTACAGAGGTCAGGCAAACAACTGAAGATGCTCTGTGGTGTCACATGGAGATAATATGGAAATATGTGATGGGAAATTAAATTAGAAATGATGATGCTTTTGGTGATGGCACCCACAGGGCATGGTGGGTGTATTTGCTGTACATAATCTATATTTAGCCATTAGGCTGCAGGGCTGTTTGGACAGTTTATCGATCAATGAGCCTACAGTGAATGGCAACAACCACACAGTCAATGCTCAGTGTTGGATCTGCAAAAAGCACGTGATTGATCATATGTGAGAAACAAGGAGCGTTTGTTCTCCACACTGTGAGAGCCCGCCGGTGTATCGCTCCCCTCCTCACTCACTCCGCTGCTCTGTCATCCGCCAGACCGAAGACCGAAGCAGCTGCGAGAGAAACACCGAGGAGGAGGAGAGGAGAGAGGAAACAGAGCGACGGAGATGGCGAGCGTCAACATGGGGCCGACACCGCTGCTGCTGGGGCTGGCCTGGCTCCTCGTGTCCGTCCTAACGCCTCACGTCCGGTGTCTAAACGGCGACGAGGACCAGAGCCAGGACACCGACTGCAAGATGAAGAGCGTCACCGTGTCCGCGCTGCCGTTTTTGAGGGAAAACGACCTGAGCATCATGCACAGCCCGTCGGCCTCAGAGCCCAAGCTGCTGTTCTCCGTGAGGAACGATTTTCCGGGAGACGTCGTGGTGGTGGACGACCTGGAAAACACCGAGCTCCCGTTTTTCGTCTTAGGTGAGTTTTTCATAAACTAAGCCGCTAATTGAGCAGATAATAAGCCTTTCACTGTCTGTTATTCCACCGGGGCATCTGTCTATTAGCTTAGGCCTGACTCCAGCATGTCCACTAGGATTAATACTAAAGCGGTTCACTGCGTTTATGTCCCGTTCAGTCAGTCAGTGAGTGGTTGGTTATTAGTTCAGCCTCTTGTTGATAACACTGTGGTGAGCCAAAAAAACCACTGAGCACTTATTATTGTCATACCAGGCCGCCTAGCATCCTAATGCTAACTAAACTGTATTTATTCCCATTCAATTATAGCTTTTTCCATGCTCTATTGTGTATATGTTCTCCTTAATGTAGCTCACACGTGTGGTTCAGTTAGCTACGTGTGTTCAAAACTACCTGCTAGCTAGCTAATAAACTAGTAAGCGTGCAGCCAAACTCCTGTCAATTTTCGTGCAACTTTTAGCCTCGTCTCTGTGTTGTTGTGTGTTCCCTCTGTGGTGTCAGCGTCGTCTTGTGTTGTGTAATTTATTAAAAAATGTCAGTTAAGGTTGTGTAGTTGGTTTTCGGGCTATGTAAAAGCAAACTGTATGCAAGTTTAGAGCAAACCAAGGCCACTTGAAGCGGACAGTAAGTTATGGTTGAATTGCATTGAGTTTGGCAGAAAGTGTGGAAGTTAGCTGGCTGCTGTCCATGGTGCTGAATGGCCTCTGCTGCTGGGAGGATCTCCTTCTGCTGCTGGAGCACTGACACTATGCAGCCACTGTTTGCCTAACTTTTATACTTTTTTATGAAATGGTGTGTGTGTGTGTGTGTGTGTGTGTGTGAGGATGCAGTGTTGTTACTGGTGCTTCTGGTGTTGTATTGGCCCAAGTAAGCAATCAACAGGAAAGCAGATTAAAAGCACCAGACATGAACGTTTGTTTTGGCTGTTGGATCTACTGAGCTGTTTCATCTGTTTACATCTCTTTGCTGTCACTTTTCAAAGCAGTTTCTGTTTGAATTTCATTTCCATACATGTATTTCACATGGATATTGTCTGCTTGTGTCTGTTGTACTTGTATCGGATGTATCAGATTTTCCACTGTGTGGTTTCAGTTTAATACACATATTATGTTAAAAATCAAAGGGTGTACAATGTGTCCAACCATACACAATAGGCTTTAGGAAACCTCAGAATGGCATGGAACAAAAGGGTCTGTGGCTGAATTTTAATTGATTACATGTATCTTAATCCACTAGACAGCCATGGACATTGGACTTTTTGGCGTGCATAGGTAATGAATTTAATCCAAAGTTCATTTCATTTCACTCTTGACATATTTCCACATGAACAGCCAGCCAGAAAAAAAATGATTATAGGTTCTCAGACACATAGTTGTGGTTAACATTTCATTGGGACAAGTTATGTACAGAAAAACTGAAAGTGATTATGAAGCCTTTCTTTAAGTGACACAAGTAGGACTGAATCATTTGAAAGTTTTCATTATCCAATGTGATACTTGAGTTGAAGAAAGATACCTCAGTTTAGGGGGATATAAACATAGTTTACTTTTCATTTTGTAAAAGCATGCATAGTAATAGGTATATGTGCAAAAACACACAAGTTAAAGTTCGAGTTATTCACTGAATGAATAAGTAGCAGCAGCTGATGTGACCTACTTGATCCTTTGTCTACGCTGGGCTTTACAAATGAGAAAAAGAAGAGTTTTGTGCCACATTTGGTGGCGTCTGAGTTTAGAGAATCCTTTTACCAACTTAAGTGTCTGAACTCAGTGGTATGCCCAGATATATTTTAAATATAAGCAGTGAAATGCTCTCACTGCAGGAGATCAGCACTACAGTAGCAGAAAACATTGATGAAAGGATCAGAATTTGATCTGTTTGATTTTTTTTTTGGGCCTGATTTTAGGATGGGTTCAGGGCATTTTGAATAATTTCCAGTATCAATTAGCCAACTCTGACAATGTTTTTTATTTTTAACTATTTAGATTATAATATTGAAAAAATAGTGGAAAAAAGCTTGACTGTTTTATGCAATCAAAAATAAAAGCAAAAACTCAAAAATAAGGCAGTTGCCAGCACAATTTAACGATAAAAAACAGCAAATCATGACAATTTTGATTCTGTAACCAGCACTGTATTGTCCTTTTGGTTTGACAAATGACTTACTTGAAACTTTTTGACACATTAAGTGACGAAAGAGAAAGTGTGAGACTACTAATAAGAAAGATGGGTCAAACAGAGAAAGCTGTGACAGAACTTTCCATCAGAGTTTGAGACAAAGCAGAGCAGAGAGTAGATAAGCACCATATGTTAAGTTTTACAAACACTGTCACAATAAATACATTCACTTCTATTCGTCAGAGTTTCAGAAAGCACTGCAGCATGTAAAATATAATTTATACGTCTGTTTTAATTAAGATAGATATGGATTTTGGGAATACTCCTCTGATGGTCCCTAAATGATGTTTGCAGTATTATTGAGTTTTTACGCCACGAGACCACTGTGACTCTTTGAATAGTTTGGATTTAAAGGCCTAATTTAGACAACAGTGAATTCATTATGGGGTGGAGGGAAATAAGCTGAGGCAAATGCACAGCACAACACATCTCTCAGGCCTGGCGTTGCATATTAATGAGTGTGAATTTGTGTCTGACATTTCCTTACAAAGCATCCCACTCTAGGACAGAAAACTTTTTAATGAAAATTCACACTGGGGAGCCCAACACAATTCCACATTTGCGGGGCGAGTCGCATTGCTGCTCCTAAAACAGATGCTGCCTTTGATTTTTTTTTTTTTTTCTTTTTGTTTAGCTGTCTTTTTTGTTGCTTGATTTCCTTTGCTGTTCAACAAAACCAGTTTTTGTGAAATAAGGGGAGCCAGTTTTGAATTACAAACTGGAACTTTGGCTTGTTGTCTTCTCAGGAAACAAAATCTATTTCCGTTAACGTTGTGTGGCTGCATTGATAACAAGCAGTAATTACATTTAAAACAGTGTTTCGGCAGCACTGGGTTTAGATGTGTGAAATGTTTGTGAGTGCTTAACTCTTTGTAGCTGCTGGAAAAGAACCTAGGAGCCTTCACACTCTCCATAGCCTTGTTATTTCATGTAGTATGGGGTTCCTTTCAGCACATTCGTGTACATGGTATGAGGTTCTGGCATCAGTCCGTCTGACAGCAGTGCGATATTATGATATGTAACGTAGTAGTAGTGTGGTATAAAAATGTCTACCGTACGATATAAGACTCTGTAGCTACTCAGTTAGCTCTGTTGCTACACTAACTTTAACCTTACTGTGGTTGTGGTTTAGATACGCCATGTAAAGAACTACTCAGCACCGGAATGACCGTTGGATAATCCAAATGTATCATGCGAGTTCAAACGTGTATTGTATGAAGCATAGACATAATAGTATGATGGCTACTGTAACCGCAGCAACGCTACTGCTTTGTGGTAGCATGTTCACGTCACTCGTTTGCGGCAGTTGTAGCTCGGAAGTAAACAGAGGTAAAGCAGCATGGAGGACGTTGTGTTGCGTGTGAATGATTTATTATCGCTTCAAACACATCTTTATTAGCAGCCAAACTGCACAGTAAAATACAGTGCAAACATAGCCGGACTTCCTCGCTCTCAAAGTAAGCCTTCACAATAAAAGCATATAAGGGAGGAGACAGAGGAGAGCGCAATGGAAAGTAAAACCACATAAAAAAAAATACTATATCAGGATATATATCATTATCGGGACATAAACTTGGCTATACCCGGATATAGAATTTTTTCCATATCGCACAGCCCTAGCAGACAAGTAAAGGCCAGCTGGGCAGCAATAATGACAGAGTTTAAAAGCAGCACAATTTCCTTCAGAGGAAAAGATGATCTGATTGGAGGTATGGCTGGGATGATAACCGCTTCATCGCAATACTGCGGTCATGTGATGTCTATCGCGGTGTTGAGCTCATTACTCTCATCACCGCAATATATTAAAATAATAATAAAAAAAAAAAAAACCCCTCTCTAGATATTTGCTGTTGAAAGTTACAAGAGTGCATATGGTGTTTCACACTGCAGCTTGGCAGCAGGCCACTCCATTAACCCTGGGTGTTTTGTTTTATTCTTGTTATTATTAATTATTTTGAAGTTCTTCTTGTGATTAAATTGAATATATACACACACCTATATACCCATCTTATGTGGTACTGTCCATAGTAGCTGCTCTGTTGACTTGATTTTATTCAACAATAACACTAACTGGCGTCATGTAAAGGCCATCTGGGCAGCAATAATGACAGAATATAAAAGCAGCACAGTTTCTTTAGAGAAAAGCAGGTGATCTGATTGGAGTTTTAAAGTTTCAGTTGTATATAGCTCTTTCATAAAAACTCAAAGACACTTTACAAAGAAAACACATAAGACAGACAGAAGATGCTTGCTAAAAGACGTAAGTTTTCAACTGAGTTTTGAGTGTATGGAGTGAGTCGGATGCACAGACTTGTGGGGAGGACAGAGTTCCAGAGGGTGGGGACAGGTATGGCGAAGGCCCTGTCCCCCAAGGTATGATGCTTAGATTTGGTGATGGGACTGAGGAGTTTGGACTCCGAGGATCGGAGGTGTGGTGAGGCTTGGTAGACCTGCAGAAGGTGTGTGAGGTATGGGGGGGGGGGGGGGGCGCAGGTTATTGAGGGATTTGTTGGTGATCAGCAGGATCTTGAAGTGGGTACGCTGTTGTATGGGGAGCCAGTGGAGCTGTTGGAGGACAGGGGTGATGGGGTCTCTGGAGTGGGTGTGGGTGAGTAACTAGGCAGCTGAATTGTGTACATGGAGGTTTGGTTGGTGAGTGGAGGGGAGACTGTAAAGGAGGTTATTGCAGTAATCAAGTCTGGAGGAAATGAAGGCATGGATCAGAATCCCTGCAGCAGATTTGAAGAAGGTTGGACAAAGACGGCAATATTGCGGAGGTGGAAGAAGTTTTTAGGGGTGGGTATTGACGGATATGGGGTTGGAAGGAGAGGATGGGGTCAAAACTGAATCTGAGGTTTCTGATCTGTGGAGAGGAAGTGACCATGTGACCATCAGTGGAGAGTGTGAAGTCCTGGGTGGAGGGGAGGAAGGATTGGGACCGGTGACGATGATTTCACGTTTATTGTCACTGAGTTTGAGGAAGTTTGTGGTCATCTGTGATTTTATTGCAGAGGCAGTTTGTGAGGGTGGAGACTGTGGCAGGGGTGACTTGCTTCCTGTGTCTGCTTGTAGCTTCAACGTAGATTGGCTAGACGGTTGGCTAACTATAGACAAAGATTACATTATTCATTCATTCATCGTTTCCAGGACAAAGTAATGGCTTAAACACTGTGGAGCACTGCCAATCAAGCATATGTCCTCATTGAGGAAGTAGTCGCAAATAGGAGATTTTTTTTTTTCCATGTTATTGTGTCGTCTAAGTGTTACCTGAGTGACTATTAGCGGAGCAAAGCAACAAAGCCCTTCTTCCAAAGGATGGTTTATTGCTCCCAACACTCTACGACAGTCTGACAGCCTGCCAGACGATAAAAACAGAGACGATGCTCTGAAATGCTGCATCCCGCTGTAATGTTCCTTCATGTCTACACAGTTTTGTAGTTGTGTCAGAGCACACAAATATTGTCTTTTGTTTGCATTCCAACTTCAACAGGTGGTAATAGGTATGAAAACACATGATCGAACACAAGTACACACATTATTATACTAGTGTGTTCTGTCATATTTAAGACAAAAGATGAGTTCATGGTTCATGGTATGGTTCATATGTGCGTCAGGAGTGGTTTTAGAAGTTTCTGTAGATATTTTAATGCTTTAGTCTGAAAATAAGATTAATTCAGGCTGCTTTCAACAGGGTTTGATATAAGAGCAGGGTTGCCCACAAAATTAATCCACGGCCAGCAGACCCTGCACAGACATGCCTGATTGGTCAGCAGTACCAACTCTGATTTTTTTTTTTTTTTTTTTTAATTTATTTTTTTTTTCTAATCGTGCATTTTCTCACCAATTCTGTCCTCGGAGGTGCCAGTTGCAGGGTGGAGGTGGAGTTTTATGAACGTAGTCCGATGCCTTGGATTCTTTATAGGTACGATAATTTGATTCCTTTTGGAGTGGCAGTGATTGACAGCTGGTGATGAATTGTTATATTGAGTAATTGTAGTGTCTTATTTAGTCATAAATTGGAATAAATGAATGTGAACTAGTTTATTTTAGGATTGTGAACTTAGTTCATTTTGTTTAAAAGTGAACTATGAACATTTTTATATGTGTGAACACAGGGGCGCAGCTAGGATTTTTGAATGGGGGGGGACCAAGCTGTCAGCAAATGATTTCAACTCACTATGTTATTTTTGTGTGATTTGAGCTTTATCATGGTCGACAAACCAGACAATATATTCCTCTTTTGGACCCTTTGGGAGTGAGAGTTTGCCTTGTGGTGTGTTCACTGGAAGTCAAACTTGATTTCATGCTATCGTGCTATCTGCTACTGACGTAAATAGTCGCTAACCTACATGTTTTGTTGTACGTCTGTAAGGCTGAATGAGCTGGGAGCACTAAACTTTGAGGTTAAGATGATCTGAGCTCCAAATTCTGACTTCCAGTGAACACACCATAAGGCAAACTCTCACTCCCCAGGGTCCTAAAGAGGAACCTGTAGCAGCATGTGCCTGTTGATCATCATCAGACCATTGTCTAGTACAGTATGTCTACCATGATAAAGCACAAATTAGACAAAAATAACTTATTGAGGTGTCAAAAAAGTATTGTTCTGGTATCAAAACAAAGGTACCAAAATTGGCATTGTATCAAAAAAACAAAAAACTGAACAGTCACCAGGAAATTAATTTTAGTAAAATATAAGTCTTGAGCGAAAGTATGCACCACACAGCGAGAAAAAGAACCTCCTAGGCAGGGCAAGATGGAATTTAGATTTGAGAAGTAGGGTAAGTAAGAAAAATCCTTAATGTCGGACCCTGTAAGAGTGAGCATCACTTAATGTATGTTTTCACTTAAGACCCTGACCATTTCAATCAGTTTGACAAACAGTATTACAATTTATCACACAGTAGCCCTCTTACCAGCAGCACTGAGTCCCACTGTCCTCATCCATGTCTCATCAGGACACCTCATCCTCAGCTAACCCCCAGCAATTATGTGAGTGTTTGAAGACCTCAGAGAGACAGAGATCAGAGTTTTTTTTAAGGGATGGTCTCAGTGTTCTAGTTACAGGCAGAACCATGAAGATCTGTGCCTCATTTTGGGAGGAGAAAAAAAAGGAATCCTGTTATGAGACATGCTGAGATTCTTTTATTTCCCTTTGCACATCAACCCCTTTGAAGTAACATCATTTAAAAAGTGTGTGTGTGTGGTGGATCAGGGTTGCAGTTAAAATTCCACATTTTTCTCCACTTTTTATAGTGACTCACATTTTTTTTTTATCACCAAATTGCTTCTCTGTGAAGAAACTAAGAAGCAATTTGAAAAGGGAGGATTCTGTGAGTGACAGTGAATTTGCGCTGCAGGACTGCAGCCACTCATTAGTGTCAGAGGAGACTGGCTATGTTATTAGGAATTTACCCTTTTGGTGTTGTGCCATAAATTGTGCAGGAGGTGAGGTAATAAAGTCGCCCTCTGGGACAGACTTGAGCTGTATTTGATCTGGCGGTGATTTGCACATCTGGGCTGGAGGCTTGGAAGGTAGTCAGACCTTAACTGCCTCCCATACAAATCAGCTCTCTGGAACAATAATTTGGCTGGTATAATTCAGGTCTGTTCCAGAGGAACTTTGTCATTGTTGTCAATGTAAATGGCATTAATCTAACTGGTGTTTGTACTTCACATGTCACATTTGAGTCCTGAGTTCAGTGTGCTACTACAGCAAAGCTGAGAGGACATCTGCATCCAAGTTGTGTCACTTTGTCATCGTTGGTATGCAGTGAGAATGTCATTTACAAATTCTGTATAGGGCTGGGAACTGAACTACTGAATAGTTTTGTAGCACCAGCTGAAAGGCTCCATCCTATTCAAATCCTTTCAAAAAATGAATCTTTTTTTTTGGTGCCAAAATCGGATACTCAAATGTCTTTGATCCATGTGTGTAGATGCCACGAGGGACAGGGGGGGACATGTCCCCTTCAGATTCATAGAGACACCGATCCGTCCCCCCCACTTTCCTAGCATGAGGTGACAAACATCGCCGGTAAAACAGAGAATTAATGTCATTGCATCAGCATTGGGAGGCCGATGTTTGTGTGTGTCACGGTGTGCGCAAAATGTCAAAGGAAAAACAAAATATGCCATAATATTTGTTTTGCTCGGTGAAATGGAGGATGAATTTCCTTTCTTTTTTTAGAAATCAGTTTTGTTTCATTTCAGTTCGTCAGAACTTTTCTGCTTTTCACGGACAATAGAGCACAACAGTTGATTACAGCGCATCACTGACAGGTCGGCACATTCTTTAATGTTCTGTCATTAAGGGTTGCCCATTGAGGAATTAACAGTTGGTAGTCAAAAGTGACTTATAGCCCGGTCTTTAGAAGTGTTAATTATCCTGCTTGTGAATAAACTGCTGTTTATTGTTTCCTAATAATACAATAATATTAATCAATTTTAATTGTCAAGTGTTTTTTGTATAAAAACTCAAAGACACTTGACAAAGACAATTTACAATTTTTATTTTTTTATTTATTTATTTTTTTCCTGTCTATCATGCTACTCTCTGTGACTTTTGTAATAGCATCGCAGCACAGAGGCTGTTTGTTTGAAGCTTCTTTTGCTAATTGGTTTAATCAGTGTTGAAAACAGGAGATTTCTAGCTGTCATGTAAGAGACAATGAAAGACAGAAGGAGTGCCACCTGTCTGCTGGGGCCACTTCACTTACATCCAGTGTTTTGGACTATTTTCATGGCTCAGCTGGTGCACTTCCATCTACAAGCTGCACATCAATTTTTATGTTTGTTAGTATTTCCTCTTTAATGTTGGCATGAATTTGTCAAGTAGGCGACATATTTATATGTGCATCAAAAATATGACTTTTATGTGATCAAGGCAATAATGTGAAAGTGTGCTGGGAGTGTTACCAGCATATGTCATCCACTTGTGAAAATACCGCGTCTCATTTCCCATACTATTCACAAACACTATGCTGGAATGACACTTATATGAAAAGATAGCATTCAAAAATGACTGTACTAATGGTGGACATTACTCAAACTGAGGCTTCAGAATGATATGGCTAGTTCAGATGATTTTCTGAGGTGTAATGGCTTCTTTTTTTTGCCTCATCTGTACTCATGTGTTCATCCACATTAGAAATGGACCAGTATAAACACTTTCAGCATGCCTTGTTGCATTATAATGTATTACTGCACTAAAAGACAGATCATAGGTCTCTTGTTTGTGAAAACTGTCTGAAGTCTGATTGGAAAAACTCCAGTAGAATGATGAAATCTTCCCTCACCACAGCTCTTGATCTTGTCCAGAACCTTCCAACAGTGTGCTTGTCAGAAGAAACCTGCTGCTGGTAGATCTGCCTGGTTTCACAACAACAGAGTCCTGTCTTCCTTTTTTGTTGTTTATCACTCTACTTTAGTTCAGGATAAATCTGCAGGGCGAGGACGGATGGACAGTGTGAGGACAGGGAGAAAAGGAGAGGATGGAGGGTAGGACGAAGACAGAGGGTGTGCAGGAAGAGATAGAGGAACAGAAAGAGACAAGATGCATTGCTGCGGGTGAATGGTTTCCATGGCGACGTGATGGCTGCATAGACAGGAGTTTTAAAGAAATAGGCATTTTTATTGCCACAGCAGGAGAAGACAGACAGGAAGGAAGTGCAGATGGAAAGAAGGAAGGTTTAGGTGGCACCTTGAACTCCCCAAAGTTCTTCTAACTGAACTGAAAGTGATTTTGATCAAAAGAACAGGGTGATTTTTAATCCTGTTCAGCTCAGGCACAACCCAAGCTCCTCAGTGTGATACAATCCAGTCGAGTGTGCCTTGGAAGTGACGAGAGAAAGAAGAAAGCGTGCAACAAAAAAAAAGCATCATTAGTACTGTAATTATATAAGTAGGGCTGGGGTTGAACATAAATATTCTTTCAAACTCACCGAAATGCTGCGAGTACCAACAGCTGGCATTTAGTGAGGTTTGGACTTCTGTTCTGGACAGTTTCATGGCAGGCTAAAAAAAATGTAGAGACAACATGAAAATTGTCAATAACAAGTTATGAAATATTGATTAAGTGTGTCACACAATGTGAGAGAAAAATGAAATTGTTGCCTAAACCCAAGCAGCCATACAGTAACTCACAAAAAAAGTCTATTAGAAACTAATTCTATTATAGATACTAAACAAATGTGTGAACCATGCCAGTTTTTTACTGCTGTTTTGAAAATTTTATTCTGGATTCACAGCAAAAAAAAAAAAAAATAAAGTATCAGGTAGTAACACATGACTTCTGTAAATTAGTAGACCTGTAACACACACTGAACCGAGCTGTTTTGGTACGCGCCTGTTCAGTTTGGCACATAGCTGTACGGAAACGGTACAGTACGTCAAGACAAAAGAACGAAAGACTTAATATCTGTGTGAGTTCCATACGGACATATTGAAGAAGTGCACATTTACACAGAATCACATGTGCAGAATATAGAGTTCTTTGAGTTCTGATTCATGGAATTTCACAGGAAACTATTCCGCAGCAGTGCGCTTGACCATGGAAGCTCCGATGACGACGGACAATCTGCTGGGAGTCGCTCCGCAAACGTTCTGCCTGAGTATGTTTGGGCCTTAAGTCATATGGAACAGCAGCTCGTTCATTCATTCATGCTACACAGCAGCTTTGCCATAAGGCTAAAAAAACATTTATAATGTCAACCTGGAAGGGAGAGTTTGAAGAAGAAGTCACGCTTAGAATACATTGAGTTGAAATAATACTTTACATTTTTGATTTATAGCAACAGGATTATATTGTTTATATTTTCTGTGTTCTATTTTCTAAAACCGTTAAAAAAAAAAAAAAAGACATCCATAATAAATGAAAGACATTTTGAGGGTTTTTCTGTATTCCCATGCTGTGGCTTTCAAATCTGAAAACATATGAACCAAAATTTTTGTGTACCCTCACAGCCCTGTAAATTAAGAGTGCAATGATTAGTCAACATAGTTGACAAAAATCGATAATAAAATTTGTTGCCGATGAATTTTCCAGCTTTTATCAGCACTTTTCCTTGACTTTAAATGGACAAAAGTTTAACAGTTATTTTTACTTTTGTAGCAGCCTACTGAGCCGCACAGTTCCAGTTCCATAAATATTTCTGAATTTTACCAGTCGCCTTTATTGCCTTTATTGTATTTTATTTATTCTTACCTCAAGCTGAACTTAAAAGCAGATGGCTAACTACAGTAAGTGCCCCTGAATAGATGTATGCATCATAAACCTATTAGTTGATATTAGTTGACTAATAATTGAATAATTGTTAGTTGCAGCCCTACTGTAAATTCAGGTTGTGATCAAAAAGGTACACATTTCCAAGATTAGTCTTAATCCCAAGAAATTCTGCTTTTGGGGGACATACAGAAACCAACAAATGACCCAGTAGTAACACTCAAATCCATATCTGTTGTTGCAGCGAGTTGATGTACTTTTCAGAAATGGTACTGCTGCCCACGTGTTTTATTAGGCTGTCGGCTGGAGCAGATCAAGGCAGAAGGAAAGTGTAATCTGTATGCAGGCTCACAGAGGCCAGTGGGAGCTGGACAAACAGTCAGACACCAGCTAGAAATATTTTTCATCCTTGTTTTTAGATTAGGCTGCGGCAATTTATGGCAACCCATGAACTGGCCACCTTCGAGAGTTCTTAGAGCAAATAAAATGAAAGATTGAGGAATCTTGTTATTATGTGCACACACAAGTGCGGGGAAATTCACCCATATAAAACGAATGGAAAACAGATTCCCTCGAGGTTCCCAGATTAGCTTCTGTTAACGGGGAAGATTTTGCGGTGAGAGCAGCAGACTAGCTTTTCAGTTTCCCCCTCTGATGTCCTGATTTCATCACCCTAGTAGAAGCGATACATCTTAATTTGCTACTGTCATCACAGGCTGGCCTCGATCTGTCAGTTTTTCAACCTCGGGGAGAGGTGTTACGCACAAGAAGGACATCAGTTCAAAGGCAATACAACATCCATTTTTTTTTTATTTAGGGGGCTGGTTAGTTTTAGGTTTGATTGAACTCTGTACAGCCAGATTTGATTCTCCTGATGAATGCTTTTGGAGTCCCAAACTTTGATGTCCGAAATACATTGATAACTGAGCTGACTTTGATCATTAGTTCAGTCATATATATATATATATATATATATATATATATATATATATATATATATAAACATATACATAAGGTGTATGTTATTGAGGATGGAAACTGACAAGATGTTGTAATGGTTTATCAGACAAGATATAAATATCTGAATACATCAATAAATAATGCTCTTAGTCTAAAATATAATATATTATGTGAACAGAAATCTAAAAATTCATACTTGCTTTAACCTTAGGATGCTCAGGATGTTATTATTAGTTTTCCTTCACCTCTAGTCAGTTGACATACTGAACTAACATGCATTTTTGCAAATTAATTTATGTTTAATAATTTCATTCTATTTTACTTGATTAATTTGGAACATTTTAATTTGTATTTATTTATTTTCACATTCCAATTACAGTGTCAAAAGTTATTGCACTGTTATAGTATTTTACATCAGTAGCATAAAATGGTCTTTCAATGACAATAATACTGTTAACCACAGTCGTTTTTGGCTAGGGGTGTCCTGTCCGACTTTTTCACTTCCAATACGATGCCGATATTGCAGCCTTGAGAATTGGCCAATACCAATATTGATCGGTTACGATATCAGCACGAATCATACATACTTTTATTACTTATTTTGTAGTATGACATGTTAGAAAAGGCTCTAGAATGGACTGCTGGTACCGGAGTGTATATATCTGAGATTTTAGATGCAGCCTGATAAAATCCGATACTCATTTTTTTTGGCTGATATTGAACCAATATCTGATATCAATACTCTTATTTCTGGGACAATATATCATCCAACAAAAGTTAGAGACAGGCCTATGTCAGACATAGTGACACATTGTACATTTATTTCACCCCATCACTCAGTCACTTCTGCTCTGTTACAGTCTATAGTGTAGCGCTGTTGATCGTCTCAGCTGTCTCAGTTACATATTAGAGGCTCAGCGAGTAGTCTGAGTTTGTTTTGTATGTGTGGAATTTACTTGATATTTACAGCTACCTAGTGGCACATCTCAGTCTCCCCATGGCGTCTCCCGACCTTGTTATGTCAGTCTCTCAGTCTGAACCGAGGGAAATCTGGCTGCTTAAGATCAATCAGTCAAAATTCCAAAATAGGGCACCGACTTCCTCCTGTTGGCTCTCCACGTGCTTAAAACAAGTGAAAATGTTTGTTGGATCTCAGGTCAGGGGTGAAAAACAAATATTTCCATCCATTCCTTTCTGCTGTGGCCTTGATATGTCAATTCTGGAATGTTCTTTGACTGAAGTGGAGGTTGAACTGAGAGAACTGATTTATATTAAAGCAGTGTTTTTCAACCTCGGGGTCGTGACCCCACTTGGGATACCCTGGATCACATATCATACACATCCAGTGTTAATACGTTACCACATTATCAGTCATGTAGTAGAAATGTTCTGATAAAAGGCCTGTCTTGCTTCTGTACCCATAATATGATTAAATCTTGCTGCTGATCAAAGCCCAAAGCTGATTGGTCTAAAATAGTAAAATATGCTGAAGCTCCTGACATGTTGCTCTTAATAAGCCAATATTTGGAGACTATTGCCATCGCACAATTTTATTCATTATAAATTGACTTGCGGATAAGAAATTACTCTTAAGCCCTTAAACGTGAGAGTGGAGTGGATGTTCTACCTCATAAAAGTTGATGGAATAGTTGGCAGCAGAGAGGGAAAAAAGTCTTGGAATATTCCTTATTATTTTAATTAGTCGGGCACAAACAAAGACGTGATTTCATTTTTTTACTCTACCCTTCCTTCCACTTTGCTACAACACTGCTCTATACTTTTGACAGGAAGCCTCCTTCTCCCCATTTCCAGTCACTTAAGCAACTGTGAGTAGCAAATAAAGGAAAAGCGGAGTAGAGCAATGTCTCACCTTTTTCATTTCCAGCGAGACGTCTCATAAAGTCATCTGGTCGACTGTGTCAAAGGCGATGTAGCAGCTGGAAATTTAAACCATGTGGATTAATGGGGAAATTTTTTTTTTTTTTACACAATGTCAAGATGAGCCTGAGGCCGCCAGTCGGGCTGTGAATGTGGCGTGCATGCCAGCCATGCCATGTTATTGAAATATTTACATGGTCATGAATTTTCAATTTGTCAGCTATTGCTGCTCTGGGGAGCTTATCACCTATAAACCGTGCAGGTGGTAAAAATAGAGCCCATTTATTGTAAAATGGACAGTGACACAGGAGTTTTGGGATAAAGAGGGGCAAAAGTTTAACAAGGCCTTTTTGAAGCACTGCCATGAGCTACATTTTAAATACATATTAATGCATGACTGTAAATGTAACTGAGCCAAGAATGATTATCGCATCTCACTTTGAGGTTATCGTGATTTGTAGTATTGAATTGCTAAACCGTTAGCAGGACACTGGTACAGCTGCTTCTGGTGCAAACAGATTTGTGCTCGTAAGTCTTATCCAAGATCAGATACTAACAACTACTGATGTTCTGCCTTTGCAGAGAATGGGAGGCAGTAGTACAAGTATGCCACAACATCTTTGTTGATCTATTGATCAGAGGAATTAAATCTCATTTAAGTCAATGACCTTAATCATTCAGCAGGGTAAAAGTGTCTGTTGCGAGGCTGTACATGTGTATGTACAGATGAATTTGTGTATGTGTGTGTGTGTGTGTATATATATATATATATATATATATATATATATATATATCTATATAAAACAACTTTGAGCTACATTTTAAATTGCTCAGTGAACTACATAGAATATCGTAGAATATAACAATAAATCGCAATATCGCAGTAATGTATCGTGTCGTGACTCAAGTATCACTTTAGATTAGATTGAATCGTGAAATCCTTGCCAATACCCACCCCTACTACTAATGTGCATTTTTTTTCTAATTACTTACTGCCTTTATTATATTAGTCACTGTATCATAGGTAATTTAGTCACAAAAAGGGGGAGAGGATAACACACAGCAACGGGCGGCTGCGACGGATCCCTCTGTGTAAGTGATTTCACAGAGTCATTTAGCTGAATGCATCGTTTTCATAGACTTGTGCTAATAATGACAATGTTTTAGCAGGTCACAGATGAATATTTCAGTTGTTTTATCACAACCGTAAAAGATAAAAATATCTGGTAACTGTAGCTCACAGCGGCTGCTTTTCAGTAAAAAGTACATACCGTTCATCTCGTTCTGGGTTATCTTTTGATTGATTGACGCACGTCTCAGCCTGTCATCGCTGTGGTTGCTCCGTTTACTTCCATCACAGCTCGACACGGGCGTCTTTGACATTGATGTGTATTTGGTGAACAGGAATCACGGCTACGCGATGCCTTTTGAGAAACTGAGAATGATTGTTGTTTGCAGTCATCTCCTAGCATGCCATGATTATTAACATAGAAATGATGCAATATGTATCAATTTAGACAATTTTTTTCTTCCTTCAATGCAGCTCTGCCTTTGGGAGATAATTGTGTGGCTACCTGTATCCTCCTTTGAGCTGAGACGTTATCCCCATCCCTTCTGCCCGTCAGCCCCTCTGCTAATCAGCTGCAGCACTGCCTGCCTCTGTTGTTTCAAAATATAAGTTAAGCATCAGCCTCACATCTGTCTGCCATTCATCTCAGCCCAAGTGGCTGCACACTGAAAGATATATTTATCACATCCTATATGAAGGATGTATCATATGCAAACAGAGCTCGGCAGTCGGTGCGTGGGAGGGCTCTGTCTTCTCCAGCCTTTCAAGTTGCTTACTACTGGTAAAAAAAAAAGAGCTAAAGTAGCTGAAAGTGTAAGCAGCCACCAGCCAACGGGTGTGTGTGGCTAAATGTGTACGTGGGTGTGTGTGTTTTGAGGCATTCCTTAAATCGGGGGTGACATTAAGCTGATGATTAAACCCCTCCAGGGCGACAGGTGAAGGAAGCAAGAGACAACCAGGCGAGGCAGCAAGAGACAGCTGATGTGAGAGAAAGGAGGGAAGGTGACAGGGAAGGAGAATGAGGAGACTTGAGGACAAGGAAAGATGGCAAAGGAAAGATGAGGTCAGGCAAGTTAGAGAGGCAGGACAAATTAGCATTTGGGAGGAGAGTGAAAGACAAAAGATGAGCTGGTCGATCTATTAGATAAGTGGCAGTAATTGTAGGGGGTTCGGGCCCAGGAGCTGCTGCTGATGAAGCTTGGCTTTGTTTGCTCTGTGTAATGTAATTAGCCTTAAGATAAAGTCAATCTCAAGATCCAAATGCTGAAGCATTTCTTATTTACTGCCTCTGTGCTCATGAGCAAGAACACTGAACCGCCACCAAAGCATTAAGTAGCTGTCTGGAGGTGAAATGTGTACATCTTACACTTCCTAGTAGACCGTCGGATTGAAGTATTCCACCAACGTACTCCCTGGAGTATTGCACTGCACACACTATTTTGTACAAGATTGTGCTGACCTTCAAAAAAGTGAATTACGGTATTCCAAAAATACACAGTGGAAGCACGACATTTAATCATGCTGTATATATGAGCCCACGGAGCTGAAGAGTACATATTCCTCACACATACTGAGTAAAAAGTGAAAGGCATGATATATTTCTCGAGCTGTCAAAAGGCTTGGAAGACTTCCGAGCTTTGTGGTGGTGGACCTGGGCACATTTCGATTTCATTCTTAGCAAAGCCGCCTGCTCTTCTTATGCTTTCACTCCTCTCGAGTGTCTTTTTCTCTGTTCTCCCCGGGCCTTTGTTGGCTGACCAAGAGTGGGCTTCTTTCCCTTCACAATGGCCAATTTGCACCAGCCAGAAACCAAATGCTGGCGTACTTTGGCAGTAGTTGGAAGTTTTCTGCTTGCTCACATTTTTTTTTACCCACCTCCTGTGGCCACAACATCAAGTGTGAAAGCATCATTTGAATATTAATCATCGCTGTCATGGCTTCATCCAAAGAGATGATTATGCAAAATAGAAAGCAGGATAATCTCACTGGAATCCCACTTCTGAATTGGTTTGTATGTTAAATTCAGTTGAGATTTTTTTTTTTAATGGAGCAAATCCCAAGGACTTATAGGTAATAGGCACGTATATGTTTTCAGTTGTTTACCAGATATCAGTTTCACAGCTGTCTTCAGTAAATCAACTAAACAATTAGTTCTGAAATGATGCTGTAAACTCTGAGTAATTTTGGGGCTTTTGGGATTTGTAGTTTGGACATAAAGAGATGGTACATGCCACAGACATCAAAGCAGGAAGTGGAGACCATGGAGATAAGAGAGGAAAACGGACGGATTCTGGATAAAAAGTGGCATTTTGGTAGAAGTGGCCTCTACTCTACCTTTGATTAAAAACAAGAATGGAACAAGACAAAAACAAATGTTTTTTTCATGATGAAATAGAGAGTCTCTTCTTTCATTTGAGCTGTTCTGTGTTTTCATAGTCATTGTACAGAATATTCTGTGGGTCATGAAAGATGACTCAAAATGGCCAAAAATGCGGGCACAAGCACTTTCTGTTTTATGTAAGGACTGGCACTCGGAGCCTCTGCAAGAACACGCAAATGGAGGGCGAGTGTGTCGGGAGTGATTTGGGATTGAGCTTATGTATTTTCTAAGCATTAGAAAAGCATAATATTATTAGGGAACAGGTGCACTATGGTTTCACAATGAACCAGGGTCTTCAGATGTCAAGCTGTGTGAAGGACTTGGATGCTCAATTGCCTTTTATCACAGATCTTTTTCTATAGAAAAATAGTTAAAAATTAACATTTTTTTATGTGAGGAGATGGAATACAGCAATCAGTGCAACAGCACAGGCAGCAATCAGTTTGAAGCTATTTTACTTACAGTTCAGCGTCCCATTATCTCAGACTGTATAAATATACTGTAGCAGTCATGATGGGAACAAAGAAAAAATGTTCTCTGAGAACTCTTGGCTATTGTGTTTCTGTGCATGTAGTTGTGAATAACTTTGTAAAAAGAGGTATTTAGGAGCAATGGAATCAGTAGATTTATATCACAAATATACTTGATATTTCTTCTGTTTGCCCTTCCATAAGAGACAGCGCTGGGTTTGAAGCATGTCCCTGAACATGAGGTACTTGGCTGTGATGGACTCTGCAGTGAATCTGTGGCTCATTGGTAGAAGGTTAAGTGAGCATCTGCTGGTCTCAAAACATATGGCCATTAGGCTGTTTGAATGCCAGAGCAGAAGAAGGTGGAGGCCATTACTATTTATCTAACAGGACCTCATAACATAACCTGTCCACAGTACGAACTAGAAAAGCACTCAGAGAGCGCAGACTTCCGCCAAGGCGGCGACTTTTTATTTAAAGTTAACCCTGCCGTCAGGGAGGTTATGTTTTCACCGGGGCTTGTTTATTTGTTTTTATGTTGGTTTGTTGGTTTGCATAGTAACTCAAAAAGTTATGGACGGTTTTTGACGAAATTTTCAGGACTGGCTGGAAGTGGCTTAACTTGATTCATTTTTAGTGGTGCCGTTGAATCGGATCCAATCACCACCAAAAATTAATCAGTCTTGAGCTAGGCCACTTACGACCAACCCTGAAAATGTCGTCAAAATCTGTCAAAACTTTTTGAGTTATTTTGCAAACCAACAAACATACAAACAAACAAACATAACCTCCTTGGCAGAGGTAATAAAATAGCCTGGAAGAAGAAGAAGAAGCAGCAGCAGTCATCGCATCAACCTTCAGACAGATATGTCTGGTTACACACAGATTGGTTTGACAGTTCCCATGTGTCTGCCTCTTGATTGTAATCTGACTTTAACATATAGACGCATCATTCTGCAACATGAATGTTGCATCAAACAGCAGGGAAGACATCTTTAATTCAACAGAACTTATTATCTGATATCCAGCTTTTGCAGAAGACGGTTTATCCAAAGGGCTGGGCATCAGTCAAGTAGATGTGATTGCATTCTCAAACATGCCTCTACATACAGACATGCATGCACAGCGGCAGAGCACAAGATGTATAAGGCTTGTTCCAATCACCATGTGTTTTTTGTCCTCCATTCACCATCCTTGTTGTCATTGTTTCTGTTAGATTTACAAACCTACTCTTTTCTGATGTGCCATATGTGCTAACAGATGTTATCGTCTTGGCCCAGAGGAGGAAGACAGACGACCTGTCTTCACAACTGAAGCTGAGAAATTGTTTTTTTTTTTTTTCTTCTTCAGTGGTGGAGCAGCGCTCACATTTGCATTCAGCACCACACGTTTCACTCCAGCTGCCTGCACAATAACAATGCTTTACTCTCCCTCTCTGTCAGAAGGCTTGTTTTAGGGAAGGAAGAATCATTTCAAGTGTTTTTCGTCGAGGTAAGCTCACTGTTGGCGGAAGAGATTCACCTTCGTTTCTGAAGTACACAGAAAGCGCAGCTCGCCACACATTGTCAACTCAAATTCTTCACCAGGCGGCTACGACGGAATTATTTTTTATGGATCATATTATCAACAAACATAAGAAAGCACTCCTAAGTCCCCGCAGCGCTCTATTAATATGCTACAATCTCCCAGCATTCTTTCCGGCCAACATGCCAACATTGCAATTAAACCACGGTCTGCTTTATTTACAAGACCATCACGTTTAATTAATGTGCCTACAATTCAGCAGCCCAAGCACCCCTCAAGAAAAGAAGTGCCGCTTTGCTTAATTACTGCAGAAATGAAATTTTAATAAAGCTAACAGAAGAACTCGACACGCAATCAAGAAGCCATTAAGTAGATGAAGGTAATCCAGCAGGACTGGAGTAAAATTAGAAATGGGCTGTGCAACAAAAAAGCAAGGGAGCAACAAGGCCAAGCGTTCTGAAATTGACATATGATTAAAGCTTAGGAAGCAATGAACAGACACTGCAAGAATTCTTTTTTTCAAACAGGAGATAATATTTATCTTTAGATCTAACAGCTATAGCTTCAGCTTTATTTTCTCTAATATACCGTGACAACAATATGATCATGATTCACCACTTTCTTTCCCTTTTATTGCTGTTTTGTAACACATCACAGCTAACGATGAAGCGTCAACCGCTGCCAACAAATGAGAACTTGTACGTGCAACATGACAAATTGCAGATGGAATTAAGACGGGTGTGTGGTTATTTTGGCTTGGATGTGAGTCATGCTTTTGGCATCTAGGTTAGAATTTCAACAAAGCGAGCCAGGGGTCAGTTGTAATGTCATCCATCATGATGCAACCACAAATGTAAAAATGCATATGCACATTTGTTCCTGGACTATAATCTCTATTCGGCCGTGCATGTTGTTTATTCCAAATGACAAAAAAAAGACAACTGGAAAGGAGGCTGATTGCTAAAGGCACTGTGCCACTGTTGTTTCTCAGCTCTGCCAAACAGTAATTGTGGGGCATTATATGTGAATGTATGGCTCTACATTATTGCATCTATTTCCAGCCACTGTGGCACTGGCACAGTAACTCCAATTGTTGTATTTTCTGCAGAGCTTAAGCAACATGTCAGAGAATTAAACCTCTCAATTAAGGCAAAGCTTCCCATGCATTTACAGTAACAGGGCCAGGCATTCATTTCATGGACTTTGTAGCAGTAATGTGATCACCATGGTTACAACAAGACATACTCTGTATTATCAGTTCTTTCTCTTACAATTCTTTCGTAGTAATTGTTTGTCAGCATGCTACCATGGCCACTGTAAATGAGGTTAAAGCCTGAAATAGCATGCTTACTTCCACTTTCATGAAGTGAATTTTAGTTTCGTGAGAATGAAATTCACTACTTTCCAATGCCAACGTATTCCAACAACGAAGTTACATCTTTACATTCTTGAGGCTGTCGGGTGGGAAAAAAAAGTTAAAAAGTGTCTAAGATATGTCACATCAGCATTAAAACAGAAGAATATTGTGTTCAAGGCTCCTAATATGGTTCATATGCACAACAATCATGAATGAAATTCTTAAATCTAAAAAAATCCGTGGAATGCTGCCAACGTGCCGACACCTGCCGAAACAAATAGAGCTTCTATTTTTGTGGGAAGTCGGACACAAAATAAAACATCTGGTTTATTTTCAAACCTAAATAATCAGTGTTCACGGTGGATTATGTAATTGGTGAGATGGGTAAAAAAAAAAGACAGGTTCGGTTTTTAGACAGAGAGATCTTGTCCGTTCGTGAGATCTCGTTCTTCAGTGAGATCTCTTGCTATTCCAGCTGTACATCATTGGCACTCAAGCGCTGGATTTTGAAAGACATACAGATATGTCTTTGGCACTCAAAGAGTTAAGATACTTATACTTAATAACTAAACTGTGTTCTAATTAAAGCATCCCCTTTAGATTAAAGCAGCTGATCTTGCTAGTTTGTGTCACCCCATCCTTAATGAGCAAAGTGGACGCCAGCAGCCTGTCCCAGTTCAAATGGTGTGTGAATATACAGTATTCTGATCAGTCATACTGGTCCTGTTTTGAACTATAATTGTCTGAAATGAGGACATTCTTACTTGCAAGACTTCGCAGACAGAAGAACAGGGTCCTTGATGAGGTCAGTGAGCAGTGCTGGTCAAACAAGAAGTTTGAGTGTGAGTGGAAATCCATGTAATCATGTCCAGAAATAAGAAGATTGACAGGGGATTCTGCAGGGAGTCACACCAAAGTGAACTGACAATGATTTTCTTTCTGTCATCTACTTTACAGTGGTGGAAGTAGTAAAAAGTAGCAAAGCCCAGATAAAATTATTAAAGAAGTACAAGTGCAGATATATTCTCTTCTCTCTGTTTGCTCATGCAAAATGATACACTATTAATATAGATTGAAAATGGTTTGATATTTGATTGTGATTAATGGAAATTAACTCTCTGCCATTGACGTACATATACGTTTTTCAGCAGCATGGACAAAAGAGCACTCTCACACAGCCTGTGAGTAATTTTTGGGACTTCTGGGATTTGTAGTCAGAGCATAAAGAGACAGTATACACCGCAGAGATCAAAGTAGGAAGTGGAGACGATAAAGAGTCGAGAGCAAAACAAACAATCTGGACAAAAGTGTTTATGGTGAAGCTGGCGTCTACCTCTGAATGGAACAAGGTAAAAACAACCTTTTTTTCATGATGAAATGGATAATCTCTCCTTTCATTTGAGCTCTTCTGTTTTCAGAGTGATAATATGTGAAATAAAATAGAATTGAACTGAAATAACCCTAACCCTTTGGAAGAATGGGAAATAGGAAGTAATTTATAATGCAAATAATAACAGTTTATTGTGCTCAGCTGAGTTATTTAGCCTTTAGACTTTTCTTTTGCTATGTTGATGCTCTTCTCTGAGGTTTGGTCTCTTAAAGGGTTTTTCCATCTTGCTATTTTTATTTTTCAGTGGATGCGAGAGCTCTTGAACCCATAAAGGCCTTGTTTGCTTCCACATCTGGCTTATCACAGATGTTCATGACTGAGATTAAAAAGAGGTGCATATATTTATATTATTTAATATAATATATATAATCTTTTTTTTTTTAATTCCCTCAGTGACTGAGAGCAGTTTCACATCTTGTCAGAGTGAAGAAAACGAGCAGACAGACATAGCGTAGCACCTCCCAAGAGTCACAGCACAGCCAGTAAATATTAGGTTAATTGCTCAAGCACATTAGCACTTGTTCCTCGTGGTCGTCATTGACTTCTATTAGCATCAATTAAGATTAGCTTCCTTTTATTCGACAATACGAGGGGAGACTGGGTGATGTTGCTGAGAGGAGTCGAGCTTTGTTTCCTGTCACTCAGCAGAGGCGATGAGATGTGGTGAGGCAGCAGGAAATTTAAAAAAAAATAACATTTCAAGGACACACTGTGCAGTCGTGAAGTTTTCAACCTAGTTTAATAATATGATTCATAACATTTCATTATAGCACCGCAACTTTGCACTGCTTTTTTATTTTAGGTTTATTTCTACTAGGATTGGGCATTGGCAAGGACTTTTCGATATAATATGTATCGCGATACCTGAGTCACGATACGATACATTATTGCGATATTGTGATATTCTACATAGATCACTGAGAAGTATAAAATACAGCTTGTATATTCATACATGTACACGTATTTTAAGCATATATATAAGAAACTAAAAATTGATATAATATCAGAAGAAAAAGTATTGCGATATATTGGCATATCGATATATTTTTCCCACCCCTAATTTCTACAGGTAACATTTACAAATAGCAAAAATTTTATCTGTCGAATAATTGTGTTTAATTTGAGTTGCAATTATAAATATATGTACGTATCCTTCCTTTTTATTCAGTACATATTTGTAAATATATATTACTATTCTTATTACTTATTGTGTTATTTTCAATGTTGTTGTTTGTTGTTTCTTTTTACTGTAATTTTGTCTTATGCTGCTGTAACGGTGCTTTACCCCCAATGAGGGATAAATAAAAAAACTATTCTATTCTATTTGACAAACCATATGACCTAGCCATCAGTTGTACCAAGCTTGTACCAAGTATTTAATGTACATGTGCAAAAACTACATGTAATGCTGATTATAATTTAAGTCTTTTTCTTGAATAAGAATTTAATTTTCTTTTTATAACTGGTATACTGTTGCACAAAAATATACATTGTTGAAGGCTGATGCTGATGTTTTCCCCAACATTTTTTTTTAAATGCCATGTGTTAACACAAAAATCCATGTCTTTGCATCCAAACCAGTTTTGGACCAGTCTGTGTCCTGTGAGGAACCTCTGGCTTCTGTATTTGCGGGAGCTATTCGTTCAAAACAGCAATGACGACTCCTATAGAGGTTAGCGTCGCTGCTGCAGTAGCATCAGCTCTGTGAAAACTGGAGAGAATTTTTTTTTCTGTTGAAGAAGAGCAACGAACAATACTGAAGGCTTTTCTCAATGGAAGGGGTGTTTTCACTCTTTTCCCTTCTCCTTCAGTCAGAGTTGATTGACAAATGGTTCATCCAATTACCTTCCAAGTGTTTTTCTAGCAATTCTGATGACAGCTTCTCCAATGGTTCTTCTTTGTAACAAACCATCGATTTTTTTTTTTTATTTTTATTTTTTTTTTTTTTAAGCAGAAAGTAGTCCCAATGAAGACTGAAAACTGTTCACAGGCACTCAGTTTAAGTCCTGTATTCACTGATGTCATTGTATGCACTGCACTCAGGCTGGAGACAGTGCTGTGTATGTTAGGTACATCACGATATAACTTTTTCACTTAAATACAATATTGATATTTCAGCCTTGAGTATTGGCCGATACCGATATTGAGCCGATACATTATCAGCATGAATCATACATGCTTTTATTACTTATTTTGTAGTATAGAATGTTCAAAAATGCTTGCTCCATTGATATTAATCAAACAGTGAACAATAGTCAGGAACAGTAGGCATGAGGAAAAACTCATAAGAATATAAGACATAAGAATATTTTACAATTGAATAAAATAAAAATTAAATTTGAAGATGCTGAAAAATAATCTCAATTAATCCAATAAAATAATATATTTAAAATAATATATTTTAAGGTGTAAAATATCCACTAGTTAAACTTAAACATAAGCATATGTTACATTTGAATGGAATAAATAGAAACATAAATTAGAAGATCCTGGAAAGTCTTCATGCTGTTTTTTGTGATGCTGCTTCAAATGCGCTATGAGGTAGGTTGCATTAAATTAAGGTAACTAGATGTCCCCGAATTCCGGAGACAATCCCTGTTTTTGATGACCAGTCCCCAGTTAAAGATGTCCCTGAAAATCTCCCCAATTTCATCATTTTATGATTGGGAAAAAAAATGTTGCGTGTTGACTAGAACTACATGTTGCACGCACACAACAGGTGTCCAGGTAAGAGGCAGAAAGCTTCATTTTAGAAATCTGGTCACCTTATATCAGGCTTCCCCATTATGTGCCACCACGGACGGCAACGTCTTTTTCGGTCTACCACACAGCCGACGTTACTCCTATTCCTTGCTACTTTGTTAGCACCTTAGCACTCACTGTTGTTATGATCACTGGGCTCTGCTGCTTGATAGAAAACCTGGAGTGGAGTCTGGAATAGACTGATGGTATCACAGTGCTTATATTGGAAAATTTAGATGCAGTCCAATATAATACCCATCCCTCCATCCATTTTCTACCGCTTATCCTCATAGGGTCGCGGGGGAGCTGGAGCCTATCCCAGCTGTCTTAGGGCGGAAGGCAGGGTACACCCTGGAGAAGTTTTTTTTTTTTTTTTTTTTTTTTGCTGATATCAGACTGATATCCAATATCAATATCTGATCCAGACACCCCTAGTGTCTGAAACTAGGCTGTCAGTAGGCAGATTGCCTTTTTCAGACATGACACTGACTCATTAAATTGGCCGTAAAATGATTAAGTGCATTTATGACAGGCTCCTAATTGTCCACCTCCAGGCCATTTTAATCAAACATCTACCATCCACCCTAATTTGCTCCATCTTTCTTAAACGTGCCATTCAGCAAACCAGAATCCGCTGTAAAGTGTGACCGTTGACTTAGGTAGATAACACAGTTCTGTAGGAAGACAAAATATGTCCCTAGTTGACTGATGGGATTTTTATTGTGTTTTTTTTTATTTTTCAAATGAAATCTATTAATAGAGATCATATAATTAGTTCCATCAGTGAAGAAACCATGCAGAATAAAATGATCTTACACAATTTGCTTGAAGGACCAAAAGATGTTTAATTTCATTAAAGCAGATGACTCGTGGCTCCTTTGTCATAAACATAATTGGTTTTGACTTTTCGTCACCCTGAGGGCTGTTGTTTCGTCTCTCTCTGGCAGTTGAAAACTGAAAAGTAAATGAAGGTTCTGGGGAATCAGTCATGTACTGTACACGACAAGATATTTCACACTTTGCCAAGTTGCAGCCGTACAGTTTTCTGCCATGACCTGAATGTCTCAGCCCCTGCTGGCCTCGATCTCGCTTTAAATCAGTTAGTTAGCTTCAGGTTAAAGGTTTTTAATCTCAAGACTTTAATTTCCCAAATTGTTGATACATGCATTTGTATCATCTGAAGACTCTCCGTCCTGACAGATCCCTGAGTCCCACTTCTGGCCACCAGATGGAAATTTGATCAAATTTACTTAGACAGGATGAGGTGAAGGAGACAGATGTATGCTCTGAAAACAACAGCTGATTTGGCCCGCTCATCACCACAGTCAGCAGGTGAAGCTGCCAGCAGTGGCTGAGACACACAGTTAAGAAATGCTTTTAAGGTACTTAAAAACTCTTAGCTCCCAGTTGCGCCAATTTGCGACTCTGACTCTGAACACACTGACATGATAAAAATTCAGTGTAACTTATGCTCAAATAGCAAATCACACCTCCAAAACTAAGAATCATTACATTTTTATACACCGACATGCACAAAATATTCATTATTCCAAAGAAAAAAAGTTGTTTACATGGCTAATGATGACAAATATTCCAATAATATTGTGGTCTACATCCAGCCTTGCATATTCCCATCAATGTAACCTGTGTCGGACTTGTTCATCTTTTATTTGTTCAATCTCTTTGTTGACAAGGTTGGTGTTGTAATATTTGTGCATACCATAAAACCTTTTTTATAGCCAATTCCTCGTTTTTTCCATCTTACCAGAAATTAAGATTTCCCTTTTTAGCATGTCTGAACGGTCAGCTCGTTGGGTTATGTTCAACGCACAGATCTGACTGTAAACAGAACATAAAAACATATTCTGAATGTGCTCTATATATGTCCAGAAACACTCCTAAAAAGCTGAAAATATCAGCACGTCACACATTTTAATCTGAAAATGCTCCACTTGGAATAAGGCCAGACAGAATATGCTGGTTCCATGCCCTTTTGTGAAATTTACAATATTGTCTCAGTCTGAATGATGGTGGAGTATTAGTGTAGAGTCTGAATACATATTAGTGATGTGATTCAGACGTATGAATCCAGGCTACAGCTGCACCCTTTTCCTCTTGTATTTTTCTTCGTCTTTCACAGAGATGAGATTTTTGTTTATTCCAATCATATAATGTTTTATAATGCAGTTTTAATGTGGTTGTTTTGTTCAACAGTCTTGATTCTCATCTCTTTTTCCAAGAGTGTCTGTCTCTATTTAGATCTTAGTGAGACATATGTATTTTATATTTTATTGTAAAACATATTGAGACTCTAAAGGTAATGGTATCACTTAAGGTGGATATTGACTGTCCTTGACTGACTCTTAGCAGCTCTGTTTTTCTGTCTTTTTCTGCTTCTCAAGGCTACAAAGTCTCGAAGTCTCGTCTCAAGTGGAATGCTGAATTTCTCACATACATCTGCTATTTGGCTTTTCAGATAATCCATGATGACCTTATTTTATAGAGACAGTTAGATAGATGTATATTTTTTCATGTCTTGCCATTTGGCAGGTCATAGGTTTCTGCTTTTAGACTCAGATGAGCTGTTCCAACTCAGCTCCTATGGTTCTCAACCTGAAGTGGATCACAAGATTAAAGTGGGGGTTCACAAAACAATTAATGTGATATTGTGAAACACAGACTTTCATTTTACTTGCAAAATACTTGAAAAATTTTATCACGTCAAACAAAAGCATTAGAATGAACAGTGTAAAATGGATGTATCGCTGCAAATAGACATGTCAAAGCATTTTCTGTGAAATGTAATGTATATATAATATATTTTGTGTTGTGTGGTTATGCAGTTGAAACCAAAAGGTGTGAAAACTCTTGTTCTTGTGAGAAAGCAGCAAATTTTTCATTTCATCATTTTTTTCATCAGTCCCTGCAATTCCCGAAATATTGTGGCTGTACTGAGCAGTTGAGGGAGAGTGATAGTGAATAATTAGAGACTTCCCGGCTAAATAAAGGTAAAATAAAGAAATAAAATAGAAAACTAAGTGTTAGAAAATCCTCAGATGCCTCATTAAAATAGTTTTTCTAACAGAAAGTCTCTCTTGTTCGTATCTCACTCATCTGCTGTTCTGTTTATCATAATGACCTTGCTGATTTGCACTGTTAACCAGTCTGCAATTAGCATTTGCATAGGCATCATAATTGAACATGGGTGCATGCTGCAGAGTGCTACAAGCATGAAATTACCTTTTAGATATTTGCAGCTTCAAACACAGCACACTGACACCTATTTTACCCATTGGAGAATTAAAAATCTAATGTTTAGTAGCAGGTCGGTCAAAGTCTCTGAAGACACAACAACCAGCTCTAACTGAGAAGTGACCCTAAACTCATTGAGTGACAGAACGTTTATATAGCAAAACGTGGCTTGTCCCAGCGTTTTTTGCAATTTTAAGTTTTTCAAGACCCACAGAATACTTTGTACTATGACTCTGAAAAAAAAAGAGACTCTATTTCACCCAGATCTTCACTTTTTGTGCTGTTTTCATTTATTTTGCTCTCTAATCGCGATCATCTCCACTTCCTGCTTTGATCTCTGTGGCTTATAGAGCTCCAGACGTCACGTGACTCAGTTTGTTTTCGCCTCCATATTGGCAGAATGAATGCCGCTGGCTGGGACAAGGTTTAATAGTTGTAGATATTTCAAAATCTCTTCTCTTAATGTGAATCATATTACTAGAAATCCCACAATGCTCTGTTCCTTGCTGTAGTCACAAGAACAGACATGCAAGCAGCAAACTTAGAGACATAACTTGCATTGAGTTTTATCTGAAGGAAGACTGAAACGACTATGGAGACAAATATTTTTATGTTGTGTTTGCTTGTTGCTGTTTGAGCAATGAGAAGCACTGCAACATCCACACCATAATACCTTGGTCCAACGTGCGTTTAATGAAAGTACAGTGGGACTGGTAATAAAAGCATGTAAAATAAATTAGATAGAAAGTTTAGGGAACGTTGCATTCTGTACCTGTTATAAAGTGGTCGCTACATAAATGGAATCTGTTGCCTGCAGCTTCCCACTGCTCTGTTTCCTTCTGATCAATTCTTGCATGTTTTATGGCAGTTATCCATCTCTCTCTTCATTCATGATCTTTGGGAATCCTGTAAAATGCTCTTCCCGTTCCTCGTCCTCGGCTATTTTGGCATCTACCGACAAAGTAAGCTATCGACCATATCTCCGAGAAACTACATGCATTTAACTGCAAGCGGCGAGATCCCTGACAGTAGTTGTAGTAGAGCGCCTTCCTGCCAATATGGCGGTGTTTTGATTTGACTGTTTTGGAAGCTGGGATTGGTAGTTGGGACATCAACTACCAGAGCTCCATATCATGTATTTGTGTTCCAACTACATATCCTAGAAGCCCCAACATTACTCACAGGCTGTGTGAGAGCGCCCTCTTGTGCCAGCCACCTAAAAAAAACTTTGACATACGTCTATGTAGAGCTGTGCGATATTACGATATATATCGTAATGCGATATAAAAATGTCTACCGTACGGTATAAGCCTCTGTTGTTTATATCTTAATTTTAACATGTAGCTACTTAGTTAGCTCTGTTGCTACGCTAACATAAACGTTACTCTGGTTGTTGTTTAGATAAGCCCGTGTAAAGTACAACTCAACGTCGGAATGACCGCTGGATAATCCAAATGTGGTAGCATGTTTACGTTACCCGTAAGGACATGTTTGTAGCTCGGAAGTAAACAGAGGTAAAGCAGCGTGGAGGATGTCGTGTTTCATGTAAATGATTTATTATCGCTAAAACATCTTTATTAGCAGTCAAACTGCATAGTAAAATACAGCACAAACATAGCCGGACTTCCGGAATAAAAACATATAAGGGATTACGCCACAGAGGAGACGGAGGACAGCGCAATGGAAAGTAAATACACATCAGAAAAATATACTATATCGGAATATATATCGTTATCGGGATATAAACTTGGCTATACCGGGATATAGAATTTTATCTATATCACACAGCCCTATGTCTGTGGCGCTGAAACGTCAGATTTTAAATGATGTACATATGTTCATGGCACTCAAAGAGTTTAAGCAAAATTTCCTGCTTTGATTGTCCATATTCATTAGCCGTTAATGAATTACCTACGATAGTTTGAAGTGAAATTCCTTTCATGAGGTTTGCTGATGATGTTGTGAGACAGTTAATCACCTGCTGTCCAAAAAGCTTCAGAGCAGTGCATTGCATTGATACGATGTTTGAAAGCACCCTCAATTGATGTGAGGCATTTGAATAGATTAGAATCCAGCTGAAGGTCTGTCTTTGGAGATTTTTTTGAGTAATTACTACAGACCACGGTTTACACAGCTAAAGAAACTCCGGACAAGCTCTGTTTCTGACGGTCTGAATGTCGAAAATGCCCTTGAGCTTTCTGTTCTGCAGAGCTA
Organism: Synanceia verrucosa; assembly: GCA_029721515.1. Taxonomy (NCBI): domain Eukaryota; kingdom Metazoa; phylum Chordata; class Actinopteri; order Perciformes; family Synanceiidae; genus Synanceia; species Synanceia verrucosa. The sequence continues at coordinate 6,929,705 of CM056554.1, read as the reverse complement.
ATCAGGAAACTGGAGGAAAAGGTGATACTTGGTTAAAATGGCATAGAATGCTGAGTAGCCTATTTAAAGCAGGTCATTTAAAAAAAAAAAAAAATCACTTTTCAACTAATTTAGTCGAATGCGGTATTTACAAAATATCCTAAGGCTAAAAGTAATTTACAGCTGGCTGAGTTTAGAGGAAAGCAACATGCATGTTCCTGGTCTGAGAGTAATTTATCAAGCATTTTAGTGCTTAGCTCCTCAGCCTGGGAAGTCAAAGTTTGTGGTAATCTGATGGTCTTTTCGAACCTCTTGTTAATTTGTTCTTGTGCAAATGAACAAATTGAGTGGATGAATTGCTAAACATGAGGCATTTTCCCCTTGGTTTACTTTCTTTGCACACTGAAATAACCAAGTCAAGTAAATTTATCTATGGAGCACATTTAAGACAACAGATGCCGAGAACGCCCTGTCACCTCTAGAGTATAGCCTGGTTTTGGGGACCTCCAACAACAGCTGGTCAGAGGATCTTTGGGGTCTGGTTGGGGAGTGGTAATGCAGGAGCTCAGTCAGATACAGAGGGACAAGACCATTATAGACTAAGAAGTTGAATATCAATGCTGAAGCAGAACAGGAGCCAGTGAAGGGATGCTAAAACTGTGTGATGTGGTCGTGCTTTTTCTTGCCAGAGAGCAGTCGAGCAGCAGCGTTCTGGATAAGCTGAAAGCGGCTGATACATGACTTATCCAAGCCAATGTTCAGAGAGTTGCAGTAGTCTAACCTTGATGTGGTAAAGGCTTGGGTGATATTTTCAAAATCCACCTTCGGAAAGTAGCCCTTGGTCTTGGCTAAAAGACAGCGTTGGAAAAAGCTTCTTTTCACAACTGCACTGATCTGCTTATCAAATTTAACATGACTGTCAAAAATAAAACCAAGGTTCCTAACACAGGGCTGAATGTTGGAACTGAGAGGAGCCAGGATATCAGCAGAGCAGGCTAAACCAAAATGTTCAGTTGTGCAGGGGCCAGAATGAGAATGTTAGGACTTTTAGAAGGTCCTCTTTGTTCAGATGTCAAGAGGGCAACATGCTTATTAATCCATGGCAGACCAAGTTTATGGCTAGCTGCTAGCAGTTGTGAACTGTGCTCATTCACAACCCAGAATGGATGGAAGCTTGTGGAATAAATGATGCATTCCATACTCTTGGAGGTTTGTGTGGTGGCCGCTAATGTCACTCTTTGCTGCTATGGCCGGTGCTATTTTTAGTACATCATTATTGTGTATTATTTATCTACTTTTTTCTAATAAATGTTCACATGCTTATTGTTCATTAATATTGTGCATGTGAGAATCTGAGCCTTAAACTGACTGTCTTTGGTATGGACACTGGGTATCTGCTGCTAAGATGAATTGCCCCTTGGGGATAAACAGAATCAGACAAATAAAGTTGTCTGATTCTGAGAATTTAAAGTAAAAAATGGCTCTTGTAGTGTCAGATCATAATTGGATCACCTTCCTACCACAAATCAACAGCTTCAGCTTCCTGGTTTGTGAGCGAGCCAGGATCACTTCCTCCTTATGGTCTGGTTGTGATTGGTTTTGTCCAACATCTGCCAAATCAAATCATACCAAAGGGCAACATAAACCTCTGAGTGTGATTCCCTCAGAATAAACATTATAGGTTCAAAAACAGCCTAAAAGATGACTAAAATGAAAAGCCGTTAGTGGGTTAGCCACGTTAATGTGGGATTTACGATCACAGCACCAGAAGTAAAGCAAACTGTATCTGCAGATACAGTGATGCTTGGGAAATTTGTTTTGGTACATTGTCTGAAAAGTTTGGAAGTGAACTACTTGCCTAAGTTTTGGCAAGAAAACTGCTTGGTTAGGTTTAGGAGTCCTGTGTTTGTGTGACCTGACCTCCTCCTTAATAGTGTGCTGGGTTACCTATAGCCATTATATGAATTCCAGTTTAATTACAGTGAATGAGTCTGAATCAGCAGGCATGTTTCTCAGCTAAGTTGGACAGTTACCATGTTTTCAGTGCATGCATTTTAGTTTGGGTGGCTCCTGTGGGAAACTCTATGTATAGCATTGCTGTTGCAGCAAGGTGCTTTAGTGTTTCTCCTTTATTACTCATTCCTCTTTGATGACTCTCCCACAGCGAAGTGTCAGCGTGCTGGCAGGGGAACGGGTTTAGGAGCTGGGAGGATTTACTGTCATGATGCAGAGGACAGGTTGCATGGATCTGTTCCCGACAGCAGAATCTTCAATCCAGGCCCACCACGTCAGCATCCAAGTCTAGAGGCAGAAGAATCCCAAAATATCTAGGAACAGCGATTGTGACTTATTTAACATTTTTTTTACTTTCCTTATCCTCCTCTTTTTTCTCATTTTTTTTATTTTTTTTGCACATTGGTCAATAAGCCTATAGTAGCACCAATAGGTTCAATAGCTTTGTGACAAGTAAATCAACATTTTGTGAAATTTTCACTTCATTTCCTGTAGCTCTCATAGTTAGCAAGCAGTGGATTCAATCTTCTTATCTAACCCTTAGCAAGAAATAAACAGTACATATTTCCCAAAACATTATCAAGCATTTTAACATCCATCAATGTCTAACACTGCTGCTCATGAAAGATTTAATCCTTGCACAGATAAGTTTGCAGTCTTTCTCTCAAACTCTGGGGGATTCTTGATTTCTTAAGAAAGTAGTTGTATTGTGCAGGAATAACGGGTCACCGATTTCAGTCTCCGCAGTCTGTGAGTAATGTTGAGGCTTCTAGGAGATGTAGTCGCAACATAAATAGATGGGATACGCTATGGAGATCAAAGCAGGAAGTGGAGATGATTGAGATTAGACAGCAAAACGGACGGATTCTGGACGAAAAGTGGCGTTTTTGGTGAAAGTGGCCTCTACCAATAAAACAAGAACGCAACAAGGTAAAAACAAACATTTTTTTGATGATGAAATAGTCTCTTCTTTAATTTAAGCTATTCAGTGTTTTCAGAGTCATAGTACAAAATATTCTGTGGGTCATGAAATATGACTCAAAATGGGCAAAAATGCTAGCACAAGGCACTTTCTGTTTTATAAAATGGCTGGCACTCAGTGAGTTAACATGAAACCTCTTTTAACATATCAAATGTGTAGACGTTTAATCCTTGTTTGAATCATAGTATCCACCCAGATTAGACAAATCAAAGAGATGGATTTCACTTACAATCCTATCCGTCCTTGTGTTCCAGTCACCTAACGGTCACAGTCAAGGGTTGGACTATCAACTGGGGGAATGTGTGTGGAGCCACAGGGTGCTTATTAAAGTGGTTTATGCTTATGCAACGTCAACACACTTCCCCATAATTAATACAACCTCTGAACTTGAAAGTCAATTCGCTCCTATAATAATTAACACTCACCTTGGCCCCTTGGTGAGGGTCATGTTCCTCACAGATGAACCTGACATTTAGTTCAAAGGAATAATAATGTCAGGGGCATATAAAGCACAGGGTCAGCCCAGCAAATAGATGTCAGCATGCATGTAGCTCATCGGGAAACTGACTGAGGATGAAAAAGTGACAAATTAGATTCCCTGGAGGGGATCCTGCATAAAACCTGCTTTTTTTCTGAAGGTTTTCTGCTGTTTGATCATGAACAGATATTTTGGGAGGGTGCAGAAGTGACACCCAACTTCATTTCATTTGACATTTAAAAGTTAAAGCTAATCATCACCTTGGCCAAGGATGAGCAGGACAATACATCAGGATTTATAATAACAGAAACAACCCCATTCCTCTGGGATGTACTGTATCATTGCTAAATGCAATATACTGTACGTAAATTCAGATTCAAATACGTCAAATGAGTTAATACAACTCTGACGACTGATTACAATAGAATTTAGTATTTCCAGTCTTGCCAGGATAAAATCAAAAGTAGTTTTCCAGTTTTTGTAATTTGTTATTTTTCTCTTTTTTATGCCAAATGTATTTTTTTGCATCAAAATAGATAAAACAAATGGGTAAACCTTTAAATTTTGGTATCCCTAGAATCTTGGCTATGGGATGTGTTCACCATTCATCATCAACAATCATTTGGATAGTAAAATACATCTTTATGTTTTGACAGTGTATGTTTGTGATATCAAAACTTAGATCCTGGTTCACTTCCATAGTACAGTACAGTAGTGTAATCTTTAATCTCATTTCACACATATCGAGTCTGACAGCCCTTTGTGGTGCAGAGGGCCACCGACTCATTGTTTATGGCCCTCCGCCATCCCGGCTCCTACAAGAGCTCATCAAATGCATCACACAGTTTGTTTCGGCGTTGACATCTGAGGATGAATGCATTGTGGCGACAGTGCCATTTTCCACAGAGATTCATTTGTGCGGAAACAGATGTAGTATTTGCATAATTCATCAGCAGCTTGTTTTGTGGATGGATTAAGGTAATCATTGGTTACAAGTAAATCTGTCTACCTGCACGCAGTAAAGGGAGAGCATTTGCATAATAACACCAACTTTGTCATACAACGTCTAAGAGTGGAGTCACTCTGCATACAGACGGCAGGGCTCTATCTGCTACAGATTAACTGAACACACACATTCCAGAATGTAAAGTACCTATATCCATTTACTCATTTGTGTACATGAGTTTTCCTTCCTTTGTAAAGAAAAATAAATTGGTCGCATATGGCAGCACTACTTCAGGAGTCTCTTGAGGTTCTATGACACTACGATGTACAACATGACAGGTGATTGAGGGGAATTTTGTGGCATCAGAATAGTCTGTAGACTGTTGATGAGAACTGCAAAGTTCAACAAGAACGGATCAAGGTAAAAACAAACTTTTTTTCATGATAAAATAGAGTCTCTTCTTTCATTTGAGCTACTCTCTGTTTTCAGAATCTTAGTACAAAATATTCTGTGGGTCATGAGAGATGAATCAAAATGGCCAAAAACGCTGGCACAAGGTACTTTCTGTTTTATATAAGGACTGGCACTCAATGACTTCATATTGACGCTTCAAAATAACTTTACTTCTCTCTAGATTTTCAGTATTCCTTCATTAATCATTATAAACATGATTTTATGGTTTTAGTCTGTAGTTTCAAGTCTTCTTCAATACAGCATGATGTTTATTTGGTAAATTCTGGTCCCGTTTAGAGTCAAACAGACCATAAAGCGGAGGATGCTTTGGGGCTGGGCTAACTTGTGATTGACAGGTTACTACCACTGTGTTGTACGGTAGTTAATTTGAACATTTTAGTTGCCTAAAATATCATATTCATTGTTTGCTTGCACTTCACTTTCTTGTGACACCTGATTTAAAAAAAAAAAAAAAAACAACAAAAAAACAAAAACAAAATGGTGACTTCAAAATGCAGAGCTCAAACCATTAAAAAAAAAACCAAAACATTATCACAGTTCAGTGTCCAAAAAATCTGTCCAGTTATAGATCCATGACAAATCGTTATTTTCACAAGAAGTTCATCTGTTTTGGTCTGTCTGCTAATGGCATTTGGAGATGGAGAACAGGTGCCGTGTAGATATAAAGACTTTGTGTCACGTAGTACGGGTCACAATGCCCAAAAAAACTGGGTCTTACAATTTTGATAATGCAGCTCAATAGCAGTGGTCTCTAAACCATCTGGTAAATGCCATGGCTTTCAAACTCCATGCTGGCAGTTTGTAATTCAGGTTTTCTGACAAATTTGAAGCCCAGTCTATCATAACCTAGAAGACCTCATCATCGATCATCATCATCATCGTTGTCATCATCATGTTTTTCTCTAACTTCTCTTTCATAGCCATTTTAAAGCATGGATTCAAAGCTTTTCAGTCACTGAAAATGTCACATTTCTGTTATTCCCAGTTTAATTAAAACCTTTATCACAATGGGATTTTATACTAAGCAACGAAAGTTTTTTTTTTTTTTTTTTTTTTAAGTGGTCCTAAACTACCTATAAAAGGAACTGAAAACAGAACATCTGACCATTGTTGATGTGTCCAGTAACGATGGACGTTACCCTAATCGCGGCGGTGACGACAGAGTATTGGAGTGAACGGTAGACCAAAGTATGTCCTGCTTGCATGTAGATGAGCCTCTCTGAGCTGCCTGTGCACTGTTTGAGCACTGATTCAGGGTTGGTGATGTCCATGTGTCTCAGCAGCAGTAACGGTGGCAGGAAGTGTCCGGTCTCTGAGATGGTGAAGATGGATATGGCGATCCTGAATGTTGGTCGTCACACATGGCCTAACGATCTGAAGTGCTGAGACGACTATTTGTTGATTCATGAACGTTCATTATACTTGCAACATCTCGCACACTCATGCCGGCACTCAGCATTCCAATAGCACGTTCACGTTGGATTTGCATCAGTCGCGGCATCATTACAAAAACACTTACAGAAAAGAATTTTTCCCATTTTATGCAGGTTGGGGAGACAAAAGAGCCAGTCCCATTTTCATACACTACTGCTCTAGTCGTCTGGGTCGACCACACCTCCATTAATCTGGCCATCAGAATACAGCGTTGCAACAAGCACTTATTGCATTTTTGGCACATGTTCCCATTCATGCGCAACCTTTTGTCCAAACAAGCATTTTCACTTTGCTGCTGAGACAAACAGCAACAACTAATATTCACTTCATAAAACTTGTTTCTTTTGTTATTGAGTATATATTAACCACACTTTTTCAATTTTGTTTTTACATTACTTAACGTTAACAGTGTTCAAATTGCACCAAATTCAATGCTACCTTGAGTCTTCAGTCCTCTGTTCTTGACATCTCACACACAAAATCAGATCGACAGAGATTTCTTGCTTTTTATTTATGTGCAACAAATTATTAATGTATTCACTTAATGCCATCAGGTAAAGGTGGTGTTTCGCAGGTCTGTAGAAAGAGTCACATACTCTTTCTTTGCATTCTAATCACACCTAAGCATGTTGAGTGTGTCGGTGTGTGACTTTGTCACAGTGGGTGGTGTCTGTGTGGAAGGTATTACAGAAGCAGTATCCCGCCATGCAGTCTTTGTTACCACCATGCTTCTGGCCAGCGTCGATTGAGCAAAACAGAAGGCAAACGCCAAACACAAGCTTGTTGGCAATTTGTCGTGGGACGGAGCTTTGCATGCGATTTACTTGTTTGCTTAATATGTTTAGACATGGTTGGTCCATACTGAATGTGAGCCTCGCTACAGATTATTATGGGGCCGGTGATTAGTTCTGCACACCGTTTTAATTTAGATTAGGCAGAGGGATGGCTTTAGAGGTAGCAGAGCACAGAGAGCACACGGTAGAAGTGTAGAATGATGATAACGTTGGAGCCAAAATGTTCCCCCACCCCCACTTCTGATATAGCCAAGATTGTCCCTGAGCCAAGATTGTTTAGCCGATGTGTCATTTTAGGAGATTTGTGAGCACTTTTCCACACCGCCTGCCATAAAGCAGTTTTCTCCTTGTGAGACGGCCTGCGGGGGAATGTGAAACACTATTTTCCGGGGAAAAATACAGTTCTGGGTATCCCAAAGGCTTCATTCACGCTGCTGGCTCATACATGTATGTTTTTCTTTTTCATCACCTGACACATCATCTAAGTTATCATTGGAGGTTAAGATGAGAATGCATGCATGACAGAGCTCCATAGATCAAATAAATTAAATTAAGTAATATTTGCTTTAATAACAGGTTTATCCCAGGTGGCTTAACAATATGTACAGCATAAAAAAAAAACATCCTCCATGGTGTTTGGACAGAGGTTTTTCGAAAGTAAGGATGATTGAGAAATAACATGATATTGTGTCTGTGCTTATAACACAATACACATCCTGAAGTAGGGATGGGAAAAAAATGACAATATATCACTATACTTTTTCCTCTGATATAGTATCAATTTTTCATTTCTTTTATATTGATTTAAAAAAAAAAAAATAGTGGTTTGGGATGATTGTAAATCCAGAATAGAGCTGCACAATATGGACAAACTTGTATATCCTGATAATTTTATTTTTATATATGTATATGTAAGACATTACTGGTTGTGCTTCACTGCGCTCTTCTCCAACTCCTCTGTGGTGTAGGCAGTGTTACATTCCCAATATAATTTTATTCTGAAGGCTAAATTAATGGTAAAATTCCGATATAAACAACAGAGGCTTAGGCCTATATCTTATGCTAGACAGTTTTATACCGCACTACTATATATTTCGTTATATTGCACAGCTCTAATCCTGAATGACCTTCGCACCTCCACTCCACAAGGTGTCGCTGCACCGCAAGCATGGCGGTGGCCATACACGTGTGTGTGTGTGTGTGTGTATATGTGTATATATATATATATATATATATATATATATATATATATATATATATTCTATGTACATTATCGCAAAATATTGCAATATTTCACAACATAACAATATCGCAATAATTTATCGTATCATGACTCCAGTTTCGCGATACATATTGTATCGTGAAGTCCTTGCCAATATAATATCCCTATACTGAAGTGAAATGAATGATCATCAATCACTAACTGATACTAGCAAGCGCTGTGTGAGAATCCACAGCATTTCTAAAAGCTTTTCTTCTCATGTTTCGACTTTTTTTTCGAGTTTCACATTCACTGACTTTAAATCCAAATAGGACTGCTGTCATAAGACTCCTGTCAGAGAACGTTTCACACATTCACCACCATATCCATCACGTCCAGACAGGTGAAAAAAAAAAAAAAAAAAGCTCTTCAAGCAGGCAGCGCAAAGCGAGCTATGATCCACTTGAAACACAGAGAGCGTCAGATCGTCTCTCTTATTACGGCCTGTCAGACGGAGAGAATGACTCTGATCCGCCTATTGAAGCTCGTCAGCTCAGTTATTGAAAATCACCTTCAATTTGCTCCACATATCCAGATTACGAGGGGCAAGTCGCTGCGATCCGTTTGATGCGACGATCACTCCACTCCATCCTCCAGACGTGAGGGATTGAGCCAGGCGTGATGGAGAAGAAAGATCTGCAGAATCAGTCAGCGTGAAAGTACAAAGGTTTAGAAAAAAGAGCTTTCAACACAGCCGACATAAAGCTAGGACCGCTCCCATAGCTTAATTGATTGTAGAAATGCAGACCGAGTCAAATTTGAAGCCCAGTCCATGATAACCCAGAGAGGATATTGTGCCCGAAAATCTTATCCCATCAGGTTTAAAAGGCTCTGATGTTTCTCATATAGAGCCTGAATGATTTCTCTGCACTGTCTGCAGCGGCCGTGAAATATCTAATATCAGTGACAGGAGCGGTGTCAGAGCGTACCGCATCAGTCTGGGTATTAAGGTAACCCTCCGTTTTGTTATTCTGCACGTGAAATCACATTGCATGCTTTAGAAATTGCCTGTATGGGATGGAGCTGCTTCATTTTCAGTCTGACACCACATCTTTGTTGCTGCTTTCCAAAGCTTCACAGGCACCAAATACACTCATGACAAAGAGTCATCTTTGTTTGTGTTGGAGTTTTGTCCCAGAAAGAGTTTTTTTTTTTTTTTTTTTTTTTTTTGCTGGCCCTCGTTGGAACCCTCCTAATAAAACTTTTCTGTATTCTTGTGGCACTGTAACCGATTCGCCCACAAAGAAAAAAGAGGGAATAGAAAAGCCCTGTTGCACAGAGCTTCAATCAAAATCCTGGAAGCTAGTTGACATGTTGGGGTGTGGAGGTCCCTGCAAAGTTATTGAACTTCTTTCTCTTTTTTTTTCCACCAGCAGCTTTTTATATTACCTGCCACAGCCTCTCTGTCTTTTATTCCCCCACCCTTTTCTCTGTCCAAAGCCAGAGCCTGCGGTTTGAAAGGCTCACTGTCCCTAGATTAGGTTCTGCTGGTGTGTATGATCAATGAACCAGAGCCGACTCGCGGTCAGAGCAGCGCGGCGGGGTTGCAGCTACATCCCGCCAAGTGGCTGGATGGTGATAAGTTCATTGTTGCGCCTCCTGCGTGCCTCAGATAAGCCCCGGCACGTCGGGAGTTCGCCACAGCGGCAGCCACAACAGCGGCGGCCCCCGATGTAAGCCGGTTCTGGCTGGTCAGACTGCAGCGTTCTGACAGATTGTCATTCCCACCTGTCAGGGTGTTTAGTGCTAAATTACCAGCCTGATTACACAGGACGTTTGACGCATTCAACACATCCTCTTGGATTCTCAAAAGACATCGAAGCCATGCTGTATTCATACACCAGCATAAAAGATTTGTTTTTATACACCCCCAACAAAAAAAACGTTATTTATTCAGAAACCTGGCAGCTACAATCTGTTGATGAAGTTCTGGAGAAGCTTTCTAAAGTAACCCTGGTGATGCCAAATACTTTAGAGTTTATTCATAGTTTGCCAGCTATTTTGATAACCGATAAATCAGTATTTTTTTTTTTTAAAGTAAAAAGTCTAAGTTCTTTAATTGCAGCTTCTTAAATGTGAATAGATTCTGGTTTCTTTCCTCCTTCATGACAGTAAACTGGAGATCTGTGAGACATGTGAGGACACTTTTATTGACCAAACAATGAATTCACGATGTGAGTTGCAGCCCTACAGTGAATTGATTTTACACATTTTCACCTGATCACAATTAGGGAACCGATCAGATATTTGTATCGGTTCCAATATTGAATAAAATTGTAGGTCGGGAATCGGTGGGCCCGATTTATAGGGCAGCTCTATTCAGTGTAATTCTATGCTGTGCGCTGTGAGTGACATCTCTGATGTTCTGTTTTAACCAGCCTTTCTCAGAAGAGATAATCAATGTTCAGCATTCTATCACCAGAAAGGGGCACCGTACAGGTCAAGTTTAACATTATGGATCCATTTTGGAAAATTTTTTTTCGTACCTTCCGTGGAAAAGGAAAAACAATATACTACCATCTTTTATATAATGCGATCAATATGTGTTCGAGCCTGCATTGCTTTTTATTGGTGTTAGGAATGTCAGGCCTTTATTTTTGAGCGTGCAGCCCTCCGAACTCAACAGCTTACATTGTTATTCAATCCATACAGCATTGATGTCTTGTCTAAAGCCAGCCTTCCAGTGGATGGCCATGCCTAACTGCAGCGAGGGGGCTCAGCTGACTCCAGAGTCATGGATTACACAAATCGCTATGCTTTTCTCATAGCTTTGCTTTTTACTGGAGAGGGATAATGCGGAATAGAAAGAACACTGCATCAGTACAAGGGTTCGAGATTCTGCTTTCTCCATGGGTACAGCATGGTGTTAACTTGCTTATGGTCTGATGCTCATCTCACATAAACAACACCATACCACATGTACCATATGTTTTATATTACCACTGATGCTTGCTGTTGAAACATCCAACACATTTGTCTCATATACAAGAGCACCATAATTCAGTATTGTCATCTAATCACATCAAATGAAAAGCCTTTATTGCCATTATATGACAGTGCATACAACGAAATTAGGAGTGCTGCTCCACATGGTGCAAATTCTAGAAATAGTCAAGCTTTAAGATAAACTAGAAAATAACAGAAATAAAGTTGTGTTGATGCTATTTACAGTAGTAAGGCACAGTTTTGCAACAAAAAAGTTGCACATTTTCAGAAATGGAATATTGCACATGGAAGTGGTATTATTGCATGTTGTTTTTGACTGTTATTTCACAGTAATATTATATATATATATATATATATATATATATATATATATATATATATATATAATGTATGTATATGTATGTATGTGTATATATATATTTATATGTATGTGTGTATATATATATTTATATGTATGTATGTGTGTAAATATATGTATATGTATGTATATATATATATATATATATATATATATACACACACGTATGTATATACGTGTATATGTATATACAGTCATGGAAAAAATTATTAGACCACCCTTGTTTTCTTCAATTTCTTGTTCATTCTAATATCTGGTACCACTAAACGTATAATACAATGAACACAACAAAAAATGCAGCTGGTCACATAATACTTTATGTCCTATTTGACATTCTTAAGCTTAATTGATTCCCAGGGTATATAAGAGGCCATTTCATGTCACAAGCAGCACTGCACATGCAAAGGCCTAGAGTGGTTTCCTGCTTACATTCAAGCCGTAGCACAACTCAGAAGTTGTCAGCTCTCACATAATGCCTAAAACAAAAGAATTATGTGAAGCAACAAAGGCAGCCATCTTGGCACTGCTGGAAATTGGCATGAGTGAGAGACAGGTAGCGAAAAAACTGAAGATCTCCAAGACAGCCGTTCATTCCAACAAAAAAAAACAAGCTGAACATGGCACTACCAAATTGCTACCTGGCCGTGGCAGGAATCGTCTTTCTACCCCACGAGATGACCGTGCACTCATCCGTTCCTGTGTCAGGAATCGTCGTCAGACCTCCAGGGACCTTAAAAATGAGTGGGCACTGTCGAGAAATGTGACTTGCTCGGCAAGGACAGTTCGAAACCGACTTGTTGAAGCTGGTTTGAAGTCACACAGAGCACGCAAGAAGCCCTTCATCAATGAAAGGCAGAGGAAGGCCCGGTTACTCTTTGCTCGAGACCACAAGGATTGGACTGTTGATGATTGGACTAAGGTTCTCTTCAGTGATGAATCCAATTTTGAATTGATGCCCACTCCAGCCAACTTACTGGTTAGGAGGAAGCCTGGAGAAGCTTACAGCCCAGACTGTCTTGCCCCTACAGTAAAACATGGGGGTGGATCAGTCATGATCTGGGGTTGTTTCAGTCTGAGTGGAACAGGGCAAATGCAATTGTGTGAAGGCCGAATGAACCAGGTCAAGTACAGGACTACCCTTGAAAACAGTCTTCTTCCATCAGCTGGAAAACTCTTTCCTGCCTCGAATGACTGGATTTTCCAACAAGACAATGCCCCTTGCCACACGGCAAGGTCAGTTAAAGCCTGGATGGAGAACCACAACATTCGCACCATGCCTTGGCCTGCTCAATCACCAGATCTTAATCCAATTGAAAACCTGTGGAAAATCATCAAACTCAAAATGGAGAACCACAAGCCCAAAAACAAAGAAAATTTGTTTGAATTTGTCCAACAGGAATGGGCTGCTGTGACAGCAGAACAATGTCAGAAGCTGGTGGAGAGCATGCCAAGACGCATGGCTGCAGTCATCAAAAACAATGGTTATGCAATCAAGTATTAACTCTTGTGTGTATCATGTGTTTAAAGCAAACAGAAAAGAAAACATGGAATGCTTAAAAGTAGTGTTTTTGGCAGTACAATGCCATAGCTATTGATGTAAGAATTTAAGTAATTTTGGTTATTATCAAGAAAACCATGGAAAATGAATAATCCTTAGTTCTTAAATTAAACTCTCATGAGCTATTTTTGTTGTTATCATTATAATTGTCCAAACAAATGTACCTTTAGTTGAGCCAGGCATTAAAATTAACAAGAAATTGAAGAAAACAAGGGTGGTCTAATAATTTTTTCCATGACTGTATATACGTGTGTATATGTGTGTATGTGTGTGTATATATATATGTGTGTATATATATTATATATATATATACACACACAACATACAGTCCTGTAACTTTCATGTAGAGATTTTTTTTTTTTTTAAATTTAATATATTGCGGTGATGACGATAATGAGCTCAACACTACGGTAGGCATCACATGACTGCGGTATTGCGGTAATGCGTTTCTCATCCCGGCTCTATATGAGCCCATGGAAGAGGTCATCTAAACAGGATGGATTCATCTGCGTTCTTCTCTCTTTGTTTCTTTATTCTTTTTTTTTCCCAAAGGAATCACCCAGTTAGCAAAATTCAATGGGTAAGGATATAAAAAATGCCAATTTGCAACATTTTGAAATAACTGAAAGGGTTAGTTTAGATTTCCACTCCCCTGTTCAATTCAAATTACTGCTGTCAATTGAGTCAGATAGCTTTAAAGAGAACAACATAACAGCTTGAGTTCCCTGACAGAAGGGCGCTGGGACAGCGAGATAAAGCGGTCGTGAACGAGAGTTAATGTGGAGGTAGAGCAGCACATTCTGTGCCATTTCAGCCTTATTGTAGCCTTGTGCATGAATGCAATCCTGTCCAGCTTTAACACACTGCTCAGTCTCTATTGAATCCTGTAACCTCAGCAGGTGCGCTGGGTATTACTGGGGAATGTCTGTCCGCCCTGCTGGAAGCCAGACGAAACCATTTTGCTCTGTCGGCTGTGGCTGTTTGCTTGAATTGCTGTGGTTTCAAGGTTGCTTTATCTCTTCGCCTCATCCCATCATTATCTGCCTACTCAGTAACATACAGCAATATGTTTGGTAGGTAAGCTGAGCAATGCAGTGTTTGTAACTCAGATTCCATGTAACCTACTGTTCACATTTGAATAAGAATGAGTTAACAGTCTGCGAAAATGATGCTGTTGGTTAGTGAATTTCATGACTGTGATTCACAGAAAGGAATATAAATCTGGATGGTTTCTGTCCCATGTGTCCAGAGGACTCCTTTGATAAGTGAGAAAGTTGTCTCCATTAGTGGTTTTCAAAATGTGAAACTATGGGCCACCCCTCAGATAAAGCTTGGAAAAAGGTTCTCACTACTTTTCTTGTTTAGTTTCACTTCATTCCTAAATACCCATGGAATCATTCATATCTTTTTTGATCTTATAGACACTCAGCAAAGACGGACTCGTAATGCTGTCTGACATTTCATACCACACCAAATACATAAAAAGGTCTATCATAAGGCATTTATTAGTTTCAGACTCTGGGAGAGAGTACTGCACCTCTGAACTGTCTCTTTAAGCAAATTGCACACATTTTGCTATTCTCTGTGATCTTCTTTTGGGAACTAATGTTCTAACTTCCCTTGAAACCACTTGAAGCTCCCCTGGCAAGGTCCACCTCCCACACTAGACTGTTAACTGGTACCTTAACTGATCATGAGACAAGATAACCTTAGTCAGGATGTGTTTGACTGAATGATAAATTATGTGAATTTACTTGACTTTGATTAGTCAGAGTGGCGTGTTGCAACATCAGAAAAATAAAATGTTCTTAGGTTATGGAGGTTTAGAAAAAAACAGTCAAAAGACTCTGATTGAAGAGTCTGATTTTGTCCTTGTGTAGTAGATGTTGTGTTAATGTTTTCAAAGTCTTGAAAGTGACACATTTTTTTGCTTTATACTCATAAGTATGAAGTCAATGTTGATTGTATAATGTAATGGCTAAAGAGTTACGTGTCCATATATTTCTCACTTTCACTGTGCAGTTCTGCCTATAAATTATGCAGTATGGTGTAAAGTGGCGATCAGTGTTTCACAAAGCCCAAGACGACATTTTAAAATTCAATAAATCAACAAAGATATTCAGTTTACTGTCATAGAGGAGTAAAGAAACCAGAAAATATTCACATTTAAGAAGCTGGAATCATATGAGTTTAAAATAATACTCAAACCTGAGCACCAGTGACATATTTTGACGTCATTTAAAATCTGACGCTTGAGTGCCATCAATGTTATATGTCAAAGTGTTTTTGCGGCAGCAGGTCGCTGATCGCAGTCTCACACAGCTGGTGAGTAATATTTGGGCTTCTGGGAGATGTAGTCAGAGCATAAAGAGATGGTATACACCACAGAAGTCAAAGCATGGAGATGATCTCGATTAGAGAGCAAAAGGGATGGATTCTGGACAAAAAGTGGTGATTTTGGTGAAAGCGACCTCTACTCTACCTCTGATAAAACAAGAATGGAACAAGGTAAAAAAAAAATATTTTTTTTCATGATGAAATAGTCTCTTCTTTCATTTGAGCTGTTCAGTGTTTTCAGGGACATCGTACAAAATATTCAGTGGGTCTTGAAATATGACTGGCACAAGGCACTTTCTTCTTTTGTAAAACGACTGTCACTCAAGGAGTTCATCTCTCATCAAATTTTTTGCGATTAATTCAAATTTAATTAAATTGCGAACTTAATCTTTGGAAGCACATGCTGTTTATACTTGAAACATGATGAAGAACAGCTGGGTATTCTTCAGGCAGTGCTGACGCAGTAGCGCTACTTGGCAGGAATGCTAAATTGCCTTTTGGGAGCACCATGCTATCCCCATGGAACACCATGCTTAAATAGTCAATGTGACTTGAGTAGCAGGGTCATTTTTACTCTGAGCCAACTTGTTCCTCTCAAGTGGAACTACAGGGCATTTGTAAATTTGCCTGATGAAAAATGGACAGGGTGAGCTCCTGGAAAATGTTCAACTTACTTAACAGTTGCAGTCTTGCAGTTGCATGTTTAGAGTGGAAGAAACAAGGATTTAATGTTAGATTGAACAGCTTTTCAGACACCTGGTTATCACATTATATTTGCAAGCTATGGAAAAAAAAAAGAAAACCAACACTTGATGGATGAACGCCATATGAAAGCTGATCAGACGAGGATGTGAGTGCAATGGGGATTAAGATCTTTTCCCCCATCAGCACACATTTCTTCATCTCTTAGACATGGACATTAAGCTGTTTTCCATATCCGTGGCTCCGCCGAAGAACAAATGGGTTAACCAATGAGACGTAACAGAAATTGAAATTGCTATTCGTCTCGGGATAGCAAATGGCTTTGGTGTTTGTTTGGTTCGGTGCATCGCACGTGCCGTCTTCGTGAGGGCTGACGTGCACGTTGAATTAAGTCAACACGGAGGTGAGGTGACTGCATTACAGGCGAGCGGTTCTGTTTGAATGGCTGCTTCGTTAATCTCATTGTGCACGGAAGCGACACTTGAATTTTTGCTACAGGTTGACTCAATGCTTCTTTGTGCTTGGAAGAAGAGGAATTATCATCTGTTGCCATTGGGAGGTGTTTCTGTGTCATTGGGAGACTCCTGTATGGCTACATAATAGAGCAGAATTGTTCTACAGAGGGAAAAAAAAGAAATATTTTCATTTTGTCAACTTAAAGGGTTGGTTCTCTAAAATTACAAATGTATTTTTAAAATTTTACACATAAGTGGATGGTGGATGTATTTTTCATCAGTGTAGCAGTGCTAGCTTTATTTTCTTTGCCTCCACATACAGCGATGGTCAGTGCCTCAGCACTTTCCATTTAAACATAACATTTAACATAAACATTTAACATAAACATTTCTGCAGTATATGGGACTTTCCATGAGTGTAATTTCTAATCACATTCAGGGTGAGCTCCGTCTTGTTGAATGTCATCAAACTGAGCGCTCCATGTATTTTACAGGAGCTGGCGGCACAACCTTGTGTGATCTCAGCTCACCTTGATGTCGACCATTTCCCCCCCGTCCGCTATGCTCTATGTCCCTACATAATCATCCAACATGAAATTTTAAAACTTCTCAAGCTACCGCAAATTACCATTTGCCGGCTGTCTTGGTTAATATGTGGAGTCCCGTGTTGGGCGGCTTGTTAGGAAAGGGACCGACTGTGATTGATCAGGCTGTTTCCTAATCTCGTTCATGTAGAAAATTGGCATGGTTGAACAACGAACACCTTAAACTGATCCCAGAATTGTTCAGCCGGGATATGGGAGTGTTTATGTGTGAATGACTTCCACAGCTTTTGTTCAACTCAAACCAACCATCTGGCTCATTCTTGTGAATGTGTGGGATATTCATTTACTTTTTGAGTACAATAGGGGGCTCTCACACAGCCTGTGAGTAATTTGGGGGCTTCTGGGATATGTAGTCGGAACATGAAGAGATGGAATAAGGCACAGAGATCAAAGCAGGAAGTGGAGATGATTGAGAGCAAAACGGACAAAGTCTGGACAAAAAGTGGTGAGTTATACTACAAGATATTCTCCTCATGAAAGACGACTCAAAATGGCCAAAAACGCTGGCACAAGGCATTTACGGTTTTATCAAAGGGCTCAATGAGTTAACTGGCTCAAACGCCAGCATGAATTCATTAGGCTTTGGTGTTCAACGGTCCCTGCATACTCACGAACCATGTTTTCGGCCTCAACTCTTTACATACATGTAGACTGAAGAAGTGAAGCCTTTTTGGACAGACGTAGATGTAAACTGCAGCCTGACAGATTGACCGAGCTATAAAAACAGTATAAAAGCAGTATTTCTAGTTGTTTGTACCATGAAGCTTTTCTGTTTGTTATTTTAAAATATGTCTTCAGGCTTCTTTGTTTCACCCGCTGAATTTTTGAATTTTTATTAATGAACCTCAGAATCGTTGGAGCATTGACATCAAAGATTTCTTCTAACATGTGGTTTACATGCTGGATTTTGGGAAATATCCTCGTGTTGATGAACTGAGTATAGAAGTTCTTGACTGCTGCTCGCAGCGTTTCTTATTGGCTGTGTGGCAGCAGGTGGTCTTTGATAAGGATTCTAGGCATGTTTGGCTCGCTGCTCACACACCTGTGTGCTTCACAGACTGGGAACTTGTTTTTGTGTTTGATTGTTGGCAGCAGTGGAGGTTTGTGCCCTGAAGTTTGAGTTTAGATTTGACCTCTGATCAAAACTCAGTATCTTTTGAATGTTTTTTTTCTTTCTCTCTAGCTCTTCATATGCTCCACCTTCCACTCCACTGCTCTTCTCGTCTGTTAATCCCATTATACCAGCTTCGATTTTTAATGCCCTCCGTCCCCTCTTTACTATCTTCCCTCCTTGCTCTAACCAGAAGCTACGACTGAGATAGAGGTAAGAGAGGGCAGCTTTCCCTGACACCGCATGAGGATGTGAGCAGAATAGCTTCTTTTACCCCTACACACACACACTCTCTGCTGCTGTTAAATCCCAGTACAAGCGCAAAGCTCCACGGCCATATGGTCCCCGCCCCCCATTCTCTCGATCCCACTGGGCAAACAGTCCTCAAAAACACAGCACTTCCCTCAGACCGTTGTTTGACTGCTGATCTCCCTTCAACAAATCTGTTTGTGAGTGCCACTACTTCTGAAAGCATCTGTCGATATCATCACATTAAGCTCTCAGCTGTTTGGGCATTCTAAAATTAAAACGGGCATAAAAACGCATAACCAATAGTATAAAAACGCATAACCAATAGTATTTTCCTGTTGAGTTTGCTGGTGCATCTGGTGTAATTTACACTTCCTCTTACACGAACGGAAGCCGGTATGTGTGTTTCATTCCAGTTGAACACAAATGTCGGAATTTCCAAACTCAGAATTTTAAAGTCAGAAAGTCAGAATTTTAAATCAGAACCCAACATCAGATCGGATGTCCAACTCGATACGTCGGATTATTCTCACCAACCAGACATAGAGTTCACGCTATCTGCTACTGATGTAAAGAGTAGCTACATTATTTGTTGTACATCTGTAAGGCTGGAAGAGCTGGAAGCACTAAAATTTGAGGTTACAATGATCTGAGCTCCAAGTTCTGAATTCCAGTGAACACAACATAAGGCAAACTCTCACTCTCCAGGGTCCTAAAGAGGAACTGGGAGCAGCCTGTGTCTGTTGATCATCATCATCAGACCATTGTCTAGTACGTCTGCCATGATGGAGCCCAAATTGAGGCTGACCATGATTAAAGCCCAAACTACACAAAAATAACTTGATCATATTATTTGCACTATGCAGATTGTTAATAATATGCTTTCTGAAACTATTAAGGAGTGCTTAATATAACTTAAATTGGAATTCTTTGTCTATATATGCTGAACTATGTTGTTTTTAAAATAACATTTAATGATTTTTTTTTTCATAAAAACCAACCAAATATTAAATCCATCCATCAAATTGATTTAGAGAGTACAGCAGAATTTTGCTATTGAGGTAAGAAACCTGATGTGGGCTGATGAACTGTTTGTAACAAACTGGATCACATCATGTCAAACCAAATGTCTCATCGTCATGAGACATTCATGAGACATGTTAAGCTAAGTCCAGCTTATCATTAGCAGCATATCGAGATGGCCTCATTGGTGGAGGTATACATCCGTGATATATTGTTTTAATAACACAATTCTTAACAGGAGCAAAGATGTAAAAATGTCCTTGCCTTATTGAACATGTCTCAGTGAGCTGGACCAGAGAAGAATGTTCTGTGAGGTCAGTCTTACATTTTTTAGATTCACCTCATATGCTTGATTAGATTCTTGTCGGGTATTGGCACTCATCCCCTGATAGGAAACTACAAGCTAAGAGGTAAGAGTGAAAATCACAGTGAATGAGCACTCCTGAGAAAGCTCGACTTGGTGTAACATGTTGCAGATGTCAAATGGAAAAATTGGAATTCTTTAATGTTTTTTTTTAGGACAGAAAGTTGCTAGAACATTGCTAGAATACTAGCCACTGTAAGTAATGCAAGCTACCATACGCGATAGTAGCTACCTTATGATGCTTGCTCACACTATAAGAACAGTTTCTTCCCCACTGCAGCCGGCCTCATCAACAACTAGATGTTTTGATTTGTTCATTATTTTTATTGACATATTTATAACATATTTGACTGAAAATAGAAATTTACGTTTGACTCTTTTTTTAAAATTTTATTGTCACCTGATTTACATACAGAACCCAATGTTTTACCAAAAAAACCCAAAACAACCCTTCCTTCGAGATCCATTTCCTTCCTCACTCAGCGTCTGGGTTTCTTTGCAGTGGGCCTCGGTCCCCCTCTGCGTCTTCAGCTCTTGTTCAGCTTCCAGAGCTCGATTTCCCTGCAGGCTATCCTGGAGCTCATGAATCTGAAGCTGCAGGTCGGTGGTGGTTTGCTTCAGGGCTTGGTTCTCCGACCTGACCTTGTTGATCTTCTCCACCACCGTCTGCTGTTTGGAGACTTTTTTCTCCAGACCCTGCAGTTGTTTCTGCAGAGTGTTTTTAAGGCTGGTCAGATTTTTGTTTTCGGTCCTCAACGGTTTGTATGACTTGTTGAGCTCAGTCAGCATTGTGAGCCTGTGGGTGTAGGTCTGGATCTGCTCTGTCATTGTATTGTTCTGCAGCTTCAAGGCCTCCGTCTGCTCCTTCAGGGCATCGTATTTTGGCTTCCAGTGCTCTGCAGCCTGAAGCTTGGTGGAGATGTCATGGTAAGTTTGATTCAGGATCTTGTTTTGTTCTCGCAGTGTTACTTCATCAGTCTCCAGTGCTGGGTAGTTGTCCTCAAAGAATTTCGTAAACGTGAGCTCTCTCTGGACCTCATGGATTTTCTCCCTCAGATTGTCATTTGCCTTCTTCAATGCAGCCGTGCCATCTAATGTTTGCTGGTAGATGGCGAGCAAGTTCTCTACCTGGATGCGTTCATTGTTCAGACCCTGGAGTTCGTGCTTCAGGGCCTCATTTTCACAGCCCAGATCATTAGCTGTGGCTTTACTTTTGCTGATCTTTTCTTTCAGAATGTCTTCATCCTCGAGGTTTTCGCGCCGCTCCCTGATCTCTCGTCGCAGAACCTCATTCTTCAGGGTGAGTCGCTCTTCCTCGGCTCTGGCTTTGTTGCACAGGTCCTCCAGAACCTTGACATGGCGCTGCCTCTCCTGGAGCCAAAGCCGCTCTTCTTCCAGGGCGTCATTTTGGCGGTTCAGTTCATCGTTGGATGACTTTTCCTTCTGCAGGAATGTGTACAGCTCCAGGATCTGTCGCTCCAGAGCTTCGTTCTGCTGTTGGAATTCCTCCCTTTCAGCCCTGGTGGTTTTGTGCAGCTCCTCCAGAGTTTGGATGTGCTGCTGCCTCTCGTTGAGGTGCAGCAGGATGGTTTTGTTTTCAGAGATCGTGGCTTCATGCAAAGCTCTCTCCTTGTGGAGGTCTTCGCTCAATGCCTGGATCTCACGCTGCAAAGCCTCATTCTCCTCACTAAACACAACTTCCTGAGCCTTCACTGTGTTGTAGGCTTCCTGCACAGCGTTGAACTCCTGCTGTCTCATCTTCAGCTGCTGCATCTCTTCTTGCAGGGCAGCATTTGTGCGGCTCATGACATCGTTTTGCGCCATCATCTCCATGGTCATTTCCTGGAGGGCTTTTTGTTTCTCTTCAACGTCAGATTTTAGAGTATTGTAAATCTTTATCAGCTCCTCTTTCTGAGCTTTTGAAGCATCATAACGCTCCTTCAACTCTTTGCCCTCTTCCAGCCTGTCAAGGAGCTGCAGCTTATCTTTCATTAGGCTTCTGTTTTGACGCCTCATTTCTTCAACCTCCTGTTCGTTTCTCGTGCACACTGCCCTCATACTGTTGTGATGAGACACCTCCTGCTGCAGACGTGCCACCTCTTTCTTCAGCTTCTCCTGCCTTAGCGTCTCACTGTCATATGCTAGCTGCACGTGTACAGCTGCCTGAGTATCCCTCCTCAGCTCCACAAGTTCTTTCTGCAGAGCTTCAGAATGACTCTCCAGCTCCTGGTTCTCTGCTTTTGCTTGTTGGTAGAGAGCATCGACAGTGATGTGGTTCTTTACCTTATCAAGAAGCTGCCTCACTGACCTCTGAAGGTTGCTGTGTTCAGTCCTGGCAGCCTTTTGCTCTGCCTTCATTCTCTCACATTTGACATCTAAACGCTGCCATCCGTCGAGCGTCCTCTGGATTTTGTGGACCTGCAGAGTCTGAGCTTTGAGCTGCTGACTTAGAGTCTCCAGACTCTCCTCCACAACCTTAAAATCGTTATTGAGTCCGTCAAATGACCCATCTGTATGGTGGTTATTGTTGTTTCCACTCATCTTTGATTCCTGATAAATTATACACAGTAATACTGAGCTATAGTATATATAAAGATACGATAAAACTCTGTTGATTGCAGTGTGTCTGTCTGCTTCAAGGTTTGATGAAAAGATGAAATGTTACCTGGAAGGTTCACCTGCACTTACTAAACAAAGATCATAGGCAGATTGGAAGCAGATAGCCTGATGACATGATCACTTTTGAAAGGATTCCCTGTTGCCACGACAGCACTGTTGCTGCCAACTGCAGAATCAAAGTGTGAATTTATTTACACGTGTTTATGTGTGTATTTATACAGTATATATTTATATATATATATATATATATATATATATATATATATATATATATATATATACAAACAGATATGTGTATATATATATATGTATAAATATATACAGTCAAGGAAAAAATTATTAGACCACCCTTGTTTTCTTCAATTTCTTGTTCATTCTAATATCTGGTACCACTAAACATATAATACAATGAACACAACAAAAATGCAGCTGGTCACATAATACTTTATGTCCTATTTGACATTCTTAAGCTTAATTGATTCCCAGGGTATATAAGAGGCCATTTCATGTCACAAGCAGCACTGCACATGCAAAGGCCTAGAGTGGTTTCCTGCTTACATTCAAGCCGTAGCACAACTCAGAAGTTGTCAGCTCTCACATAATGCCTAAAACAAAAGAATTATGTGAAGCAACAAAGGCAGCCATCTTGGCACTGCTGGAAATTGGCATGAGTGAGAGACAGGTAGCGAAAAAACTGAAGATCTCCAAGACAGCCGTTCATTCCAACAAAAAAACAAGCTGAACATGGCACTACCAAATTGCTACCTGGCCGTGGCAGGAAACGTCTTTCTACCCCACGAGATGACCGTGCACTCATCCGTTCCTGTGTCAGGAATCGTCGTCAGACCTCCAGGGACCTTAAAAATGAGTGGGCACTGTCGAGAAATGTGACTTGCTCGGCAAGGACAGTTCGAAACTGACTTGTTGAAGCTGGTTTGAAGTCACACAGAGCACGCAAGAAGCCCTTCATCAATGAAAGGCAGAGGAAGGCCCGGTTACTCTTTGCTCGAGACCACAAGGATTGGACTGTTGATGATTGGGCTAAGGTTCTCTTCAGTGATGAATCCAATTTTGAATTGATGCCCACTCCAGCCAACTTACTGGTTAGGAGGAAGCCTGGAGAAGCTTACAACCCAGACTGTCTTGCCCCTACAGTAAAACATGGGGGTGGATCAGTCATGATCTGGGGTTGTTTCAGTCTGAGTGGAACAGGGCAAATGCAATTGTGTGAAGGCCGAATGAACCAGGTCAAGTACAGGACTACCCTTGAAAACAGTCTTCTTCCATCAGCTGGAAAACTCTTTCCTGCCTCGAATGACTGGATTTTCCAACAAGACAATGCCCCTTGCCACACGGCAAGGTCAGTTAAAGCCTGGATGGAGAACCACAACATTCGCACCATGCCTTGGCCTGCTCAATCACCAGATCTTAATCCAATTGAAAACCTGTGGAAAATCATCAAACTCAAAATGGAGAACCACAAGCCCAAAAACAAAGAAAATTTGTTTGAATTTGTCCAACAGGAATGGGCTGCTGTGACAGCAGAACAATGTCAGAAGCTGGTGGAGAGCATGCCAAGACGCATGGCTGCAGTCATCAAAAACAATGGTTATGCAATCAAGTATTAACTCTTGTGTGTATCATGTGTTTAAAGCAAACAGAAAAGAAAACATGGAATGCTTAAAAGTAGTGTTTTTGGCGGTACAATGCCATAGCTATTGATGTAAGAATTTAAGTAATTTTGGTTATTATCAAGAAAACCATGGAAAATGAATAATCCTTAGTTCTTAAATTAAACTCTCATGAGCTATTTTTGTTGTTATCATTATAATTGTCCAAACAAATGTACCTTTAGTTGAGCCAGGCATTAAAACTAACAAGAAATTGAAGAAAACAAAGGTGGTCTAATAATTTTTTCCATGACTGTATATATATATGTTTATATTTAAGATATAAGATATGTTTTTACTGTTGCAGAAGAAAGAAATACTGCACTACTATACTACACTGTAACAAATAACTGTAAAAATACAGGGAAATAAAGGGCAATATTTACAGTAAAGAGCTGTTTTCAGTAAATACAGCTAAATGCTGTAAATGCTGATGACTTTGACGTCAAAAATTATAACAGTATGCTACTGTGTAATTTTACAGTAAACTACAGTATTTGTTTTTTTTTTCGGTCAGGTGGACTCTGAGTCCACCCATAACTCAGTACATCACGTCTGTACCTCATTTAGTACACCAGTGAACTCAACTCAATGAAATTTAAAAATAAGTGCCAAGAATTGAATTTTTATTTCATTCAAGACTGAAGGAGGAATAATAAGAAGAGGATCAACTGATGGAGCTGAATTTCAGCAGAACACAGCTCCTGTTCCTGAGGGTCCCTTAACACTAAGATAAGTATAAGTATCAGAACAAAGTCAGCTTTACCAGCTTATCTCATTTTATGTTGACGTCACTTTGTACTGACTGATTTTTACAGGTACTTGTGTGTGTTAAGATGTTAGCATGATGCTAGACATGCAAGGGTTTCAGTTAACTTTAGCTAACATTAGCTTAGCATGCTCTCATTTAGCTGCTGAGTGAACAGTACTGATAATCTTTCTGCTGAACTATGTTACACCGTACATGAGCATTTTTCATTTTCATAGTCACACGATTGAATTTCTTAACAATACAAGAAACTAACTGAAGGCAGCTAATGTTAGCTTGGTCGTTTGCTTTCAGCTTAGGCTATATCCTGAGCTACAAGGTAATGTGGATTTAATGAATGTGATCCCTGCTGTGTGTTTGTAAGAAGCTAAGCCGAGGCTCTGCTTTACAGTTACTATGGAGCAGTCTCCAGTAAACTTTGTAGCATGTTTTTCTTGCTACCGAGGAAGGGAATCTGCTTTTTATGCATTTATAAAACACTGTTTTGTTTCGCAACTTTCTATGACTGTACACATTTAATTCTTCATCTGTGTACTATTGTCCATGTTCAACAGATATCCTCCACTTCTGACATTTAGTTCACCCTGACCCTGATCCTGCTGGGTGAGTATCACGCAAACATGACCTGAACTATAGATTATACGTCTAATTTCTCTCTTTCTGTCTCATAAACTTATGTTTTGTGCTCCCTCTCCCCTCCCATCAGCTGACCAAGCTTCTGCACAGAGCTGCAGTGTACTTGTCAATACCCAGAAGAAGCTGCAGGATTCACAGGTAAATCTGTGAGTCCTACTGTGGAGTGACTTGTAATGCTTGTAGCTGTGATGTGATGTGACCGGTAGAAGAAAAATCTGAACTTAGATGTTTGAATTTGAACTTACATACATAGATTTGCACACCAAATTACAAAACAAGCTCACATTTTTTTTCGGCACACACTCATGTGCTTTGTTTTTTCTGGCAACTTTATCCTGTGTGAATACGTATAAAGTAGAAATTTACAAAAACAAGGTACAGGTCAAGTTAACTATACAAGTTATATGTTTAATGCAATTGCATATGTATTGTGTTTGAATAAGCTGACCAATTACCACACATAATAATTGATATGCTTTCTTTATTGCTATACATTTTAAGCGCTTCATTGGGCTAAAGGAAAAGCCAGCCAGAGGAAGGTGATGTCCAAGACGACAGGGAAGCAGGTCCAGAAAAAGGAAGCAACTGTAAATGCCCATGTGACTCTCATCAAAGATCTCATGGACTTGGAGTGGGGCTTCATGAGCCCGTAACACATCTCCACACAGGACCTCACATTTTAGAAATGACCCAGGTAAAAGGTCTCAGCATTGTGTTCTCACTTTCTGTTACACATGATTATATTTCATGACAGATGGACACTGAAGACAGGGTAATTTATGGTATATAAGTTGTATGGAGATGTTTGTTTAGATTTTCTTTTACATGAATGATCATGAATGATGTATGGGCTATATTAGTATCATACTTCATTACTGCTGGTTACACACTGACATACACTGCCTGGCCAAAAAAAAGTCGCCACCTGGATTTGACTAAGCAAATAGGTACGAGCCTCCTACTGGATAATTACTGCAGGTTCAGCAACAATATGTGCTCAAAGAATGAGGTCAGCTGACTACCTGAATATACTGAATGACCAGGTTATTCCATCAATGGATTTTTTTCCTTTCCTGATGGCACGGGCATATTCCAGGATGACAATGTCAGGATTCATCGGGTTCAAATAGTGAAAGAGTGGTTCAGGGAGCATGACGCATCATTTTCACCACAGAGTCCAGACCTTAACTCCACTGAGAATCTCTGGGATGTGCTGGAGAAGGCTTTGTGCAGCAGTCAGACTCTACCATCATCAATGCAAGATCTTGGTGAAAAATGAATGCAGCACTGGATGGAAATAAATCTTGTGACATTGCAGAAGCTTATCAAAACAATGCCACAGCGCGTAATCAAAGCTAAACACGGCCCAACGAAATATTAGAGTGTGTGACCTTTTTTTGGTGGCGACTTTTTTTTATGCCAGGCAGTGTAATACACTATGATCTTTGCAAAATCTAGTCATGATAAAATGCTTTGCAATACATTATGGTTATTGATTTAAAGTTGTATCAAATTGTGTTTTGTTTTGAGTGTTTATAACATAATAACTCAACAACTTTTAGGCAGGGCTGTGATGACTGATAAATATTAAAAATGCATTATAGAAATGGCTGTCATAGAAAGTGTTGCCAGAAAAGTAAACTGAATTCAGGGTGCATGGACTAGCACGTTCAGCCAGAGGGAAGTTATTGAACTTAGAAAAAATGTTGTGACTTCAAAATTGTTGCTTGTGATGGGGTTGACATTGCATTGACTTTAATAAAACCCTAATTTTGTAATGCAATCTCGTTCCAGTCATTTCTATGCTATAGTGTTTCATTTTGAAATGCAAAAACAGTATTACAGTACTACATTTTACAGTAGATGGGAATTACAGTAGGAACAGTGAAATAACAGTAGATTACAATCGAACAACTGACAGTATCATACGCCAACATTTTCTTTGCAGCACAATACTGTAAAATGTTTTACAGTAATAAACTGTTAATTTACATTACAGTAATGTGCTGTAAAGTAACAGGATCAAACAAGCAACTGTAGCTGCCAGTAGTGCACTGCCGCAGTGTGTGGGGGGAAAAAGATGTTGAAATGAAATTTAAAAAGGGTAATTTATAAGTCAAATCCATAATTTAGAGTCCAGTGTTAAATTTGAGAGAGAACTACGAGAGGTAGTTCAATAGGTCCGACTCAGCCTAAAACCAATGACAGAGTGGGGGAGAGCGGAGTCAGGTGGCCACTTTATTAGGTACACCTGCTCAATTGCTTGTTAACACAAATAGCTAATCATCCAATCACATGGCAGCAACTTAATTCATTCAGGCATGTAGACGTGGTCAAGACAACTAGCTGAAGTTCAAACGGAGCATCAGAATGAGGAAGAAAGGGAATTTAAGTGACTTTGAATGTGGTTGTTGGTGCCAGACGGCCTGGTCTGAGGATTTCAGAAACTTCTTGGCGTGGGCATGGATTAAACGCTGCAGCCTACCTGAGTATTGTTGCTGACCGTGTCCGTCCCTTTATGACCACAGTGGACCATCTTCTGATGGCTACTTCCTGCAGGATAATGCTCCATGTCACAAAGCTCAGGTTTCTAGAGCATGAGTTCATTAAGTGAGTTCAGTGTCCTCCACATTCACCAGATCTCAGTCCAATAGAACCTTTGGGATATAGTGGAACGGGCGGAGAAGGTAAGTGTAATGCCTTGTTCACACTACACTGTCAGAGTCATTTAGGCATTGAGGAAGGGAATGAGAGTGCCATCCACTATACCAATCACCCTGGGGATACCAGCTATTGTGTAGAATCCCTGGTGGACCTGGCGATCTTCCTCTCTTGTATTGGCCATCTTGATGTGTGCCCGGGCATGGCGCAGGAGGATCACTGTCATGGCTGACACCCTGCTGAGGCCGGTGCAGTCTCCCACCACCTCCAGGAAGCTCCCTGCTTTGTAAAAACGCAGCATAGCCAGAGGCTGCACCTCTGGGCTGAGGGCAAAATTGCCCTCTGGATGTGTGGAGACTCTAGGGTGATGAGGCGTTGGATCTCCTCGGTAGCTCATTTGGACAACCCGGTCTGATAGCATGTTTAGTGGGCTAAAGTGAAATTTGCAGTAATGTTCATATTTCCAGCCCTTAAAATATGTCTTAATATCTCCTTCGTTTTGAAGAAAGGGATATCAAAGTCAAAGTTAGCTTTATTGACAATTCTGCAGCATGTACAGACATATAGAGGATTGAAATTATGGTTCTCAATGAGAATAAAATAAAACAAGTGCAATCAACCCTTGAAATACATCTCCACACAGAAATCAAGACATTTGACCCCTATGGTGAAGTAAAGCATAGATATATATGTATTTTTTTAAATACTGGCAAATACGATCATTTCCTTAGCCATACTGAGGAGTGCTTGACAAGAATAAAAGAAAAATGAACCAAGAGACTTCCTTTGCTCCTTATTCTGCTCTCTTCAGCTGTTGCAGTTGTCTTTTGTGAAGTTAGCTGTAAAAATCAATATCAAGACTTCAGTAGTTACTCAAGATGTTTTCTTTTTAAAGGCCCTTAAACTCTTTTTGGAGCTTTATTTCTTTTTATTTATTTCTCTTTTTGAAAGCAGCAGAACAGACTGCATGCTGATTATAAACGGAGCCAAATTAAAATTCATAGCACTGTGCGTGTTGTCAGACTCTGGGGAAAAACTGGTTTCTATGCTGGGTTGAGCAATGACTTGTTATAAGATAAAACACCTTGAGCCCTATAAATCACTGTATGCGTCCAGCCTGTGTGTTAGAAGACAATCTGCACATGGAATATGTTGTAAGGAAATTACACTGAAAAGAATTACTTCCAAAATCTGCTATTACATATATATATATATATATATATATATATATATATACAGTCATGGAAAAAATTATTAGACCACCCTTGTTTTCTTCAATTTCTTGTTCATTCTAATATCTGGTACCACTAAACGTATAATACAATGAACACAACAAAAAATGCAGCTGGTCACATAATACTTTATGTCCTATTTGACATTCTTAAGCTTAATTGATTCCCAGGGTATATAAGAGGCCATTTCATGTCACAAGCAGCACTGCACATGCAAAGGCCTAGAGTGGTTTCCTGCTTACATTCAAGCCGTAGCACAACTCAGAAGTTGTCAGCTCTCACATAATGCCTAAAACAAAAGAATTATGTGAAGCAACAAAGGCAGCCATCTTGGCACTGCTGGAAATTGGCATGAGTGAGAGACAGGTAGCGAAAAAACTGAAGATCTCCAAGACAGCCGTTCATTACAACAAAAAAACAAGCTGAACATGGCACTACCAAATTGCTACCTGGCCGTGGCAGGAAGCGTCTTTCTACCCCACGAGATGACCGTGCACTCATCCGTTCCTGTGTCAGGAATCGTCGTCAGACCTCCAGGGACCTTAAAAATGAGTGGGCACTGTCGAGAAATGTGACTTGCTCGGCAAGGACAGTTCGAAACCGACTTGTTGAAGCTGGTTTGAAGTCACACAGAGCACGCAAGAAGCCCTTCATCAATGAAAGGCAGAGGAAGGCCCGGTTACTCTTTGCTCGAGACCACAAGGATTGGACTGTTGATGATTGGGCTAAGGTTCTCTTCAGTGATGAATCCAATTTTGAATTGATGCCCACTCCAGCCAACTTACTGGTTAGGAGGAAGCCTGGAGAAGCTTACAACCCAGACTGTCTTGCCCCTACAGTAAAACATGGGGGTGGATCAGTCATGATCTGGGGCTGTTTCAGTCTGAGTGGAAGAGGGCAAATGCAATTGTGTGAAGGCCGAATGAACCAGGTCAAGTACAGGACTACCCTTGAAAACAGTCTTCTTCCATCAGCTGGAAAACTCTTTCCTGCCTCGAATGACTGGATTTTCCAACAAGACAATGCCCCTTGCCACACGGCAAGGTCAGTTAAAGCCTGGATGGAGAACCACAACATTCGCACCATGCCTTGGCCTGCTCAATCACCAGATCTTAATCCAATTGAAAACCTGTGGAAAATCATCTAACTCAAAATGGAGAACCACAAGCCCAAAAACAAAGAAAATTAGTTTGAATTTGTCCAACAGGAATGGGCTTCTGTGACAGCAGAACAATGTCAGAAGCTGGTGGAGAGCATGCCAAGACGCATGGCTGCAGTCATCAAAAACAATGGTTATGCAATCAAGTATTAACTCTTGTGTGTATCATGTGTTTAAAGCAAACAGAAAAGAAAACATGGAATGCTTAAAAGTAGTGTTTTTGGCGGTACAATGCCATAGCTATTGATGTAAGAATTTAAGTAATTTTGGTTATTATCAAGAAAACCATGGAAAATGAATAATCCTTAGTTCTTAAATTAAACTCTCATGAGCTATTTTTGTTGTTATCATTATAATTGTCCAAACAAATGTACCTTTGGTTGAGCCAGGCATTAAAATTAACAAGAAATTGAAGAAAACAAGGGTGGTCTAATAATTTTTTCCATGACTGTATATATATATATATATATGTAATGGAGGGATTTAAATTGGTTATTAATTAGTCATCTTTAAGGCATTGGTTGGCATGTTTTCCCCATTTCTGGTCTTTATGCTAAGCTAGGCTAACCACACTTTGACTCCTGCTCTGGATAAATATTATCATCTCACTCTGACAGAAATATTTCCCAGCATGTTGAAATATTTTGACACTAATAAAAGTGATCATTTGTATTATAAAATAGTATATTACTGATGTGCACTGTTGACCCACAATGCAAAGCAAAGTGGAGGAGCCATGCATATATCCTAGAAACAATGATGCATTTCACTGGCAATCAGGCAGCAACCTCTGGGTCTGATAAGTGAAGCCGATGCAGAAGTTGATGAATTTGTAGAAACCTACAATTTTACAAATTCTGTGTTTTTCTGTCAATATGGGATGCTGTTTGAGGAAAAATCAACTAAAATGTTTTGGCAAATAGGAGGTCTGAATACTTTCTGTAGCCATTTGACCTGCTTTGACCTTGCTTTGTTTTCAGTATATTTAGGTACGTAATGAAATTCTGAATAATCTCATGTCTCGGGTTGGGAAACGAACTTTGATACTTCTGTAGCACCGATACCCAAGTGTCTTTGGAAAGCTCTGGGAGGACTCAACTTAGAGGTTAAGATGATCTGAGATCCAAGTTCTGACTCCCAGTGAACACATCATAAGGCAAACTCTCACTCCCCAGGGTCCTAAAGAGTAACTAATAGCAGCCTGCCCTAATTACATAAAAAATAATCTATTGAGTTGAAATCAAGTAATAATAAATTAACATTGATGATGATTAATTAAAGTCACAAAATCAACTTATTAAGGTATTGAAAAAAGTATCGTTCTGGAACCAGTATTGAAACCATGCACCAGAATTGGCATCATATCAAAACATTTTGAACAATCCCCAGCCCTACTCATGTCCTGTTCAGAATAATCTCGGGTATAAAATCTGATATTACACTAAGGGCCATATTGTGGCCTACTTTTTTGAGTGATGGTTTTTGTGTTACATTCAAACTTGGTTTCCATGGTGATGTTGAGGTCTGTCTCTGTCGCACATGCAAACAGAGGGATGCATGATTCATATTGACAGTGTATCCCAAATAAGGCCTGAGCCACATCTCAGCTCCATGCAGACTGTTTGCTTTAACAACCTAATGGAATTGATTTGATTTGATGTAAAACACATCAAGGACACTGTATTTCAGATCATCACATATCAAGTAATGATATAAAACGCAAAGGTTTAATCATGTGAAAGTCATCCCTTTATGCACTGCCAAGGCTGAAACGCTGTGTTTACCGTGTGAAATGGATACTTCACAGGCCCCTCAGAAATCAGCCTCACTTAAGTGCAGTTGAAGGACAGCCTTGAAGGACGACCTCCATGTGTTCACGTCAGA
Organism: Synanceia verrucosa; assembly: GCA_029721515.1. NCBI lineage: Eukaryota > Metazoa > Chordata > Actinopteri > Perciformes > Synanceiidae > Synanceia > Synanceia verrucosa. The sequence goes on along the minus strand of CM056554.1, from coordinate 6,897,006 downwards.
ATAATGATCTGGAAATTAGCACCGTCTCTCCGTCCATACTCTTGGCCTCTTAGCCGACGCGCTCTCAGCTCAAGAACGCTGTGTTCGCTTTAATAGCATTCATTACTGCTTCAGTTTAGGGATTCAGAATCAACAACTTGGAAAGTCATTTCTGCTTATCGCCATGCCCTCGGGTGACCGAGCAATGTCACGATTGTTATCGTTATCTCGGTAGAGTTTACAGAGTAAAAATGCGCAACCTCTATGAGAGGAAACTCTGACACAAGCTGCATTTTGTGGTGGTATTTTATTTTGTAGTTTTGGAATACTGTGGGTGTTTTTATGTGTGGGCTTTTTGTATTTGTGCATTTATTTTAAAGCAAATGCTAATAAACTAATCCAGTATTTATGTTTTAATTGTGTAACGGAATAGTTTATTTGTATTTTATTATGGAAAATCTCCATACTAAATGAGAAATTCCAGTTAAGCCTTACTTAAATAAATTCACAGTATTGGTTACTTGCAAAACAGTAATGGATGTATTTTATAGGAGTTGTAGTTTTTTTAATGCTATTGAATTAATTGTTGTGTCATGTCAGTTCGATCACAGTTCACAAATCACAATTGTATCTAGGGGTGGGAAAGAATATTGATAATCAGATATAATATCAAATTGTAGTTTCTTAATATTGTTCCCCCCCCCCCCCCCCAAATAAAAAAACATGTTAATGCGATAACTTTGACAACCCTATGTGTTTGTGTATATGTATATAGAAGTAAGTATATGTACTGTACATGTATAAATATATGTACATATATAGATAAATATATGTACATACTGTCTGTACAACTAATATTTTAAGCTGCATTTTCAGTGTCCCATATAGAATATCACAATATATCGCAATATCGCAGTATTGCAATAATGTGTCACATGGTGACTCAAGTATAGCGATACGTATCGTACCGTGAAATCCTTGCCAATACCCACCTCTAGTTGTACTTGGTACTCTTCTTATCTAAGAATATGGATAGTTAATTCTAGGAAGAGCCTTGACATTATCAGAGAGACCAATTAAAATAACCCTTGATGAGAGATTGCTCTGAGTTGCAGCAGCTAGTGAAACTGTAGCCAGCCTGGAGGTGATGTCAGGACTTTGGCCTCATTTCTTTTCACCTCCATTCTGTGAGCAGAAAGAAATCCCATGACCTGGACATGCATATCCCAAATATCTGCATGGATAGGTATCACCAGAAGCTAAGGCTAACCCGACCAGTCCAGTTAACATGTCGTTGTAGCACCAAGCTGTAGCCTGAAAGTCCCAGAAGGCCTGTATCAATCTGTTGCAGCTTCAGTTTAACACGGACTCCTCATCTTGTAGAAGCGCTCTCCAGCAAGATGAATGACTTTATTCCACCACTGACACTTCACTGTGATGTTATTGCCTGGAACAGAACAAAACCTCCCCGCTGGGTGCTAAAATCTGACAGCGTTATATCGCTGGATTCTCCGACACGTCCCTAAAACTGAACCAGTCAGACTGCTTTACTGCCATTTGCTTATTTCTACATTAATCTTGCCACACTAAGTATCCAATTATTTGTTTTTCTTTGTTATCCTTAAACCCCCTGTGAGGATTTTCTAATTATATCAGTTGTGCTTGGATAAACAGAGGTCTTTTCATGACTTAGGAGTCGTTCCATCTCATTTTAATGCAAAGTGTAATCTATATACATGTAACCAAACCTTTGTCAGCCACAAAATGCACACTGAATTCTCAGTGATGTGTCACATTCTTGCAGACCAAGTGCTCTGTCAATCAATTAGGAAATGGAAAAATGCTTTGTGTTGGCTTTCTGTGGCCATACTTTGTGTTTGGATTAAAGATTCGTCTTAAGCTAGATGTTATGTTCATTTAATTCCCACCAGAATTGAAACTTCTTTAAATGAAATGGTTCAGTGAATCTGCATTCAGAGGACGTACTCTAATAATGTGGCCTAATCAGATCACTTTGATCCATTTTAATGCTGGTGGGTGGCCACTCTCCTTTCCATCTCTCCCTTTCCACCACTTATTTCATCACTTCTGAAGTTTTATCGTCTCTCCTCCCAATCTTTCTCTTTCTCCTTTTTCGTCATCTTTCTTCCTTTTTCCCTTCTCTCTCCCTCTTTGGCTGGGTGGTACTCCACATGGTCCCGTGCAGCAAGGCAGCGGTCTCATTAATCCCACTCTTGTGGCAAACTAGTCCCCAGGGAGAGAGAGAGAGAGAGCACTCACACTTTTTTTTTTTTTTTTTTAAAGAGACCTGTCACACTCTGGAACATCATTTGCATTCAGGTTAAAACCAGTCGGGACTCTAAAATCGTATCTGTGGGCAGAAGGGAACTCCCTCTCCACTGCGGCACGAGGCCATCAGTTATTGTCAGGCCAAATCTCGTTATACTCTAACAGTTACAAACACCCACTGCTGTGTCACAGGAAACACATTAAGTGTTTTGGTTTGTAAGCAAGTTATAATCTATATAAGGGTTATGGCCATTATCCAGCATGCAAGTGTTTCCTTTGCTCGTAATCAGTGTAATGGGCTGTCTGACAAAGGAAGTGGTGTACACTCACAAGACAGGAAGTGAATGCAGTCCCAGCTGCATTGGGACTGCATTGTAATCTTATATATGAACAATGTGTGCACAAAATACTAATGATACCTGCTCTTAAGCCAGGTAGGTGCTTGTGTAGAGTGAGTTAGTCATTTACATAAGAGACATTATTACTTTTAGAAAACCTACTGTAGGAAATGGGAAAAAAAGCACCTTATCAAGAAAACTAAAAGTCAACAGTGACACTGAGTCACACCAATGTGCTCAGTGGCTTTGAACCAAATTTAAGTAGCTGCCATTCAAAAAAAATATCGCTATACAAGCTGTATATAAACACGGTCGCACATGTGCAGTTCACATCACCCTGATCAGTTTTCCCAGACTGACGTTGGGCTAATTCACGTGTGCACTTCCATTAAAGATCAGCTACATATTTAATTTGTTTGATTGAAAACAATCTCTGTCCTTCAGAGATCAGCCTCCGAGGGATCAAAAGGTAGGCTGATCTTATGGGAGTGGACCAAAACTTTGCTCTGTTAGAATGTAATGTAAAAATGCTACCACAAAGCAGTAGTGTTGCTGCAGTTAGCCTTCATACCATCATGTCTATGCTTCATACAATGAAGCATAGACATGAACTCGCATGATACATCTGGATTATCCAGTGGTCATTCTGACGTTGAGTTGTTTTACACGACGTACCTAGACCACAACTGGGGTAATGTTAATTTTAATTTAGCAACTGAGCTAGCTAAGAAGCCTATATATTAAAATTAAGACATTTTATATCGTACTACGATATGTCTTGTTATGTCGCACAGCTCTAGCCATCGGTAATTAGCAGAAGGATGTAGGATACTTTTCATTCTGCAGGTGAACCAAGTCGATAAATTCCCGGGTTGATCGGAGGGTCACTTGACTTGTTCTAGATGCCACGATGAACCTTTCACACTGCACGAAAATCCCACGTCAACCCGGGTCAATACAGGATTTTTGCGCAGTGTGAAAGGGGCTTTAGGGTGCTGAACACCACAATACCATCTGAGGCTGAAATTTGCTTTTAAAACAAAGTTTTAAACACATGGCGTTTGATGAAAGGTCAGGGGATCTCACACAACAAAGTTGAGGATGTTGCTTTTTTTTTTTTTTTTTTTTTTTTGGTCACAATCTGTCCAATAGAAGAAGAGACGCAACTAGGGCTGCACCTGACTGTTTCTGTCATTGTCTAACAGTCTGTTAATTTTTCAACTAAGCAATTAGTTTCTTGGTCTGTACAATACCAGAAAATGGTGAAAAAAAAAGATGACAGATGTCTTGATTTGTCCACAACAAATATACTCATAGATGAATAAAGGAACCAGAAAATATTCATATTTAAAGAGCTTTTACTTTATTTTCCCTGGAAAAAAAAACAATATGGAAAGGGTTGGAAATTAAATAGCTGTGAATATGAAACACTATATGACTATATTTGTAAACACCTGTGTCTGTTTTATTTTGTATTTGCATGAGATTTAGATGCAAATCATGATTGATACTCTCGCTTCTAAAAAGCATCTAATGTCTAATACATAATTATATCAATTTATTGACCTACTGTGATGTAATCCAGTGTAGAGAGAGTTAAATATTTGACATGATATGGAAATAAAGCAGGGCTCCTCCAGTGATCTGTTGTGCCACAGTTGGCACTTGAAAAAAAACACAATGCCCTTAGCGTCATTATGTTAAGGCATGACTTAGAAGCATCATGAAGTGACACAAAAAGAAGAATTTACACACCCTGGATCAATGGAAACCCGCATCATGCAGCTGCAGAGGTGGTGAAACTGGATTCATGTCCCTGAAGTTTTGCACACTGTGTAAAAAAACCTGTGATCAGCAAGAAAATCTTGCTTGCAACTACATCTCAGGCAGTAATCAGTGTAATGCTGTTGTGTAGCATGAGGTTAGCTCGTGTTCACGTATAGATCTCTGCACAAGGCCTAACAGAGTTAAGTGGGTTTTTGATGCTTTACCTCTGCGCCGCTCCATCGACTTCCTCTGCCTCTCCTGTCCTTGTTGTTCCCGTCCTAATTCTCATCTCCCATGCTAACACGAGTGCCTTAACGCACTGCTTGAGTCACTCAGTTCTGGGATTTTTCTCTTTTGATCAGGCCTCATACTCATTAGTATTTACAAGCTGTGATTTCTCCCTGCAACCATCGCTGAGTTGCAGCTCGGATGAACCAGCCCATCGTATGGACTTTGATCAATTATGGACTATTCGCTAATGGACTCTGTCCCTTCAGCGCACCCCCACCGTCCTATTCTGCTCTGCATTGTGTGCGTGCACCGCTTTTCCTTTCAGAGCATTGTGACACGTATAAAATGAGCTTTAAATAATTTGATAGCATGTATACCAGCAGAGCTGGCACGGTATATCAGGTAATAGATTTGTGCACAGCACTGGGTCATGCTAGCAATTAGTGTAATAGTCTATTTCATGGCTGAGAGTCCAAAGTTAGCCATTAAAAGTGAGTGTGCACTGTCTACCATCCTTCACATGGAGGCAATAAACAGGACCTGGAAATTCCAAAGTAGGAATTTGAAAGGGAACAAGGGTCTCAATGGAGACTATAAAACAATACAAATACACTGAAGAGCTGTCACCTCATCGGTAATAGAACGAACATCTGATATATTTAGGGGGAAATTTTGTGAGCTTATATAAAAACAAATATCTTCAGTGTTTCTTTCGTCTGGCAGAATATTTATTCCAAGTAGCATTCGCAGTCCTTTATCAATGCCATCACTGTCTGTGTGTTCTCCGTTGACCCATAGACATTCAGTCAAGGAGGAAGATGGGAAGCTGTGCTCTCTCCACACTGATTGAAGAAGTAATTGTTCTAAGAAATGAAGTAGTCTGCTTCTATGTGCAGCTTATTACTGTTGTAAGGGACTCACTGATGGAAAATGATGTGTTTGAGACTGTGATGGACCTAGAGTACATATTGTCCATCCTCTTCATGTGGTATTAGTGGACTGAATGGTTGTTATCAGCAGTAATCAGTGCCATAAATATGGATTAACAGAGGCCTGCTACACGCTTCCAACTCCTCCCCTCTATCTTCATTGCATACTTTATTACATTATATATTTTTGTGATTATTTTTTGATTTCTTTACCTTGTGTGCTGCTGTCTGTCACTTTGTATATTTTATTCTGTGTTGTACCAGCAGGTTGAGAAGACTGTCAGCGTATATTCATATGCTCTAACAACCAGTGGCATCATTAGGGCTATTTTAGCCCCCCCAAAATAATTTGGCGTTGGTTTATTTATTTATATATGTGCTGTAAATATTTTATTTCTGTTGTTAGCATTACATTTCTGCTGTAAAAATTTCATTTCTATTGTATATATCACTTCTCTGCAAATACGGGTGTTTTATAATTTATATTCTATATTTTACATTTTATATTTTTATATTTGAGTTTTATATCTTTATTTCCACAAAAGTTTCATTATGCGTGCATGATGACAGTAAAGAATCTTGAATATATCTATATATATATCTATATATATATATATATATATATATATATATACAGTCATGGAAAAAATTATTAGACCACCCTTGTTTTCTTCAATTTCTTGTTAATTTTAATGCCTGGCTCAACTAAAGGTACATTTGTTTGGACAATTATAATGATAACAACAAAAATAGCTCATGAGAGTTTAATTTAAGAACTAAGGATTATTCATTTTCCATGGTTTTCTTGATAGTAACCAAAATTACTTAAATTCTTACATCAATAGCTATGGCATTGTACTGCCAAAAACACTACTTTTAAGCATTCCATGTTTTCTTTTCTGTTTGCTTTAAACACATGATACACACAAGAGTTAATACTTGATTGCATAACCATTGTTTCTGATGACTGCAGCCATGCGTCTTGGCATGCTCTCCACCAGCTTCTGACATTGTTCTGCTGTCACAGCAGCCCATTCCTGTTGGACAAATTCAAACAAATTTTCTTTGTTTTTGGGCTTGTGGTTCTCCATTTTGAGTTTGATGATTTTCCACAGGTTTTCAATTGGATTAAGATCTGGTGATTGAGCAGGCCAAGGCATGGTGCGAATGTTGTGGTTCTCCATCCAGGCTTTAACTGACCTTGCCGTGTGGCAAGGGGCATTGTCTTGTTGGAAAGTCCAGTCATTCGAGGCAGGAAAGAGTTTTCCAGCTGATGGAAGAAGACTGTTTTCAAGGGTAGTCCTGTACTTGACCTGGTTCATTCGGCCTTCACACAATTGCATTTGCCCTGTTCCACTCAGACTGAAACAACCCCAGATCATGACTGATCCACCCCATGTTTTACTGTAGGGGCAAGACAGTCTGGGTTGTAAGCTTCTCCAGGCTTCCTCCTAACCAGTAAGTTGGCTGGAGTGGGCATCAATTCAAAATTGGATTCATCACTGAAGAGAACCTTAGCCCAGTCATCAACAGTCCAATCCTTGTGGTCTCGAGCAAAGAGTAACCGGGCCTTCCTCTGCCTTTCATTGATGAAGGGCTTCTTGCGTGCTCTGTGTGACTTCAAACCAGCTTCAACAAGTCGGTTTCGAACTGTCCTTGCCGAGCAAGTCACATTTCTCGACAGTGCCCACTCATTTTTAAGGTCCCTGGAGGTCTGACGACGATTCCTGACACAGGAACGGATGAGTGCACGGTCATCTCGTGGGGTAGAAAGACGTTTCCTGCCACGGCCAGGTAGCAATTTGGTAGTGCCATGTTCAGCTTGTTTTTTTTTGTTGGAATGAACGGCTGTCTTGGAGATCTTCAGTTTTTTCGCTACCTGTCTCTCACTCATGCCAATTTCCAGCAGTGCCAAGATGGCTGCCTTTGTTGCTTCACATAATTCTTTTGTTTTAGGCATTATGTGAGAGCTGACAACTTCTGAGTTGTGCTACGGCTTGAATGTAAGCAGGAAACCACTCTAGGCCTTTGCATGTGCAGTGCTGCTTGTGACATGAAATGGCCTCTTATATACCCTGGGAATCAATTAAGCTTAAGAATGTCAAATAGGACATAAAGTATTATGTGACCAGCTGCATTTTTTGTTGTGTTCATTGTATTATACATTTAGTGGTACCACATATTAGAATGAACAAGAAATTGAAGAAAACAAGGGTGGTCTAATAATTTTTTCCATGACTGTATATATATAGATAGATACATATATAGATAGATCAAGGACAGCTATAGTATTCACATATATTCCTCTTTGTAAGATCTGTGCAGTAAATTTCTTCCTTTCATTGGTACAAAATGCCCATGTAACAGAACACATAACTGCATATTGCATATTAAGTTATAATTATTGTTGAGTTTCATGTGAGAGCCTTTTCTAGCACACAGTAGGATTCTTTAACTGAGTGACTGCAAGCCGTGAAAAGACATATTTAGCCCAGTTTTAATCTCAATGACCAAATCATTGCTGGCTCATGAACATACTGTATGTCCTATCCCAGCAGCAGCCTGTTTGTAGAGTTTTAGATGGGATCAGTCTGCAGTCCTTTGTGTGATCCCTCTTTCGATTTGTATCTTCCAGTCAGCGCTCTTACCTCTCATGACTTATGAGCTTGATGTAACTTTGCTACTCTTCACACTTACATAACAGAGCATCACCCATAAAGCCCTGTCATGCATTCATAATGTTTTCCATTTGTGCACTGTGTGTTTTGGCGTACATCACTAATATTTCAGACAGCCAAGAGTGCGGTGTCTGAGGAGGAGCTGAGGTGTGACACAAAGCACAATATTTCTTATGCTCCGCTGCTTCCATAAAGCCTCTGTTTACTCATCTTTATCTTTTGAGTTTCCATTATTTCCTGGGATGTTTGTTCTTCCTAATATGGATAACACCCTGCAGTTCATAGAGGGGTTTCAGCTAAAGGCAGGAGTGATGGTAAGGACTGACTACCCATGACTAGGGCTGGGTAAAGTTGAAATTTTTTGATTTGATGCCAATTTCCATACCTCTGTTTTGATACCGGTTCCAGAACATTATCATTATTATTATTATATTATTATTTTCATTATTATTATTATCATATTATTATTTTCATTATTATTATAATTATTATTTTCATGATTTAAACTCAGTAGGTTATTTTTGTATAATTACGTGGTAGACAAACTCGACAATGGTTTATTGATGATCAACGGACACAGGATGCTACCAGTTCCTCTTTAGGACCCTGGGGAGTAAGAGTTTGCCTTATGGTGTGTTCACTGGAAGTCAGAACTTGGAGCTCAGATCAACATAATCTCAAAGTTTAGCGCTCCCAGCTCTTCCAGTCTTACAGACGTACAACAAAACACGTAGCTACTGTTTAGGTTAGTAGCAGATAGCGTGAATTCCATGTCAAGGTGAAATTAATCTGACTTTCTGATTTAAATTCTGACTTGGAGCTTGGAAATTCCAACATTTGTGTACAACTTGAGTGCACCATTAGACTAAAACACATACGCCGGGCTCTGAATGCTGCTGCAATGACATTAATCCTCTGTTTTAGCAGCAATGTTTGTCTCCCCACCATCCATAGTGACATCTGAGAGCGTGGCTAACAGACATCAGATTTTGCCACTGAAAAATTATAAATTTTTTGATACCGGATAGTATCAGAACTTTTTGTTGGTGCTAAAAAAGTATTGAAGTTCGGTACCTAGCCCTTGCACCCTGAGATTTGCTTAAGAATTGCAAGAGTAAAACAACTTTTAGCCAAATGCTAACATGACGCTGTTATAAGTAGTACCTGTGACGGCCACCATGCTTACCATTTGTGTGTGTGACAGTAGTAAGTGTGCAATCAAGGGTGTGTGTAACGTCAGTATAAAGTTCCATTAACGTTAGAGTGGTGAATATAGCAGAGTTTAAGGTCTTCTTTTGTGAATAAATGCTACATCTCTTCAAAACCTGGTTCCTGTATATGTAGTTCGCCACCTGCTGATTACAGTTACAACCTCACATATCCTGCTGAAATGTCAGGAAGCTATAACATAAATAGAGGCCCAAGCATTATGTCAATAGGAGTCATCCTTTACGTGTATATCTACCAAATGTCATGACATTCCATTTAACAGTTGTTGACGTATTTCACTGAAAACCAAAAATGTCAGCCTTTTGGTGGCACAAGAGGAAATGTCAGTGATGAGCAAAATCCAGAGCCGATGTGGTTAAAAATAGGAAACAAGAAATCTCTTCAAAACAGCCTGCGAACTGGGAGAAAATGTTCAAATCTACACCATGACCTTTGTATTGTATCACCTTCAAATGTTGAATGTCGATGAATGAAATTAAACCACCACCATGGTTTTACTGTTGTTTCTAGTAACGGTGGACCTGCTTGATAATGTTGGCAGTTGTTGAGTCGACGAAATGTGTGCTGCAACAGCAGACGGCCTCCCATTTAGCCCCCTTTGTTCTGTCTGTGCTTTCTGGCAGAGATCTCTGGGAATTCAGAGGACATCCCTCTGGTGCGCTGGAGGCAGCAGTGGCTGGAGAACGGCACTCTGCTCTTCCACATCCACCACCAGGACGGCAGCCTGAACCTCCCGGAGCCGACCCAAGACCCTGCCAACGACTCAGCCAAGGAGGAGCTCCGCATCCTGCACATCTCTGTCATGGTAAAAAGCCTCCGTTCTGGAGCTGACTGTTCACAAAGCAGCTAAAAATGGAAGTCTAATATTACTATATCTTTTGACATGCAGTCGAAAGAACTTTTTAATTGGCCAAAATCCGTTATTTGCAAAAAGAAAGGAACTGCTTTTTCCTCTCTCGCTGTTTCATTAAGACAGGTATGGATTTAAAGTTATTTTAGTTTCTCTGAAGACATCATGAGAGATATCATCTTTGAGATAAGATAACATTTCCCTTGGTTTTGTTTTTGTTTGCTGTGATTCAAATGAAACTGCAGACTGCACACTTTTTTCCAGGGTAAAGGTTTCCAGGGTCTGTCCTGGTACACTGCTTCTATGTCTTTACATTTGTCTCACTAGTATAAAAACCTTTCAGTGTCCAAATGTGCATGATATCTTAGTTTGCAAAAGTCACTCTTGTCTGCTTTCTGCAGCTTGCCACAGGGCATGTAGCGGTTGGACAGTAGTGGATTATGGGTGTTTTACAGTTGTGAAATCAGGGTGGACTCCTGCATTGAATCCCTGGGTTTCCAACTGACTAAAACCTCACTGCAGATTATTTGGTTCTTACCATGATGACAAAAAAAAGATTTAGACATGTTAGATAACTTATCTTCTTTTATATGTTAATTTTTTATTTTAGGTGTTCAACTTTACACTATAGTCTTAAATCAAGCACAAATAGGCAGGGAATCTTAAAATGAGGTAAATATACATATATTACATCTCTCCTCCAAAGTCTCAACAAGTAAATCTCGTTTTAAGATTCACACAAAAACATCTGCAAGCACTTTCTGTTTGTATTTGGTATATTTTATATATTTTGGGTCTTTGAAAAGGTAAATTTTAAGTAATCTCATCTTAAAACCATCATTCTCTGCTTATTTTATGAGTATATTTAGTTTATTTCACTTCCTTTGGGTGATTGTAGCTCAGTTGGTAGATTGGTTGTCCCTGAATCCTAGTGTCATGGGTTCGATCCTCCTCCTGCTCTCTGCTGCCTAAGTGTCCCTGAGCCAGACACTGAACCCTGTTGTTCTTAACATTGCACCACTGCTCCCTGAGGGATGGCTTAAATGGACTTTTGTGTATATGACGACTAAAGCTGATTATTATTAAAACTAGCATTTTCTGCTTTTTTAATCCTTCTAAATACATCTTATTTCTAGACTTAACATCTTAATTAGAAAAATCATGTCACGTGAAATTATCTCGCTTCATGGATAGACAATTTCACATGTTTTGAGGAGCTTTTTGTCCAGATTTAGTGTTTTTATCTTGTTTTTAGACACCCCTTTCTTGCAGTTCTAAAATTGCATTCATACTTTTATCCTTTTGGGTCACACAGAGACACTGAAAAAAAAAATCTGTGTGGAACATGCATTTATAAAGTTGAACATTGCAGTTGCAGATTTTTGCATGCCTGCACTGCATCAAACCTTATCTGCTATGTCGGCAGAGTAGGAAATGAATTCTTAGATCTCGCGGCTTTCTCCTCTTGCCTGAGGAAATGTATATTTATTAGATCTAAGATATGCCACACCTACTCCCAGTGCCCTTTTCCAGCCCAAAGACATTACAACCATGCTTTGATGGATGATATGTTTTTTCAGACATTGAAAGCATATTATAGGTGCATACACAAATGATTAGTCAGCTTGGGAAGACTTTTGCCAGCAGTTTCATCTGCTGAACAGAGGCAGGGAGCTGTGCTTCAACACCGCTGAATGTCACCGACCTTGAGACCTTGAAACGAGGAGCCGTCCTTGATTCCTCCTCTGCATGTCTCACCTGTTTCAGCGAACATCAAGATCTACAACATTTTTCTTTGGAAATGAGATGGTTAGTGCTGAGGCTCTGCTCCTTACCTGCTTGATTTTCTTCTAATCTCACGTTTTTTTTTTTTTTTACTCCCCGCTCAATCTGCATTTCATGGCCCATCAAACTCAGGTCCATATCTGTGTGCTCCCTGTTCTGTTAATTCCTCAACTGGAAAGGACTGTGGCGGCAGCACTACCACAAGGGTGTTTTCCTGAAGGTGTGGGTAGAGAAGGATTAGCATGCAGATATGAGCAGACCGTGACAACAGATGGAAGCGGTGCTGCCGCTGCGCTGTGCTGCCCAGGCCCCACTGCAGCTTGCCGCCCTACTGGAGGCCCCGACCAATAAATCCAAAGCCGTGTCACTTGTTCGGCTCCTTGTGGATACAAACAGAGTCCTGTGACAGCTGCTTTACGGGCTTTTTAGCTCAAGCACACACCTGTCACTGGACCTCGTTCCATTGTATGTCTTGGGAGACCGCAGGGCAGCATCAGTAAGTGCAGCTAGCACTCTGGTAGATGTGTGTGGACAAAAAAAGCAGTGGGATACAGCTGTAGATGTCTAAATTGCTTGGGATCTCAGCAAAATCTTACGAAACCTCTCTGGTATGCGTAATGCAACCAGCAGCATGGAGGAACAGGATGAAACTCATGTGGTAGACATTGGATTTTGTCAGTTTATCCTAATAGTTGCTAAACTGCACAGTCTATATGTGTGTATATATATATATATATATATATATATATATATATATATATATACACGTATGTATACATACATATGTATGTATACATACGTGTATACATACGTATATGTATATATATGTATACGTATACATATATATACATACGTGTATATATATATATATATATATATATATACATATACATACAGTATAATCGTCTACATGCTGCTACTATGGAAGTATACCTGTGCCATCTGATTTTAAATTTGAATTTCCAAAGCAAATTTTTTTAGGATCAAAAACAGACTTTGAATTTCAAAACCATCAAATTGTTAGCACACATTTTTATGTCTGACACTTATTTGTTTCTCAATGATGAAATAAATTCAGTGTAAAAATAAAAAAAAAACCCTCAATGTCTATTCAGTTTTTAAAAATTCAATATAGAGAAATTCAACATCTAAAAAATCAGTGGAAAAAATCATCCCAAAAAATTGGGATGAAAAAATTCAGTATCAAAAAATTCACTGACCAAAAAAATTAAAAAATTTCAAATGCAAAAACTGACATAGACATTGGATGATAGAGCCAGGGATTCATTGTGTCTCCCTGGGTTTTGGTCTCTTTTTACATTGATTTTTAATTTTTTCAAGCCGGATTTCTTGATGTTGTTTTTTTTTTCAACAAATCTTTAGATGTTGAATATTCTTATATTGAATTCTTAAAAACCAAATATTTTTGAGACAGATTTTTTTTACAGTGAATTTATTTTACCAATGAGGAAAAAAAATGTCAGAAAAAAAAATACATGCTAGACATTAAATGGTTTTGAAATTCAAAAGTCTGATTTTGATGCTAAGAAAAAACATCTTTAGAAATTAATATTCAAAATCAGATGGCACAGTTATGCTTCCATACACTACCATCATACCAAAAGTCGCTTGTCTTTTTAATGTTGGAATGAAATTGTGCCTTTTTCATTACCACCAACAGGATTTGACATTACTGTTGCCATGGTTTTATCAGACACATGGATGGGAATGGTCCCAGGTCTGCACATGGCAGCCAGGTCAGCCCAGCCAGGAAGCAGAACGTCTAATCTGCCACAGTTCATTGCCTGGCCACCCTGCCCACCATGAGACTGTTTATGCCTAATGGATGAGTTGGGACTCGAGCATTTTTAGGCCTGAAGACAAGCCAGACTTATTATGGGCCTAATCCTGATGGGGTAATCAGGTTCAATGAACTGCACCGAAGTTGGATTCTGAGGCCAGAAAACCCTCTGGTCCTCCAGCCAGGTTTAAATCTTACCAGAGAATTGCAATTTTCCAGTCAGTTTTAGCCCGTTATTTTCATGGAAAGTTTGAAGTTCACTGTTCTAAAGAGTTTCCCTCATGCCGGCTTCAAAGCTTCTCCCTGTGCGTTCATATCCAACAAGGTGACCACGGTGTCCTCCACTGGCTGCGGCCGGTCATCCATAATGGATGACAAACTTTGTGTATGCCTGTACCAACACCAGGTGAGGCACTGCCAGTTCAAACACATGTAATAAACTTCATCTTCTACCCTACAGGCAGAGACAGCTACAAAGTAAATCCCAACTCTCCGGCCAAATGAAGAAAAATAAAATATACTTAGAACAACATCAGGTATTCAATGAGGCGTGATTGGCTCATCCATTGAGACTCTTAAGCTCCAGTGTGTCATTGCATTGCACAATTCTCCCATTTTAATTTCCAAATTTTAATCAGCTGCAGTTTTGCCACAGTGCCTCAATGGATCAATCCAATCATCACATTCAGTACGGGAGTATCCAAACCAAAACAAGCCAATTACATCATGTGAAAGACTAATACCCCTTTTCAAGCTTAGCTTCTTTTAGTGCTGTTTGTTTTTTTTTTCCTCAGAGGCCATAAAGTGACTTCTTAATTTCTACAAGCACCAGAGTGAAACTGAGACTAACCAGTTTTGCATTTTGAGCAGTATGGCCAGATTTGGTTTAGAGGTGTGGAGGCTCTTGAGGTACAAGCGCCTCACTGTGCCCACTCAACCCAAAAGGTGAGCAGCAGTGAATCTGTCCGAGCCGTATGGTGTGTAATGCTAAGGGCAGCAAAGACCAGGCTGCTCCTTTGTTTTAGTCTGCTTTTTGTGCCTGCTGGAATAGGAACCTCAACAGACATGCTGTCTTTAGATCAGAACCTGACACAAAATCTGCTTTGAGGTGCTACCAGCCGGTAGAGGCGTTAGACGTCCCTGTTGCAATCCCGACTCAAGGGAGGTAAAGTAGTGTCAAACGAGGGTTTGATATGCAAACAGAAGTTTATTCCACATTAAAGACAGCCAAAGAAAACACAAAGGTGGCTGCTTTTAACTCTTTGAGTGCCAGTCGTATTATAAAACAGGAAGTGCCTTGAGTCATATTTCAAGTCCAGAATCTGGCCGTTTCGCTCTCTGATCATGTTTGTCTCCTCTTCCTGCTTTGATCCCTGTTGTCCCTTTATGCTCCGATTACATCTCCCAGAAGCCCCGCCATTATTCACAGGCTACGGGAGACTGTGATTGGCGACCCGCTGCCGAAAAACCACTTTGATGTATTATTACGTCAATGGCATGCAAGCGTCGGATGTTAAATGACATCAAAATACGTCAATGGTGCTCAAAGAAGACCTGTCTGCAAGTGCCAGGTAGCAGAGAATCATTGAAGAAGGAGGTAATTGGCTGCAAAACAAAATCATGGCATAGGACGGTCCCATTCTGTTTTTAAAAAAAAAAAAAAAAAAATCTTTCTTTCTTTCTTTCTTTCTTTTTTTACTATAAAGCTGGTTTAAGTCCTATATAAATACTTTGAATCAGTCCACCGAGAAATCCACACAGTCTGTGTTCAGATAGGAGTGTTTGAAACAAAGAGTGAGTCCCTGCTTATTTCCTGTTGCTGTGGATGTGAATGACATCATCTGACAGGAAGTAAACATGGACCTAAGCTGTTCCCTAAAAACACAATTACATTGAAATGCACTAAAGCAACTAGTTTCAGACAGATAGTAAATATAGGGTATATTCAGACAGACAGTATGTGGAAAGTAACTTTTTATTTAGATTATACTCTGTAAACACACTTTGCAATCTGTACAGGATGCAATGGCATATGACCTTTTCAAGCACATAAATAAACAACAACAAAAAAAAAATAGAAAATAACACTTAGGAAGAGCCACTGAGGAAGGATCCCTCTCCATGGACAGGAAGACATGCAGCATGTGATGTGTTTACAGAAAAAAAATACTCATGATAAAGCATAGATAATGACAAAAGTATACAAAGAGTGTAATCTTTGTTAGAATATGGATCTGGGAGGATGTCATGCATCTGCCAGGTGTCACCAATAAAAGCTTGGACGTGAGCCACAGCTTTGATGACAAATATATGGATAGTGTTTAATTAAATGATAAGTCCCTGGTTCACAAACTTTCATTTTTTGTTTGCTTATGGACAAACTCAACTATGCATATGGTATACTCTGGCCATATACTATGGCCATATACTATGGATTTGCAATCCCCAGAATTGCGTTCCATTGAATAAAACCAAATAAATTTTGCCTTGATGGATATTTTTTTTTATGTAAAATGATTACAGTTGTAGTGATAGTCTGCGGAAGGAGAAAGTCATGAAGATGGATGACTCAAATAAACACAGGACTTTCAATGAGGAGATGTTGTTTAAAAATGTTTTTTTACGGGAGTGCCATTTTATATGAGACAGTGTTGAAAACTGACTAGCTGTCACAAGAATGTTTTCATTCATAATCAAACTTTTCAAACTTATCTCACCACACGATGCTATTTCAGCCAATGTTAATAGTCTAGAAATATCAAAATCATGTTGTTGTTGTTTTTTTTATAATTGCATTAAGTCAAGTTTATTTGTATAGCCCAATATCACAAATTATGTATTTGCCCCATTGGGCTTTACAATCTGTACAGGATATGACACCCTCTGTCCTTTACAAATGACCCTCGCATCGACTAAGGAAAAACTCCCCAAAAAAACCTTTTAACAGGGAAAAAGAAACGGAAGAAACCTCAGGAAGAGCAACAGAGGAGAGATCCCTCTTCAGGATGGACAGATGTGCAATAGATGCCATGTGTACAGAATAACAATGATCAAAAACACATTAACATTACATATAAAAATGTATGAAAATGTCCAACTCAATATAACAACAGCTAATATACAGTGTATATATAGAATTGTATGAGAGTGTCCAAGGGGATGAAGAGCATCATCAAGCTATCAGCAATGGATGAGAAGCATGTCTTCCTCTCCACCACGCCAACCAGAAGAAGCCTGGGCAGCACGTCTTCCTCTTCACCACACCAAACAGGAGAAGCCTCCGCAAGATGATCTCGTCACCACCACTTCACTCAGCACCAGAAGATGAAGCCTGACTGGTCTGCCCAACCACTACTCCACCAGGTAGACTGGATCCATGGATACCTGTGAGATGAGAACACACAGGGACTACGAGGCACAAAACTAATCTGCAGCATGTGTTAAAGGGAGGAAGAGTAAACACATCCTCTTCTCCACTACTCTAACAGATACAACCTGAGCAGCATCGCCTCTTCTCCATCTCACCACCATCAGGACAGACGAAGCCTAGATGACACCACCTCCTTCTCACCAAGTGGCCTCAGCTCACGGACACCTGGGAGCTGAGAGCACAGGGACTCCAGGGAAGAAGATAAGTTAGTAAAATGACTTAATGGAGGCATCAAAATGAAGAAGAAGAGAAGCTCAGTGTGTCACAGGAAGTCCCCCGGCAATCTAGACCTATAGCAGCATAACTAAGGTTTGATCCAAGGCTGACTTAGGCTGCCTTGGATCAGTCCTAACTATAAGCACTATCAAAAAGGAAAGTCTTAAGCCTACTCTTGAATTACTTTTAATGTCTTTAATACCAAGTGTTAGTGTAAAACTTTGGAATTAAGTTCTTGAAAAACTAAAAAAATTTGAGAAAATGATTACGTTTATTTCCAGTGTGAATGTATAACAATTTTAGTGATCACACTGTCTTTTGTACCACAGTTCAGTTCACAATTCACACTGTGGTTTTCTTTAAAGAATTCTGGACCTATAAGGGGAGCTAGCATCACAGGGATTAACACACACACACACACACACCAATAGCAGACAGCAGTTTATGGGGAGAGATGGTCATTGTTGACACAGCTTGGCTTGTGCAATATTGACATTAATGTGGTGACCCTCCTAAAACCTGTGTTGATAGCATTGATCGTATAAACCAATGCAGCCCTGACCACTTGTAAAGCAGCAGCCCCGGCTCAAGCCCAGCCTGCTGAGCTGCTCTCTGAGCGTCACAACATGGCGTTCTTCAGAAAAGCCTGCCGAGCGAGACGAGCCAATCCATGGCTTCCCTATGGGCTGAGCTCGCACAGCTCCAGATGTGGTGGCCTGGCTTCCCAACAACTAAACAGAACAACAAAATGTTAATCACTGTGGACAAACACTTACATTAATGCTGCACTAATCACTGTTTCTATATTCACAATGAATCACATAACTGTGTTTTATGTACGGCTGCAACGGTCCACTTTTTTCACTTCTGATACCGATATCTGATGTTTAGTGTTGCCAGATACAGATCCAATACCGATACAGAAAAGCAGCGCTGAATTATTTAACAAACTATGTCTCACTGTGTGGAACAGACTGGGATCATTCTTTTGTTCAAAGCAACATCAGACTTGACTCAAACATAAGCAGATATAAATGAACTAAATTTGTCACTTACTACTTATCTTGGATAAAATACATTGCCTTCCTGTGGCCATCAGACTTTATAACTCATCCTAGCTCCACATATCAACGTATATCCACATATCATTTGCTGTAACACTATTCATGTCACTCTATCAGCACATGGCACTTGTAACCTCTTTGACAGCTCACTGTGTTTTTGTGTTCTTATAGTGTTTTTGTATATTGTTATTTTATTATTACTCACTTGTTCAGCTTTGCACAATATTACATTTTTTACTAATTGCACTGTATATATTTTTTAGATCTTTAAATATTTTATATTTTCATTATATGTTTATATCTCCTTACTTTTACTACTGTGCATGACAACTGTTGTGAAAGAATTTTCTCCAGGATGAATATTATCTTCTATAAGCTGCCAAGTCAGAGCGACACCACATTAGCTCTACTAAGCACTGTGTTTATGAAAAGAATGTCTCTTTTGCTTTTACTTTTTGTCCGTTAGAAATGAATACTTTGGTGGATTATTTGTTTGCTGAAGAACAGGAGAAGCTTGGCCAGATTCAGAAAACATGGTTGATCTAATATTATCAGCATGTTTGATCATTCGTTATGATTGTGTTGTTAGTTTCCTTGATTTTTTGAATGGAGTTCTGCTTCATGACCTGCCAGCGCGTCTCTGGCAAGTAGAGTTACCATCACACATGCTGCTACATTAACTCGCTAATTTTGACAGCCCTATAAAAAATATACCAAAACTTTGCTTGCTCCACTTTGGAGCTAATTTTTACGATACCCGATCTATTATTTTCAATATTGTAACCGGTACCGATACAAATATCGGATCGGTACATCCCTACTTTTGTGAACGCTGCTCATCTCACCGATCTTTTCACGGATTTATGACTGAATATGAAAATGATATTTTAAACTAACTTCGTGCTTGCCTGTCCCAGGTTCATATTGCACACAAACGCACCGAAGCACGCACTATGTGCGTGCCTGTCCCGGATTCATGTTGCAAACAAACACACCTTGTTTCCTGTGAAGATTAAATCAGAGTTCGGGGCTTTTATTTTGAAAGGACAGTCATAGCCACAGCTTCCTGTGAGGACACATTTACTCCTCCGGGGTTTGGTGCTTTTATTTTGAAAAATCAGACTTTTATTTTGAAAGAAACAGCCTGAGCTTCCTGTCTGTGTGTGTGATCAATGATGTCATCCACTCTCTGTATCTTTGGTAATGGCCAATCAGAAGCCTGTATCATATGATCATCTAATCTCTGTATATGTGTCTATGTGGATCCCCCACCTGACACACACACACACCAACATCCAGTCACACTCTGCCACTGATCATAAGCTGACCTTTCGAATCGCCTCTCGTATTAAAAAAACTATAAGGAGTAGAGCTTAGATTTTTGCATGTGAATGATGCTGTGGTGATGGAGGTTCATGCATATCACCTAATTCTGCTGGCCACCCCTGCGTGGCCTCAGCACCCCATAGGACACCCCATGGAAAAGTCTAGGCGCACCCCTGGTCTGTCTCCCACACTGGCTCTCACTGACTGCCACTGTTTTCAAGCTGAGTCAGACCATGCCAAACTCCTCAAAATAACTCAAAAACACTAAGGAGTACGGCTTTGGGTTTTAGACGAGAGGCAGCAGGAGCTCGCGTTGATCGCAGCGGTGTAAATTTTATGTCTCTAGCCCACTCAGAAGGCTGACAGTGGCAGGTTAAACACAAGAAGTTTCCCTTTCTCACTCTGAAAATTAACATTGGGCCCAGTGGAGAGATTTTTGGAGGTGCCGCCCTAATTAAGGGTCTGGAGCCAAAACCATGAATCTCAGAGACATAAGAGACACATCGCTACGACCAGGAACGAAATTTCCAACGTTTTTTCCAATGTAAAAATTATGTCGGTGGAGTGAACGTAGCCCTCGCAATCGCGATTTCAAAAATATTTTTTTCTGACATTTCTGAAACTGCTCCCCACTCGAGCCCCACTCTAGCCCCGAACATTCCATGCAATACACACCCATGTTAAACTCTGATTTTTGAATTGATTTTCCATGGTCTGAAACAAAGTGAAATGCTGAATAAACTATACATTTTCTGACATGATGATGAATTATGAAGATGTAGTCAGCTAAATTTGCTGTGTTTTACAAGTGGGATGAATGGAGTTTCTAGGTGAAGGTATGAGGGAACTGTGACTGTTTGTTTGCTGAGGAAAAAAGTTTGAAATCCGACCCTTTCCCCATTCATTCCTATGGGACTTTTTTCAGCGGTTTTTGGGGTCTAGCGTCGCCGTGGAGAAAAGTGATAGCAGCCGTGGCACGATCGAGACGCACGTTTTGATATATGTCATGCCTGGGTGCACCTTACAGTTCGTGCTGCATTAATTGCCTAAAATGCGTCTATAAGAAGAAGAAGATGAAAAAAATAAAATAAACCCTCGTCCTGGATACTAATAAGTGCATTGCTGGCTTAAAATACAGTGTTTTTAGGATTTTGGAATGGATTTTTTTTAGTATTATTTATTATTTTTCATCATTTATGTATGTTTTGGACCTACTACAAGCATTCATGGCAGGATTCGCCTGCCATGAATGCTCAGATTCTTGGGGCCTCCCCCCTAGAAGGAATAGTAATATGTGCCGCCGTGCTCGCAACGCCAGCCTTGCTCGACGGCAGGCACATAATTAACAAACCTTTGTGATGCACAGCAGAATTCAAATGGGATCCAAACAGCATTTGTGTCTCTCCTTTAACTGCAGTATGTAATTCCAGAAATAGCGTCCCACAGTGTACCGAGGGACTTAGCCAACATGTTCATAATAACTTAATAACTTCATAAGGTGATAACATGATGTCATTGTGCCTCACCAGCGTGTTTGTAGCCACCAAGTTGCCAAATAATGAACCTTAAACTTTAAGGACAGCATGTAGATTGTACACAGTGTATATGTACACACTGTGAACTCGGATGCTCCTGTTTCCTTTTATTTCACCAGATCAAATATCGGAGCTCCCTTGTTAGCTGGGTAAACTAAAGCGCACCACTGTTTTCACAGCACTCCCATCTTTCATCTGTTTCCATATGTGCAATAATGGAGCTCAAATTAGATAAACACAGTCAATAACAAATAACAGATGTTGTTTAAGGTTCAGAGCAGTTTCGGGAAGAAACAGAACCAAACTACCAAACCATAATGTCTGTGATGTGCCGGATCATTTTTCTATTAGTGTGTTTCTTCCTCTCTTGTGTCTGTGTTGCGCCTCCAGCTGTGTCTCACTAACCACACAGGAAAAGTCAGTCGGACTTGATCAGCATCAAGTCATTTCCACTCTGTCGGGAGTTTAGTGAGGGTCATTGTCTGATATACACTCCTGATTAAAATTTTAAGAGCAGTTGAAAAATTGTAAGAATTTACATTTTGCACTGTTGGATCTTAAGAAGGTTCTAAGTATTACTTCAAAATGCAAAAAGAAGAAATGGGAGTGAGACAACAAAAAAATTGAGTAAGGAATTTATTGCAAACAGCCATTAAACTGAAATACTGTTCATTAGATGATCAAAAGTTTAAGACCACATCTTAAAAAAAAAACAAACAAAAAACCCAAAAATAGAAATGAAAAAAAAAAAAAAAGGACTCAGTAATGAGTAGCTGCTCCCTTCTTGTTAATCACTTCACAAATTCATTTTGGCATGCTTGATGCTAGTGTTTCCAGAAGGCTAGTGGGAATGTTGCTCCAAGTGGTGAAGATGGCTTCATGGAGGGCATCCACTGTCTGGAACTAGTGTCCATTTTTGTAAACTTCCCTTGCAATCCAACCCCAAATGTTCAGTTGGATTTAGATCAGGGGAACATGCAGGATGGTTCAAAAGATTGATGTTATTTCTCTGGAGGAAGTCCTTTGTCAGGTGGGCATTGTGAACTGCAGTGTTGTCCTGTTGAAAAACCACACAGTCATGAGGGATGCCCCCTGTAACATCTCCACATAGCCAGCTGCCGTTTGACGCCTCTGCACAACCTGAAGCTCCATTGTTGCATTGAAGGAAAAAGCCTCCAGATCATGATGGCGCCCCCTCCACTGTGCTGTGTAGAAAACATCTCAGGTGGGATCTCCTTGTCATGCCAATAATGTTGGAAGCCATCAGAACCTGTCCCATGACATGTTCGGTGCTCTCGTGTAAACTCCAAACGGACAAGTTTGTGCCGTTAAAGGAGACGAGGCCTTTGAAGACGTTTTTTTTTTTCTTCTTAAAACCCTTCTCTCACAGATGCCTTCTAATGGTTATGGGACTGCAGTTGGCACCAGTGACAAGCTTAATTTGGGCCGAGCATCGTCCCGTGTCTTGACAGACAGCCAATTTGATTTTTTTGGGTCTACAACCTGACTTTTTTTGGTCCATAACCCTCAGGATCTTTTAAGAAGTTTAAAATGACTGTGTTACTACATCCAACCTCAGCAGCAATGGCACGCTGTGAGAGGCCTTGCTGATGCAGCTCAACAGTCTGACCGCGTTCAAAGAGAGAAAGCTTTTCTGCCTTTACCATCAGAAGGTCCTGACAGTGTGGATACCTGACAGAAAATTAAACTGAATCCACTTTTTTTTTTTGCAAAGATTTAGGCTTTTAAAGGCTGTAGTCTTAAACTTTTGATCAGCTAGTGAACAGTATTTCAGTTTAATGGCTGTTTGCAATAAATTGCTTACTCAGTTTTTTTTGTCTCACTCCCATTTCTTCTTTTTTGAATTTTGAAACACTACTTAGAACCTTCTTAAGATGCAACAGTGCAAAATGTTAATTCTTGCCATTTTTCAACTGGTCTTAAAATTTTGATCAGAAGTATATCATACCCAGGTTAATTTCTGTTTTGGGTTTCTATTAGAACATGCCGACATGCTTTAATGTTCCAAAAGCATATTATTTTCTTTAAGCTGCCTGGCTCCGTTTTAGTGCCTGTCTCTTTAAGACCTCCTCCTGAAAATTGTCATTTAAAAAAAAGCTATGGTGCATCTTCAGGAGCTTCAGGAGCTCCAGATACCCAAATGTATGAGCGTAAGCACTGACAAATTGAGTTTTTCCATCATAACACCCCTTTAAATATATCAGATGTGCTTCTCAGCTTGTTATTCGCCCCTTTGCATGTATATTGTACTGTACATCCTGCCGGCTTTCTACAGAAAGAAAAGAAACCATGCTTTAATTTCACTTATTTTACAGACGAACTTGATTGAAAGAAACAGCAGCAAATTAATTGCAAAGATTTGGCTGTATCTGCACAAATGTAGTCTTTTTTTACATTTTCTATCTGCAGCCATACCTGCCTTGTAATATTTTGCTTCATGGCCACTGGCACTGTAGAAGAATAAAGGGACATATGTCTGCTGCCACCTTTTCTCTGCTCTTTCAGTACTTCCCTTTTACATAGAGCACACTTACACTCATAGAGACAGTCCCCATAGAGTGGCTCTATGAAAGAACATCCAATCAACAGGTTTTTCAGATTGGAGTTTGGACTAATGAAGAAGATGGTATGAAAAAAGGACAGTTGATATGTTGCCAGGGACGAGACATTCTGTCTTACCTGAACCTGAAGTACTCAGCAGCTATCACAATTTCTTGAGCTATAACAATAATCAAGTCAAATTCAGGACACCTAATGCTGTTATTTTATTTGCATTCTGCTGCATATTTCTAATTTTCCGAGTATTTGTAGAAGCATAGTGAATTATTGGTTCTCATTCATTGCCACCAAATGAATTGGTCACACCTGAACGAGTGAAGAAATTAGTTTTGGATTTTTACAAGTGATATTTTGGGAATGCTAGTCACTTGAACCAATTTTGTGTGATTCTGAATATTTACACTTAAATATGCAGAAACCAGCTAAACAGAATATATCATATATCTAAACAAAGAGGAAGTGCAATTCAACAGACAAGACAATCACTAAACATAATTGGTTTTAATGATGTAGGACGTAAACACATGGATACTGCTGGAGTCTGCAGATTATGGTGGTATGGTGTGTTATACTGCAGGCAAATCAAAGAGCTGAACTCAATCCCCAATAAGAAAAGAACATGATTAGAATATTAGGCAAACATATTGCTACAGAGAACAGAGCAGTAGAGGAGTCTTAAAGCTATAGTCTGTCATGTCAGAGAGGCAGGAAGATTTAAAAGTGGCGCCTCCTCTAAGCTCCTCCCCCTCCCATCAGTGCTCCGTCCAAAGCCACGCCCCCTCAAACTTGAACATCTGACAGTAGGATTCAGCAGGGATTATGCTACATCACCACAGTTGTAAAATGTCCCCTTCAAAGCCAATATATCAACGTCATTTTATCACCTTTATAATGCAGACAGTGACGACTGTGGCTGTGCAATATGGTCAAAATGTCATCCACAGAGAAGCTAATGTTAGCATTGGGCTAATACTTGCTACAAAAGTTGGCAAACATTACATATTTCTTGAAAATAACTTCTCCTGAAGCTGAACAAATAATTAGCTGTCCAACAGAAAGAAATCTGCATCACTTTTCAGTCCCTTCAGATGTCTCAGTGTCTCCACAGATGTTCACTCTGGTTTGTCCTGCTAACTCTGTATTTCTGGATATTTCCGGCAAACGTGAGGAGGAGGGAGGGACGGGGGGGTGAGAGCAGGGCGAGACATGTAGGCATTTCCATTCAGACCAAATGTCAGTTTTTATAGTCCTGTAGCTTCCACAGAGGTCTGATTCTTTTCATTCCTTTTTCTGAACACATAATGTATTGATTGCTGTCAAGATGGAAGGACCATTTCACCCAGTATAACAAAAAGTGATTCTGAACAGAATGACAGACTATAGCTCTAATCTGGTCCAAAAGAAAACAGTAAGTAAGGATGCTATATAAATACTATAGGAAACCATTTATAACTTGTGTCCATTGGAATTTAGCCTGACTCCAATGGCATAAATAACCAGTTCAGTTCATACTACACATTTTTTCTGTCCATACATATGATAACTCAGAGTGAAAATTTCAAAAATAGTAGTGTTGTGGAGTAGGACTGCTCCCCATGTTACCATTAATTACAGCTCTGTGTTTAGGGAGGGCTTGTGAAGGCTTTTATCAGCTGTTTGTTATTATAGGTACATGCATGTAGCGTTAACATTTTTGCTGTGTGATTTATCCACTGATTAGATCTGTATAATTTGTCCCTCTTTGCACCTACTCTCCAGCTTCCTCTTTTCTATTCCATTTGCCCAATTCCATTGCCTTGCCTGTTGTTTTATTTTTTATTACTGCTTTTTAACAGTTAACATTAATCTAGCTGAGATGTGTGACTTATAAATATTAAAGACCACCACTCCAGCAGTGTTAAAGGTCACTCCAATGGCAGCAGGCACCAGTCCCATTATAGTAAGGTGCTGCTTCAGTGAAAGAAGGAGAAAGCAGTCAGGGGACAAACTGTTTCAGTCACTTTGCTGCCAAGCGCTTCTATTTGTGGACACAACATCACAGGTTAACATTCTGTTAATTGGTTTATTCATTACAACAGGGATACTCAATCCCATTGTGTCACTTCATCAGTGACTTTCAAAACCTTAATGGCAGTATGGCCGATAGCTGGATCACTCTGTGCATGTAAATGTTGCCAGTGTTAGTGCTTCACATTTCCTTTTGACCTAGAAAGGCAGCGAGGGGCAGCCTGATGAACTACATGGTAAAACAAACGTGCATCTGGGACATTATAGCTGTATTTATGTGTAACTGTAAACATGAATCAATGCTCACTGTTGCTCTTACGTATCACATGATCCCTGTGCTGTGATAGTTTGACATAAAGACACAAACCACTCCAGCTATAGTAACTACCTAATGTTATATGAAGGTGAGCTCCTCAAATGTTGGATATTAGCAAAAAGTGTTCTTTTAGATCACATAAAAGACTTTACATCAAAGTGCAGAATTTGAAAACCCCATTTTTCCATGCCACCCACCACAGATCCAGCGGGTTACAACCATACAGAACTTATGTTATTCTGGAAACGTGCATTTAACTCAGTGAGTGCCATCCATTTCATGAAACAGAAAGTGCCTTGTGCCAGTGGTTTTGCCCATTTTGAGTCATATTTCAAGACCCACAGAATATTTTGTACTATGTCTCTGAAAACACTGAATAGCTCAAATGAAAGAAGAGACTCTATTTCATCATGAAAAAATGTTTGTTTTTACCTTGTTCTGTTCTTGTTTTATCAAAAGCAGAGTACAAGCTAGTTTCACCAAAAACACCACTTTTCGTCCAGAATCTGTTCATTTTGCTCTCTAATCGCGATCGTCTCCACTTCCTGCTTTGATCGCTGTGGTGTATACCGTCTATTTATGCTCCAACTACATCTCCCAGAAGCCCCAATGTTACTCACAGGCTGTGGGAGACCATGATTGGCGACCCACTTATTTTATTTTATCTCTACAGGTCACATCGTACATCACAAATACAGTAAAATATAATAATAATATTATATCATCTGTAATGTTTGCAAATTAAATTATATATTTTTTCTCCTTTGTTATTTAGTGCATAATGTAAAAAAAATATTATATTATTTTTACGACTTATCCTATCATGTCTTTGCTGTTGTTTATTTTTTTTTTTTTTTTATTTCTATAATTTGTCTATGCTGCTGTGGTGGGTGAATTTCCCCCAATGGGGGATAAATAAAACTATTCTATCTATGTATATGACTGCATGTAGAAAGCAGCGATTTTTACTATGCCATTATTTTTTTCTTCCATAAACAATAACATCTATGTCGGTCTAATTTAAAGTTTGTAATTGTCACATTTCAATCCAATAGAATAAATGTTTATGTGACAAATGTCGTTTGCGCTCTTGCCGCTCACACTCAAAAGTTATCATTTCGTCATGCTATATTAGCTTTTTTGAAATGCACCAAATCGAATCAAATGAATCAAACCATTTCGCCTATTAATACTCATTTCCAGTCCTTGCGTGATCCTTGTGTGTGAAATGGGGTTGTGACTTTCACATCTGTTCAATGTCAAAAGCATTACTGGATCGTAAAGCCTGTTGTTAATAATAATCCTCACTATTCAAGTTTTGTTTCATCTCGACCCAGGTATTAAATATGATATTTCACAGCATTAACCCTGATTTCAGGAATTAGCGTGATGACAAATGCATGAGAGCTGTCAATTTCCATCATTAATATCGTAGCTTGATATCAAATCCACTCAGTGACCCTTTGGCAATAAAGTTTATTACATTCAAAGGAAGAAACTTCCTTTTGCTATCTCGTAGCTGTCAGATAGTCTTGATCTTTCCGCCTTCCTGCGTCTTAATGCCTTGCATCCAGAGACTTAAGTGACAGATTGATAGCTCAGCTCTAATACCATGCCTGCTCTGTCAGACTGAGAAAGGCCATGTCTTCTCTCTTTCATTCAGGACTTACATGACAGCAGTGTAAGTCATAAGGAGCACTAGTGCCATTATAACATCATCCTCATCCGTTAGTAAGTGGATTATGGGGCTGCAGCGCTGGCATGCTTTGATGTGTGGTTTGGTTTTATTGGCTCTATAAGAGGACACAGTCCACTTAGTCCTCACTTTGATTCCAAGTAATGTCTGACATTAAACTGTTTTTTTCCATTTGGTCTATATTAGCCTCCTCTACGCTTCGGCGCTAATGCAGCTTGATGGGTTTGAATTGCATTTGTCACTGAGGTACATTTGATTGAGAACCATTTGAAGTACTTGACATTTGAGTTGTTGTAATCTACTCAGACATGAATGAAATGATGACACTACTTAACATTAAATATGTACTTTAATATTATATACGCTCAGTAGAAAATGCCTTAATTCTAGCCTTTATTTCACTAAACAATGTATAACAACTAGAATCAAATTAAAACTCTTCTCTAGCTTCTAATAGTATTAGATATTAAAAAGTGACCTGTGAACTTGAAAATGTGACACAATTATCTAATGAGAGCAAAAGTTATGCATGTTTAGCATTATGCATTAAAGGGGACAAAAAAAAAATCACTTCTCCAGTGTTTGTGTTCATACTTTTGGGTATCTGAAGTTCTTACCATTCCACAAACTGAGAAAAGTTGTGAGTCAGTGGAAGCAAAAGTCACATTTCTTTATGGGACAGTTTGCTTGTAAACTGTACATGTCTGGAAAAACGGCCAGAGCTGCTGGGAGATGTAGTTGGAACATAAAAAGACAGTATACACCACAGAGATCAAAGCAGGAAATGGGCAAAAACTCTGGCAAAAAGCACTTTTGCTTTTACAAAACAGCATGCACTCAATGATTTAGTGAACTCACAAAAAACTTTCTGTGAACCGTGGCTTTGTCCATGAGTAAATACTTTCTCAGTCTTTGTTGTAGCTGCTAACTAAATGATAATCACATTATCTCAATTTGTAGGATGCATCAAAAGTGATGAAAATGCTGTGCAGTCCCACACAAATGTAAATATGGATAGTAAAAAAAAAAGCAATTAAAAACAATAAGAACACTAAAAGCATTAACCCAAAAAAGTTTAAGAAAATAAAATTTCATACAATTAAAATAAATAAAATTTAATAAACAAATGCGTTTTCAGTCCATACTTGAAGAGACTTAAGGCAGAAATAAGACACATTTCGGCAAGGAGCCCGTGGGACACCTGGTCACTCTAGCCATAGCTTCAGAACTACCTTTGCATTGATGTGTGTAAACATGATCTAACAGAAACCCAAAATATAAAGATGAGCATGATATGTCTCCTTTAAGTAGCAACTCAACACCTGATTACACCTGAACTGTAACACCCCATTCACAAAAATTCCTCCAACCACTCCCCCAGCAGCTGCTTTTCACTCGTCTGTCTTTCAACAAACTCGTGCACTCAGGTGACATTACGCTCCACTCACTCATGACTGTGACCCAGCTACTGCCTGCTTTGAAACCTCTTCAAACTACGACTCCAATGAGACTTTCATACGCAGCCCTGGTTCTATGAATTTTAGATGACAGCCAGTGACATTAAAACCTTGATTTTTATTGTGTGGAAATTCATGAAATATACATCAAAATGTTGGTTTCTACAGTAGTTTTATGCTGTGCAGATCAGAGTGAATGTGACCTTATCTTACACTTCACAGATGTGTTAGTAAAAAAAAAAGATATTCAGCTTCAGGTTACTCTTTAAAGCTCTATTTGTTTTCTATTTAGGGGTTGAATTCCACTCACTTTGATATATTATAGCCTTGAAGAGTTTAGGTCGCTAATATATAAGCAAACTATTAACAAATTAAACATCAAGCAGACTGTATGTGCATTTAGCTTCTTAATGGTTTAGTCCTGAAAATATATTCATTCCAAAATAAATTACCCTGGTGTCCTTTCTGACCACTGCACATGCAGATTCTCTGCATAAATGTCCTTGACTATGCAGATTAAGCAAACAAGTTTTTCAAATCAGCCTCTGCTTTTGCTTTTTTTAAATTAATACCAGCAACTGAACCCCTCTATTTTTATTCACAATCAGTATTGCCATTATGTTCTAAAGGGATTTGCTTTATGGAAATAAGTGGATTTTCATTTCATCATTTTTGCTTATCTTTCCATAACTGTGCTCGTTTGACTGAGCTGATACACGCTGTAATTCTAATAGACTTTTTTTTTTCAGTCAGTTTCCACTAAACACTTTGTTATCCTGCCATTGTTTTGGTCAGACTCACTCAGCATCAATTGGTAACTTTATTTCTCTCATTATAACACACACACCTGGCTGGAGGGAGCACTTAGACAACTGTACAGTTGTACATTTTTTGTTCTCTTTTCAGTGGTTGTATGATTTTCAGACCGAGAGGTACTCGCTGTCTTTACTGCACAAACTGTTTTTCTCTTTTCGTGCTGTCACCGTGACATTTTCATAACTCTTTTTGACATTTTCCACATTGCACACGGTGTCTGATTTTGAGATTAGGCGCAAAGACATGGTGAATCGTACATACATGTAACATTATCAGTCCAAACTGCAGTCATGCATGTGTGTGTTATCTAAATTTTCCTGTCACTTTCCAAAAATCTCTTTCAGTAACTTAATGGGCTCAGACAAAAAAAAAAAAAAATCTGTAGAATAAAACTGCCCGGAAATCTGCACTCATTGCCATTATTCATGCCAGAGATATGGTGTGATATTCACACTGACAATGGCTGTCTTTCTCCAGTGTTTCCACAGGCTGTGTGCGTTTGACTCGCCTTGACTTTGATCCATATCCTGCTTCTCGGCAACCCGCTCTGACACTGTTCTCGCCTTTTTCCACTCTCTATCCCTCTCGCTGTCTCATTTTCTCTCCTGTTTCTGTCTGATTCTGTCTCAGTCCTCCCCTGCTAACCTGTCCTCAGGGCAGGCTCTACGCCCTTCATCTGTCCATCTTGTACCCACGCCTGATCTCCAACACCCGCAGGTGTTGGTGTGGATGCTGCAACATCACTCAACCCCGCAAACGGGCTCATAACTCATTAAAATCAGAGACAGGATGAGTGAAATGAATGTGGTCATGTGACCTGACCCAGTCATCTGATATCAGTGCTTCCTGGACTCTGTGGACAAGCTGGTTTTCAAAGTCACAGTGGACTTTCCATATCTCCACAGGATGCCAGCAGAGCTTAAGCCAGAGAGATGACACAGAAGTGTGTCACACGGAATTTAAGTAAAATGAAGCCAAACAGTAAAATGAAATCAAATTAAAACTAAATTGTCCGTAAACATTAACCAACACACTAGTTCAACAACCTTCTGAACGTACAACACATCAGTCGTATAGTTTTCAGTGAAATGAGTCTGCCGCGTTGTGCCGCCATGTTTCAAGATTCAAGAGTCTTTATTGTTATTATGCACGCATAACAATTTTTTTTAGAGTCTCATAAATAAACAATAATATATAAGTAATAAATAAAAGAGCCTTCAGTGCTTTAAACACATAACACCACTAAATCTCTCCAACACTACCTCACCACTCTAATGTACGTCTGTGATCTGTGATCATGACCAAGTTTGTATCATATATTATTATATTGTTATATATATATTATAAATACATATCTGTTTGTGCAATAATCCTTTTTTCATTCCTTTTTCTATGTGCAATAATACCACTTCCATGTGCAACACTCTGACATTTCTGACATTGTGCAATAACTTTTTTTTTAGTGAATATTGTGCCTTACTACTGGAAATAGTTTATTATTTCTCACACAACTTACTCTACTGTAGAGAGGATGTAATAATTGAATTACAGGGGGTTATTGCTTTAACTGCTCTCGGAAAGAAGCTGCCAGCGAGTCTGTGCTTGTTTTAATGTTCCTGTACCACTTTCTAAAGTGGTACAAACAGTGTGTTGCCCGGATGTGTGGGATCATGTGTGATGCCTCTGGCCCTGTTCTGGACTCGGTCAGGGTAGACGGTGGCTCACAATCCCCTGTGCAGTCCTCACCACCTGGGCTAAGTTCCTTCTACAGTACCTAGAACGGACAAACCAGTCACATTCACGTTTTGGTTACCTGAAGGTCACTGTAGTCCTCTGTTGTGATACTAATGTGACCTGCAGAGTGCTAAACAATGGTGCTGCCATCCGCACAGAATAAATAATATATATTTTTAAAGGCTGTCTTTTATTTTTGAGTAGAACTTTACTGTACCATTTTATTTGCAGTGCTAAGACTTATTATCACTGTCCTAGGTCCATAAATTCCCAAGTTGTCAATCTGTTCTTTTAGAAAAATATGGGAGCCATACTTTTAACAGTGCAGTCACTGACCTCAGTACTTTCAATGAGGATACAGTTTATAGCTGCTGACCCTTTTCCCTCTTATTCCACATGGAAATCAGCCAAGTGTTCCTTCTGTCTCAAGGTGAAATAAGCTCACAGTGGCTGTCATTTAAACATCCTAGGTGTTATTCACTGAATTTTGTAACTTGTGCTGTTGGCATCACCACTTTGACATTGATCCATATTTGACTTGGCAAGAATCTCTGACTCTGTTCTCGCCTTTGACTCTCTTTTTTTTATGTCTCTGCTCCAAACGCCACCTTCCTCCCCTCAGGGTGGGATGATCGCCCTTCTGCTGTCCATCCTGTGCCTGGTCCTGATCCTCTACACCCGCAGGCGTTGGTGTAAACGCCGTCGCATCCCTCAGCCCCAGAAGAGCGCCAGCGCTGAGGCGGCTAATGAGATCCACTACATCCCCTCGGTGCTGATGGGAGGCCAGGCTCGGGAGAGCTTGAGGAACTCGAGGGGTCAGGGGCCAAACTCCAGCGGTACCCTCAGCATCCGGGAGACACCGATACTGGACGGGTACACGTAGGGATGATTGTAATCTGAAATTGTTTAAACCATGAAAATATGTGCATGCAGCAGGTGAAAGCTGATATGATATAATAATGCAACTTGAACACGAGTTTGGAGGCTTTGAACCAGTGTATCATTCTTTTTTAAAAACGAAACTTAAAAAAAAAATAATTGTTACCTTAATATTCCTCAAAACGGACAAAACAACTAATTTCTCAGATTTTTTTTTTTAAATGTCCCTGGAAATTTTCTGTATTTTACTGTAAATATAAGTGACAATATTTATAAGTTAATGGATATATTGCCTTCCAAAACACAATAACAAAGCCTCATCTGCTGTCTTTGAAGATGGATTTTTTTCCATAAGTTCTGTCTGAAACTGTTATTTTTGGACTTAGTACATGTAAGAGTATTACAAAAAATATTATGAAGTACTTTTACTGTGTACTTTTTGAGTAATAATTCTCAAAGTCTCTTGCAGAGAGGCAGCTGGCTGGATCACAAATACTGGAAACGCCCGTTATCCGTTTTTTTTTTCATTTTCCATTTGTGCACAGACTCGAAAATCAGTAAAACGAGTCTTTATGAGGCTCTTTACGAGTTTTTTAGTTTCTGAAAATCGATTGAACGGATGATACACAGATTGCTTTGGATAGTATCAACTTGTCTTATCAGTCCATTCTGATTTCACGCTTTGAAATATTCACTTCTTCATCAAGTTTGTGATATTTATTCTAATGTAGATAAATCAAGATAAAGAAACACTTAATGACTTCTACCTCATCCCCAGGTATGAGTACGACATCACCGACCTGCGCCACCACCTGCAGCGGGAGTGTATGAATGGTGGCGAGGAGTTTGCCAGCCAAGTCACCCGTACCCTGGACTCCCTGCAGGGCTGTAATGACAAGAATAATATGGACCTCACACCTGGTAAGTTGACTGAAGCAAAAACAACCTGATTTTAAAAAACAGCAAACAACCTTAAAGCTCTGCTAATCAATGAGTTCTAATGTTGACAATGAATTAAGTAGACTGTGATATGTACAGGCTATGATGTGCCGTAATGACGACTATGAAAAAGATCTATTTTATTAATATTTCTCACAGGACAAGAAACACACCACCACTTAAAGTCATGATACCAAATAGCCACAATGCAGCTTTAATGCTACAGCTAAAGATGAGTTTTATTAGTTCTTGTTAGCGTGATAGCTACACAGTCCACCTCACTTTTAACACTGTACAGTACATACACAATATTATTATTGTTATTGTTACTTCTTAAATGACAAAATCACCTTTAGATGCAGCCACAGTATTAGAAGAAGCAAGTAGTGTTTTTTTTCTTTTGTTTTTACACATAACCTATGCAACTCCTCATTTATTTAACATACACAACCCCTTTAACATCTCATCTCTTATTCAAGAACAGCACATATTGCCTTTTTAACAAAGTAAAACCCTTAATTATTTCATAATATGCATGGTTAAACTTAAAAACATACTCTTTTTAAGCTCTACCATGTATCACGTTACAGCAATAGTGAAGTACGTCTGATTTGTAGAGTCATGTTTTTTGTGAATTTCATACAGATTTGGTTGAAATACTGGTTTTACTGGTTTACTGTTTTATTATATGGTATTCTCACCACTCTTGTAAACCTCATTTTGCTGTTTTTTTGCTACAAAAAATGCACCACTGAATAAGTGCTGCTGGTTAAGTAAAAAAGAAACTTTCTGCTGTCATTAACTTCTTTATATCTACATTAACATTGTTCTGCTGCAAGTGGCCAAAAAGTCTAAGGAATATGGGTTTTCATATTTTAGCCACCTATTTGTTATTCAAGTGAGATATTCTGACAGAGAAATATTGCTAAATAATGCATCAGCAGTATAACATTTATTTGATTTATGTGTTGGTTTTGGATACCAAGGGAGTATCCAAAAGTCTTATTTTTTACACCTAATACAACTTTTTTAATCATTTAAAATTACATACTAACTAGATGCTGTGGCAGAAACTTTCACTTATCTCATTAATAGTCTTGTTTATTTCCCTCTACACAGCCCTACTTTTTTTTAATAAAAACATAATAAAAATAATAAGACATTATGTCATAAAGGTTACATTTGCTTGAGCATAGGGGTGTACAAATTGCTTTCGAAACAAGGAAAGCATAATTACATCAAGGCAGTTGCAACAGTTTAGGTAATCAGTGTGAGAACAAAGAAAAATAATTGGATTTTTAATTAAATACTGTGTGTTATTTTCTCAGATAGATGAGGTTATCAGCTAAATTAATGTAGACCGAATGATAGACGACTCAAATTTGGGTTTTTCACGATGATAAACGTGCGTCACTTTTCATAATCAGCCTAAAAACATTAGTTGTATGACTGATGCAGTGTTCACAGGATATGATGTCAAACTGCAGGTATTCTTCCAAAGACTTTATCCCTCACACTTGAAATACTCAAAAGGCCAGCCAAGAATTAGTTCTAGAAGATCTATTTTTCATAATCAGTGGATGTTGGAGTGGAGCACCACTCCCATGAAGATTACTGTATGAAGTGGAGCAGGTTCGATGATGGTATACTCACCTGAATTTCAATTAACGGCACACTTGCTGCTCAAGAGATCAGTCGTGGTGACTGCGCTCTCACACTGTGTTCTTATAAAACCAGAAGCAGCCCCACCCCAGAGGTGATGGATGCAGAGTAATGCTTTGCATTAAGCATTTGAGATGGTTAATGTGATGATCTAGAAGAATAGAGAATGCAAGCAGCAGGCCATGCGTGGAATATTAAGCAATAAAAGCAACTGCAGAGGTCACGCAGAAAGTGACTAAAATAACAAAAATGATGTTTCTTCGAATAAATGAATAGTTCTGAATATATTTACAAGTAAAAACATGGTGTTACGACACTATTAAAGGAGCATTGTGTATAATTTTGCCGTATCTCGTGGTGAGGTTGCATATTGCAACCGAGTAAAGACCCTCCACTCTGTGCCTTTCCCTTTCCCAGTTAGTGCATAAAAATAGGGTCGGCCAAATGGCCCTAGGCCTG
This sequence comes from Synanceia verrucosa, assembly GCA_029721515.1. Classification (NCBI taxonomy): domain Eukaryota; kingdom Metazoa; phylum Chordata; class Actinopteri; order Perciformes; family Synanceiidae; genus Synanceia; species Synanceia verrucosa. The sequence goes on along the minus strand of CM056554.1, from coordinate 6,861,013 downwards.
GAGAAGGGCTTTGAAATGCTGGGTTAAAGTGTCTGGATCTCTGTGCCCAGGGGGCGGACATCGCTGGTAAGCGTTCACGTCTGAGGGTGCCCCTTTGTGGCTAAGGCCAGCGGGTCACATGGGCTCCATTTGGAGGTCCAGTCGTGGGCGAAAATCTAATGATATTTTGTCGACTAAAACTAGATTACAAATGAAATTCAGATGACTAAAACTAATCATATTTTCATCTAAAGACCATGACTATGACTAAGACTAAATCAAAATTTGCTTTGAAAATTAACTCTGAGTGCCACTGACGAAACAAACTGTTTTGGGTCTGAGTCATTTCATTTGAGCTATTCTGTGTTTTCAGAGTCACAGTACAAAATATTCTGTGCATCATGAAATATGACTGAAATGGTCACAAACGCTGGCACAAGCCACTTTCATCTTTATAAAAGGGCTGGTGGCTCTCAATGAGTTAACACTGGTGGTGTCAAGATGTTACAGTATTCCAGATGATATTCTGTCCTTTCCTCCTCTACTTGAGTCTCAGTCCTGAGTGGAGAAAGGAGATGAACAAAATTAGACCTAGATTAGATTAGATTTCATTTGAAAGCAGAATTGATTGATAACTTGTTTCCTTTAGATATATTATGTCAAATGCAGCATGCCAAAAATACCAGGATGTTCAACTCCAGTATGTAAGCCAGCATGTCCCAGTTGTACAGTATGTACTCTATACATTATGCCATATCCATCCATCCATCCATTATCTACCGCTTATCCTCATAGGGTCGCGGTGGGGCTGGAGCCTATCCCACCTGTCTTAAGGTGAAAGGCAGGGTACACCCTGGCCAAGACCCTCATCACAGGATACATAGAGACAGACAAACACTCACATTCACACCTACGGTCAATTTAAATTAGCCAGTTAACCTAATCCCCATGCATGTTTTTGGATGGTGGGAGGAAGCCGGAGTACCAGAGAGAACCCACGCAGACACGGGGAGAACATGCAAACTCCACACAGAAAGGCCCCGGGCCGGGATTCGAACCCGGTACCTTCTTGCTGTGAGACCTAACCACTGCACCACCGTGCAGCCCCACGTCATGCCACAGTGCAGCTGTAATACATACTAAAAATAAAAATAACAAGTTTGCCATTCATGGCTCTGTGCTTTGAGCTAGATGTTAGCATTAGCATGCTCACAGTGAAGAGCAGAGATGCTGGTGCTAAGAACGTACCACGTGCACCATCTTCGTTGACCTTGTTAACCAAGGCTGATTGGTGACTGCTAAGCACGTTCATCAGAATCCATATAGTATGTGCTATGTTACAGTTTCACAGCTATTTTAGACGGCAGGTGGTGCTTTTTTTAACCATGATGTGTAATATATTGTCTTCTGGAAAATCACTGAATATTGGCCTGAAATAGATCATTTCACTCTCTGAGACTTAAATGATGTATATTCCCCTTAAGAAGTTTTAATTTCATGCCAGCTTTTCTCACCGTTTTATTTTGGCTGTTTGATTTATCTCCCACTTTCATTGGCATTACGCTACTTAATGCTTTCTACATTGTGGTTATAAACCTTCAACATCCAACCAAAGCAACATCTTTTGCTGCTTTCATATTCCAGAGAGAAAGCTTTTCAGTCAGTGCCTCTCCTTGCTATTTTTTTTTCTCTGTGTTTGTAATTATATCCCTCTTCTCCACAGTGAGCGATAACACCAAGCTGGCCCTAATGAACAAATACAAGGACAACATCATCGCTACGAGCCCCATCGACAGTAACCACCAGCAGAACACGCTGCTTCCTCACAACACCTCCACCAGCCAACGCAAGCGTCTCTCCAGCAACACCCGTGGTGAGTCACTGTGTGCCATAGATCTGCCCTCTGCCACGGAATAGAAGAAAATACATCACATTTAACAGCAGCGCTCCATGCATCTACCCACTACAAGCAGCACACACTGAAGCCTGCTGATTTTAGTTTAGGTGGCTTCCATGTTTTACCCCAAATCCAATGATTTAGAGCTCCCAAAGCAAAATCAAAAACATCTTTTTATAGTCACTTGACAGAATTGATTGTACACCTTCAAGTCAAACTGGAATTTGAATTCTATACATATATTTGCTACAGTGTATTTGCTACAGGATAACGTGTCTACACATACTGTATGCAAGGCATAGAAATGATCACTCCTGAATGGGCAAAGGGCAAGAGAGTAATGATATTACTGCACTGATGTCCAAGTGCTCCCAAGTGTAATTCCGCCGTACATTATAGTTCTCCTTTTTATCTGCTTAGAAAATCGCCACGTTTTATTTTGTGCACCCATACTTGTGTCATATAACTACTCACGTAACCTTATTTAAATAGGGAAAACGTGGACGTGCTTTGTCGCTTCTAACTTCACCTCTGTTTGGATCCCAATGAAAGTACTGGGCTACGCTAAATGCTAACAAAATAGTGCCACACGCCAGAGTGATTGAGTGCACGCACAAAGACGAGAGAGGTATGTATTGACTGGTCTGAGATCAGGGAAAAACATAGCTCAGTATGGAAATATGGTGGCATGTTTCTTTAAGCTAATGCAGTTGTATTCTTTTATAACCAGCAGGGGGCGACTCCTCTGGTTGTATAGAAGTCTGTGAGAAAATGATCTTACTTCTCTCTTGATTTATTCCCTCAGTAAAACATTGTTTATGATCTCAGTCTCCAGTTTCCAGTCTTCTTCAATATATAATGATGTTCATTTAGTAAATTATGCTCCCATTTATAATTAAATGGATGCCAACAGGTGACGTGGCAGCGGCTATGTCCTCTTATTACATGAAAGGATATATGCAGATTTTGATTCCAGTTTGACTTTAAGGTGCACAGGCTGCTGGCTAGCTAACTGAAAATCTACTCAAAGGCCACAGCACAGTCAGAAAGATGTTGTTGTCAGAAATATTCCAATAAATATTTGTAATAACGCTTAGGAATTGTCCAACTTTCAGCAGCATTGCGATCAATTCCCAGCTGCTTCCATCTTTTATCTGCTAATGTTTATCTCTCACAGCTCCATAGCAGGCAAGAAATCACAGTGAGTCTCTGAATGCCACCACACAGGTTTAATCATTGACAGCATCATGAATGCCTTTTCGAAAACTCCCAAGGTCCCTGAGACATTTTCAACTCTTTGGACAAAAAGTTAGCAATGATACGGTGAAACAATACACAAAACAATAAGGCTTTGAAAGGTTTTTGCAGGACAGTGTTGTAGTTCATCATATCCTGAGAGATGAATGCTCAATAAAAATGTTTCGAGTGAATGTGAAACCTTGAACATATACATCTTGTTGTTTATTGTGGTCTTTTCACTCACATAAATCAATCTGTATTTCTTTGTTTTCCCATTGATATCAGTGTTGAGTACTTTTAGTGTGTGATTCATTTGCACTTACCGCTGCTGTCATCATCATCATCATCATCATCATCATCATGGAGCTGTAGGAGTCGCACTTTACGGCAGCGGATTGAAGAATACAGGAAATGAAAAGAAAGAGAGGTTTCGGTTGATGAAACGGAGAGATGTTATCCCATTATCATAAACACGAGAAAAAGAAAGCGGCAACATTTTCACAATGTCACTTTGGAAATTTCCATTTGACCTCAGACCATGATTCACTTCCCTCCTCACTTGGCTGCACAGATGCTTTATTCTCAGCCCAATTAAAAACAATTTTTGTGTTCGTCGCTGTGAAGAAACTCCAGAAATAAACTTCACAGTGTGTTTCCAGCAAAAAAAAAAAAGAATGCACAGTTATTCAGAGGTCCTCTCTGAACTGTCAGGGAGTGGTTGTAATTGCAACAGGCGCACAAGCTAGTTATTCATCGTTGGTTTCATCACAGCTGCCTCTCATGTTGTCCATTTGTTCCGACCATCGTCCATTTTAATTATGTTTCATTCATGATTTGTGGAAACCCAACATGGCTCTTGGGACGTTTATGGTTTCTTGATGTAGAGGAAGCAGCTTTTTCTTTCTCTTTCATGCTGTCTGACCTTCACCGATTTAGTGCACACCTGCAGCCACCATGGCTTTCCAGCAACGAGAGCTCAAATCATAGAAACAGAGAGGAGGAAAACAACATTCAAGCAAACCCTTTTATCAATAATAGAGAGTGAGAACAAAGAGCGTATGCCCCAAACACCCAACGGAAAGTGGCTCTTGGCACCACTAGCAGCGCCAAATGCCAGCGTTAGAATATTAAAAACTTCTCTGCCTAGAAATCCTGTAACATGGTTTCAGTGAACTGCAAACAACACAGTAATGCTAGTATGTGAGGCTTTATACTAAAGTGATGAAACAGTCCAAAGGTCAAAGGCTGTGTTCAGCAATGCTGCGTTCCAAAAAAAACTCTCTTTGTCCATGTTAATGAGATCGCTCTGTTGGCACAGTACGGGTTCGCCAAAAAAAAATAGGGGTCATTTGGCAACGGGCTGCAAAGGCCAATCAAATATTTTCAAGCACACATTCCAAGTGATTATTTTGGAATATGAAGGCCATAATTCGACTGTTTGCCCTGAAAGTGGCACCTTTGTGCCTCATAATTTGAATGGAGAGGGAAAATAAACATGATTTTGTTGACAATGACCTCTTGTAGCTCTGGGCATAATGATGTTGCATCTGCAAGGTGAAGTCTGCATCCACCTTAGAGCCCTGTTCTATACCAACAGTCAACATTCATGCATTATGAAGAGGACCAACAAACACTGCTGTCCTACCAATAAGGCTGCCAGATCAGTGAATGCTCAGTAGAAAAGTATTAAGAGCGGTTGTTTTTCCAGCTGCTAATGTTGTTCCTGTGCACAAATGACTTTTCTCTTCCTGGTTTAGCTTTGTTCGAGCTTGTGCCAAACTAGCTGCTCGGCAACAATTTATGCAAATGTATTGTTGGGCACAATTCTACCACGGAACCCTCAGTGGTGCTCTGAGAATACTGGTGCATATTGCTTGAAGGCTGCACTACAAATTTACCATTGGAAGAGATGGGAAGTAACGAAATACAAATACTCTGTTACTGTACTTAAGTAGATTTTTCTTGTATCTGTTCTTTACTTGAGTATTTATTTTTGTGATGACTTTTTTTTATTTTTACTCCCTACATTTCAACACACTTATCTGTACTTTGTACTCCTTACATTTTCAAAACTGGCTCGTTACTTCTTTCAACCACTTGGTGCCGCAGAACCCGTGGGGTTTGTCGAGGCTGGTGCCGTTGTGGTGTTGTGGATTAGCCCGTTCCACATCCAAAATAATTTTTACTTTTCACTTTTGTACTTAAGTAAATTTCAGAGCCTGTACTTTCTTACTTTTACTTAAAGGGGTAGTGCTGTTTTTTTACAAATTGGACCTTATTTCTGGAATAAAATATAAAATATTTACTCACCCATAGCAGTACCTGAACTAAAACAAAGCATGTATGCGTATGTGACAACATCACAAATAAGTATTTTAGTTCAGGCACTGTGAAGGACACATAGGTGGGCATTAAGGGTCGTTAATAAACTATGATACACAGGAAGTAGAGTCTGTTTACAGATTGAATTTTCTCAAGTTACGGACAACTCCGGACTCAAATGAGAATAGTAATAGTGTAGTTCATCTTATTAAACATCTGTTATTTGAGAAATGGTCAAGTTTGTATCATATACTGGCTGCATTTCACTGCCCCATTCACTCCTTTTAAATGGATATCATCAAATCCGAAATCGTCGGAAATACTCCACATGACTCCAAAGTGAAATGGGTGAGTAAATGACAGTACATCATCCCAGAAATAAGGTCCAATTTATAAAAAATGGCACTTCCCCTTTAAGGAATTGAATCAGTACTTCTCCTTTTACACAAGTATCTGTACTTCTAATTAAGTAAAGAATGTGAGTACCTTTGCCATCTCTGACCATTGGTACTAATAAAGAACCTTGAACCTCGAAGTCCATAGTAATTCAACATTATATTATGAACAAGCAACACATTGTCTCGACCAGGCACTGGGGTACTTTGCAGGCCAAGTACACAACATGTCCAACAAATAATGATCAGTAGCCTGTGTTTTACAGTCTGTGTTTGCACAGTGAAAATAATCTAGAGGCTCTAGTTTGAGCCTCTTTATCTCCGTCTCTTTCTTTCACTGCCCCTTGAGGAAAGTTTTTGAATTGTGATATTGAGCCGTTTAAATAAAACTGACAGTTCCAGACAGGGGAAAAAAAAATAAGAATCTCCTCCTAATTAATTCAGCTCCATTATATTTATTTGACTTTTATTTTGAATGCAGAATATGTTACCAGAAAAAAAAGTCCCTACACACTCGTAATTGTTTTATCGGCTGCATCAGCTTGGTATATGAAAGAAAAAGGATTTGCTACAGAATGTGCTTATCTAACACACACACACACACACACACACACACACACAGGGTTGTATTCTCCAAAGCCAGCTGCATAGGAATGAGGCTGTCTAAGCAGGCAATTAGATTTGCTCCTTGCAGTTTTGAGGCAGTGTTTTCAGTGTTTCCAGTCAACAGTTTTCATCTTTGTCATAAAATATGCAAAGGCAGAGCTATTGTGGTTCCTCAGTGGACAACTTCTGTGCATGTGTGAGGAGGAAGCAGGTAAGGTAATGACTCTTTCCCTTTTTGCTGAAGATGCCCAAGTGGCTCTCTCCACTCCATATGTCAGCACATTTAATGGACTCCAGTGTTACTCCTAAAGCAACGAAAAGTACCAAAAGATGCCAAATGGGAGAAAACAGTGTCAGAGGGAGTGAAGGGAGATTCCCCAGGCCTGCAAGCTCCCCATTACTATTTCATGATTATTATTGCCTGAATATTTAGTTGTGGACCATACAATATAATGATGATAATGCACTCTAAAATGTTAGTGCCATATAGAGGTAATGCACTTTAACTAAACTAAGCCCAAGATGTGTTTCTGTATATGTGGATCGTAATCCACCTCCACCCACGTAGTAATCACAGGCATAATTTCTTCAGTATTTTTGTGACATCGCTAGTTGTCGTGTAATTTGAATCCTGTCCTTGTACTTTAAAATGGATCTCTGGTTTAGTTTTTTTCTGTATAAGGGTGCGTGTGCAGCGCTGCTGCCTTTTTTTTCACAGCATAGTGTGAAAAAATAAGTCAAAAATGGTTTTGCTAATGCGATGGATGGAAATTTGCAAACAGACAGGAATATAGGAACCAAAATAATGGCAAAAGATATTAAACCCATCTGAAAAGCAAGACCTCGAAAAAGCTCATCAAACCTTTTTGTAGTAAATTGGCAACGTTGAAAGTAGAAGAAGCCAATCAGAGGTAGATGGAAAGATAATGAGCCCGAACAATGGCATGGCCATGTTCAATGCTAGCAAGGAAGAAGAGTGTTTGGCTAAAATGCAGAAGAATGAAGATGACGTTGGAACAAACAGATTTTTCAGGTTTCTTGGTTCAGTGATGAGGCTTTGCTGGATAACATCAGAGACAACTGTGTGTTCTCTGCCCTGCTGGTTCTCTGTTGATAAGAAGCATTATTTCATTGTTACTTTATGTGTTGAACATGGCGCTGTGGCGTCCTACATTACGTTATGCTTTGGTGTTAAACATATCCTAACGTCTGTGTAACGGTTAAGCTCCTGAGGACGACAATTCCTGTTGTTAGGTACGCAAATGTTTCCTAGTCTAAAGTAGGATTTTTTCACCACACATTTTGTCCTGTTGTGAAATCAATAACATTAACAATGGCTCTGTCCTAATTCCCACCAGACTATGCACAATAGCAGGGCCCTGGCTGGAATGCCTTTAATGTAATTAGTGACACCTTGGCTGTGTGTCTCCTCACATTATTGATCCATGCCATTTCCAATTCTAAATACTGTACGGATTTAATTTAATCTGAATACTGCTTTTAAAAAAGTGGACCAATTCCACAAAGTTCATTAACTCTTTGAGTGCCACTGACGTGTTTGCACGTCATGTGGCTCAAGAGGGCGCTCTCACGCAGCCTGTGAGTATTACTGGGGCTTCTGGGAGATGTATTCGGAACATAAAGAGGTGGTATACGCCACAGAGATCAAAGCAGGAAGTGGAGACGATCACGTTTAGAGAGCAAAACAAATCTGGACAAAAAGTGTTGATTTTGGTGAAAGTGGCCTCTACTCTACCTCTGATAAAACAAGAACGGAACAAGGTAAAAACACATGTTTTTTTCATGATGAAATAGAGAGGCTCTTCTTTCATTTGAACTATTCAAAAACACTATACATAGTTTAAAATATTCTGTGCACAAGGCACTTTCTGTTTTATTAAAGGGCTGGCACTCAAAAGAGTTAAAAGTAAAGTAAGTTAAAGGAAAATAATCTTTTAATTTTATTTTCATTCTGTATTTTGGTATAATTCCATAGAAAATGCAACTTTTTCTCCAGCTACCTTTGCACTACACTTTTTAATATCAGTGTCATTAAAATAAATATAGATATTGACACAGTATGAGGAGTATGACTTGCTTTTCTCTAAGACAGAGGCAACAAAAACCTGAAAAGTCTCCCCTCTTTTATCAAACAGTGCTCATACTCAGGGCTATCTTTTTCACAAGGACAGCAGTATTATTTTGGGTAGAAGATCTGTACTGTGTCACAGTTCCAGCAGTAACAACCTCTGAAGCTCAGACAATGACTGTTTGTTTGCAGACTCCACACCGACGCTGGAATTTTGCTGATATTTAGCAAATATTTATGAACTTCTAGGATTCTGCATCAATCAGCGTGAGAAGAGAAGAATGTGGTGTAGTTAATCACAGATAACATAATTTTGACTGTAATATCCAGGATTTGGAGAATATAGGTGAGTTTACTGTATGTCTCTTGAGGTCTATAGGAGCCACAACACAAGTGAAACCTGATTGTCTCTAGAGCCTCCTGTGTTTTAACACTCATTTCAACGCCACATTAGTTTGGTGCCTAGATGGAGAACAGAGAATAATGCCACATATTTATGCTGTATGATCTTTTCACACTCCTGAAACTGCCAAATCATTGTGGTAAGCTTTTAGACACAGGTGGTAGCCTTAACCAAATTTTTCATTGCTGTCTCTTGGATTTAATACAGTTTGCGTTGTACAAAATAGTAACTTGAACACTTTATTTTTTGTCAATTTCAGGGCATGTTTAACTTGTTGAGTGCCAGCCATTTTATAAAGCAGAAATTGCCTTGTGCCAGCCTTTTTGTCCATTTTGAGTCATATTTCAAGACACACAGAATATTTTGTACTATGTCTCTGAAAACACAGAGTAGCTCAAATGAAAGAAGAGACTCTCTATTTCATCATGAAAAAACTGTTTGTTTTTACCGTGTTCTGTTCTTGTTTTATCAGAGGTAGGTTCGAGACTAGTTTCACCAGAAAACGCCAGCCTGCCAAGCCAGACTATGACATGAAATGTATAGTCTGGGGGCAGTCTGTAGGCAGAGTTGAAACCTGTGGGTGGGACCAACCGTTGGCGTTCAAACTGCCTCTGCACGACCAATCAGAACAACAGACAGTGTGACTCTACCAGCCGAGCCAGCTGGTATATTAGACTTTTGCCATAGCCGGTTGGCAAAACGGCAAATACATCCTTCTTTAAATGGGATGACTTGAGTGCATCTTTCTGCTCAACTTTCAAAGAAAAGCCCAAGTCTAACTCTTACAAAATCAATAACAAAGCCGATTCAAACAACCGCTGTTCGTTAGCCACAGCCATCTTCATTGGTTCGCTATCTTGCTACGCCCACCCCATCGACTCGCTATGCAGATCGAGCGTCCTGTTTTGGTCCAACAGACTCCTTGCCAGAGCCAGGATTAGCCCCTATGGTGCACCCCTAGGCAACAATATTTGTTGCTAGGGTGCGTCTAGATTTCTACAAAAACGCCACTTTTTGTCAGAATCCGTCCGTTTTGCGCTCTAATCGCAATAGTCTCCACTTCTTACTTTGATCTCCGTAGCGTATACAAGGTGTACGCCACGGAAACTACATCTCCCAGAAGCCCCAAAATTACTCTTGCGAGAGACCACAATCGGTGACCCGCTGCTGAAAAATACATTTTAACGTATTATTACGTCAATGGCATTCAAGTGTCGGATTTTAAATGACTTTGAAATATGTCAATGGCACTCAATGAGTTTATTTGATTCATGAGCATTGCTTTCTTAATTGTTCTTGCTGATAATGGTTGCATTTTGCTTCCAAATTCTTGATCTCACATGCTATTCTGTGGTGTCATTGTTCTGTCGCCTCTAGCACCATTCCATATTTATAGAGATGTGGAGCACTGGACATGCTAACGTGTTTTTTTGTTGTTTATAAGAGGTGCTTGTGCTTTCTGTGCATGCTGCACTGTGGGTGAACATCATGCAGTGAATACTTAGAGGGGCCAGTCTTGTTTTCGCAGCAGCAGTGAATGCAGCAGCTTTTGGCTCTGCTTTATCACTGAAGGCTGACGAATACCCGCTGTGCGAGATTTAGCCTTAATTCCTCAGGAGGCACCTTTATTCTCCTCTGTAAGCCAGGCAGGGACACAGCATTATATTTCAAGTGCCATTCTGCCAGACATGTTGAAGGCAGTACTAGACATGGAAAGCATCATTTCCCACTAATTGGACATGTTGTAAACCTTCTTCGTTGATGTGAACTTTTACACTTGACATATTGTTTAAAATTTGTCTTATGGTTTGTTGCTGTAAATGTTATTTTCATCTCAGATGCAGAAGTACATTTTCTCTTGGATGCCACTTTGAACCACTTGAAGTTGTTCCAGGGTAACATTAATACATCGCAGCCAACTGTTATATTCTCTCCTTTCTGAAACTCGTGCAGCCTCTTTGACAGCTCTGCTCTAGGTGTTCAGAGAGACACTTAACAAAAGTTCCAGTTCTAAAAAAAGATCTCCCAAAAGACAGGTGGTTTAGTTGGGTTGCTTACGATTTGAAGTTAAAGGGTTTTGCTCATTTTATTAGTGCTGAACACAAACAATAATTTAAAGCTAGTGCAATTTAAATATATGTTGTTTTCTGGCAGTTGGGATTCTAGTAGGGCTGGAAACCAAACATCAACGCTTTTTTTGCACCGACCGCAAAGCTCCGATCCTATTAAAAAAAAAATCAAAATATCAAAAATTAAATAATTTTTCGGTGCCAAATTCCGATACCCAAGTATCTGTGAGCCAGACGGCACTAGAGAGACATGAGGTCCCCTTCAGACTCATAGTAACACCAATCCATCCCCCCACTTTCCCAGTATAAGGAGACAAACATTGCTGGTAAAACAGAGGATTAATGTCACTGCAGCAGCATTGGGAGCTCGACGTGTGTGTTTGGCTTCATGGTGCATTCAGGTTGTACATGAATGTTGGAATTTCCAAGCTCCAACTCAGAATTTAAATCAGAACTCATGCTATCTGCTACTGACATAAACAGTACCTACATGTTTTGTTGTACGTCTGTAAGGCTGGAAGAGCTGGGAGCGCTAAACTTTGAGCTTATGTTGATCTGAGCTCCAAGTTCTGACTTCCAGTGAACACACCATAAGGCAAACTCTCACTCCCCACAGTCCTAAAGAGGAACCTGTAGCAGCCTGCGACTGTTGATCATCATCAGAGGATTGTCGAGTATGTCTACCATGATAAAACCCAAATTACACACAAAAAAAGCATCGTTTTGGAACTGGTGTCGAAATTGTTGTTGTTGTTGTTGTTGTGACAGCCACACCAGTAAGGTGGTGTAAAAAGCTGTGGGTCATATTGATGAGGGAAGCACAGTATCACGCTGCACTTGGTTGTACACATGAAAAATAACAGACTAGAGCTGAAAAGAAGCTGCTCAACCATCTGACATGCACTTCTGAAAACTCATACAGGCAGCTTAACGGCTTTTGCACACCGACTTTGTAATTTCAGTCTGAAATTGTTGCATGTCTATCTGAGACATTTGTCCGTCATTAAAGTTTTCGGGGACATTTTCAGCTTTTTTTTTTTTTTTATCTGTCAACAGTGAAATAAGGCTGACTGCGTTGTGAGTGATTCACTTCATCTCCCAGCACAAAGCAGTTCATGATGAAGAAATAAAAGAATACCTAAAATATGGAATTCAAAGATGGATTGTGGCTTGTGATTGCAGAACAGCATGTGATGGCTGCAAAACAAAGGACGTAGGAAAAATTAGACAGTGGTGATTGTGCTCCAGGCAGCTAAATGATAGCTTTTTGCTAATGTCATTCATTCATTAGCCCTGTTTCGGACTAGTGCTGTCCATCCAGCTCACATTATGTCTCATATTGTAAATGAACAAAATAATAAAACACATCAGACTCAATGTGCAAGGTTTCTGTACATAGTTATATTTGTAAGGACTTGGATGCACAAAGACCTTAGAGTCTAGAGTCCTGCTGGTGGCTTTCTGAAGGTGATGTTGGCATGCTAGCAATGATAATGCTAATGTGCAGGATGATACTCAGCAGATCCCATGAATGCCTGAGTTGATGGGAATTCCTCCAGTAGCTTTCCAGCCATCTCACTAGAAAATGAATGTTACTATCGTTTGGACAAATCTATTGGGCACCATGGGCTGTACAAAACATTTTATATCAATTATATTATTTCACATTAATCAAGGAAATACAAGAAGAATATTAGGATATTAGTCAACAGTTTCAGTGCAATTAGTTTTATTTGCATTAAGACTACAGAGTTTTACAGGTGGTGTATGTGAGCTCCTCTCATTCATGCTGCCTGGATGTGACAGTTTATCAATACTGGGTGATTTTTTTTTATTTTTTTTTTCAATATCCATGTTTCTTGCGGTGACATTTTTTTGCCTCAGACTTCTTCAGCCTGGTTATTTCCTTCAGTCCATCCTCTCGCCGGGCACGCTCAGTTTGAGAGACACAGTTTTACATGATCTGTGTCCCAAATCAGAGCCGCCTTCTTTGAAGTCTGCATTTCCTCAGTGTCGATATTTGAACCGGCTGAGTTTTATTTCAAAGTCTCATTCAAATGTGGCCAAGAGCTGTTCCCTCAGACACAACTACTGTTTTGACTTTCAGTGTCCCACAATCCATTCAGTGGGACCAAATCCTTCTTACCAGCAGTCTTTAGTTTAAGTAGTCATTTAATCAGGTATCGTGAAGCTGGGTCCTGCTCCTATATTTACCGTTTTGTTGTCTATTTGAGGACAAATTGCTTTATACCTTTTAGCCTTCCATCTTGAGCAGAACACAACATTATTATCTGTTACCTGTGAAGCCAGTGTCTCATTTATCAGGCTTAATGGACTGTCTGATTGTCCTCAGAATGCTACATCTTCATAGACTACACTCAAGTGGATGTTCCTTAAATTTATCAGGACATAGCAATCTGTCACTGGTGTATAACACATCCAATGCTTGGTACATGTTTCTATTTGTGGCTCAGAAAGAACGACACGCATTGTGAAAATACAAATATTCAGGCTTTACTGTATATACTTATAGTATCTGTGCAAAGCTCTGTACTGTCATAAAGTTATTATTATTAATATGAAGTAAGCAGTAAGCTGTATGAAGGAAAAGGCAATAGGAAATATAAATTGTTGTTCATGCACAACAAAGATGACACATCCAGTCTTGCTCATGTGCTAACGTTATGAAATGTATACTTCTTTACAGCGTGCACAATCATTTTGCTGGAACCAAGTCTGTACACTGTGCAGACTGCTGTCACTTTACGGCAGAACTGCAGCTTCTGGTAAATGATCTATTTATTTGTTTGTTCAGAAAAAGTGGATTGCCTGTTCAGCGAGCATGGACAGTACATGCAAACTGAATATTTCTGTGCAGCTGGCCACAGATTAGCTTGCATATTACCTGTTAAAAAACACATTGCAGAATCTACTTTGTGTTTAAAAGCCCCAAAAAGAATACATGATTTTAAGCTATAATGGTATGTGGGATAAAACATTTGTGTCCTTGAAGCAATACTTTAACCCCGAAATGATCATTTGTATATCAATTATACAACCTGTGTTACCTTGATATCTTCCCCAAAACAGGGAAAATGTTGAATTGAAATGTGTAAAATCACAAGGCAATAAATCGACTTACATAGGTTTAGGGAAATATTGTAGTTAAAGGGTTAAAATAACTAAAGAATGGAACTTATTTGACAAATAAGTTCAAGAATGGTATGAAAACTGCATAAAAATGTAACAGACCTGCACAACTCCAGTGAGTCTAAAAGTGTAAGCTAAATCTCATTTATTTTTTCTCATTATAATTTAATTATAAGACTTTTCTCCATTTTTGTATCCTTCACTCACGGTGGAGGCATGTCAGACGTCTGGATTTAGCTCCACAGTTTATTAAAAACCCATTATGGGAGCTGAGGTTGAGCTTTTCATTTTTTTTTAAAATTCAGAAAAAAAACCCTTATAAAATATTAGCCATACCACACATTCAGAAGGCTTGGTGAGGTGTCCTTATTTGCCTTAATTTCATGGCTGTACTTTAATAGCACACTGAACAATGTTCCACAGGATTTTGTTCCCTGACAGTTAAAAAAAAAAAAAAGAAAAATCTGGGGGAAATTGAGCAGTAAGTATTGGTTTATTATTAAATCAGTCATGTGAAATGCTGCTGAAACAATGGTGTCATCCAAAGGAGCCCACTAGTGAATTAAAGGGACGGCAACATCTGTGCCGTCAGATAGTCATGGCTGCCAATAATATTTACACGCAGCATTCATATCTTCAGTTCATATTGTTCTAAAGCCAACAATGTGAAAAGCTGATGAAGCTGCTCTCATGCAAAAGTCCTCAGTTTGTCACTTCAGCATCGCTGCCAACAGTGTTTTCACTCCCCCGTTTTTTTTTTTCTGAGGGCTCTTCTCCAGTTTAATCAAACACTGCCTCATGGTCGGGGATTTTTAAAGCTCTCGTCACTGAGCAATGTTAGCACGCATTTTGTTTCAGTTCACACATATCCCGCTGAGGCAGCAAATCTTTGCTGCTTTGATGGATCCCCCCCCCGTCACTTTGTGATTTGCAATCCACTAACACTTGTAAGACAAGCTTCAATACATGCCCTCTAAATATAGCTAATTCCTCTGCTAAAACACACTCAGCTGAAATGCATTACAGACACATTGTATTGTAAGAAGCGTTTTTGTACCTCGTCCTTAAGACCATATTGTAGCTTGTAATGGCGGACCGGCCAGGCTCCATTGATTCGCCTCCTACTCTGACACATGAAAGGGACATTTATATCAACCACAGGCAAAGTAGAGAATGATTGAATGGTATAAGAGGGATTATCATCCCAAACAAAGCTGTGCATTCCTTCGGTGTTTTTTTTTTTTTGTTTTTTTTTCCCATCTATTCTGCCTCTTTCCTTTCCTGTTGTTCATGAGGCATTTTTATCAATGGCAATGTGGAAAAAAAACAATAAAAAAAAAGAGTCATGTTGATATTTTCCAGTAAAAGACCACAACCAACTATGTGTTTTACATTGCATTGTTGATCTGTTTATTTCATACATCTCACTGTATGTGTCATCCACTGTTTTCCATCCATACTATTTAAAGCTGTTACAGCCTCCCCAATGTCACTCCACATCCCCCTAAATATTAACAAAACAAAAATTAACAAAACAAAATTCAATCTTAAATGTTTTGTAAAAGGTTAGATAAGGTGGAATCTTCTATTAATCCTAAATGAAATATCAAAAATGCATTTTGTAGCAAACAATATCAGTGATTTTATTTGAAAATCAATTTCATACCATTTTGATAGTTGACTAATTTATCAAGCAAAAATTTTACATCTTTTCAAAGATATAAGCTTTTCATTATTTTACTGTCTTACTTTACCTTACCTTTGTCACACAACTTGAGCACTGAACTTACTAGTTCGACTAGCAACGTAAGCAACAAGTCTAATTATTCAAACCTAAGTCACAATCTTTGCCTAAACCTAACCTAGTAGTTTTGTTCCTTAAATGTGAATTATTTTGTTTTAGGTGCACTTTGGCCTGTCTTAAGAACAGTAGTGAAAACCCTTTATAATTCCCATTCAGTCAACTGATAACATTCAGAATCACTGGAGGGACATAGTGCAGAACTTTGCTGTGGCTGATGAGCTGAGTAACATCATGATCAAGCTCATAATATGATGATAAATCAAACAGAGGAGGTGTAAAATAATACAGTAAGCTGTCATGATACACTAACACTGTACACAGCTCCTAAAGCATTTTATATATATATATTATCATTATTATCCTGTAAACTATTCAGAAAAATGGACTGATGCTGAAATATTTCAGTTTAAATCAGCAAAATATAGTTTAAAACTATAGAGCATTATTATTGTTTACTCCTAATTGTTTCAATATTTTTACATCCAGAGATGAAGTACTTGTGTTCCCATGGAAACAACCACCAGCCACCATATAGGACACTGCTACTGAGTCAAAAGTGCATTTCCATTCATCTGTGACAACAAAATGTCTCCAGTATATAAACGTGAAAGAGATAAAGTAGCTACTTAGCGTTGGTTGTGTTAAAAAAAAATGTTCAATAATCTAAAGTTTTGATCTTGTACTTCAAGGAGTAAGTTAAAAATGCTGTATGCTGTGCTCAGTCATAGAGTACTCATGTGACACTGCTGTGAGGAAACTTATATATTTGCTCAGACTCACATATCCAGCTTGAGCTCCACATTATTCTATCAGTTCTCAATATCCACTTTGAGAGATTCCCCCTGCAATGCGAACCTTGCAGTTTTTTAATCCATGGCTCAAGCTGAGCTACGATTCTCTCAAACTACATTTCCCCAAAGACTTCTGAGGAGGAAACTCATTCCTCCAGGAAAAACTCATTCAGTTCATTGTGTACACTTCTGCAGCCATGTCTACTGGGGAGTCTTATCCGCCTTCATTTTCTATGAAGACGTTCTTCTTTTCGTAAAGTTCCAGGATCTATAATATCATATTCTTGTCGGTTCAGTAAATGATGAATGCTAAAGCTTTTCTGTAACTCTTTGAGTGCCATTGGGGAATATATACGTCAAAGTGGTTTTTCGGCAGCTGGCACAAGAGGACGCTCTCACGCAGCCTGTGAGTAATGTTGGGGCTTCTGGGAGATGTAGTCAGAACATAAAGGGACGGCATACGCCACAGAAAGCAAAGCAGGAAGTAGAGATGATCGTGATTAGAGAGCAAAACAAACAGAATCTGGAAAAAAAAAGTGTTTTTTTTCTGGTGAAAGTGGCCTCTACTCTAACTATGATAAAACAAGACTGGAACAAGGTAAAAGCAAACCTTTTATTTCATGATGAAATAGAGTCTCTTCTTTCATTTGAGCTATTCTGTTTTCAGAGACATAGTACAAAATATTTTTTGCATCATGGCCAAAAAGGCTGACACAAGGCACTTCCTGTTTTATAAAACAGCTGGCACTCAATGAGTTAATATACAAGACGGTTAAGTTGTTTTTTGGCATCCATCTCCATTAACTTGTATCTCAATGACTGTTGAAGGAAACTTTTATTCTCTGATGTGTTTCAACACTGAATCCAACAGCAGCTTCATTTTTACTTCTGCCTGCCTTTTCTCTTGAGGACAAGTTTCCTCTCCATTTGTCCAGAACCTTTTTTTTGTTCTCATTGTCAGTGTACATTTTATTTTCTTATGTGTGAATCCAACAGCGGGTTCAACTTTCTTGAACCCAGATGGGGATTCTGGAACGGAGGCAGACAGCGAGCCTCAGCTGGCCTTTTACACCGACCCAAACCGCAGCCGCCGCCGGAGTCGAGGTATGAGAAATGGTAACGCCAACAGCGCGTGGGGCTCAGGGGGTAAGGAGGACTCATACACCTAACAGACAGTTTATCCCGCCGTCTGATGGTTTTCCCATCGCCATGACGCATGACAAGTAACCTTTACCGTGCATTAAACAGATGGATGGCTCCAGTGTTGTGTGTGTGTGCTCATGATTTTGACTCCTAAAGGAATAAACATGGAATCTGTGTGTGTGTGGTTGTTAGCATGTGATGCTGATCTCAGTGCATCTGCATACTATCTTGTTGACTGAAATCAAACAAGACCACGAGATCAGAGGTTGTCAGTGACAGATATTCTGGTATGGATCTGCATCTTGCGTTGTGAAAAACACAATATTTTTGAAATAATATTACACACAAAATATTATTTCTAAGGAGGAGTCTGCAAATATGTCGAAAATGATGTGGTGTAGCACGCTTTATTTGTCAGCATGCCATGTCCTTGCGGCTTTGATGTACAGTAATGGGGTGTGGAAGAGAGACATCAGGTAAAATAAATAAAGAGACAATGCCCTGGAATTAATAGCTGCTGTCAGAAGGCGTTACAAGCCTTCAAAACGCCTCGGAGCCAATTAATCCTCCGTCATGTGCACAGGTGTCACAAACATGGCGATGCCTCCAGAAGTGCAGTCAACACCTTTAATTAGAGCGAGGTTTAAGAATAGAATAAAGTGGCTGCAACACTATCCAAACTATGTTGTTTACATCCAGAGGAAAGGACTGACTCGTGAGGCGTGGCTGAAGTATTTCCTCATCCTGACGAATGATGAGAATATGGCAATAGCCAAATGACTACTGAGGATAAGTCTTACAATGTCATAAAAATAAACTTGTGAAATCATGCCTCACATGCATACATGTTTTTTCTGTTAAATCCAGTCTTGATTGAATAAATCTAGATTTATACATAATACGTTCACTTTCTGCTTTGGCTTTTGTTTAAAGGATCACCTTGGGCAGATTTTCAATGACAATGTACATTTAAAATGTAATCTAGAGTTCTGCTTGTGAGAGAAAAGTGGCTTTATTCAAGGTCACTGATTTTTTGTGTGTGTGTGTGTGTGCGCATGCACGTGTGGGTCGTGTTTAACACTTCCTGTGTTGCACTCTGGAGTGAAAGAGATAAGGGAGGCGTTCTCGCTCTGGCAGAGAGGGAGCACAGAGGAAAGAGGGGAGGCTGCAAAACAACCTCTGAACCACTTTTATTCAGGCCCATGTCTTTTTTCCCCCCTAAACCCCTTCAAAGGTAAATCCTATTTCTGTGCCTGGTCTAAACCTTCCAAAGGCTCTAGGTTTGTCATCCAAAGGTCCTTTTCATGGGCTTTAAGCCCATTTTTTTGGCTTGTTTGTAAAATAAGTCCCCCTTGTAAGCAGTGTTTGTATATGTTTGTGTCGCTGTGTGCTTATGGTATGAATTGGGGGGGGGGTTGTGGTGGAGCTGCTTCACTTATCTCTGTTGTTTGTTGTTACCACCCCCCGGTCCCTGCCTGTGCATTTGTTTCCAGCAGCAGGTTCCCCGCGGAGCCCCATCAATAAGACCACCCTGACTTTGATCAGTGTCATCAGCTGCGTGATCGGCCTGGTTTACTCCTCTCACATGTCCTGCAGCCTCTCGGTCCGGGTGATCTTACATGTGCCGGAGCACCTCATCGCTGACGGTAAGGTTTCACATGGTGGATGGAGCCACACACACACTTCTATGGGCCTTCAAAGCCCCGGGGGGTTGAGCTGGCATTTTTCTGCCTCTCTCCTGGGAGTTCAGCTCATTATTTCTCTCAAACAGAGCGCCTGTGCTTTGCAGTGGAGCTGCCGCTTCGCTTCGCTCTCTCAAAGACAAAGGTAAATGCCAGGTTGACTACCTCCCCCCCCATGTTTTCCATGTGAGACCACACAACAGATGTGCCCTCAAAGCATCGCAGCACATTGAGGCCAGGTCGTAGTGACCACCCGCCGTAAACCCTCCATCACGCTTCCCCTTGTACTTTCTGATATGTTGAACCACCTCACTGATGAATTTCTACGTAGCACCTGCTAAAAAACCAAAAAAAAAACACCGCAGGGGCCAAGCACTGGCTCCTGGTTGCTCATTGGCATTTTTCAGCTGTCACAGGAGTGAGCCGGCAGTCCAGATGTATTATAGACTCTGACTAGACTTTCCCATCTATCATCTGGGGGTCTGATTTGATTCGGAGCGCTGCTGCTTTCCGGTGGTATGCACTGGTCTGCCAGGGAGATATTAAAATTCCAGGGAGGGAACTTTGAAAGGAGAGATGAAAGATGGCAAATTCGCCTGTTGAATTACAAAACTGGGATCGATTTACAATGTTTCCATAAATGTCTCCACAATCTCATCAGACCTGATTTGATGTCGCGGTGAATCGGATGGAAATCTGGATTCTACCATCGGGGGAAAGAAGCTATTAATGCCAACAGCTGCGCATGTGTTTGCCTTCAAATGCTGTGAAGAAAAGCACAGAAATATAGTAACAGAGGGAGACAGACTTAAATATTCCTCTTATCTTTACACCGAATGAAGACACCGTTCTTGGTCAGATTGAGTCGTGTTTTCCTGTTGCTTTGCTCTCACCAGATAAGTTACCACAAACAAAAACTACAATCTTCCAAAGTTATGCTTTCAACTTCCTGCAACAAATCCAGTCATGATGCAAAAAAAAAAACAACAAAAAAAAACAACAAGATATCGCTTGATCCATGACTGCCAAAGACATGAAATACTGTCGGGCATAAAATGTGCCATAAAAACAGAAACATTGCTGATTGGTGTCGTAAGTTTAAAAGTTTTTATGAGGGATTTTACGACTCTCCACAATTAGACAAACAAGAGAAGTCTGGCTATTTGCAGTGTGTGCTCTATTTTAAAGTGATCATCAAAGGGGTGGTGCGAACTAGGGCACACAGAGCCTGCCAAGAAGTCATTAAATATGCTTGGGTTAGCAAATGCCCAGTGCATCCCATGTTTGTAAAGGGGCAGCGCTTTGGTCACTGAGTGTATAGCTGCTAATTTCCACACAGCAGATAACTCTGTGAGGACACCTGCTGTGTCAGGTGTCCAGGGGCCTCTGTACCCTTTTTTTTTTTGCTACATCGTGTTTTTTAAACCTGAGTTTTTCCCGTCAGTTACTAACTTCAGGAAATATTTCACAGATGAACTGAGTCCTGCTTGGATCTCTTCAGTGAAGTATTTATGCTGCGTTCGTATTGTCCTCTTTAGTCATACGGACTCCGAGTCGTAAATTTTAACTGAAACGCCCCTGGAAGTCGGATTTCCGACTCATAAACTCGCAAAGTCTTCACCAATACAGACTTGACCACAACGTCATAATCCAAGATGGCAGCGCCCTGGATTAGCACCGTGTAGCATTATACGTTACAGCCTACAGTAGAGTCAAACTGGCTGTTCTCTTTAATTTCAGATTCACCTAGAAATGGGGACCAATGAAAATCTAGCATTTCAAATGGCTTGATTGAGGCGTGTTTAAGTCAGTGACGCACTAGTTCTTTGGATCAAGCAGTTTTCGTTGCTACGAATATGTCAGAGGAAAGTGGTCTGATTAGTTGAAGCGTCGTCCAGTTGCACACAGAAGCATTTGATAGACGTGGATTAAGCCCGCCCTCAGAACTCGGTTTACAAGGCAGCTTGGCCAGACAGTAGTCGCGATAGCCAGGCTAAAGTCAAACCTTTTTCCTACACATAATTACGCAAGAGAAGAAACACACACCCTCCTTGTCGTCTTTGTGCCGATTAATTGTGTTTGAGGACCTCGTATTGCTGCATTAGCTTTCTGTATTCCGACAGAGCAAGCACAACAAACTTTTCATTTGAGGGGTCCATCTTGGTTTACTCAAACGCCATCAACTAGGGTGTGACGTCATTCCCAGATTCAACTCCCGACTTCCGATACAACACCAACTGCTGCAAGCTGCAAATATGCAAAGAAAAGTGTTATATATAATTTTATGTTGAAGTTAATGGTCCTTCTAGATAATTAGATTCAGTCCTTGTTTCCTTTTCCCCAGTTGAAGTATTGTAGAATTACACCTACAATTAATGGTCGCTTTTCCCTGTTAAGATTGCTCTTAAGAGGTAAGAGCGCTGTGAAGAAGGTCTAATTCCATTTTCAGGACAAAAAAAAATTTACAACTAAGTAAGAAGTAGTCTTGGTTAGAAAATCATGAGGAAATGAGGTATTATATTCTAACTAGGGTTGTCGAAGTTACAATAGAATAGTTATAAACACGTTTTTCTTTCATGGGAGCCCTAAGAGCATTCCTAAGGAGCTCTTAGCATGAAGGGCTTCTCAACTGAATCTGGGAAAACCAATATCAGCTGCTCAACTGTAATTTGCAGTTTAAAAACACACCATGATGCAGAATCTCAAAGTTGTGCTTGAGTACAGCCCAAATGTCACATGAAATTCTTAAACTAAATGCCAAAGATTGATGCATTTAACTTAAAATCTACACAGCAGTCTCAATTACTTTTTTTCATATTCACCTGCATTTATATTTGTATGTAAACAGTGACAGTAAATAATGTGCAGCTAAATAAAAATTAAGTTGAATCTCAAAATAAAATTAAATAAATTTAGAGATTTATGCAGAAAAAAATATTCATCTGTTAAGTTTTTGTAGCAGATTTTGAAAGTGGACATTTTTCTCCTTAAGGGCACAGGAGGGTAGTAAATTGTGATGATGATGCATCAAAGGCAATATTTTTGGCTAATCTTTGATGCAAGACTAACTGATTTAAAAAAAAAAACAAAACAGACATTCAAAATTAGTTTTATGGAAAATAACTTATTTTTTTTGTATTTTTTCTTCTAAAAATGACAGTGACATCCAGTGATCAAACTGGCATTTAAAGGGTTATAATTCTCAAAGTGATTGAATGTTTTGTATTTTTGAGCAGTGCTGTAGTTCTTTAAAACATTTATGCAGAACAAATGAGAAAAAAATATTAATTAGTTAAGTTTTTAATAGCAGTTTTTGTAATTGGACATTTTTGTCCTAAAGGGTGCAAGAGGGTAGTAATTTAAGCTGATGCCTGAGGGTTAATTTAGAGGCACCTTGTATGGGCAATTAAGATATCTACAGTATTAACCTGGGCCCTGTTTTCCCATTGTTTTTGTGCCAAACTGGCTAATGTTGACATTTCATCTAAAAATGCTTGTTTTTACCATGACGGGCTCTGATAGTCTGACTGAGTCTCCCTCAAGGACATTTCCTTGTGTATGAATCCGATGGGTGCCTGTATTTATTGTACCCAGAGTGTACGGGTATTCATGAGACTCCTCCTTGAGCGGTACTTAGACCCAATAAGGTCAAGAGAAAGGTGAATTATAGGATTAATTTCACAGCATTCTCCCTCAATACTTGAACAATTTTGAAAAAAAATCTGTCTCCATTAGACATGTGTGGAAATAAAGTGCAGGTTGAAAAATACTGGTTTCCCTTTAAAGCCAGCTGTTTGCAGATGCAGAGGATGTGTTAACCCGACACTGGAATGTGACACTAATCCAATCGCGCTGCTTTATTGATGTCACAAGTGGCACTAATAATACACATGATAAGATCAGGGTAGAGGAGTGAAGTCTGAGTGCAGCTTCCTGGAGAGTTGAGCAGAAAACAGCTCTGGAACTGTTAATTAGTGTTATCTTTGATTCGCTTTGTTTATTTCAGGAGAAACTGCAGGACAGCGTGAAAAGTTTCTGAGACAGAGCAGTAAATTTCTCCCCAAGAGCCTCAACTTTAACCACGTTACCATCCAGTTACAGTCACCAGGGCATGTAGCCAATTTAATCTGTGTGTACAGTCACCTTAAACATAATTGAATTAAATGTGCACTGTATGTAATGTCATTGGCTCAGCAAGAAATACATGGAGAGGAAAGAAGCCCGATAAAACCCTCCACCGGTGGAAAGGACAAGAAAGGCACAAACACACGTTTATCACACTGTGTGAACCTTCACCATGTTTATCCTCCCACATTTTAATCCAAACACCATGGGACATGCGTACACAAAACCCAAACCTCTATTTTCTTCACTGCTGTGTTTGACTGCCTGTGGTTACTGATAATAACCAGAACAAGTGTTACTCTCGCTCTTACAGGTATGGCTTAGTACAGTTTGAATATTTGAAGCTTTTCATTTTTTTTCTCCCTGTCAAGGTTCGTTATCTTGGCTGGATCCCAGCTCTTACTTTTATGATTGTAAAGCATCATAATTTTTTTTCAAATAGCGTAGTAGGAGGTTGTTTGAGGATTTTAATGCAGGAACATTTAAATCTTCAAGTATTTATTTTCTGCTTATATCAAACTATTTTCAAGGTTTTTTCTCACCTCTTAAGCATCTTTCAGTTTCAAGCAATCACCTGCCTGTTGTCTTTCAATAACCTGAATATTATAAATATATGGTATTTTAGAATTGTTTGTCCTTTTTATGCTTTTCAAAGTTTAATGAATATAAAAAAATGAGAAAACTCATGGGATATTTTCTCATTCTCTCCCCCATCTGCCATGTTTTTTCTGTTCATCTCCCATTTTTTTTTCTCTCTGACTCCTCCATTCCTCTCCTCCGTGTCTTTTCATCCCTCCTCAGGATCGAGGTTCATTTTGCTGCAGGGGAGCCAGCTGGACGCCTCTGACTGGTTGAACCCTGCCCAGATCTTGTTGTACTACCAGCAGAATGCCAGCGGGCCCTGGGTCAACGAGTTGTGTGGACGCCGCCTCCTGGACCCCTGTGAGCACCAGTGTGACCCGGAGACAGGTGAGCCAAGGACACAGTGTCAACATGGATCAGTTGTGTGTTGTGCCATGGAAACCTTATTGATTTTTAGCAGCACCCCCCAGGTCTGAAAAGTGAAGCCAATGCTGAACAGCCTTATCCTTGCAACTCCTGTGGTTGCATAGAAGTCTGTGAGGAAATTATCCTTCTTCTGTCTTGATTTATTCCCTCAGTAAACATGAGTTTATGGTCTCAGTCTCTAGTTTCAAGCCTTCTTCAACACAGCTTAATGTTCATTTAGTAAATTATGGTCCCATTTAGAGTCAAACAGACTATAAAGCAGGGGATGCTTTATGAGGCTACCTGCTAATTGACAGGTTGCAACCACAGCATTGTCAGTCTGGGAGTCTGTGTGTTTGTTTTATCTTTAACCCTTTCGTATGTTTTCAGTTCACGGAAGTTAACTTTTTGAGTGCCATAGACGTATATATATGTCAAAGTGTTTTTTTGGGAGCTGGCACAAGAGGGCACTCTCACACAGCCTGTGAGTAATGATGGGGCTTCTGGGATTTGTAGTTGGGACAAAAAGAGACAGCATACACTACAGAGATCAAAACAGGAAGTGGAGACGATTGCGATTAGAGAGCAGAACAAATCTGGACAAAAAGTGGTGATTTTGGTGAAAGTGGCCTCTACTCTACCTCTGATAAAACAAGAATGGAACATTGTAAAAACAAACATTTTTTTCATGATGAAATAGAGAGTCTCTTCTTTCATTTGAGCTATTCAGTGTTTTCAGAGTCATAGTAGAAAGTAGTCTTAAAAAATGACTCAACATGGACAAAAACGCTGGCACAAGGCACTTTCTGTTTTATAAAACACTGATAATCAAATGAGTTAATTTGAAGCTGTCTAAAAACGTCTTACTCATCATTCAGTTGTGCGTCACTTCTCCTGATTGAAATCCAAGATGGTGATGTTTTAAACCAAGGTGACGGTAGCTTCAAACCAACTGGTGTCACAGTGACTACCTCCACTTGTTTGATAGATTCAAGATCCTTTATTGTCATTATGCACACATAATGAAATTTTGTAGTCTCTCAGCTTAAGGACACACATAAATAAGGAATAAAAATAAAGATATAAAGGACAAATATATAAATATAAATATAAAACACCCATATTTGCAGAGAAGTTATATATACAATAGAAATGCAATTTTTTACAGCAGAAATGCTCACAATAGGAATAAAATATCCACAGCAAAAATGTAGTACTTGCAGCAGAAATGTCTATTAGCAGCATAAATGTGATATTTGCAGTAGAAATTCAATATTTCTAGCAGAAATCTGATATTTACAGTGGAAATGTGATATTGCATCCATAATTTAATGGGATACAGTCTGTGCTTGAAATAAACAGGGTCTCTTCTCTGTGGCGAAAATGAGAAAAGAGCTCCCTGTGTGCAAATACTTTTTATCCACCTGGGCCATACAGTTTTGAATTTTAGAACACAGTGCCACTGAGTTTCAGATTTGAGGACTTGATAATTCTTTAGTTTTGCCAAAGTTAATCTTTTCAGCTGTTGTCTTCTGTGGAGTTGCTGCCCCCAGACAGGCCTCCAGTGTTTATCACTCTCTGCTGTATGGAGCTTCTTTAATTGTTTCGAGGTGTGACCATGAGTATGCTCACTGCACCGCAGGGCCTGAAATGGGAAATAGATTGTCTGCACCTGACCTGACTTTCCCCAGGGGAGCTGTCTGCGGAGCTGATCAATTCGTTTGCATGTGTCCACCGAGGTGACTGCAGGAAGTCTCTATACACCGTCTAGTTTCAACTGGATGAATTTGCCAAAACGAAATTAGAGAGAACTTGAAAGACAATTTCATTATAGTTGATAATAGAAATGAAAAACACGTGTGCAATGCTTTCGTCTTAACCTCCTGTAGTGGGAAAGTATGTTCAAATTTTGAAATGGTCAAGGAGTAATTTGCCGAAGTGTGATGTCCTTGTCAGAGCTGCCTCATTTACAGCGTAATTGTGGTGTATTAGTTGTTTCCTGAATAGGTACATCTGATTTGAATCTTATTCCACTCGTCAAACAACTACAGTGAAGTACCAACAACTGTTCCAACTGTATAAATAAGAACATATAAAAACAAATCATAGAAGAAAATTAAATTGCATGCTGACAGAGGTAACTGGCTAATCATGTCAACAGCGACAGCACGAATACAGTTAAGGCATCAAAATTATAGACTAATTACTAATTAGTAATTTGGTGGATTCTCACAGCAAAATAAATTTTTATTTTATATTTATATTTTTTTTTCACAGTAATTTTACTGTGAAAACTAAACTCCATTTGTACTGTATATACACCTGATATTAACACTCAGCTCTACCTGCTCACTGCTCTTACAGAGTGCTGTAATGTGACTGTGACAAACATGACATATGTGATGTTAAACCACACTGATTTACTTTAAAGTGACACTAATGTTATTTTTTAAGTATTTTATTACCTCAAATCAACGTCTTCATTCATAAAAAGATCCTCATTGGTGTGAAATAACGTATGCCAACAATCTGACTTATCCTCCTGGGTGAAGAATCAGTTATCTGTCTTTACATAGAGCGGGTCACTCATACAGAGGCTTCCATGTCTTTCCGGTCTATCAAAAACTACAAACTGCCGAGAGGGACATAAAGCACTACCTGCTAGTACCCATAGGACAAAATGCATTTGACAAATGTTTTGCGATTCACTTTTCACAGAGAAGCAAGGTGCAGACACCGATTTTACTTACCCAGTACTAAACTAAAACCTGCACTAGGGATGTGCCGATACAGCTTTTTCACTTCCGATACAGATACCAATATTGCAGACTTGAGTATTGGCCGATACCGATATTGATCCGATATGATATCAGCACTACTCATACTATTTTGTAGTATGGAATGATAGAAAAATTTATCAAGTGATAGTGACAGAGAACAATAGCCAGCAACAGTAGGTCAGAGAAAAACTGACCCATTTATTATTAACTAATGGGTTACATAACCTACTAAACATAAGAATATTCTACAATTGAATAAAATAAATGAAAAATAAATTATAAGACACTGAAAATGTTCAAGCTGTTTATTGTGATGCACGTTGACTAGAACAACAGTTATTACGGTAGCCGGGTAGGAAGTGGAGCATGTTGCGCGCGCACAACACTTATGAATATAATGAATGAATAGTAGAAATTAATGGTAGTGATGTAGCACATTACGAGATAAAAGTGTATTTATTGATCGGTTCTATTGATGGATGTGTTAACCAGTGGGAACTGAGTTAGTAGAGTGTGACAGCAGCAGGCAGGAAGGGCCGGCTGTATCTCTTCTTCAGACAATGAAGGTGGATGTCCAGTGCATTGGGTGGGACAGGTTGTCCAACAGGGACGAAAGCTTAGCCCCCTCACCAGTCAGTCTTGTCTCTTCCTGTCCCTGCTGTAAGACTGTCTGCCCAACAGACCTCTCCATCAACGATGACTGATGAAGAGTGAGGTCCTTATCGACAGTCAGAATATCACCTACAGGACGCAGGAAGCTCAGGATGGGTGTTTTTTTTTAAAAAAAAAATAAAAGTCTGTTACAGTCGTTAGGTCTTTCTGATGTATATTAAAGCCAGTGACAAATTTTAGTGTTATCAGCAAACCTTGAAATAGCAACATCTTTCACACATCATTGATATTGTTCAACTTTCCAAACAAGCAGTGCAGCGTAGCTTCAGCTTTCCACCATCCAGCACTCACAGTGCATTCTCTTCAGCAGCTGTCTCCTCTACTTTGTTTGTGGTATTGTGCAACTTTGATGTTTGGATTAGTTCTGATTCAACCAATAACATGAGCTAGCCGGTCGAGGCAGCTGTAGACCAGCAACTAAAGTGTTTTGAGAGGTCAAATTATTCCTTTTCTCAATGGAGTCCGGTGGCTTTGAAGACAGCATATTTCAGCTCCCTGTTGGGATGGATGTTATATTTTTCTTTGAGTTCTAGTCTACTTTACCCCTGTCCTGGTACTCCTGTCTGCTTCTCCATACTGGGGACGTACACTGAGGTTGGATAAGTAGCTCATGCAACCCGATTAACTCACTGAGTGCCAGCTGTTTTATAAATACAAAAGTGCCTTCTGCCAACATATTTGGCCATTTTGATTCATATTTCAAGACTCACAGAATATCTTGTGCTATGACTCTGAAAATGCAGAGTAGCTCAAATGAAAGAAGAGACTCTCTATTTCATCATGAAAAAAGCAGCAGTGTTCATTACAGAGAGGCCATCACATCAGCTGATTTTAGGACCACTGATATTAGTGTCTTCCTGTTTGATGTTGGCAAAAATAGCATTTTTGGTCAGTGTGAAAATATATATCAAAAATCTATTTCCTTAGCATAAAGTTAGTTTTGTTGAGCATCAACAATGTCTCGTGAAGCACCATTACACTATGGATGGATGAGTGATTGCTGTATGGAGGATAGATATGATCGATGGGTTTCACTACAGGCATGTTGACGTCAGTAACTTTTGATTGATGCTACATTCAAAACATTTTTCTTGGTGTCCTATAAACTGAAAGTTCAAAAGAAATGCAGAGTGAAAAGTAAATCCATCTTAGCACAGTTGTTAAGATAGGATAAGATAATCCTTTATTCGTCCCACAGACGGGGAAATTTGCACTGCGATCATGTGACTCACAACTGCTTACAGCTGATGTCTTTGCATTTGTTATAAAATTGCTTGCACAGGCTGAAAACCTAAAGCAGAGACTGGTGTGAAATGCAGCTGGGGTTTGAAAGCAGGCTTAGCTGTAAATGCTTGACTGGCAACCTCCGGCAGATAGACGAGCCGTGCTGGTTAAAATACTTTGATCCTTGAGTATATCATTTCTTTTATAATTTGACCTAGTTGTTACTGAACATGTTTCCACAACATGTTTTCATCCCAGCATGTTTTATGCTGCTGCTGTGTTACTCATCCTGGCATCACTTTAGATTCAAAGTGTTTCCCTTCACGATGAAATACTTATTTTGCTATCCACGCTGAACGCCAAGCAATGCATCAAAATGTAGAATAGATTAAAAAAAAAGATAAAATTTGATAAATGTAACATACCATAATATGCGATAATTCAATAAAAAAATATGGATTGTGCAACATCCAAAACTGGTGCAACATCAGTTAGTATTAGTAATATTGAGCAGTAAGTGTGTTCTCACACTCCCGAAAAAAAAGGTAGTTCATGATTGTAGACTTGGTTCAAGCAAAAATAAACACTTAGTTCCTACATGGTAAGATTGAACTATTAAAGCTATAGTCTGTCATTCTGTTCAGCACTTTTTGTTCTACTGGGTGAAATGATCCTTCAATCCTGAGAGCATCAATACATGATGTGTTCAGAAAAAGGAAGGAAAAGAATCAGACCTCTGTGACTACAGGACTGTCAAAACTCTGACCAATCCCTGCCATTCAGTCCCAATGGAAAGAACCAATCAGATGCCTTCGTGTCTCATCCTGCTCATGTCCCTCCCCTCTGTCCCTCCCTCCTCCACACTGTTTCTGTAAATATCCAGCACACTCCTCTGCAGAAATACAGAGTTAGCAGGAGAATCTGTTCTGTAGGGAACTATGGCAGAGAAAATGCAGCCAAAAATACCACTTCCAGCGTTACTTCTGACGACTCACCCTGCTAAACAGGAAAAGAGAAGAAAGAGGGAGGCAGAAAAGGCTGTGACAAAACTATGGATAAAGTTAGAGGACAAACCAGAGTGAACATCGGTGGAGACACTGAGACATCTGAAGGGACTGAAAAGTGATGCAGAAATTGATTTCTTTCTGTTGGACGGCGAATTATTTGCTCAGCTTCAGGAGGAGTTATTATTTTCATGAAATATGTAATGTTTGCTAACTTAGCTACTTTTGTAGCTTGTATTAGCCCAATGCTAACGTTAGCTTCTCTGTGGGTGTAAGTCGGTCGTGGGTGATGTTGATATATTGGCTTTGAACTGTGGTGCTGAATCCTACTGTTCAGGTTTGAGGGGGCGTGGCTTTGGACTGAGCACTGAAGGGAGGGGGTGGAGCTTATATGCGGCGCCACATTCCTATCTTGCTAGCTCTCTTGCTAGCTGTCTAACAGGACAGATTTTAGCGTTAAGCTGTGAACACGGAACACAAATGGAGTGTTTGTTTTACCTGATGTAACGTTTTAATTTATCATGTTTTTTTTGTGATAAACAGTATTATAAAAATGATCTTGAGATATGGTTTATTTCAACAAACAAAAAGTTTTTCAGTACATATATTTTAATCCCCCCTGCCTGCTCAAAGACAGAGGTGGGACCACCAACTCAGCCTCTATGGACCAACATTGTACATACTGCTTTATTCAGGCAACACACCACATTGAAAGCCTAAAATGATGAGAATAGAGTGCTGATAAAACAGAATTGTAGAGCGATGTCTTGTTTAACAAGCTCTTTATCACTCTCTCTGTCAGCGAACACATTTTGATCTAAAATTTGCAATGAAGAAAGAGGAAGCCCGTGAAACGGAATAATATAACACATCTTGTTGTTTTAACACGTCCTTTTAAATAGTTCTGCAAGTAATTCTCCACAGATGTCAGTGCAATATGCATTTTTTATATATTAAAAGGCGAGCCGTCATGGTGTAAAGACTCTTTTTTTTAACTCTTTTAATTATTTGTTCAAGTGACTCGTGAATATTTCTAATCATTTAGGTGATAAAATGCTCATTTCTGTCATCTCCCGTCATACATAACCTCTAAAGTTTTTAACGTTTTAATATCAGAGCGCAGTTTAAAGTAAGGTGATAAAATGCAACATGTTCTCTTTCCCCGTGGAGGCGTTGACAGTCGACTTCTGCCTCGCCAGCGAAAACAGGCTTCTTACATATATAAAAATAGCTTCGACTTCAGAAGAAAAAAATAACAACTGCACACTACAAAGTGGAAGCAACAGCAAAACTTTAAATGAGTTTAAACGTGTAGCAGTGATTAGGTTGTTTGCTTTAAAGTAATAGTCAGCTTGAAGTTATGAGGACAGTCTTTTCTCTGTGATTTCTGAACAGATTTTGCAACACAAAGGTTATGAATATTATTTTCAAGTAGCAATGTTATCATGATTAGATGCCCAGAACAGCTGACATAGTATGAATAGTGAGAAAGCGTGCATAGAGCAGGTGGCATGGAGGTTTGATCGGTCAAACAAGGCATAGAATAGAATCGAATAGAACAGTTTTTTATATTTATCACCCATTGGGGAAATTCACCCGCCACAGCAGCATAGACAAATTACAGACTAATTACAGTAATAAAGAAACAATAAACAACAGCAATGACATAAAATTTTAAGTGCTAATAATAGAATAAATATTTTATATTATGTACCTAATAAAAAGGAAACCAAATATATTTTTAATTGTGAATGATAATTTGTTAATTAAACGCAGTTGTCAGATGAATAAAATGTGCTTTTAGTATTTCTTATGTGGCTGTGACCTGTTCAACCAGTAGACTGCTGTTTATGTCCCGACCAACCAAAGTCAGCAGTAATATATTTTGCGTATTTGATCTCAAACCACAATCTTTTTCTAAGTGTTTTATTGTTTAAGTGAATCTACTTTGGAAGTTTATTTTGAAAAGAAAAACGCTGGGATGGGAACCTAGTGCGTCATCGCATAGAGCCGCTGGTCAAATGGCGGTATTTGACGAGTTGGGTGACTTTAGAAATTACACTAATGACTGTAGTTGTTCTTTTTTAGCCTTGTTCAATAGTATAGCGGTGACACACAGCTGTGACGCTGCTGAATTAAACTATTGATGGAGGGAAATTAAACCATCCATCACTGA
Source organism: Synanceia verrucosa (assembly GCA_029721515.1). Taxonomy (NCBI): domain Eukaryota; kingdom Metazoa; phylum Chordata; class Actinopteri; order Perciformes; family Synanceiidae; genus Synanceia; species Synanceia verrucosa. Next base: position 6,828,476 of record CM056554.1, on the reverse strand, counting down.
CATGGCGCTCCTGCTGAACATCCAGCCAGTGTTTGACTTTCACCTGTTAATGTCCGTTCACAGTGAATATAATATACTGGAGACCACGCCCACCCCAACTTCTTAGTCCTGAATATCAACAATTCTAATCGGGTCACCCCAGAATAATATATTCATATTTTTACACATACCTAATGGAGACAAGGAAAAAAATGTCTAGAATGAATCATTTTAGGGTTCCCTCGTTTCTCGTCAAGACTCTGCCAGTTCGACGCTCAAATTTAAGTGTAGGAAGAAATATCAGATTTAAAGAGGCGGAAGCGTCTTCCTTGTTTTGCATTCATTATTCAGCAACCTAACCCTCCCCTGGGCAATGCAGAGTGAGTTCTGCGGCCTTTAAATTAATCAAAAAGCTGGGCCGGTGTGTCTCTTGCCTGCCTTTCTTGGAATAATTCCTGAAACTCACCCACACACCCGAATCCACACCATGCCCACTCCTGAAAATGATGTATGGACTGAAGCGAGGCATCAGTAATTGTATTGTATTTTTCATGTGAAGTATTCGTAATGAAACCGTTCTGCATACGCCGCACACTTGGTGTGTTTGTGTGTGTTTGTCAGTGTGACAGGAGAGTGAGTGAAAGTGTGTGGGCTGCAGGGAGATTGCGAAGGTGCTATAGATAGCTTAAAACCAATCCTCATTTCTGCTGGAGGAAATACTGATGAAAACCTAGATGTGCTGCAACAATATCTGCTGCTCCTGCAAGACATAAAACGAGGCGGTGGATGTTTTAACGCATGGCTCTTCTCTTCCTGCCGAGCACTAAACCTGGGCGCTTTGGGGGCTGATGCTTTTTTACTGGATTATTTCACCACCTTCCTTCCTTCCCTTTCTAGAATGTGCATGGGACTATATCAGGCACAAAAGGACATGCTGTGCCTCTGGAGATGCATGTTTCCACATTATAACATACTGTCTTTATTAATGGATCAGTGTGTGCGTACTTTGAACTGATGAGTTGAATAATTGTGCACACTAGTGACAAAGTGTGCATTAAGAGAAACATACTTCCAGCCATTGCAGCTAGGCCTGTCACGATAACAAATTTTGCTGGACGATATATTGTCCCACAACTTATTGCCGATAAACGATATTATTGTCAGCATTATTCTGAGGGGACGACCCTATGTCAGGATAAGCGGTAGAAAATGGTTCTTTTTCCTCACTGTGTGGCTCATACTTTTGTTCATAACTTTTATTTTACTAAAATCAATTTCTTGGTGACTGTATACAACACTGCATAACATTTCTTTCTTTTATTTATTATTTCTTTATTGCTATTTCACATTTGATCAGTGGTCACTTGCCCTGTCTGAACAGGTGAGCCACTTGTTTTGAATAAATCAGACACTATATTACTCAATAGATCCTCTTCTTAACTATTCATCACCAGCTGTAAAACTGCCACTCCAAAATAAATCAAATTATTGTACTAATAAAGTATCACAGACGGCTCCGGGACTCTGGGCTCCAATCGGACATGTTTGTGCAGTATCTGCCGGCCCATCGGTTATTTTCACTTCACCCAGGCTTTCGGGCAACCGTTAATGTCTGACCTTGGTATTTAACATTATAATCGGGGCTTTGGCATTCAGCTTTGAAATCATCTCTTTTATTATTCCTACCAATTTCTCCTTGTTACCTGGCTCTCTACTCCTCACCAACTCACCTGCTACAGCTGCTCTCTGTGTGTCTGCTAGCATCCAGCCTGTTTGGTTGAGAGAGACGAGGAAAACGAGCACCCATTTCGCATGGAGCTATGTGGAGGCCTGAAAAACAACCGACTTCGTTTTCATTTATTGTGCGATTAACTGATTCATTAATTATCGCAGCCACACAACAGATCAGTGGTCTCAGGCTATTTAATGTAAGCATTTTGTGCGTTTTGCTCAGTGTGGTCACTCTAACCACACTTCTGCTCTATGTGTTTGAAAAGGTGACTAACAGCTGGGTGGGACGTGATGAAAATAATGTGTGGGGTTTAGAAACTGGCTCAGCGCCTGCATATTTAGCAATTAGGGAATGTAACACCCTGCAAGTGTAAAACAAGTTTGAGCTCAGTGCTGTGACCTTAGAGTGCGATGAAACAGCAATTAAAGTTAGACGAGGCGTTTAGCGTTGTTCAGCAGCTCCTGTCATCTCACTGCTGCTCCAGCATTACTTTCTTTTTCTGGACACGATTTCCAAGTCATTCAATATGTAAAATTGCATTTTCAATGTCAAACGTGGCACCCCTTTGACTGCACATTTAACACACAAGTAGAAATTATTGTTATTATGTGGAACCATGAAGAGGTGTTTTTACAGCTGCTATGCTACGTCATTGAGATGTTTTTTTTAAAGGTTAAGGGTTATGCATTTTTAAGGACTTTTTAATTGACTAAGGTCAGAAGGGTGGAGCATTTGTTTGAATAATGTAGTCAAGCAACTGAATGACACAATGAGCCCTCTGAGCTTGACCTCATTATCAAAAAGAAAGGAACTTATTAAGCAATTCAATTATATTGAATGTTATAAAAAGATTTCATATCAGACTTGTCTCATACTTGCAGGACCATACAATATATTGGTTCGGAAAAAAGATTGTGGTTTGTCGTCAAATAATTATGTCCTACTTAACAATGTAATGGAATAACGCAACAAAACCAACCTAGTTAGGTTTAGGAAACATGGTTGGGTTTAAAACTACAACATTTGTACAGTGAGAGTGACACTGAACGATGTGAACACTGGATTTCCTGGATGACAGTCATGTGTTTGTTGGACTCGTTGGTCACCAGACAAAGCCAGCATGTTTCCCTGGCGACTGGGCTGGATTAAAGGGATAGGAAGGATTTCTTTTTCCTATACAGCATGAGACAAGACGATCTGTCTTACCAGGAGGTCAGCAGGCATGAATTTGACATATCAATCAATCAGTTCTTCATCCTCCTCAACGGGTATAGCACCTCAGCTGATTGAAGCTGCTAAATTTCTTTGCATTCAGTCAATAAAGATCAATGTATGTTTATAGAACATCTATGTACATTCCTTGAGCAACAATATTTATTTTAAATATATAGCAGAATTTACTCTCTCAATTCTGAGTCTCTCATTCTCCTTAAGATATTTCGCTTAAGGCCACCCAGACTTTGAACTGGCATAGACTCCATACAACAACACTAAAAGAATAAAAGTGTGAAACTCATTTTTAGAAAACTGAAAATGCCTTGCCAGAGTTTTTGGCCATTTTGAGTCATTTTTGAGACGGACAGAATACTATGACTCAGAAAACACAGACTAGCTCAAATGAAAGAGGAGATCCACCAGCAGAAGACCCCGAGGACGTCCCAGGACTCTCTGGAGAGGCTATGTCTCCCGATTGGTCTAGGAATGTCTCGGGATCCCCACAGAAGCGCTGGAAGAAGTGGCTGAGGAGAGGGAAGTCTGGGCTTCAAAGCTTAAGCTGTTACCCCCGCGATCCCAGATAAGCGGAAGAAAATGGATGGATGGATGAATGGATGGGTGGAAGAAGAGACACTCTATTTCATCATGAAAAAAAAAACATTTGTTTTTACCTTGTTCCATTCTTGTTTTATCTGGAGGCGAGTAGAGGCCAGTTTCACCAAAATTCTATTTTACCCTCTAATCTCAATCGTCTCCACTTCCTGCTATGATACCATCTCTTTAAGTCCAAACTACAAATCCCAGAAGCCCCAGTATTACTCACAGTCCAGAGCCGTGTATAGAGAGAGTACCGACAGCTAGAATTTCTGTTATGTAGTAAACATGGCGTTACTACCTTTATCGAACGTTCAGGACAATCCTTTCATGTAGTCACGTGTTTGGTGTACGTCATGTTTACTACATAACAGAAATGTGTCGTCGATACTCTCTCTATACCACTTTGACATATGTATAAGTCAATGGCACTCAGAGAGTTAATCATTTATTTTTATCCAATTAGCATGAGCAGTGAAATCAGTGAATATGATTTTCTGGAGCTTGGCAGGTGTTGACTGTTGAACTTTTCTGTTAATGGTGGTGTGGAAGCCCTGGGCTTGTGCCCTTTACTTGTCTTGGTGAGCATGAGCGGAGCATGTTGTACACGTTACCCCTGAACAACCCTCTAAACCAAAGGTGAGGTTCCATCACTCATTCTGAGCACAGTCAAGGCCGGCAATCCTCCTGGGAGCTGACAGCAGAACAAAAAGCTAGGTCTAAAGGCTTCACTCATCAGAGCGATGCCAACGCAGAGTGTGCAGCCAATCCACATCCCTCCACCACTCAGCTGCTCTGCTCCCATTAGTGAAGCGTTGGATGTTGTAACGCAGTGTTTCTGATTTTTCTTTTTTTTTTCCTCGAGCAAATATCAATAGCTCAATCGTAGAAATATTCACCCTGTCTGCATGTAAAATTATCCCACTTGGGATCCTGAACCTGCGGTTTGCAAACAGTTTTAGTGCCTCCATTTACAGTTGAGCAGTGTTGCATGTGATCCCATTAGCAGTTTCCCTGAACTGTTGCCATAGGCCTGAATGCTTATTGGATTTTGGGAAATCGCAGTCCCAGATAATCTTTGGTTTAGTAAATAATGACAGTGCCAAGTGTCTATTCATTAGACTAATCACTGATCTAATCACTTCCCATTTAGGTAAGGGATGTCACTGAGTCAATAGGATCAGTAAGATAACCTTAAAACTGAGTCTATTCAATCTAGACATTTGAAAAATGGATTCCAAGTGAATTTCATTTAATTAATTTACCCTCCATTTTGCAATTACCCTAGAGAAAGTAAAAGGTTAAGGTGAAGCAAAGTGACTGCATGGTTTGAAATGTCATTTTTTTCAACACAGAATCATTGGATTTTAGAGATTTTCTTGAAATATTGTTATATTTTTTCAATATTAACACTTGATGGTAGCATCGTTGGGCTTATCATCAACTACAAATGTCAGTTAGCTTAATCTGACTCTTCATTTTGTTCTGGTTAATTTACTCAGGAAGGATTTGTAGGAAACTAAAATGCTCAGAGAAAGTTCGTACAACAAAGTTCATTTGTTCTCCATTGCGATGTTGGGATAAAATCTGCTTGTTAATCAAAATGATTCTTGAATGAGAACTATTTTAAAAAAGTAATATCGTCACTCCTGAATGGGCAAAGGGCGAGAGAGTAATGATATTACTGCGCCGCCGTACATTATAGTTCTCCTTTTTTATCCACTTAGAAAATCGCCACGTTTTATTTTGTGCAACCATACTTGGGTCATATAACTACTCACGTAACCTTATTTAAATAGGGAAAGGGTGGAAGTGCCTTGTCGCTTCTAACTTCACCTCTGTTTGGATCCCAAGGAAAGTACTGGGCTACGCTAAATGCTAACAAAATAGTGCCGCACGCCGCAGCGATTGAGCGCACACGTAAAGACGAGAGAGGTATCAACTCGTCTAAGATCAGGGAAAAACATAGTTCAGTATGGAAATACACTCCCTACTTTTAACTAACCTTTAACTACTGCTATGAGCTAACAGGCTAACCACTATCATGCTAGCTCGCTGGAAATATGCCACACAATGGCCCAGAAAATTAGCTAGCTCATTTGCTAACTATGCCATCAGTGTCAAATGCTACCGCTTGCTTGAAAATACATATTGTTTTTTCATTTGTAGGTCTAAAGCGGTCTAATTAATGACTTTTATTTAATTTGTTTTTCTCAAAAAAATCAATATGATCCCGACTGTAGATTAAACCTACTGTATTGACGTAAAAGCCGGAAAATGTTGTTGAGAAATTTTGACCAAAATATCCCAACGGCTGAAAAAATATCATCAAAATAAGAGCTGATGAAGAGAGTTCTCGCAGTACCTGAAGAGGACACTCTTTGGGACGGAGTAACATTAAAAGAGAGGAGCAAAGGGAATTCTTCACTGAATTAAAAACGTCTTGACTATAATGAACTCGTGATTGAATTACTGCCTCTCTATTTCCAGGAGAATGCCTTTGCCTTGACGGCTACATGAAGGATCCAGTCCACAAGCACCTCTGCATCCGCAGTGAGTGGGGGCCCAATCAGGGGTAAGTTATGATAATCACCTCATGAAGGTTTATGATTGCTCATTATCAGGCAGAGCAAATGGTGGGAAAATCATTTACAACAAGGGAATCCTCCTACACATCAAATGAGGCTATTCATTTGGTTGGACAGATAAATCAAAAAGACCAGTGACGCCGCCAACGCCAATTAACATTGTGAGTCGGGCAAAACTGCAAGAACACCTAAACTGCAATATCTACAGCTTAAATAGCACTAGAACCATTGCTCTTGTCTCACAAACAGCAGTGACGTTGACAATGTGTGCTGGAAGGTTCTGACAGGTTTAGCTCAGGGTAATAAATACACACTCTTAAGGTTTCTGCCTGCAAGACAGAGATCCTGATGATTGGTTCTGGAAAGCCAATCTTCTTTGGCCTCTATCTTCAAATATATGTCCCACATTTATGAGAAATCTGTGTGTCTTTTTTGACTCAGACTCAACATTTGAAAAACAAATAAATGATGTCATTAGTCTTTTTCCGCAAAGAGTTGAAAGCGGAAATGAAACTTTTTTCTTCTTTGGGGATCTGGAGACTATCTTTCATGCTTTTATTACGTCACAGCTTGACTACTGTTACACTTATAACTAACTTATATGGGGGTCCTCCATACTTGCCTGCAGTGAGATAACACACTCCTACACCTGTGTGCCAGTTTCTATTTACTGGTGGCCAATTAAATACAGAAATGATGTTATTCCTCTTGATTCTTTTGTTTTTTATGAATTGCATTGATTGGCGCAAGGGTATTCAGTGACTGAGATTTTCAGAGTTCCCGCAGTTCCTTAAAATCGGGTAAATAAGGTCTTAAGTTGTTTTAAATTTACTGTAAATTTGCTGTCGGTATTTAATTTTCAGATGGTGTGTTTAATGCCTATAGGAAAACACAGCATTCAGAGATTTACTGCAATTTTGCACGTTGTTTTGTTCACAAAGTTCACTTCTTTGTTGAAAGTTGTGAAATTTACAGTAAGTTGTAGAAAAAAGTTAAATGTTCTGCCTTCCATTGATATCATTGCAATTTTAAAGGGCTGAAAAAAATCATAAAAAATATTAACAGAGATCTGTTACCAGACAGTGATATCAGCATTGGCCTCAAAAACTCTATATCAGTCAAGCCCTACAATAAAGTGATTATTTTCTACCAAACAAATTGTTCTGACATTTTGGGGTCTTAAATTGTATTTGTTGAGGTCTTAAAAAGTATGAAATTTGACTTTTAAAATGGTGCAAGAACCCTGTTTTTTCCATCACTGCTGTCAGACAGCAGAACAGTTTATGTTCAGTGTCACATCTAACCAATTTAATACCAATTTTCGATCCCAGCTAATGACTCACCATTTTACAATTCCATCCCCCTGGTAAAGTAATATCACTATAACAGTGCTTTTATTCCTCCCTGCTCTAATAATATATTGCGTATCTCTGTAAATGTACTCTACAAATGTAGTTGACTGAATTTGAGTTGACTTAAAAGTGGAAGGCTTTTAAAATAATTACCAGACCCCCCTGCCATATCTGTGTTTTTTTATCAATTTGTGATAAGTAAAGGCCAAATTCAATGACTTTTTTGAATTATTATTTTATTATTTTGACAGAGGAGGTGGTGCCAGATTTTAATAGCTCACATTTTCTCATCTAGACAGCCCACAAAAGCTGTTTGGCTCTTATTTCACAGTTTGTGAATTGGTAGGAACTTCAGATAGCCAAATTTATGAGCACATACATTGAACAAGTGATTTTTCCAGAACATGTCCCATTTAATTTCTTTCAAATCCCTTCCTTTGTCTCTGCAGACTCTGTTGTCTCTATTTTTATAGTTTTGTCTTCTCCATACCAAACTTAAGATAACCCAAATGGCATCACTGTGACATCATCACAGGTGGTCTCGTACTGATTTGATGAACCTCCTTCAGAGCCATAGAAGCACTCTTCATGAAGAGTGATTCCAAGTTGGTTGAATACCTCCAAACCAAAACCCACTTCAATCTTCAGACTAAAAAGACATTTTAGCTCGAGCACTGCCAGTAAATCACTTTTAGACTGATGAGTGGTGAGTCAGTAAAGTTGTGGGTGTTTTATCGTGCTGTTTGGTCCGCTCGTCTCTTTGGGTGCAAGGTCACTTCTTCTATATTACAATAATGATTTCTAGTGATGACTTGATATCTTTTGGCATTGAAAAATGCTGTTTCAGACCCTGTCCCAGGAAGTCATATAAACGCTTAATTGGGTTCACATCTGCTTGTTAAAAAGTCCTTGACATTTGGCTAACACCACAGATACAGTGCCAACCACTGGGGGACCACTGAGGGCCTGTGCACTGGGGTGCTGCTATTCTGCTCTTCTGGAAAATACTGCACACCCTCAAAAAAAAAAAAAAAAAACTGCATCCACATACCATTGGATTACCATGGGATTACTATGGAATTACTATGTGATTACTATGGGATTACTCTTATTCTATTAGTCACCTTTCTACTGTAATTTCTGACCAGAATCAGGCCATAGTGTGAAAAATATGAAGAAGAAGAAGAATTCCTTTACTGATCCCTCGATGAGGGAAATTACATTTTTTCACTCTGTTAGTATATTTTTCAGTTGCACATTACACACACAAGTTATGAAACAAGCACATGCATTAGAGGAGAGGTGTCAGAGTGAGGGGGCTGCCCCTTATCCAGGCGCCCCGAGCAGTTGGGGGTTCGGTGCCTTGCTCAAGGGCACCTCGGCAGTGCCCAGGAGGAGGAACTGGCACCTCTCCAGCTACCAGTCTACTCTCCACATTTTGGTCCAACCTGGACTTGAACTGGCGACCCTCCGATTCCCAGCCCAAGTCACTACAGCCTGAGCTACTGCCGCCCCAAGTCATCAACTAGGGGTGGGAAAAATTTTCGATATGGCAATATACCATGATACTTTGTCCTCCGAAATCGTATAGATTTTTAATTTCTTAATAAAGATTTATTTCAACACCAACAAAATCATATTTTGGGCCAATTGTAAATCCGGAACGTCTTCCGCACCTCCGCTCCACAAGGTGTCGCTGTACCGCTACCGTGCTGCGCAGCTTTTGTGGTGAGTGAGGCAGTCAAAGAAGTCGACAGTAAAGAAGCAGAAGAGAGCAGAGAGCAGTGAGCTCACCATCAGCCACAGTAAAACAAAGCCGACGATTGGAGGCACTTTGGCTTTCAAGCGAAAGAAGGAACTAATAAGCTGGAGAAAGAGTACGGAGTCTGCAAACGGTACACCACACTGAGATAATAGCACAGCAGCCATCGCCAAAACCTGTTGATCTGACGCAAACTAATTTGTTTTAAATTCATTATTTAATGTTTATTTTATTCTAAAGGGCCTATATAACTAATATAATTATACTAATATATATTGCAAAAATTAGAGTTAGCTTTTTATTTACTATATATACAGTACATATATACAGTATATACATGTGTGTGTGTGTTTATATATATACACACATACATATGTATACATATGTATGTGTATATATATATATATATACTGTATATATATACGCTGTATATATATATATATATATATATATATACTGTATATATATATATATATATACACACATACATATACATACTATATCAACTTTTTATGTATTTTAAGCTGCATTTTAAATTTCTCAGTGATCTACAGTATGTAGACCATCACAATATATCACAATATCACAATATTGCAATAATGTATCGTATCATGACTCAATTATTGCGATATGTATTGTATTGTACTCCTACTAAATGGTAACAACTGAGACAAAAACAATAAATGAGTCTGTAATTTGATTTGTTTGAACACTCTCACATCAGAACTGGCAAACTGAACATCAAAATGAGTTGTTTACTCCCACTTTAAACCAGCAAACCACGCGGCTAGGATTAGCGGTCCAGGTAAATTATGATAGGAGAACCGAACTGTTGCCTTTAACGCCACCAGCACAGTATTTCCTCTATCTTTTACAGCTTGAGCTCCCTGGCAGCCCACCCTGCTGCGTCTCGTCCCCTGGTGCTCGCCTCGTGTCGCTGTCACTGTGTGACTGAGTGGGCACCCTGGGGTGCCTTCAATGTTTAATGACCACAGCCTGTGGCATGGAAGCAGCTCGATGTTCTTTTTGCTTACAGTAGTGGAGGAGTTTGCTCAGGATGACATCGGGTGCCTGTCACTTCTCCTCCTTCCTCTCTCACTCTGCAGACTGTTTAGTCCCTGAGCTGCCACTCCCCATTAATCTCTATCATTCTCCCTCTCTCACTTCTGCCTCTCGGCATCAGTCTCGTCCCTTCCATGTTCCTCTCTCGCTCTCCCACTCTTTGTCTCTTTTTTTCATCGTCTGCTCTCTCCATCACCTCTGTCTCTTTCTCCCATTCTTGTCTCATCCTGTCATCCTCTCCTATCCCTGCCCTGGTAAATAGATATGAACCAAAGTCACATTACATGTCAGCTGCCACAGAGCACATTTTTCAATCAGCGTGTTGTCGTAATGCTGCTTGTGATTCGCAGGAACAACTTGAACCGACTTGAATGTGATTTTAAAGGGGTTTAGATGGGTGTGCTGAAAAATTTACTGCTTCTCACTTTTTGATTTTAACAGCCTGTTTTATTCTCTCTCCTCTTTTGTCTCTTCTTCTGATCTATTCTTTTTATTTTTCCATGCCAGTCCCTGGCCTTACACCATCTTCCAGCGTGGTTTTGATCTTGTGATGGGAGAACAGCCCTCTGATCGCATTTTCAGGTAAGAGGAACCTCACTAAACTTTTATCTGACTGTTTTCCATGACGCTGCACGATGCGTACTGCCCAAAAGTATGTTGGTGTTTTTTTTTCTCTCCCACATGTTTTTGGGAGGATTGTGAGCTGTGGCTGCAGAACGCCCTCTGTAGCTGTGTCTTTTACCCCTTTTCCACCAAAACGAACCAGGTGGTTCAACTTGCGTTCCTCCTTAGCACCGGTCACTTTTCCTTTGCCACGTCATTACGTCACTGCAAAATGTCAGTACGTCACAGCAGTTTTGCTTTCACCCAGCAAAGCTTGTGCGGTGCGAAATCAAAACAAGGCTTTGCAAAAAAAACATAGCTGACAAAACTAACTATATGCCGTTATATCTGTGCCACATTCCTGAGTGAACAAAGACAGATTCTGAGCGAACAAATGCATGAGCAGGAGAAACACTAAGACTCAGCGGTGATACTAATCACCTCGAGCGGCGACTCCATTTGAGAACAGACTGTATGGTGACTTCCAGTGAGACGGAGGTCACCTATTGCCTGGGCATATCCACGATCATGGTACTGGTGGGACACTATTGATCTGGATTTCAGTGAGCAACAGTTTGTGCAAAACTTCCATGTGTCCCCGGAGTCCTTTCAATACATTTGCAATCGAACCAGGCAGTATTTACTCTGGTCTTGTTGGTCTCAATAACCCCGCCCCAAGCCCCTGACATCATCAGTGCTTAGCTCTAGACCAGCAAAGACTTGGTGCTTACCTGGCCCCAGTTTTAAGCACCAGGGGCCGGTGCTTAGGCTGTGGAAACACAAAGAACTGGTGCTCAGTCAGGATCTGGCTCTGAATCAGCCCTGGAACCACCCTGGTGGAAAAGATGTATCCCAGGTTTATAGGTAGTGGATTTCAAACAGGAAAAGCAGATAGGTCAGTTCATCACAGGGTTCTGATTAATCTTAAAGGAATGTATTTGTGAATGGATGCTTGTTGCCAGTGCCATTGGGCCAGCTGCAGGGTTGTCAGCTGATGTTTTTTCCTCAGGTGGTTGGGCAGCGTTAAGGACATCTCCTACCAGCTGACCCGAAGAGCCTTTTCCTCACTTTGTGTTTTTTTTTTCTTGTGAGCCACAGCCCTGTTACACTCCTGGTTCAGATAACTTTCATGAAGTGTTGGATGGATTTTTACAGTGAAACCTCTGCACCTCACTTCCATAGACGAGATTGATGCCGCAGTGCTGCCAACTTCCGGTACTGTACTTCTCCTTCTTCTGTAAAAATTCGGCCTCTATTTCCTCCCTCCATCGGACACTAATGATGCACCCACCCCACATTTCATCAATGCCAATCTGCACCAGCTGACCAGCAAAAATATGTGTTAATAAACCACCAAAACCATAAATCCCCAACAGAATGCAAGACAGCATTGCATAGTGAGAGTGTATTTTCTTGGGAACACAGCTGGTGCTGTTACTTTATAGCCATTATACTGTGCCTTCATAATAATGATGTTACAGCAAAAAGCTTGTCTTTTGCCACTTTAACATGCTTTGTGACTTTTATCCCAGTGTTTCATGACAGTAAATATGGCTTTAATGGAGCATGTATAGTTGGCACAGTGCCCTTTTGCCTCGTTCACTGGGAGTCATTTCACAAAGAAACACTGTCGCAGAGGTTCCTAACGATGTTTCTAACCGCTTGCTCTTCCTAAACTGATTTGCTCCCTTGAGAAATTGCAGATCTAACAGAGGATGTGCTACTGCCTCCATTAGGTCCAACTGTACAGTACAGCGGTTGTTTTCGCTGCTGCTTACAGTAGAACACAGCGTTTGTTTGTTCCACTCTTGCAGCTGTTTTCTTTATGTTTGGATCAGACAGAGGAGGCTGACATTGTGCTAATATCTCCAGGAAGTGCTTTGATACATCTCCCCTCCTGCTAGGACGTTTTCTGCAAGCCCTTTAATTCTCACTCTGTCCAGCCGTGCAGTTTAAAATGTCTTTGTTGTCACACTGCTCCCACATAGCCATCCATCCTCATTTAAATAGTCCTAAATCTAGGTTTGAACTTGGCCAAGTGTGCCCTGTCGACCGTAAGCACCGGGAAAACACTGAATGTGTGTGAGCGCTCTGAGAGCTTCACAGCCATCATTGTGTTTACCAAAGCAGATATTACCATTAAACACAGGAGCAAATGAGGCAATTAGAATCACAGTGGTAGAGAGAATACTATTAAACAAAGCAAACTCAAGGATGCAAAACTCTCCTGTGTCGGAGGAGGTAAATGCTGAGAGTCAGCGTTTGCCATTCGCACAGTATTAACCGCAGGGGTTTCCTCTGAGGACTGCAAACATGTTTTCCACTCGACAACTGTTTTCTCTAGGGGACTCTTAGTGTTTTCCACCTCCAGTTTCTTTTAGGATGAACCAAATAAGTCATACAGGAGCACACTAGTCCCTAGTTGTCCATTATAAAGCAGTGCTCGTTAAGAAGCTGCTAATTTGTCCTGTGGTCACCCACATACGTCACACTGCATCACAGGGAGTTTCAGTCCTCCTGCTGTACACACTCCCATAAGAGATGGTGAAATTACTTATGAGGGAGTCTGTAACAGCTTCCTGGAAAATATTACAGAATATTACATTTTTAATAGACTTACCACCTTATAATAACTTGCTAGAAGACAGCAGCACTTTGATCCGCAGGAAAGTTGACTTTGAAACAAAAGGAGTAATTGGGTGGATCTAATTAAGTGCACCATTTCCAGAACAGTGTAATCAGTCTGTTCTTAAAGGGCCTGGTAATACATGCAGGTCTCACAATCCACTGCTCTTTCTTTATGCAAACTCAGCAATTTATTTGATGCAAATTGAACAATTGTGAGGAAATGTTTAGTCTGCATTAAAAATGTGTGTTAACCATTTAATCAACAAGTCTCCCTCGTTTGTGCTTCACATAGCCATGCATAATTCATAAGCGCTAATATTGCATTTGATGTTAATCAGCGTGCGCTGTTTAGCTTAAAGTTGGAAGTATTACATTTCATCTGCAGAGTGTTTAAAGATTGATGGGATTCATTGACTCACACATAAAGAATAGATTTAAAGCTCTTGTTCCAGACATCTGTTGTTTACAGATTTATTGCCCTGTTTTGTCTCAGGGGAAACTCTTATTGGCCTTTTTTTTTTCAGGGTTTCTCATTTGCTATGTGTTGCTATGCCCATTAGCACACAGTGTCCTTCTGCTCTGAGTTATGTAAAAAGGATAACTTTGCTCAAAGGTAATGTAAATGACCCCTACATGACTTGATGCCATTATTCTAAAGCACTGATGCAGCAAAAACATTTGTTTTTAAAAAAATGGACAGTGGTTGTTTTTGACTGATAGGAAGTGGATTTATTTTTTAAAGGCATACTGCATTTTGCACATGGAGGTGGGTATTTTAGAAGAGGAAGAAAAAATACTTTATTGTTTCCTCAATGGGGAAATTACACTTACTGAAATTACTGTTATTATTTCTCTGTTGCACATCACGCATGTTAAGAAACACATGCACATGCATTAATGGTTCCAGGGCTGGTTTAGAGCCAGATCCTGACTGAGCACCAGTTCTTTGTGTTTCCACAGCCTAAGCACCGGCCCCTGGTGCTTAAAACTGGGGCCAGGTAAGCACCAAGTCTTTGCTGGTCTAGAGCTAAGCACCGATGATGTCAGGGGCTTGGGGCGGGGTTATTGAGACCAACAAGACCAGAGTAAATACTGCCTGGTTCGATTGCAAATGTATTGAAAGGACTCTGGGGACACATGGAAGTTTTGCACAAACTGTTGCTCACTGATATCCAGATCTATAGTGTCCCACCAGTACCATGATCGTGGATGTGCCCAGGCAATAGGTGACCTCCGTCTCACTGGAAGTCACCATACAGTCTGTTCTCAAACGGAATCGCCGCTCCAAGTGATTAGTAACAGTTATATGGCGTTATATTTGTGCCACATTCCTGAGCGAGCAAAGACAGATTTCAGCACAGATGTAAATTCAGAGTTTTGTAAATTTATTTTTGCACGTGCCACAATCACCGTTTCTCCTGCTTGTGCATTTGCTCGCTCAAAATCTGTCTTTGTTCGCTCAGGAATGGGGACTCGGGACTCAAATATAACGCCATACAGTTAGGTCACTTTCACACCTGACCAAGTGGACTTGGTTCGGGCTGAAAGTTGCAACATTGTGTTGCATTTCTTACTTGGTTCGGTTCCGCTTTCACACTGAAATTCCTGAACCGCACCAAACTTTCTGAGCGTCAACAGTCGGGTATGTAACATCACAGAGAACAAACTGGGTGGACTGGTAATCTTGTCTTGTGCCTTGTTACATTATTTGAGGGAATGCTACAACGTTAACGTTGCCTACGTACGTACTAGTGAATGCAACTGTCACTAATGCTAACGTAGTTCGTCAGGGATTGAAGCTGTTAATTTTCCTAACTTTGACAATATAACATGTGACAACACATCAGCACAGAGTTTAAGGACTGTGACTGTTGGTAGTTGTGATTAATTTTGTTCAAATATGTCAGATTATGAATTTAAGGGTTATCTTGTTCAGACGAATGAGCTAAGCTAGCTAACTGCTAATGGTGGTCACTCGTTGTTTGTTTTGGTCTGGAATGCGCGCTGTACTTGCTGTACATGCACTACGCACATTTGGTCCTGTGTTTGGTCCGGTGAGCTTTCACACTGCATACGAACCGAAGCAGAGTTCACTTGCAAACGAACCGAGACACCCGTTTTCAAGCGGACCAGAGTTCGTTTGTTTGGTCCGCACCAGAGTTCGTATGAGCTTTCACACCTGCCCAAACGAAGCGGACTATCTGAGGAAACGAACAAACGAGGACAGTGTGAAAGCGACCTTAGTTTTATCGGCTCTTGTTTTGATTTTGCACCGCACAAGCTTTGCCGGGTGAAAACAAAAATGCTGTGACATACTGACGTTTTGCAGTGACGTAATGACGTGGCTCTGACTGGGCTCTTTGCCAATGGAAAAGCGACAGAGGAACACAAGTTGAACCAACTGAGCACGAGCATCAAACTAGCACCAAGTTCCTTTTGGTGGAAAAGCAGTAAGAGTGAGGGGGAACTGGTACCTCTCCAGCTACTGGTCCACTCTCCAGAGTTGGTCCGACCTGGACTTGAACCAGCGACCCTCCAATTCACTGCAGACTGAGCCACTACCACCCCAATTTTATGTATAGTCGATATGTCGTCTGCCATTTGTACTCAATATTGTAATTGTATCAGTTCATCAGGAATTTTTTAACAACTCTAGAGCTCTAGAGTGAAGTTGGCCATCACTTAACCACTTTGGTTCAGAGTGAAACATGCAGCTCTTGGATGGATCATCATGACATTTAGTACAGACTTTAATGGTGCCCAGAAGCAGCCGACTGTTCCCTCTGGCTGTTTATCTAGAGCCACCAGCAGGTCAAACATTTCACTCCGTAAAATATCGCAACGTACTAGATAGATTGATTTCAAACACTTTCTGTGATGCCCTTGTCTATATTACATTTTAATGCAATATAATCTGCTTATCGCACTGTACAGTTGTAGTTACAAGCTTTCTTAAATGTTCATAATGCGGCATAACAATAATCCAAACATAATACAAATCATTTTGTGTGACTCATAAGCTCAAGTACCAAAATAGGTAGCTAAGTAAGGCTGCGAACTCTGTTGTTTCTGTATTTTATAGTACCACTTAGCTATATGGTTTAGAGAATATTAAAGACTGAAGATGGGAGGGGCTCAGAGGAAAACTCACTATCCGTCTGCTTTTTCAGCACCGCTGACAGTGCCATGGATTTATAGATTTTATAATACGCAGCGCAGTTAGACTGCTGATATTTCAGAGCCGTGGATGGGTTCATAGATTCATGCACTCAACTCAGTCAGATAAAGGATCAATGAGTCGGACAGACCAGACTAACATATTCAGCTAAACAACCCCTCTGTCCCTGCACTCTGGCTGCTATTAGAGGATGAAGGGCGACAAGTGGGTGGCATCCCTCCTTCAAACAGACGACTGGGAATGAGCCCACGTCAAACAACTCAAATGGAGCCAGCTTGAATGAAGCCAACTTAAATGGCTTCTAGACTCACTTAACAAAACACAACCCAGCCTGTTTGATGAGGTTTTCCACTTAAAAAGACCTCACACCTTTAAACTTCCCTGTCTAATTCACCCTTCTTATGCTCTGCAGATTCACATACACTTTAGGAGAAGGGATGTGGCTGCCGCTGAGTAAAAGCTTTGTCATCCCCCCTGCCGAGCTCGCCATCAACCCCTCAGCCAAGTGCAAGACAGACATGACAGTCATGGAGGATGCAGTCGACGTACGGTGAGATGACTTCTGTTGCTTCCACTGTTGTTTTCTTGTAGTGATGTTCCTGAGACGTGATGATAGGAGCCTTCGCTAAAGAAATAAAAAAGCTTCCAATAGGCTGTAAAGCACGCAGGGATTTTGCTGAGTGCTGCACCAAACTCAGCTCTATCTGAGCTCTGCGTTGCTGCACTGAGATATCACCTCCATTCACTTTGTATTGCCTCACAACACAAAAAGTACATATTGGCTTTTTGATAAATATTCTTCACGACCATGTTTTTCATCCATCATCCCCCAGAATGTAGCTGTTTATTCCCTGACCATCTCAGCAACTTGAATTCTCACTTTATCAGCGTTTGTTTTTTTGTTTTTGTTTTTGTTTACCATTGTTGCAGTGAGTATTGAAGCAGTACTTTGAGGTTGATGTAGTGGTTGCAGTGGTCAGGGTAATAATAACTTTAAAATCAAACACAAAATCAATTATGAAGGCGCAGAAAACTCAGAGTATATAAAAAGAGAATAAGAATCAAGAATCGCTTGATTGTTAATTGGTTCATAAGTCCTCCAAAGAAACTTTATGACCTGTGTGCAATGACTGTGTTTGTGTTTGTGTGAGCCTGGGTAGACGAAGGCCCAAACCCTGCCTACACACTAACCCTTCACCAACGAGTGTCACTTCAAATGAAGTCACACTGCAGCTGTGGAGGCACTTTAACTGAAGGGGGAGGGCATGAATAAAATGAGCAGGTATGGGACGCCCTCCTCACACCACCAGAAAGTGGAGGCACTCGTTGCCATGGCAACAGAAAGATGTCACTAGTGCAGGACGAGCTACATTATACCTCAACTCATTTTAAGTGATGCCACAAGTCTTTCAACCCCAGCACCATTTGACATTTCCAATCAAACAAATGAAGCCAGATGAATTTTGCTGCCAGTTGCAAAATCAAACTAAACCTCAGCATAGAGTAAGATTTGATAGTTTTATCTTTTTTATCTTTCCGAACAACACCTGTCTGTCAGTGTGATAAAGGTGTGAGGGACATACTGGACACATCCATTTTCTCCCGCTTATCCTCACATAGGGTCACGGGGGGGCTGGAGCCTATCCCAGCTGTTTTATGGTGATGGCAGGGTTCACCCTGGACAAGTCTCCAGTTCATCACAGGGCACATAGAGACAGACAACCACTCACACTTTCATTCACATCTACGGTCAATTTAATTTAGGCAATTAACCTAATCCCCATGCATGTTTTTGGATGGTGGGAGGAAGCCGGAGTACCCGGAGAGAACCCACGCAGACACGGGGAGAACATGCAAACTCCACACATACAGGCTGGACACTGGACACATGCGGAACTTAAATTTCTATGTTGTTTCCTCCTCCATGTTTGTCATCGCACTTCCTGCTAAAGCCATTGTAAGTGTGCATTGATGCAGACTCGCTGTTTGAGGGCTGAACAGTCCACTCGCCCTCCTTCCTACGTAGTTTGGGACGGCCCTTAATTTGGAGGAGCCTCCACGAGAACGAGCAAACAGAGTGTGTAGGAGCCAGTTTGGGATTGAGTTTAACTTTGGGATGAACCCCCTTCACTTTAATCGGCAGGTGACAAGAAAGACACAGGAACTGACTTCACACTCACCATTGGTCACAGTGAATCTCCTCCCCACCTTCTGGCAGACACAAACAACTCTGTTAGTCCAAAATAATGTCTCATATACTGTATATTTGATATATGATGACATATAATTGTCTTTCTACTGATTGCTCATAACATTTTCACTTGATTTATTCCCTCAGTAAACAGTATAAACATGAGTTTATGGTCTCAGTCTCTAGTTTCAAGTCTTCTTCAATACAGCACGATGTTCACTGAGTAAATGATGGTTTCTTTCAGAGTCGAAAGGACCACAAAGCTGGGGATAATATAGGACGGGACAACCATATGATTGACAGGTCACGACCACAGTGACCCGTCACAATATGTATCCCTCCCCAGCTCCGCCATGTCGTCTAAATTTGGTACTTTCTGGCTAAAAATTACAATCAGGGAAAAAAACAAAACAAAAAAACAACAACATGGTGATGGCTGAAATACCAAACTCATGACCTTGTAAAGGACAGGCCTCCACACTGTGAACCTACTTCACTCAGCATCACTGTGAATCACCTGGAGAGTTAACGTGACTGCATCTGGTTTGACAGTATTATGCTGCAGCATTAAGTCTGTGTGAACATTTCGTTAATGTAATTAGTCGTGGGATTTGTCTTTTAGTGTATGCTGGAGCATGCCCTGTCAACAAGTTAGTGTGCACAACCGTGTCAGATCCTGCCTTAATTTGCCAATGGTTATTTGCCCTGTGAAAATTATGTCAGGTAAAATTAGTCTCGCTCAAATGAATACCCCCATAATTTTTCTCATTAGCATGTAGGCACTCAAAGAGTTTTTTTCCCTGCCAGTAGCTAATTCCAAGCCCTCAGATGACTGAGATATGAAGTCCTACGACAACAATACTGCGAAATAAAACTGATTTACAAAAAGGATTTAATATGACTATCAGTGCCTAACACCTCCAGTAGATTGTGTGCACTGTGTTTCTCAGAGGAGGCTTTTTGACACAACACAACACAATTGTGATCATAACTAGCAATAAAAAAAAAAGTACAGAGTGTGAGATGCTGTTTGGCTCACCACTTAGGTAACATCACATTAGATAAAAAAAAGTTGTGTCAGGGTGTCAATTTCTGTCATTCCTTATGGTTTGGTTTTTCAGGGACCTTTTAACTCACTGAGTGCCAGCTGTTTTATAAAATAGAAAGTGCCTTATGTCAGCATTTTTGCCCATTTTGAGTCATCTTTCATGACCCACAGAATGTTTCGCACTAGGTCTCTTGTTCCATTCTTGTTTTATCAGAGGTAGAGTAGAGGCCACTTTCACCGAAAACACCACTTTTTGTCCAGAATCCGTCCACTTTGCTCTCTAATCGCGATAGACTCCATTTCCTGCTTTGATCGCCATGGCTTATACCATCTCTTTATGCTCCGACTACATCTCCCAGAAGCCCCAACATTACTCACAGGCTGCGGGAGACCACGATCTGTGACCCCCCCTGCCAAAAAACACTTTGACATATACCAGGAATCCTGCCCTCACTTGAAAAGACAAGACATAGGATGATAAGATAATCCTTTCCACAGATGGGGAAATTTGCATTACAGCAGCAAAGTGGATAGAGCATCATTGCAAGGAGGGCCTATAAAAACTAAGAATAAGAACATCAGTAGAAAAACAACCAAGTGGAAAAAAACCAAGGACTCATATATACAACATGTTAATAACTAAAGCACCATATATACAATATAAGTGAATAACTAAAGCATCATATATACAACATTTCTACTCTGTTGTGCCCAAAGCAGACATTGTCTACTTCCTGTTTTCTTTGAGCAATGCTTCATGATTCATCTGTGTGACACGTGGCAATACCATAAGGATTAATGTCATTGGAGCTTATTTCAAATGATTTTCATCTCTATTTTGGCCATGTGATGTTTGTTACATGTTCTCCGAACTCCTCCCAATGTGCCGGACGGGTCACATAGTATATAAGATAAGTGTGGAGATGGGTTAGGGTTTCAACTGATACTTAACTTAAATATTTACCATATGTTGCTCTTGGAAATGAAGCAGTATTTTTCTAATATTGGTAGCATATCAGTTTTTTCTGCCGCAAGAACTGAAGTTCCCTCGTTACAAAATGCATCATATTTCCTAAATTAATTCTGTTTTGGGCATGGTGTGGCAATTTTCTAACCCCCCTTTACCATGTGTTTACACACTCCAATTCCCCTTCTTTTTCTACATTTCATTTTCATTTGGCAGCTTTCTTCAACATGCTGTGTAAATATCTCATTTCCCTCTGATCTGGGATCTGATGAGTGCTCTCTTCAGCTTTCCCCAGGGGCCCACGAGGAAACACTGCTAACACGTCTTGAAGCTGCTGATTTTCTCTGCTTTTGAGCTGCTTTGCCCCATGTTTGATAATCATTTGTCGCTCTGTCTTGCTCCCTGGCAGACGGATATGTAGCGATGAGCCCTGATCTTCCTTCCCTTGATGATCTGGCTTCATGGCATTTATGCCGAAATGAAGAATCAGTCTTGTTTCCCTAGTATGTTTATTAGCACTTTTGTAGCATCTCCTTGAGGTTGTGTATATATACTGAGGGTGTGTATCGTTTATGTTTTTCTAATATTTTAAATTGGGAGACAAAATTCAGTAATTGGAAACATCCCGCTTTCCTTCTGCTTCTGCTTCATATTAACTCATTGAGTGCCATTGATGTATATACTGTATACGTCAGTTTTTTCAGCAGTGGGTCGCCAATCGTGGTCTCACACAGCCTGTGAGTAATGTTGGTGCTTCTGGGATTTGTAGTCAGAGCATAAAGAGATGGTATACGCCACAGAGATCAAAGCAGGAAGTGGAGAGTTTCGCGATCAGAGGAAAGTGGATGGATTCTGAACAGTGTTGTTTTTGGTGAAAGTTGCCTCGACTCTACCTCTGATGAAACAAGAATGGAACAAGGTAAAAACAAATGTTTTGTTTCATGATGAAATAGTCTCTTCTTTCATTTGAGCTATTCTGTTTTCAGAGACTATGTGGGTCGTGAAATATGACTCAAAATGGGCAAAAAACGCTGGCACAAGGCACTTTCTGTTTTATAAAACAGCTGGCACTCAATGAGTTAAAGCTAAATACATGTATATTGTTGAAAAAAAACATATTGAGAATCAAACACATGAAACAGAAATGTGTTTTCATTAAATGCATTATGTTCTTTGTTCGTGGTAATTTCCACTTGTCTCTCTGCGTTGAATCACTAACAAATGCAAGTAAACTGCAGATTAGAACTTGGCATTTCAGGCTTTGGTGGGACTTTTAAGTGGCAAATGGACTGAATGAATGCTTCTTTGTACTGCTTGTTTTCATGTACATGTACTTCTAGCCCTCTCATTGTTTGCTTTCCTTGTTAATGGAGGTCATAATTGAGGCTTATTGCCTCTTTCAGCTGCAGACAGCTGTCTCAGACAGAATGTTAAATATGTTGCAGGTAGTGATGAGAGTCCATTCATTTGAAGTACGCCCTACAGGTTGTCAAAAATATATATGCTGTTGTTGTTTGTAACCTAGTAGCATTTTAAGATTAATTTCTTCCTTAGCATCAGCTACATCAGATAAACATTAAATTATCTCTTGTTTTAATTAGATGAGAACACATGGAGGGAACGCCACATCCAGTCATTAACTTACAATGAGATTTAAAACCCCTGGAAACTTCAGTAGATTCAGGAGCTCAGTCTGTAGTGTCTATGTCTATGACCAAGTTAAGAGCGTGGACTGGTAGCTGGAGAGGTGCTAGTTACTCCTCCTGAGTACTGCCGAGGTGCCCATGAGCAAGGCGAACCACCCCTCGCACTGATACCTCTACATGTGCAATAAAGTCGTAACAAACCGACAGAGTGAAAATGTAAATGTCCTCTTCTTCAGAAACTTCAAAAAACAAATTTACTTTAAATTTTCATGCAGAAATAAGCAATGTCAAAACCAAAGTAAAAAAAAATAAAATAAAAACTAATGAAGGTGTTGTTCATGAATGGCGCTGTGGGTTAGTGGCATGTAGCGTTACAAGTTACAGCCTACAATACATTGAAATGTTTTTCCCACACAGAATTACACTGGAGAACAAACACACACCCTCTGCGTCTTCTTTGTTCCTATTAATTGTATTTGATGTGGAGCTCATATTGCTGCATTAATTTTCTGCAACTTTTCCTTGGAGGCATCCATATTGGTTTCAGACTTCTGAGATTAATGAACACAGCATTATACTGTCCCTTTATGTTCTGATTATATATCCCAAAAGACCCCAGATTACTCACAGTCTACGTCAGCCGCCAAAAAATAAACACTTTGACATGTATATACGTCAATACTTCTCAAAGAGATTAAGAAAAATGCAGTCAGTACATTGTGTACGGCCTTATCAACACAATCAGCATCTTCAGTCCCCCAACAGTGTCTCAACACTCACAGTACTGCTGTCTGCTCAGACACATTTTGACACCGATCACAGCCTGATTCATAATCTCTGCAGTGATGTGCATAAGATGGAAGATAATAGACAGACCGTGAACTGCAATTTCCACGGTTCACACCAGCAACCTTTGTTGCAGGTCATTTCCATCTCTCTCTCCACTCATTTCCTGTCTTCTCCCTACTGATGACTCTCTAATAAAGTGCCAACAAAAGTAAAAAAAAAAAAAAAAAAAAAAAAGTGAGTCTGTGCTGTCAGACGAGCATGAGACTGGTGAAAAACAAATGTAAATGAAGCATCATGTGCACACATGAATTCAAGCAGAATGCACTGTAATGAGCATCATATCAGACTGGATGGCATTGTGATCGGCTACACTTTTCAATAAAGTTGAAGGCCACCTGACTACGTCTTTGCCTGCTATATCTAGCCAGTACCGTGAAATCACCTCTTTCTGTGGAAAATGAAACTAGATATTATAGATATTATACAGTAGGGGTGGTTTATATATATAGATATATATATATATATATATATATATATATATATATATATATATATATATATATATATATATATAAAATTTTGTTAGGGCTGTCAAAGTTAATTTGGATTATTTTGTATTTTTATTTAAAATTTTACTTCAACATACAGAGGTTGTTCTGGATTTACAGTTGTCCCAAAACATGACTTTTTTTTGGGGAAATTATATTAAGAAATTAAAAAATTAAAAATCAATATTATATCCCAAGAAAAAGTATTGCAATATATTGTCATATCAATATTTTTCCCACCCCTACTATACAGTAAACGTTGTTTGTTGAATATGTTGCCACCTCCCTAATTTGCATATTGAGTCCAGTAATATATCAAAATGATGACGGTGCTTCTTAATATCACATCACCGTATGATGCTAGTATGATGAACTATTATTCTGTATTACCAATTTTGATACATAGAGGAAGCACCCTTTAAAGGACCAGTGTGTAGGATTTTATTTATTAGTGCATTGTGTACCACAAAATTGTTGACTCTGTCTTGACTGTAATTGCACTTCCCAAATAATTTGGCATCTATCCTTGCTGTGAGTTTCATCATCTGCCAAGGCTCTGTTCAATAGGTCCCCTCTGAATAAATGACAACAAAGCAATGGGCAACAATAAAAGAAGAACTGGTTTGAAAGATAACTTGAAGTTGACAAGTTGAGTTGTGGAAAAAAGTATGGAAAAAGCAGAGGACTATGGGGAATACTGTATGGGGAAATGCATCAGAGGTCATTATTTTATTCACCGAGGTTTATGGCGACGCCATAGTTTGTTTATGAGGAGCACTGTTCCTCTGGAGAAATAACGCTGTGATTGAGATTCTGTTCAAAAACACTGCTTTGTTCTTCACCTCCATCAATCCCAAACACTTACACTGTTGCTCTCCTGTCTCCTGATCTCTTCCTGACCTTGCCAGAGGTTTACAGGGAACCCAACAATCACAGAAACACACAGTGACTGCTCGGAGCAAGGTTAGAGCAATGATTACGCCGTGCATTTCATCTCAGAACTCGACTACTTTGCATAACAATCGTGCTGTGAAAAGTTAAAGCTTTTCTCATGATGATTACACAGAATGAATTAAACATGCAGGTATTTGTAATTCCTGCAAATAGATATCTTGTCATTAAGCGAAACAGAGAGCTTCAGTTTCAAAGCAGGATGTTGAAGCCGTGCAGGTCCTCGTTTTTCCCCAGACGCATGAAACATGATCTAAAGAAATGGGACGTCTTAATCAATTTTAATGAAAGCAAATTACATATTGCTGACAGTGAGGCATAATTTATTGAATACAGAATGCACTCAGAAGCATTTGTTTGTCTGACTGATATAATCACACCATGTGTGGCAGTCTAATTATTTTGTTAATAATAGTAACAGAACCAAACGAACTGTCAAAGGGTATGTACTTACTCAGTTGCTCACATACTGTGCATACATAAAAAAAAACAGTAGATACAGTCTAAATTGGTGTTTCTGGAAGCTTAGTGACAAAGTGACTTCTTTCAAGGCTAATTTCCAAGCTACTTTGTGAAGTATTAACGAAATAACTCTAACCAGTGAATGTCTCCAGCTGTGGATACACAATAACTAACTGTGCTAATAAAACTGTCTCCACTTTAAACGAAACACACCTGTACATCCACTATCTCCTCCATTCTTTCTGGGCACCCATCTTGTTTGGTTCGAACCAAAAATCAAAAGTGAAAGTGAAATGTCCACTGGATTATGGTTCAAAAAGAGGTGGTTTTAGTCTGGATCAGACTGAACCACGTGGGAGAAAGAGTGTCTAATTGACGTTTAGTCTCATGAAAGAGTTCAGGGAAAAAAACCCTTCTGAATCGCTTTGTTTATTATAGAAGATATTTTTATTTTTATTAGAGAGGGTATGAGAGTCTGCGCACAAACCAGTCATGTAAGATCAGACATTGACAGACATTTTCCTCAATTTACCTACAAGTATACATTGATGTTACCAAACCATTGCTGAATAAATGTCAACAAAAGAAAAGAAGGGATTCGTTTTAAGGTCGGGAGTCTGCACAGAAAAATCCAAATAAATCTCAACTGTGTTCAAATGTCTGACAAACTACAGCAGAGACAGCTAGAAAGAAGCAACTGAGCAAAGAAACAAGAGTTATTCTTCTTATAATAATCGTGTGTGTTTTGTTGCAAAGTAAACCAATGAAAAGTATGGTCTGTTTTTGTACTAATTCAATCTTGCCTCCAAACTTTTGACCTGTAGTGTAAGGTGGACTTTGGTGACTTGTCGGCTACCTGGTGATCAGGTAGTTGTATTTAGTTAGAGGGTTGGCAGCCGCTGTGTATTTTTGTTCAGATTGGAGTAGTTACAGGCTTTTATTTTGACAACCCTTTTGAATCATTGCCAGCTATTGCTGTGATTTTTAGTTAATACATTTAAGTTGGTTTTGTTTCTTTGTTGATTTTGGCGCCACCCGCAGCTCGTCCTCTTTCTTGTGTGTGACTTTTCCTTTTAATAGTTGTTGTCTTTAATACAATAAACGGTGACTTTATGCCATAACATGGGGCTTATGTTTCCTCCATCACCCTTAGATCACTCAGGGACGTAACAGTCATCGAGTTATTTTGTGAGCTCTTACAACTGCAGTATGAAACCATAAATGTCTCTGTCATAAATGCTGGTTTGACCTGGCCCTCGGACCATGACTGAAAGAGCTACAGTGATGACATGTCAGTGTCAGTTCATCAGGAGGTAATTGATGTATGTGGGTATAAGTGTATATTGTGACCAGACCAGCCAGCTATCTGCCATCCACCCAGCAAGCCTCAATAAACTGTACACTAGTGATAACACACATCTAAACATGGTGTCTCTTCTGTCTCTTATTTCTGCTTTAACAGAGAGGAGCTGATGATCAGCTCGTCCTTTGACTCTTTGGAGGTTCTGCTGGACTCGTTCGGTCCCGTCAGAGACTGCACCAAAGACAACGGAGGCTGCAGCCGTAACTTCCGCTGCATATCTGACCGAAAGCTGGACTCCACCGGCTGTGTGGTGAGTCATCTGTCTCGTATAAATCTCCTGGTGGATGCTGCCACACATTAGCTACAGCAGCAGACCATGACCTTTACCTTTGATTTCTATCTAAATCAAACTGAGAGGACTCTACAGTACACTATAGTCTGTACTGATGCTTTTATGATTGATACAGTAAGAGTGCATAACATTGAAATCATTTACCTCCAACACTCCGCAGATGAATTTTTGGTGCGATGTCCATTTATGTGGCCTCTACACTATTGCTTCATATTCTAATGTTGAAGGAATACTCTGTTTTGGCCATCAGTGCTGAAGTCCATCTGCCTGTATGAATATTAATGAGCAGATCTGCGGGTCAAGATGACCCATATGAAGGACAAGCAGCAGACCCTCACTCAGTAATGTGTCTGAGTGGACAGTTTAACTTGGCCTCTTCTCTCATATGCCTCTTAGGTTGACAACACATTCATTACCTCCAGGTGGTGCTTAGCAACCAGGAGATGTTGCAGCCAGGTTTGTTTTCATCTCCATCTGTCGGGGACTCCAACAAAAGCATTCTTGTTATTTGCAGAATCTTAGCGCCTTCTGCTAGTGTTTTGCTTCTCCTAAATCCCCTTTTTTTCCGTTGATAAGCTGTCGTGCACAACCCGTAACAATCTAATTTGTTTTCAAGTACTTTGATGCACTTGAGTTGAGCCTTTCAGGTGGGCTGGGGAAATGCTATTTATGCTATCAAGTATGATTCATCCTATGTCTGATAATGAACCTCAAGGAGAGGCGAACAAATTGTGAGATGTTTTTAATGAGAAAATGTTTAATTCGTAGAGCATATGCGTGCATTTCAAAGCAATTCTATGTGTAGCTGGTATGGTTAACATAAGCACAGAGGATGTAAATGCTATTCTGAAAGGCATGCAAAACAAGATGTCATTGACTAGCTTTGCTTTTGAATTTGAAGCTAAACATTTGTTTTTGTGAGGTTTTACTTCTAATTTCCAATTTTGAACGTATGTACATGGGGTCATGTTCTACACATTCAATTAAATTCATTTTCTAAAGAAGAAAAGACATACTGGGAGATTTCCCAGCATGCAGTTTGAGAGTAGAAAACTCTTCAGAAACTCTTTCTCAGGTTCAGTTAACTCAGTTTTTCATTTTCAAAACTCATGAGTTTTTCAAGTTGAACCACTTCCTGGTGATTTGCAGAGAGTTAGCATGAGCAAAGCTAACTCTGTGCAGCCTGGTTGCCCCTGTGGTAGTTGCGGCCCTGTTTCCGCCACAACAACCTACCAATGAAAGAGTCCGACTTGCCGTGTATGGACGTACAGTGTGAGCATGTGAATTGTGATCTGCGAACTATTGAACTCTGCGATGTAGTCGTACAGTTTGAGCTGGAGCTGAGTACAACGATTGAAAATATCGCACAGTGTCTACCCAGCTTTAGATGCCTCTCCTCGCCGCTCCAGCAGAGAGCTGGCCCTCCCTGTCCTGTGCGGCAAGCAACAGGAGAGGGAGGGCTCTCTCTATGGGTCACATCTACATAACAAATAGTAAAAATACCTTTTATTCATCTACCAATTTTACAATGACAATTACAGTGTTACAATGGAAACATTCAGATTTTCAGTCGCAGTGTGTTAACTCTTTGAGTGCCAGCCGTGTTTTTTTTTTTTAACTGACAGTGCCTTGTGCTAGGAGCCTCAGAATATTGTGCACCATGTCTCTGAAAACAATGAATAGCTCAAATGAAAGAAAAGAATCTCCGTTTCATCATAAAAAAAAAAAAATCATTTGTTTTTACCTTGTTCCGTTCTTGTTTCGTAGAGGCCACTTTCACCAAAATCACCACTTTTTCTTCAGAATCCGTTTATTTTGCTGTCTAATTACGATTGTCTCCGCTTTCTGCTTTGATCTTTGTGGCGCATATTAACTATTTGTGTCCCGATTACATATCACAGATGCCCCGAAATTACTGACCGACTGTGAGAGACCGTGATCAGCGATCAGCTGTAAAAAAAAACAAAAACAAAAAAAACACTTTGACAGCGTAACTCGTCAGTGGCACTCGAAGAGTTAATAGGTTAGCATGTCCAATAGCTGCTGTGATAATATATATCAGTCTGCACTCTGCACCAAAGTGGCGGACCAACAGACATTAGCTTCCCTTAAGCCACACTTAAGTGTGTCTAAATGGCTTCATAACTGTCAGGAGTGGCATTCAGGCCTCACCAGATTGTCTCTTTGTCGACTCATTTTGTTTAGTTTTTTTGTCATTATAACTCTACTTAAATTAAAATCTTAAGCAGAAGTCTCTTAAATATCAGCCGTTGGTTCTTTGCAGATGCAATTAAGCACCTGAGCTTTTTGAACGTTCAGTTGTGCCGTTCATCCAAAAACATATGCTCAGAAAAGCACCTTGTTTTTCCCCTGTGGGCTTGTAAATGTCACAAACAGATGCATTATTGCTGCCCGAAAGCTGCCGCCATTCACCGGCTGGTCTATCACAACTATTTCTCTTGTTAGAATAACTTCTTAGTAGAAATGAATTGGACTCTGCAAATACTGCCTGCTATCTAAAATTGCTTCATACCCAGTCTGATAGGAGTCCACTGAGTTGCAACAACACTGCAGGGGAATGTCAAAGACCAAAATATCCAGCCAGTTTCTGTCTTGTACCAAGAGATGAGTTGAGATTTTGAATCAGAGCTTTGAAGTGTCATGGGCATTTGATAACGTGGAAAACCCAGACATTAGCAATGATATGTTTTCCCATTATCAATGATCACTGGATGCTTTTAGACAACAGCCAGTATTTGCTAACATCTAATGGAGCTTGCCAAAAGCATGAAAAAAAAATAAATTTTGTCTCCCTGAAATTAATCTCGCATGGATCCAAAAAGAAAGAGTAAAGAGATTTCTTGCCAACACTTTTGAGGTGTCATGAGACTTTTCTTTTGTATTCTATTCTATTATTTATTGTTCTGTTATAGTTCCATCCCTGTGAGCATGCCGGAGAATGCTGTGATATTTTTTCTAAGAGCATTTGCAAAAAAAGGAACAAAGTGAATGTCTGTCCGTCCTTACAGTGCTTAGCCTTTAATGTTTGTGTTGCCTTTTCATTTGTGAGCCTTCACTGAGCTCCACTGTAAGCACACATGAATGTGTGCTTACAGAATAATAAATCTATGATTTCACACTTCAGTAGAGCCTTATTGAGAAAGGGGTGGACAACATGTAAGACAAGATGACAAGAGCACAATAGTTTTCAAAAAGGATAGGAAAATGTTTTAGAATAGATTAGCTGTTAGATACATGCTGGAACTCACCTAAACTGTGTGGGTATTTTTTTTTTTATTTTCTTTCTTGCTAAAACATGATCTGTAACAGCCATCCATTTTCTACCACTTATCCTCATAGGGTCGCAGGGGGGCTGGAGCCTATCCCAGCTGTCTTAGGGCGGAAGACAGGGTACACCCTGGACAAGTCGCCACCTCATCACAGGACACATAAAGACAGACAACCACTCACATTCACACCTACGGTCAACTTAAATTAGCTAATTAACCTAACCCCCATGCATGTTTTTGGATGGTGGGAGGAAGCCGGAGTACCCAGAGAGAACCCACACAGACACGGGGAGAACGTGCAAACTCCATACAGAAAGGCCCCGGGCCGGGATTGAAACCCGGTACCTTCTTGCTGTGAGGCGACAGTGCGAACCACTACACCACCATGGCGCCCAGTTTTTTTTTTTATTAATATTTTTATTAGGAGTTAAGGCATTTTAGAACAGAAAACTGTGACATAGTGAGATTGAGTATCACATATTGATCAACTGATTAGAGGTAAATCGGTAATACAAATCCCAGAAGCCCCAATATTACTCACAGGCTGTGTGAGAGCGCCCTCTTGTGCCTACTGCAGAAAAAACACTTTGACGTATATACGTTTATGGCACTCAAGCGGATTTTCAATGACGTACAAACCTGTGGCACCAAGAGGTAATATGCGCTCACTCGGATCACGTCCTTCATTAACACAGTCTTTATTAGTGTTAGTTTTGCCAGAAAATTCTCTGCCTCTGGAGCAGGTGCAAAACACAAGTATTTAAAATGATGGATGGATGCTGCTCTTCATCCCCCTGGACATTCTCCCCTTACAATTTCACATGGATCAGCTTTTGTCTTATGGAGGTCTATGTGTGTTTTACATTGTTGTTACTTAACATCTATTGCACGTGTGTCTATCCTGGAAGAAGGATCCGTTCTCTGTTGCTCTTCCTGAGGTTTCTACCATTTCTTTTTCCCTGTTAAACTATTATAATGTTGATGTGCGGTAAAGAACAGAGGGTGTTGTGTTCCCGAAACAAATTTGTGATATACTGTCATGATTTTAGGCCAAATAAAAAAACTTGATTTGACTTAAAAGAAAATTGTGGTCGATGAGATGCATGCACCACAAAATCCTTTATGAAGCTACGTCCAGTGGATTAGCTCTCCAGAATTTAAAGAAAGTTATTCAAACAAAAAGCGTTTATTATAAAGTGGGCAGAATAGCAGTAAAGAAAGGGGGAAGGGAATTATGGTGTTCTACTCAACGGCTCATTATTCTTCTTTTGTACGGACTGCATGGACAGGCTTTACTTCAGTATTCTAATGAGACATCAATCAAACTCATCCCATCTCCTCCACCTGCTCCATGCTGAGCACTTACTACACTGCTGCTCACTCATTGTTCCTTATTTCTATTGTCTGGTTAATGCCTGTATTACAATTTACTGATTGACAGGTAAATATAACAGCAGGAGTTGAACTTAGTAGATGTTTTGAAATCAAATTACGTCCTTAAATCCTTATTTCTGTCTTTTATGAAGCTCGCTGATCTCATTCCAGTCTTGGACTGCTCCCCTTCATTTCGCTGAATCTAGCTAAAAGTCAGACGCAGCTGCTGCTGCCTCACTGAATCAGACAGTAATTACAAGCAGATAGCAAGCACAAATGAATGGAATTGGCTGCAAAAATTTGCCCTGCACTTTTATTTGTGTGTATTTGGCCCTGAATGTACACAGTTATCAGTCATTATGGAGCTGTAGATTGGGGGAGGCAGGTGGAGTTTAAAAACTTCTAATGATGTCGATTTTTCATGTGGCTACAACTTAATTTGGAAAGATTCACTTGATTTGTATTTCTTATTTTTTAAGAATAGCTTAGCACAGGTTCAGAACTGATTTGTATTGTGTTTGAATGAGACATGTCATTATTATAACCACCTCCTAGCATCATTGCAAGTCATCGATCTTCACCCACACATTCATACTCATATCCCGGTGCAGTCCGTCACCACCCGACACCGCTCCCAGCTGCCTTTGCATATATTACTGTGTGTTTTAGTAATTATCTTGTGACTGTCAAGCATATAAATGAGCCTCTCATCCGTCTAATCAGGGTGGTAAACTGGCTCGGCCCCAGATCTCTGATTCAACCCTAATCAATTAACACCTTGTCTGAGTCTGTGCTGCCAGTAGCCGTCCTGTCTGCGCTTAATATCTCTCCTTGTGGGAGAGTCGACGGATGCTGGCGGTCCACGCTGGCCGAGCTGAGCTGATCGGTCTCGCTGATATATTGCACTCCTGGGGAGATGCAGCGTGCGGCGCCTCTGGAAGCGAGAGTGTAATAATCACAGGATGATTGTGAGATTAATTAGCTTTCGTCGTGTCACTTTCTCCTCTGTAAAATGGTGGAAAACAAGGATGTTGTTAACAGAGCAGATTGCCAACAGGATGGAGTGACGAGGTAGCTGGGTGCCGTCCAGAAATGCGGCTCATTAGTTGCGTTTCGCTGCAGTTTGTGTTGTATTGTTGCTCTATAGTCTGTACTGTGGCGAAAGAAAGGGTTGTGGGTTCAAAGTATGGAATGCAGCCTTATGATTAAGGCTAAGGGACAGTGTGCCAGTGCTAGTTGGATTCCTAATCTTAATGTAAATCATCCCAGTTTTAAACATGTGGTTAATATTGGATTTGATAAAGCTGGCATGAGTCTTGTGATTTGTTGATCTACCCAAATGGTTGAATGCACTTATTGCTTAATAAATGTAATGAAGAAGTTATTGTTCACTGAAAATATGCTTTGACAGTTTTATAATCCAAAACTGAAGCATTAATAAGGTAAAGACAGAAAGCCCCTGAATGTGGGGCTTGTGCAGCAAATGCAATAATATCTTTATTCTGTATTTCTTTATCAATAGCTGCTCACACAATTTTCTGCTCATCACTATAAATTACAATTTATAGTGTCACACAATTCTACAGACAACCACAAACCATAACACAGAGTACTACAGGGAAGAAGTACTTGTTGGTACTCTTTAGTAACTTACCAACCAAATGGTAAGTATTTAGTATTTAGTATTTCTACCACTCATCAGTGGTCACGCGAAGTAATTATGTTGCCATTCTTCTAACAAAGCAGACAACATCATCAACACTTAGCCTGGTCTTTCTTAATAATAGCTCTGACAGCAGCATACTGTAAGCTGCAGGTTAAAGCATTTCTTCCTCTCACCTCTTCTATTGGCCTACTTCCCTTTGGGCCTTGAAAAACAGTCTTGAGTGGGATCACATTTTGGGACACTAAGCAGCGTTGAGCACAGTCAGTACCTGGCAGAGAGGCAGCTAGAACTCAGCCCTGAGGAGGAATAGGATCACATTAGATTGTCACTTCTGATGTTTTCTGGCCTCGAGTCGTTAGATTCGTGTGAGAGTTTGAGGGTTGATGAAATCACCTGCAGAAGAGCACATATTGCAGGGGTTCATTAACACATTAACACATGTATTCATCATATAATATATTAATTATTCTGTAGTTTAGTTTGCACTATTACAGACACTGTGCTCGTCAGTAATTTACTACAAAGTCTCCAAAACAAAAGTCAAACCAACTGGACACAAAGTGCAACAAAATACATTTTATAAACATATAAATACATTTTCTCTCAGCCATCATGTCATGTTTGAAGAAACACACAATTCCAGCACACAATTGATGCTTCAACTTATGTTGTTTAAGCAATAAAACTATTTTGTGTTACAACAGGGGCGTCATTAGGTTTTAAGAATGGGGGGGCTTATCCCCCAGGTGAGGCTAATTTGGACAATATATGAATATTGCAAGGTTATATGATTATTTATTCAAACCCGTAATCTGGTCACTTTATACTGAATTTGTCTACACTTTTTGTAAAAACACACACACACATATATATATATATATATATATATATACATATATATATATATATATATATATATATATATATATATATATATATATATATATATATATACGTATATGTATATATACGTATATATGGTAATAACAATAATTAAATAAACTAAAGGGGGCTTCAGAATATTTTAGGCTGTTTATAAAAACTTAAAACTTTTATAACAATAACTTAAGAAAGAACTTGCATTTATACTTAATAACCACCCTTAGCATATTTTATTACATAACGTTTACTTCAAAATTTAGAAGTTATATACATAGACTAAATATTGCCTTTCATTTGCTTTTAAAAAATATATTTATATGTACTGTAAATATTTACTATTATTATCAATTATTGTATTATGTATTGATTATTTTTTCTTCACTTATAACTTGTTTATGCTACTGTAACAAGTAAAATTCCCCCAATGGGATCAATAAATACTCTGTTCTATATTCTATAACACGTTAAATGTCAGTCTCTTGAAAAAAAATGTCTAGTTTTTGTCATTGCTCTGACTGTCTAATGATGATTTAAATGGGTTCAGATTGTGGAAGACCTGGTTTATCTCATATATAGACCCTTTATAGAGATAAAGGGTGCCTTATTATTACAGTAATTATTATTATTGTTGTTTTTATTGTTATTATCATTATTCAAGATGTCCCCAGCCATTGCCTACGTGTTGCTATTAGACCTGTGAAAACCTTCACTGCCTCCACCTGCCCACCTCTCACTGCTGAGATAAAGTATATGATAATAATCTATCAGGTCCCTATCAAAGAAACGAGCATAATTTTATAAGGTGTAGCACATAGTTAATACATCAAATATGTATGTGCATATTTGCAGGTGCTGCCTGAATGATGTGACTTGTTTGTCAGTGCTCTTACATGTCTAATGTAGCATGTCTGACTCTGTCGCCTCCGATATTCCTGTGAAAAGTCAGTTCCTTCGCAGAAAAAAGAGTGTCTGGAACACCATCTCATTATTTCAAGGAACTTCAAACTCAGACTCAAAGCTCAGCCTATACACTTTCTACACAGTATAAATAATGCTTGTCCTTTTAAAAGTAATATGTAGCTCTCCTTTGTTAGGACTTCACAGAAACAAGTTTTTTTTTTTATTTTTTTTTTTTTTTTTATTTTTTTTTACCACTAATTTACAGAGGGTACCATCACCAGAATGATCTTACATTCTTTATGTCCATAAAGTTCATGGACTTACTTTTTCTTTTTGAATTACATAGCAGCTAACAGTTGACTTCAAAATAAGTTCTAGATTGTACTGGATCTAACTCCATCAGCTCCAGCGAACTGAAAAGTCTGGTCCCCAGTTGCAGTGCATCCATTTGACCTTAAAACTCCCTCCTGTTGTTCTTTTTGCACTTTGCGAGCGCTGTGACTGAATGTAAGCTTTACTCACTCACCATAACATCCACAGGAGACCAGATTGCTCAGGGATAAACTGACCTTTGACACACACACACACAATGCTTACTGCATCACACTGGCCTGTGGAAAAAAAAAACAAAAAAACTCTATTTGAAAACATGAAAAGAAAATGGAAATGTTGGAATAATGTCTTATATTCCTCCTCCTCCTGTGGGCTTCTTTCTCTGTCGTGCCGAAAAACCTTTTAAGTTCTGGCAAATATATCATCGCAGTTCTCTATTTGATGTATCACTCAAATAAGCTTTTTGTTATGCATGACCTTCATATATTTTTCATGGTTATAAATGTTAAAACACATACACGAGATAGGAGAAAAAACTTCATCATGTATGAAGAATGAAACAAAGTAAAGCCATTTGGGTTACAACTGCATATACACTGAGGAGGCAGAACATTATGACCACCTGCCTGAAAAAATGATGGTCCCTCTTACTCTGCTTAGACAGCCCCATATGCAATGAACTTTCTATCTTCAGCAGCATTAACGTCTCTGGTCTGTTGGATCGGACCGCCAGGACCAGACTTCACTCCCCACCTGCATCAGTGATCCTTGTCCTCTCATGTCTCTGGTTCACCACTGGTCCTTCCTTGGACCACTTTTGATAGATGCCCCCTGCAGACCAGGAACAGCCCACCAGAGCTGCAGTTCTGGAGATGCTCTGATCCAGTCCTGTAGACATCACTGTTTGCTTCTTGTTGTCAAACTCATTCAAACCCTGACGCTGGAACATTTTCCACATCAACTGTGAGGACAAAATGTTCATTTGTTCCCTTATACAGTATATCCTAGGAGCCATGATGAAGAGATAAGTAGTGCTATTGACTTCACCACCTTCAAGTGGTTATAATGTTATGCTTGATTGGTGTATATTATATACATATGTATAGATGACACCAAAACAAATGCATTCATAAAAATGGTTGAACTGTATTCCAAAGCAGGAACAGGAGGTGTGATATTTTTTCCACAGTTAACCCTTTCACAGCTAACGTGTCACCAGTGACACATTGCACGTGCACACTTTGGATTACCGTAATTACATACCAGTTTGTGCTATGGGAAAAATCCAACAGTTTCTGAAAGCTGAGATGTTGTACTTTACAGCCAATATGGTGTCATTACGGTAAATTCATTACTACCTCACCTGGCAGCCGACAAAGCAGCCTCTGTTTTCTGTGGTAAAAAAAAAATAAATTAATTTAAAAAAAAAAACCACATAGTTTTCAGTTCATGGTCGATTTTTGCACATTTAGAGACAAAGACTCACAAACTTGTATCGTAAATAGTTTTCATAGTTTTTAAATTTCAACTTTAATGTTCAAAATGTTATCTGTGTTCAATTGCATGGAATTAAACAAAAAAAAAAATAGGCTAGGTGTTAAAGAGTTAAATGTGTTCAAATAAGAACTTAATGACCTATGGTTTGTTGTAACAAGGTTAGCTCTACTGGGGGATCGAGGGGAGGGGGGTCTTCAGGGTCCGTCTGGGTGCAGAGTCGGTCTTGGGCCATCCTCTGCTGCAGAATAATAAGTCCCACTTTGTGCGTAAATGCACTTCTTTGCATTGCCAGTCCTCAGCCATTATATATGCGGACCAATCCGCCTATCAAATTTTAAAAAAAGTGCATAGTTTATTCCACTGCTTTTGAAGAGATTTCTTGCTGTTTGGCAATGGCACAGCACTGATTCCCTTAAGCCTCAGAAGCACTGCAGGAATTTATCTCCATTAAGAAACAGGATTAAAAGGCATGGTGGTTCAAGGGGTTTTCCAGAGCCAGCTTTGTACTGCTAGCTTCTTCTATAGCAGCGCAGGCAGTGCTCTCACTCACTGTCCAGTTATTAAATGGTCCAGGATAAATGGTGATTGCTTTGCCTTCAAAGACCCTTTTGCTAGCGTCAGTGGATGTTCATTATTTAGTGTCCTGTGCATCTTTTGGAGATGAAATATGCTAAGCGTTAGTCGCAGATATATACTGTAAATGCCACAGCGGCATTATTCACTGCAGATTCTAACACCATTAACTATGACTGATCTGTATAATTGCATTTTCATTGTAATTATTGTTTTTATCAATTAAGCGTTAAACCTTAAAACAGCTGTTTGTCCCCATCAAACTACAAGTTGACAGTGACTTTTGTTACATACTGTAACTTGCATCTCTAAACCTAAGTAGTGTTATTGCCTAAACCTGAAGTTTTTTCATTCAAAACATTTAATTCCCTTTTATAACTTTATAGATAAAATTTGGCCTGAAACATTTAACTCATTGAGTAACAGCCCTTTTATAAAATAGAAAATGCCTTGTGCCAGCTTGTGCAGAAGCTTGTCAGTTTGATAAGTCACTTTTATGTGGCACAGCTGAACCCTCAGTACTGGGTACTTTAAGAATATGTGTATTTTTGTTTCAGTAGTTGCACCTGAAGTTGCTTCTATTTCAATCCCACATAGCTTTTGAACTCTAAATAACGTAGAATGGCGTGGAATCGAGGCATGCTTTAAAGGTTCATATTTTCCTTAACCTAGAGGCACTGAATTATAGTGAAGTCTCTCGCTACATTCTTCAGCTTTTCATGTTGTATAATGCTATTAGACATAAAATCCAAGTTAATTTTAGATGAAACTGAGATATAAAAAATAGCTTATTTTATATAAATAAAACACCTAGGGCTTCTGTTTTTATCAGAATTATTTCTTCATTATGTCATGCTGAATCATTAAGAGTATTCCACCTTTCACGGCCACTGACTCATTCCAAATAAATTCACCAGGAGAAGTTTTTTAATCAGATAATGTTTTGAAGGATTTGGGGATTGTTCACTGGAGGAGTGGTTTTATGCAGAGGATTATCAATGATTTACTCAGGATTATGGACCAGATTTGTTGAAATCTCAAGTGATAACAATCCACGGACTAAGACTGGCAGGCGCATAGTTTTAATGATTATCATTCTACGGACAACTGGAAAACGGCCCAGAGTTATCACCATTCTGGCATGTCGGAAGCCCATTATAGCAGTCAATATCTCGAGCTATCTGTTGTTGGCAAGCTTCACTGCAGCAGCTGTCAATATGAATTCCTCTCAGTCTGCACCACATATCCGCTCATCCATTGATTAAACAGAGTTCCGCTGATTTAAAGACTCTGTGCTGTAGATGTTGTGTGATTCGATAACTCATGTGCTCTGTGCATTACAGGTTATAAGTCATTCGTCACAAAGTTTCCTCACAGGTTCACAAAATCAATATCAGTTTATCGAGAATGAACCCCTATTCTGAACCCCATAAATATGTAACTAAAGTCAATTCATTGAAGCAAATCTAAATACAATAATTTACCAACAACCAGTACTTTTAGTCACTGAAACATGATTAAATAATTATGGAAGTGTATTGCATTCAGTTGAAAAAAAAAAATTCTGAGTAAGTCATTTTTGGTTTGTTTTTTAGAGTATTTTAGCTTTGATTACGGCACACATTCGCTGTGGCATTGTTTCAATAAGCTTCTGCAATGTCACAAGATCTATTTCCATCCAGTGTTGCATTAATTTTTCACCAAGATCTTGCAGTGATGATGGTAGAGTCTGACTGCTGGGCAAAGTCTTCAGAGCCCAAAGCCCAACGATTCTCAGTGGCGTTAAGGTCTGGACTCTTTCACAGTTTGAGCCCGATGAATCCTGGTTGGTTATGGTTGGTTTTTCGTGGTATTTTTTGTCATTTTCTGAATAAGTTATTTCCTGTGTTATTTTTTTTTTCAGGATAATTTTAGTTTTTAAGTACTTGCTTTTTGGACTAATTTGGTCCTGAGTTTAGAGAGCATTTGAAACAATAGACACATTAATTCCTGATTCAGTGGAAGCAGACAGTTTAATTGTCTAGTTTAATTAATTTCATCTGGTTTCAAGACACTGGGAGATAGTCCTGTCTTTAAGGCATATGGTATTACATTTGACTTTATGCAGGCACTTCAAGACTTTGTCACTTGTAGGTTGGGTGGGATTCAAAGTATTTTGATAATTTAGGGAAAAAAAATAACCTCAAAAAAAGAAGAAAAAAAATACTCCCAGAAACAGGAAAATATCAGTAAACAAAAAAATGGGAAAAATATTCGGAAAGGCAGAAAAAAAAATATTTAAAAAAATTATTGAGAAAACAGTTTTTTTTTTTTCAAGTGAATGCAATGCGCTTCTGTAAATAATAACCAGCTTTAAACAATTTGAGGGTATCAGTGCAGTTAGTGAACTACTGTCAACAAAAAAATTCACATTGTGGTCAAACTATATAGTAGCATTAAAAAAATAAAGAAAAAAATACCAATGTAACATTATTCATAACCTTATTGATTACTTTGAAACCTTTAGTATGTCACTGCTTTTTGCTAATGGCTGAGAGGGTATTTCCATGTGAAAATAAAGGAACAAAACACACATTCACCCACTTTTTAAATAAATGTGTGTTTTGTGTCATGGTATCCCTGTTACAGAATCAGATTTAACACCCCCCTGGCCAGTGTCACCATTGCCGTGACCCCCCTACTACTCAATATGCATAAGAGCAATTGTCCCTTTGTGCATAGTGTTGATCACAGTCAGATGCTGCCAAAACTATCAGCAATCAACAAGAAAAATGACATTTCAGATCCCCAAACCACAAATAAAGTATCATTAAGTCCTGGTCGACAGGATCAGCATATCAACCAAATATTAATGTTGTTCTGACAATTATCATGTCTTCCTTCACTTCTCTTTCATCTTCAAATCTCTGTTTTCCCTCAATCCCTATCTCTCCACCAGATGTCCACACTGTTTCCTAGTCACTTGATCGCCACCCCCACCCACACACCTGCTCCTCATTTCCTCCTCTCCTCCCCCGTTGTCCTGTCCCAGTGCCTTACCACATCTGAACTGCTTCCTTGCAATAGCTTTCCAGACTCCCCTGCCACTGTCACCCTGCATACCTTGCTGCCTGCTACCTCTCTTTGATTGTCTTCTGCTCTTGCCATTTGGATTGGTTACATGGTGAGAATGTCTTCTTGTTGTCAAATGTAAACCTGTTTATCATACTGTAATCTCCAGGAAGGTCTACTTAATTCACTGAGCTCTGCCCTGCCCTGAAAGAAGCAGCACTGTGGTGGCTGATCTATCTCCCTAACTTCAGTAGTATTAGTGGCAAACATTCAATACTTCACCCTTATTGTCTTTGTAAACTCTACCATCAGTATACTGTGGTACTAGAGACATCTAAAACAGTGGTTTTCAAAGTTTGAGGCAGTGGGGCTCCCAACTGTTTTAGGTGTGGTTTAGTGAACGGAAGTACAATAAAAATATTACATTAGTTATCAAAAGAAGATCACATACAGTAGAATAGCCTCAATCCGTGTGACTTGGTGAAGAGAAACTTCAGAGATACACAAGTCTGGGGAGTTTCACATTTTTCCCACTTTATTTGAGTCAGAAACTAATAAATGACTTATGACGGGCTTTTTTCAAGTAACGTGGGGGGTTGAGGCTCACAGTCTGGCACAGCCCCTGAGGTTTACACATACACGGGTATTTGTAAAAACTGAGACTTTTCCCTTCGTTTGTGCCTTTCATTTACACACAAACGATGATTTCTCCTCTGAATACAATTTTTTAGGAAAACTCCGGTTTTGTATTTCAGTGTAAAGGGAAAAAAACTGAGTTTTAGGAAATCTACACACCAAAAGTACAATCTTTTTAGTGTTGTATGGCCATCAGAGAGTCTATGAGCAGTCCGGTTTCCGGGTGTCAGTAGCATTTCTGTTGGTGGAAACACTTTTTAAGTGTTTTGCAAATACAGCTCCTCTATTACTGTATGTACAGGAGCAGAGACGTATTAGGGCTCGGAGGAACAGGAAGTCGCTCGTGTTAGTCATTGTTGTCAGTGAGGCTTCTGATTGGCTTGCATGGTTTTCTCCTTCTACCTACACTGTCGCTCATTGGCTTGCTGTAGTTATGATGGCTCTCCACAGCGTATTTATGCAGGTTGATGTAAACGGAAACTTTTTATAATGCATGCACAATGTTATTTTGGAAAACGGAGGAAAGAAAATATTTGTTTATCACAATACCCTGCTATGTGTTAACGTAGTTTTAACATTTGAATAACTCTAATAACTCACCCTCCAGAGTTCCCTTCTTCGCATATGTAAAGTTAAAATACTGACTATCCAAATTACCCTCAACCCCATGGAGGTCATTTGATGTGCATTTGTTCATGCAATCTATGGACAATGTGGAAGCACTGAAGTTGAAAATACAGCGTCATCAGTCATACATAGAGTAAAATAGGTACCCCCTGAACAAATTGAACACTCAGTGATCAAAACTCAGTGATTATTTTAAAGTAATTTTTGGTACAGTACCCCAACCAAAGTCTGTTGTTTCCGACTACAAATTCCAGAAGTTACTCAGAGGCTGTGTGAGAGCGCCCTCTTGTGCTAGCCGCCGAAAAAAAACACTTTGACGTACACATATACATCAATGGCATTCAAAGAGTTAAGATAAAGAGCAAGAAAATCATGGTAAGCAGGACGAATGGGTCAAACAAATACATGACCTTCACCCATTAGACCACCGTTCATGACCTCTGTGAAACCAAGTCAATTTTGAATAATTTAAGGTAACTTTGTTGCGTAGCTATTAATGCCTGTTAAAGACTTATTTTACCACAAAACCACAATATTTCACTAAACTAACCCAAGAAATTTTGTTGAATAAATAATTCTAAAAACTGTAAACTGTAACTGTACACTGGCATCTATTGCACATCTGTCCATCCTGAAGAGAGATCCCTCCTCTGTCGCTCTTCCTGAGGTTTCTTCCGTTTCTTTTTCCCTGTTAAAAGGTTTTTTTTTGGGGGAGTTTTTCCTTAGTCGATGCGAGGGTCATTTGTAAAGGACAGAGGGTGTCATATCCTGTACAGATTGTAAAGCCCAATGGGGCAAATTCATAATTTGTGATATTGAGCTATACAAATAAAGTTGACTTGACTACACTGGATGGTCATTTTCTAAAGACTATGCATGTAACGTGTGGACACTGATGCTAGTGGGCGACCTAGAGTGTCATAATTTGAGATCAATCGAGTTGGGAGTGAGAATGTGTTAGCTACTGGAGATATTCAATAGAGTAACACCAACAGAAAGGTGCACTGCCCCTCAAAATTATCCTGGAATCCACAATGAGCAAGTGAACTTTTTGAAGCCAAATGAGCCACCTGGACCCTCTGAAGAACACAGTAGGACTAAATAATGAAATAAGCAGCTGCTGATCCCTCAGAGCTCATAAGAAACTATCTGCCTAGTCACTGCTCTGAGGCTGCTGTGCCTTGTTAAAATGCACTCCATCAAAGTTTCCTTTGAAGTAATAGCTGACAGAGAACATAATGTGAATCTGACCTGACATGTCTCGAAAAAAATTGCTTGGGAAATACTGAAAAAGACTGAAGGAGGAGGAAACCGGGGTGAAATCAGGTCTCACTGCTCTTTTGTAAAGTCACCCTGGCATTTCAATTAGGAAGGTGTCCATGACTCTGTACAAAATGTCAGAATGTAATCTTTCTTTTTTTATTAATTAATTGAAGTTGATCTGTGGCACTTATTGCTATTTTACTCATTTCAAAAACTAAAGGATTTCATTACAGTCATCAAATGTGAAGACAGTGCTCTCTGGATTGTATAGAAATAGTAATTTAAAACCTGCAGTGTTGCCTCATCTCCCTCACCAGAACAGGAGCCTTTCAGAAAAGATTCATTAAAGATGATGCAGCTTGTCACGGTTCTTGTCACAGTAAATAATCAAGTGACATGGCTTTGCAAAAAGCTGTTTGCTTTCTAACATATACAAGATAAAACTTCACAACCCCCTTTGTGAGAACTGAGTATTGATGATGTCTGTCTGTGTGAATGTTTAAAGAGTAAGTTGGGGCAGTAGTCCTGCATTATTACACACAGTGATACCATGACAGTTATATATCTGACAATGCATGACTGTATGCTTTTTTTATACCTTGATTATTTTATAACTGTGGTGATTGTTTGATGGTTGGTAACACATTTTAATCCCCAGATCCACCATGAATTTGCCAATTTAGCTTGTTAGTGAAACCTGTCCAACTGTTACAGTATCCTTTCCTCTCACATCACATTGATCGTACATCCATCCATCCATCCATCCATTTTCTACCTCTTATCCTCATAGGGTCGCAGGGGGGATGGAGCCTATCCCAGCTGTCTTAGGGTGAAAGGCAGGGTACACCCTGGACAAGTCTCCAGTTCATCACAGGGCACATAGAGACAAACAACCACTCACACTCACATTCACACCTACGGTCAATTTAAATTAGCCAATTAACCTAATCCCCATGCATGTTTTTGGATGGTGGGAGGAAGCCGAAGTACCCGGAGAGAACCCACACAGACACGGGGAGAACATGCAAACTCCACACAGAAAGGCCCCGGGCCGGGAATCGAACCCGTTACCTTCTTACTGTGAGGCGACAGTGTTAACCACTACTGCCTTTAGTATTCCTTCTCATTATCCAGTTCAATCCTCTAGGCCACAATATGTCATATTTCATATCAGGGTTGTTGTGTTTTTGGCTTGTTACTCAAAAAGTAATGGGTTACACATTATTAGTTACTTTTAAAAAAGTAATCCCCTTTGGATCACTCAAAGGGGTAATTTCAAAGTAAAGCTCCTTGTTGTAATTAAAGGAGGACAGACATCAGACCTCCCTTTTCTGCTCTTTAATATCACAAAGCTGACAGGAAGTAGTGAACATTA
This sequence comes from Synanceia verrucosa, assembly GCA_029721515.1. NCBI lineage: Eukaryota > Metazoa > Chordata > Actinopteri > Perciformes > Synanceiidae > Synanceia > Synanceia verrucosa. The sequence goes on along the minus strand of CM056554.1, from coordinate 6,784,059 downwards.
CATAATAATGCTCAAGGCTACAGTACTGGCTCACATTTTACCGTCACATTATCGTCTTTTCGTGCAATAAATACTCAATAACGTTCATATTTCCACCCCTCATCCATGAGCTCAGATGCGTGACGAATGTCGATCAAACAGGCAAGAAAATGAATGATCAGGGTTTTTTTGTTTTTTTTTAAATTTTTTTTCTCCTGTTATGCAGATAGTTGAAGGACATAAAGTATCAAGTATAAAGCTAAAGCTATCGTCTGTCATTCTGTTCAGAAGCACTTTTTGTTATACTGGGTGAAATGGTCCTTCCATCCTGAGAGCAGTCAATACATGATGTGTTCAGAAAAAGGAAGGACGGTAATGCATTACCCCAGACACTGATTATAAATTGATTTGTATTCATAGATGGTGCGGAAATGTATGTTGCATATACTGTGTCTACTGCATGTAATGAATTGAATACAAAAATGCACCAGAAATGTTTGATTATTATAAGATATATGTGAAAATATAAATATATCTCAGACAGATGCAATGATTCTATCATGCAACGGCTGATTTAGGGTGCTCGCACCTTTTTGGGCCAGTTCAGTTGCAGTTCATAAGAAACTTTTATGATGCACTTTGTTTCAACAGTGATGAAAGCCTTTGCCATCGCTCCTCCAGTTGTAGCCTCCTGCTGTTATTTAGGCTGATAATATGAGACTTTTTTTACATGAAACATCTTGCCATGTGCAGCTTTACAGAGGAAGCTCAGTGTTCACACAGGCTGCACTAATGGCAACAGAAATCTGACTGTTTACATTCTGTGGCGCAGATGTTATCAGGTCTGTTTACCTGTCCCATCTGGGATTAGTGTTAATGTGGCAGCCTCTCACAGTTTAGGTAGCTCTGAGGACGTAGTAAAAATCTATAATTACTAACATTAGTCATTTAAAAACTCTTCTTCCTCCCGCAGTGCCCTCCAGGGTTGAGTCCTATGAAGGATGGGACTGGGTGCTACGACCACCATATCGGCATCGATTGCTCTGACGGTTTCAATGGAGGATGTGAGCAGCTGTGTCTCCAGCAGCTGGCTCCTCTAGAGGATGACCCGACCCTCTACAACATCCAGATGTTCTGTGGGTAAGAAAAAACACATTCATTGCTTTGTTATTTTTTAATTACTAACATTTTATGTCAGAGCCCACACATGTTGAGTGTTCATGGTAAGACAAACCATTATCAGTCCCTTTTTCATTATGTCAATACTTATTGATTGAGAACTATAAATGAGGTGTCTTGACCCACCAATATTGGTCAGTGGCTCTACTCTTCAAACTGCGATGCTCTAGTTACCCTACTAGCATCAGTTTTTGATGTGTCAGGGACGTCGTGTTGGTGTTGGTGAAGACTTTATTAGGTGTTCAATTGCTTATTCACACAAATAGCTAATCAGCCAATCACATGGCTGCAGCTCAATGCATTTAGTCATGTAGACATGGTCAAGACAACTTGAAGTTTAAATGGAGCATCAGAATGATGAAGAAAGGGGATTTAAGTGACTTTGAACGTGACATGGATATCGATGCCAAATGGGCTTGATTGAGTATTTCAGAAACTGCTGATCTACTGGAATTTTCACAGCAACCATCTCTATGGTTTACAGAGAATGGTCCGGAAAAGAGAAAATATCCAGTGAAAAAGATGCCTTGTTGATGTGAGAGGTCACGGGAGAATGGGCAGACTGGTTGGAGATGATATAAAGACAACAGTAACTCAAATAACCACACAGCCTTGAAGAAGTTACAGCAGTAGAAAAGCACACCTGGTGCCACTACTGTCAGCTAAGAACAGGAAACCGAGGCTACAGTTCACACAGGATCACCACAATTGGACAATAGAAGATGGAAAAATGTTGTCTGGTCTGACGAGACTCAGATCATCTCAAATTGGTTTCTAGAACTTGACAATGAGTTCATTGGACTCCAGTGGCCTCCGCAGTCACCAGATCTCAGTCTAGTAGAACTTTGGGATGTAGAGGAACGGGAGATTCACATCATAGATGAGCAGCTGACAAATCTGCTGCAACCGCATCATTTAGTTTGTTACATATTAGCAAAAGTTGTGGATGATACCAACAGAAGTATAGAGATATATGTATGCTGAGGAAGTGTATTTTTTTTTATTTTCTCACTAAATTCCCTGGAAATAAATGCAATAGCTTGGTTGAAGCCCAGTAAAAAAAAAACACTGAGGTATATATACATCAATGGCACTTAAGCATTGGATTTTAAATGGCATACGTCAAAGAGTAAATACAGTTAAAGAGTTGGGTTGTATTGAGACCTGCCACATATAATCACCCTCAGGTGTTTTAACATATTAGACTTGATTAAACATCTTCTCAGGACCGGTGGACATGTGCAGACTGCTCAACATCCTTCCCACCTTTCATTATCTTGCACCTGTTATCACTGGAGGCTGGTGATTTCACATAAATTCCTTCCACCCAGCTTCAGTCTCAGCGGAGGTCTAATCAGACAGAATAACTGAAAATACCTACGTGAAGATTTAGTGTGAATGTGGTCCAAAGGCAAGAGTTTGCAACACATTTGTTGCTGCTAATGAGTCAGACTGGGTTTTTTTTTGAGAGGGAGGCTTAAAGAATGTGAATACTGGTATATTCAGAAGAAAGATATGAGTGAATAACAAAGTAATGTGTTATTGAACTACAAAGTATGTAAAACATGTTCTAGTAGAAACCCAGAATGTGGAAACAAGTTGGACATGTCCCTTCAGGAGAGATAGAGTGAAAACAGGAAACGCATCATCAGATCCTGGAAACAGACGCTTTCTAATTGAACACAACATGCTGCTGTTTCTTGCTGTCATCTTTACATTAAATATCATATCTCAGGCACCGTATACAAACTGCTGTTTCATTTCATCCCATTCTCACCCACAGCATTCTGCTGTTGTCACTCTTCGCTGTGCAGATGGCATTAGCTTTGAGACATTTGGCATCCAGGAGAGAGCTTCTCTCAGCTTAAATCCCTGACACATCTTCCTCTCTTTAACCCCCCTTCCCCGTTTCTCTCCCTCTACTTCGTCTGCCTTTGATTCATTTCACAGAGTGTATTATACACGAGATGTCAAAACATCATCAATATGAAAGAGCCTTGAGACGACTCTGTGTTTCTCTCCGTTTTTGAGATGGAGGATTTTATGCCGGTTGAGTAGAATTTGATTTAGCTGATTCTACACTGTCGAGTCTTGAGTCCTGAGTTGTGCAAATTATGAACCCAAAATGCAATGCACGGTAACTCAGAACATCTCTTCAGTCACAAGTTTTAAATCCTTATTCCTGACTTTTCTCAATGCTGACAGGCTTGTTAATATCTTTATACAATAGCAGGATATAAAAATGTATACTTATGTATATATTAACACTTCTAAATGCTACTGATGCTTACTGAGACAACATCATACTGATCATTTTTAGCAGCAGAAACAGAGAAATAACTAAATTAACTCAATGAGTGCCATTGACGTACATATAGTCAGCAACAAAAGAAACATTTTTTAAAAGTTTTTTTAAGCAGCCCCAAACTACCTATAAAAGGTGTTAAATATGAGTAAGCATTTGGTTTATCACATCCTTTCAACAAATGCATAAAAAGAAAACTGTCTAGAGATCAAATTTATTCAAAAAAAGGCGTATTGAAGTTACCAGTAGACCAAACTATGGTCTGTGTGCGCGTAGATGAGCCTCTCTGAGCTGCCTGTGTACTGTTTGAGCACTGATACGGGTTGGTGAGGGCAGCAGCGGTAATGGTGGCAGGAAGTGTCCGGTCTCTGAGATGGTGAAGACAGATATGGCGATCCTGAATGTTGGTCGTCACACATGGTCTGACGATCTGAAGTGCTGTTTGTATACGCCACAGAGATCAAAGCAGGAAGTGGAGACGATCAAGATTAGGGAGCAAAACGGACGGATTCTGGGTAAAAAGTGGCATTTTTGGTGAAACTAGCCTCTACTTCTTCTCTGATAAAACAAGAATGGAACAAAGTAAAAACAAATGTTTTTTTATGATGAAATAGAGAGTGTCTTCTTTCATTTCAGCTATTCTGTGTTTTCAGAGTCACAGTACAAAATATTCTGGGGGTCTTGAAATATGACTCAAAATGGGCAAAAAACAAGACACTGGGTTTTATAAGGCAGCTGGCACTGAGTTAACAGAGAATAAAGCAATAATAGTCAAGAAAAGTTAAATCAAAGTTCTCAGGTTGGATAGAAAAAAAATATTTACAAATATTTAATATTTAAATGACTTGTCACTTTAGATGCATCGAGGACTACAAGCGTGGTCCAGATGGGAGGTCGTGTCTGCCACTGTCTGAGGCCTGCACTGAGGGAATAGACTGTGGGGAGGCAGCAGACATCCCTGCGAACCAGACTGTGTTCGGAGACCTTTTCTACGGATACAATAACCATACCAAAGAGAGTACGTCCGGACAGATCCTCAAAGCCACGTTCAGGTAAACACACAAGCTGTTTGTGAAGTGGAGCATGTGGGACATCGTTCAGCCATTTCTAGTCCCAGCAGGGTGATGTGCATGTTAGAGCTGTTCCAGTCATCCTTCTTTTGGGTCAGTCTGTCTTTCTATATGTATTCAGCACAACTCATCACATACTGATGCTTGGTTAATGTTGTGAATCCAAGTGTGTGAATTGTTCAGGTGCAGGCAGCAAAACCACTAAAGCCCCTTTCACACTGCATGAAAATAACAACATGGGATTTTTGTGCAGTTTTTTTGTTGAGTTTCAGTGACCCTGCTTCCCCCTACAGGCTGAGAGGCTCATGGTCTGAATATGGTTGAATGTGGATTGGAGCAAATACTGAGCTCGTCATCTATTTTCTATCTTTTTTCCTGATCCATGTCACATTGATTTAAGTAATTGTCATTTACTGCTGGAAGCAATAAAATTAATAAATAATTTCTAGGTCACATAATCCCTGTGGGATTTACATCATACTTAAAGTATGGTCATGAAAGCAGTTTATTTATTTATTTATTTTTTTAGGATTTTCAATTTGATTTCATGTCACTTTCTTCCCATCCATCAATCAGTCATCTACCGCTTATCCTCATAGGGTCGCGGGGGCACTGGAGCCTATCCCAGCTGTCTTAGAGCAGAAGGCAGGGTACACCCTGGACAAGTCTCCACCTCATCGCAGGGCCACTTTTTTCCCAATGAACAGTAAACAGTAAAGCCTGCTGCTGACAGCGATTGTCCTCTATAAAACCTAAGACTTTTCCACTAATTTCAGGCAAGTATTCTGAGGACACACAAAAACATAACCTCTTGATTGGTTGAAAAATAAGTCATGTTCCCTTTGATCATGATCTGCACAGGATGTGGTTTGATGTGGACAGTAGATGGTAGAGAAGGTGGTTAATTATGACTGTCTGCATGCTGCAATAATTCCCACTGAACTGAGGAAGCCAGAAGGTCAGCAAAGTCATCTGCAGTCCAGGAATTTAATTTGGACCATGCATGGATTCCGCTGCCCGGAGGCAACTCACCCACTTACCGTAGGGATCCATCACTGCAGTCACTAGAGGGACGGATGGGCGAAGCAGCAAAGTTAATATCATCAAAAATCTGAATCTCAAATGCTCTGATCTCATTTGAGAAGTGCTTGTTAAAGAGAGTTGGGTCTGAGGCAGACTGTGAGGAGTACCAAATGCTTCCTGTGCAGATGAGGTGGTGAAAGAGGACGGAAGACTCTTTTGGGAGGCATGGTTAATGCAAAGCCTAATTAGAAAAGATCGCAGCAAATAAATTCAAACTGACCAGGAGTCAGTGTGCCAATATTGAGTCTAATTGGACCAGATGAACATTTGAATGTAAAATGAACAAAAGTTAAAGGGAAGAGAACATCGCAAATGGACAGAAGATCGTCCAGGGATTCAAAGCCTCAAAACACAGAATAAAACTATGGAAACCAAATGTCAGGTAAGATTATGAAGTTTTAGACCTGACCGCCACGTTAAAAACAGTTGATCCTAAAACAAGCAGTGCCCACCGGCTCGAGCGAACCATTTTCTATCATTTGAACATCATTTTCATTTGAAGATCATTTTGCAGCTCAACAGAGCACTTGGGTGTTTCTGAAAACTTTTGAAGCAAAGTACAGGAACTGAATCTCAATTCTCAGTCAGATCAATCAGAGTATTTTTGGTAGCTGCAGCCTGATAGTAAATGAACACCGTGAGACACTTCCTCTTCCACTTCCTTTTGCTGGAAGGCCTGATTCTGAAGAACAACTAGCCCTTTTCCCTCTGGTGCAAAGACAGCGCTAACTTTTCAAAAGTCCATTGACCAGACAGCCAGGTCACTGAGATAATGAATGCTTAGTAACTAACTACTACCAGATTATCTGAATGTTTTGAAAAACACAAATTGGAGCAGAATGGAATCAGCTAAATATAAGGATGTCTGATCAAGCGTTTTTGGATTTTAACCCTACTTGGGACTTAAATTCAGGACATATGAGATTTTATTGCATCTTCTTTGACCTTTCTTCCAAATTGAATATAAAAATTGGTTTCTTTCGAGAGCCGTCAGTTAAATTGCTGGAGCACTCTTCAGAAAAATCACCAAGAGAGAACTGCATTCTCAGCCTTTATGGTAGATTTATAGGCTCAAATGTAATTCTTCTCTTAAGAAATCTCTGCAGCCGTCCTTAACATGGGACTCAGTGGCTGGATCTCTTAATCACTCCCACTTCCTGCTGGACCGTAACACTGAGGGCTGAGGAGCCTGCCCTGAACTCACACTGCAGTGTTAAATGACCTCTAGTCAGAATAAAAGCTTTCAAACTCCAGGAAATTCACTTATTTCTCACACAGCCACTTGAGGCTGAGTTGTGATTTGCAGCCGTCCTCAGACACTGACTTTGTTATTAACTGTAATCTGCAAGCGAAACAGCACTGTGGTCGGTGTCCTCCCGTGTCCTTTATAGATGTGCTGTTTGCCCTTCAGTGAAAGCAAGCCAGAGAGAGGCGGAGAGTTAGTAAGGAAACCTGTATGTGGCGTTCACTGGCACTTCTACAAAAACCCTACCCTGCTGCTCTGGAGTGGCTCAAAGCATCTGTCTCCATCACTCAGTGACAGTGAAATTTGGTGAATATTGCGTAATCATCAGAGGAGGGTTTGTTTCTTTTTCTTTCTACAAACTCACACCATTGTCTTGACTTTTTGAAAATCTGTAAAATCCACATTATTTTTACTTTTGTTTTTTCCTCTTCATCCTGCTACCTCACTCTGAACCTCGTCCTTGTCAACAGGAAATCGAACAAATTGTAAACAAAAGATATGACATCCAGTGTCTCATTTATGTGGGGGTAAAGGGGGAAATCAGGAGTCATGCAGACATCTAAACTGTTAGGGAGATGGAGAGAAAATGCATTTAATAGTTTAGCCTTGTGCAATAGCTGCAGTCATGAACTTTCAGCTGCACTCACTGTAGCAGGAGCTAAACTCTTTTTCATTTTCTCTCCATTTCTGAAATGCATGAACACAAACTCCCTGAGAATTCCTGGGACCACAGTGAGCTACATCAGATGTGCACACTGTGGCTAAACCAGTATGACACCTGTCCAAAACCTGAGATCATAACAAGTAACATGGCCTCTTAAAAGCAGGATTACTTGGATTACTTTTAATATGAGTGATTTGACCCACCTAGAATGAAAAAGATAAAATATCTTGTTTTTCATAAGCTATGTTCAGTATGTTGTATGTCAGGGTGAGGGTCCTGCTCTGGAATAATTGAGACATGCTCTGTACACCTTTCTGATATTGTGTTGTCATACAGTGTCAGTTCCTGTTTTTATTAGCATTTCTACTACTCACAATTTAGTAACAGCATTTAATGATTAATATCCATAAATGAAAATTCTTCATAAATGACACTGGAATAAGCACTAAGGCCCATGGTGGACAAAGTGCTCAACTCCAGTACTTGATACTCGTGGTCAAATCTTACTCACCTACAAGTAAAAGTTGCTTCGTCAAAATGTTACTCAAGTTAAAGACCTAAAATACTTACTTTAAAAATACCTAAGTATTCAAAAGTGCAAAGTGCATTTTCTTATCTCAGCACCTTGCTGTATTGTTTTCTCAGGTTGGACGGCAAGTTCTTAAAAGCAGAAATGTAAATTTGTTTGCAGTGAACACAAAAGATATCTGAAATTATAGGAATCATTTCTCATTTCCGAAATTAAGTCAAGTATACTAAAATACATATTTGTGATGTTGTCATATTCACATACATGCTTTGCTTTAGTTGAGGCACTGTGAAGGCCACATACTGTAGGTGGGCACTAGGAGTCCTTAGTAAACTATAATAGCATCCTGTTTACAGAATTTTCTCAAGTTACGGACAACTCCAGACTCAAATGAGAGTAGTAATAGTGTAGCCCATCTTATCAAATGTCTGTGATTTGAGAAAGGGTCAAGTTTGTGTCATTTACTGGCTGCGTTTCAGTGCTCCATTCACTCCTGTTAAATGGATAACATCAAATCCAGTATCGTTGGCGATCCTCCAAATGACTCCAAAGTGATATGGGAAGTAAATGGCACTATTTTATCTCAGAAATAAGGTCCAATTTGTAAAAATACAGCACTTCCCATTTAAGTATAAGTGAGTATTTCATTTCGCCATCCTAAGGGGCTGGCAGTATTTATCTTTCTTAACTCTGGAGAACCGTTATCTATCAGTGGCACATACGCATTAAGCGCTGTATATGACATTGATTGGCTGCATAAGTAAACCACATCATACTGTATCATTGGCTGGACAGTGTTAGTCATTGTTTTATCTGTTGTTACCACTTGTTGTCACCTGTCTCTCACTGAGTTACATTGTGAAATTATACAGAATAAATCATGATGTGTTTATTTTATTTACAGTTCAGGTTGGATTTTACATTATACGCTGCATAGATTTGCTGTATGCAGAGAATGCGGTGTGCAGCTTAGAGGAAACACTGCACCACCCATATTGTAGCTTGTCATCTCAAATTTATGCAAAATTAATTATGGCGCAACACAGCAAGATGACATTTTCGCCGCTACTTTTAGGTGACCCGTGTTCTCCGCCACGTTTTGCCTCCAGCTAACTCTGTGACGTAATCATGACATCGCCTGTGAAAGGGTCTATTTAGTCTGTCTGGAGCAAGAACAGAAAGAGGGAGGATAAAGGGGAAGCAGCAAGTGGTGTGAGCAACACACACACAAACAAATCGCCAGGATGTGCTGGACTCCCCATCAGCTGGACAGCCAAGACTCGAGAGAGAGCGTCGTCCTACACTCCACCCAGCACTGCTCCCTCATCTTTCAAGCTCAGCAGCCCTGAAATGCCTCTGGTGTTTTTGAGAAAGGAGATGCACACCTGCCCTCCCTGTGCTGGAAGCTTCACACACATCATTTCAAAAACACAACCGTCATCTATTTGATTTCCTACCAGGTAAAATCTAGTCATGTCATTGCCACTGGCATCAGACTGTGAGGGGATTTTGGCTAGAGTAAGAGGTCTTATCACTGTGGCATCTCTGGAGCACCAGGCATGATATGATATGGATTCATATTCCAGAGCTCAGTGACAGAGTCTCTGTCTTCCTGACTCAGTGGGAGCTGGTGAACTCCAGTAATGAGATGTGAAAAGCTAACCTCCTCTCATTACTTCGAACAGCGTCTCCTCCTCTCTATCCCTCTCTCTCACAAGAAGCTCAGAGCAGCTTTTAATGAATATTTTAGTGCCCTTTGTTCTCTTCTGGTGGCTGTTTGGGATCAGTGATTAAGATCACCTGACAACCCTCCACCCAAACTGCTTTGTATGGGCATCTCTTTTTTTCTCCCGCTTCCTTTTTTTTTTTGCTCATCTTTGCTTATTATACCACATTCCCCAAAATCCCCCCTCAGGAGGACCACCAACATTGACTCGGTTAATTAAAATATGAAATGTGTCTGAGAGGGTGGGAGAACGGGTTGTTGGTGGCCATGATTGCTTCTCATTGAAAGTTGCGAGTTTATCCAGTCGCATAGTCAGGGGGATCGTTGTGAGGAAAACCCAAACAAGTGAAAGGTTGTTAATCCAAAGTTTTGCTGTGTTTCGTCATATTGATTAATAAAACAGATGGCTGCTTCACCTCAGCTTCTACTAGAGGAAAATGTATTTATTAGGCAAGTTTTTTGCAATTAAACAAAAGTTCCTTGGACTTTTAAGACATATTTCACTTTGAGAAAATGAATTATTACATCCTTACAGCACCAGATGGTTGTTAAACGTTACAAGTCATCATCCAACAAAATTAACTATGACAAATGTCAGACGTGACCAAAACAAGATATTCACTTGTTACATTGGAAATCTGTGAGCTTTTGTTTACTGAATCCTGAAAATGTGTGTAATTGCTTTCAGAAGGAAACAGCTCCAGTGTCAGTAATGTCCCAAACCAGCCTTGTTTTTCACCGTCCTGTGACATACCTAGCGACAGGAAAATGAACTCTGTTTCAATATGAGCAGTCTATCCCAGCTGTCTTAGGGTGAAAGGCCTGGACAAGTGGCCAGTTCATCGCAGGGCACATGTTTTTGGATGGTGGGAGGAAGCCAGAGTACCCGGAGAGAACCCACGCAGACACAAGGAGAACATGCATACTCCACATAGAAAGGCCCCGGGCCGGGAATCGAACCTAGTACCTTCTTGCTGTGAGGTGACAGCATATAATAACTCCTGAAGCTGAACAAATAATTAGCTGTCCAACAGAAAGAAATCAATTTCTGCATCACTTTTCAATCCTTTCTGATGCCTCACTGTCTCCACCGATGTTCACTCTTGTTTGTCCTCTAGCTTTATCCAGAGTTTTGTCACAGCCTTTTCTGCCCCTGACATAAGCAGGATGAGACATGAAGGCATCTGATTGGTTCTTTCCATTCGGACTGAATGGCAGTTGATTGGTCAGAGTTTTTACAGTCCTTCAGCTGCCACAGAGGTCTGATTCTTGTCCTTCCTTTTTCTAAACACATAATGTGTTGACTGCTCTCAGGATGGAAGGACCATTTCACCCAGTGGAACAAAATGTGCTTCTGAACAGAATGACAGACTACAGCTTTAATGTGTATCTTGGTGATAAATTGTTGGTTAGTTTAATCTACAGCAGTTTATCATATTCCATAATATCATCATATGTTTGTAGCGCTGCTATCCTGTGAAATCACTTTCATGAGCTCATAAAAACAGCCTGTCTGCAGCTTTATGATGATGCACTTTTCAGCTGATCCAAGAGGCTTTTTAAAGAGTTTATTTAGCAGATCGTGTGAAAGTGGGAGAATGTTCTCAACCTGTGAAGTGGAACAGGAACAGCTGTCAGATAATTGTAGTGGAGTAAAAAGGACAATGTTTCCCCCTGAGATGAAGTAGAAATGGAAATACTGTATGCTCAAGTCAAGTAAGTACGTCAGATTTATAGTATACTGAAGTACACTGCTTGAGTACAATAGGTCTGTCAAACAATTACAGGTTGTTGTGGATTAATTTTGATCATTCACGATTAAATATCATTCATTTTTAATAAATATTAATCATATTTAATTTTGCGGGTGGTGTAGTGGTGAGCACTGTCGCCTCACAGCAAGAAGGTACTGGGTTAGATTCCCGACCTGGGGCCTTTCTGTGTGGAGTTTGCATGTTCTCCTTGTGTCTGCATGGGTTCTCTCCGGGTACTCCGGCTTCCTCCCACCATCCAAAAACATGCATGGGGATTAGGTTAATTGGCTGATTTAAATTGACCGTAGGTGTGAATGTGAGTGTGAGTGGTTGTCTGTCTCTATGTGTCCTGTGATGAACTGGAGACTTGTCCAGGGTGTACTCTGCCTTTCACCCTAAGACAGCTGGGATAGGCTCCAGCCCCCCACTACCCTATGTGAGGATAAGAGGTAGATAATGGATGGATGGATGAAGCAATTTGTTTTGTACTTACATGTACTTATTTTTCTTCTTTATTTCTTATTTTTATACTTATTTTGTTCTTGTACACTGAAAAGGGAGACACTACACTTTCATTGTACAGTGGTATAATGACAGTAAAGATCATTCTATTCTTCAAATTTCAACAACAAAACACGAAACAACTTATCAGTGTTTAGTCTCTGATGGAGTTTATTGGTGGATATCAGTCAAACATTGGATGTTTTTAATACAAAAGCTGCATCATCACTCATTTGCGCCGGTAACTCCTTGGACCAACTGCCTACCAAATGCATTAAATACATTCAGAGTCATTCTGCACTGCAGATGAGTTAATTGTGTTAACATTTTTAATCAGATTAATTATCATGACAGTCCTGTTACAATCATATACATGTACTGATTTCATTTAAAAAGTGTTAATCACCCATGAATACTTTCATTATCTGTATCTCAGACATCACTTCAACTCGTGCAGTGTCTGTCCACAGTGGGCCCATTGGTGGCTCCTGGTATTGTGTGTCACCTTCATAAATAGCACATACTTTGACACAGAACCTTGAATTCTTGTGTCCCCAGCAATACACCCACCTAGTGTGAAGTAGATGTTGATATGCGAAGGACACCCACAGAAAGAGATTCCTGATCTTTTTAATTTGAAGCACTCTGAAGTGTGTCTCAGTACAAGCACTGCAGATAAATCACTGATCACTCTTGTGATGTTAAATAGTGACGTTCGAGATATCGCCACTGCGCTGGTTTACATTTGTGTTGAATCACTTGTACGGCTGCTATAATCAAATACAGCTGCTCTGGTGCTCTGAGAAACCTCACGTTCAGTGAAAGTGCCGCCGCTTCCTTACCGTTCTTCTCATTAACAGGTCTAATGAGGCACAGGTGTTGATATGCAAACAGGTTTTTAAGTGCACATCTCCATCCATTTATTGCTAACTGTGGGAGCTGACATGTGGCTCATGCGCACAGTTCTGCAACATTTTATAAAACCGATTCAGAAATATGTGCTTTATTGATCTATTGAAAAGAATCACTGCTGAATGCATGTTTCTGTTTGAGCGTACAGACATGAAGCTTCATGCAGTTTTATGTTAAACCTCAGAATCCAGATGCATATACGTAACTAACATGGAGCCTCACCAAACACCCACTTCAGCAGATACTGACATTTCCACATCACTAGCTGCTAACTTCACATTGTCTTTATAAGCCTGATTTCCTTCTAATTACGTTCACACCCCTGGCCACGCCATGCAATAAAATGTCAAATGAATGATAGTATTTGACACAACGCTGATTTTACTCAGCCGGTGGCTTCTACTCTTCTCCAGCTGTGACTTTCCCAAAAGCAACAGTTTGGCTCCTTTTTATTTATTATTATCAGCTCAGAACCAGATTCAGATTCAGCTCATTTAAATAGTACAGTACAGTGTACTATTCAGGGTGTGTATGAACCGTCTCTGTGAGCTATAAAGACATGTTATGCTGCTGCTGCAGTATGTTTTAAAGGCTTTAATCACAGATTTTAATAGACATGCGCTTACCTGAAAATAGACAAAAATAGACTGATAGACAGATAGATACTTTATTCATCTCACAGAGAAACTCACAGTGGTATATTAATAGATAATTCTGTTTATCACCAGCTGTCCTTGTATTTATTGTTTCCAACCAGCTCTTTGATCAGGCATTAGCCAGGCGTTTCCCATCATGCCCTGGATCTTGCAGTCTGTGGCGACCTCAATCTCATGAGTTTATCATCACTCATGTGTGCGTGACGTGTGCAAGTGAGAAAAAATAATTTCCTATATCTGATCTAAATAATTTTCCCTCCTGTGTTTTTGACTTAACACGGTGAAAAAAACTGTATTTTGTGTTCCTTAGTGGAATAGAAAGTTTGAGAGTGTAACAATAACAAACACAAACACAATGACATATTTTCACCTCTCAGAACTGTTTCTTCACCCTTTAACTCATAAGTACAGATGGGAAAATTATTTGGATCAGACTTAGAAATGATCGGCAGAACATTTTTTTCTGACGTGCCTCTCAAGGCTTCGGCTGAACGAATGCTGGCCTTGCTCTGTGTCTGCTGTGTAAACAGGTCGATTGCCAATGTGTTTGTGCTTGACAACTCTAGAAGACTGTATTATGTCTGTGTGTGGGTGTGTGTGTGTGTGTCATTATTTATTGTTGTGGACTTCCTCCTCCCAAGTGTCCATGAGGGGGGAAAAGATGCAGCTTTAAGTGACAGCATTAAATAATACAACAACTTCTGGCTAATGTGCAAGGTTGCTAAGTACATATAAAAGTTCAGTCAAGATAATCATTATGGATGCATAAAGGAGGTGAATAAAGATATATAGTAAGCTCACCAGCTTTGGTCCAGAGACACGTGAATGACTACTGATTTATTGAAGTCATTCTGCTGTGGAACCTTGTTGTGAACCTCACTGGCATTGAGACAAAGAATAATGGACTGAAGGAAATGAGTGAGTTCAACCAGGAGTCACTTGCAGCAACAGACAAATGAGGACATCATCTTTCAGACTGGAGACGAGTCATGTTGCAGCAGAGCAAACATAAGGAAATATGGAGTGCTTTATGTGAGACTTTGTCTCTTAAATATGCCGCACAGTCCTGCATAATTGTTACTGTATATTGATTTTTCCCTCAACATTGTGCCAGAAAGCATTGCTTCATGATGCGGCACACTTATTTATCCATCTATGGTCTGGCCAGCTTTATTCTTCCTTTTTGCTCATTTTCATTTGACTCCATATAAGGTACATGCAACTTTTTTTTTTCTTTATAATGCATCTGGCCTGACGTTGGAACAAACTAATCGCTAAGTCAGCCCATTACAAAGCCCCTAACAAATACAGGTGTATGTACATATAATAACAGAGTCAGTGTAGTTTGAACAATTGAGGAGAAAAAAATCATACAATAATAAGGTAAGATAAGAGATAATATTAGATAAGAAATGTATTCATCCCAAAGGAAATTCTTGCACAACAGTTGCAATACATAGTAGGAAAAAGTAAGGAGATTTAGAAGATTTTTAAATCTATATACAGTACAGAATAATGCAAAAATGCAATATAACGCAAAAACAACAGTACAACAATACAACAATATACAGAAAATCTACAAACACTACAAGAACATATACATGCTAAAATAATCTCCCTTTTTCTCAGCCTTCCTTCTCTTTTCCTGCCTTCCATCCTACATGTTTGCCTCTTTGCGTCTCGTTTTCTTCTCCTCTGTGTGTCAGATGACTGAGTGCTTCTGTTTCTAAATGGGACCTATCATTTTTTCCTCTCTGGCTCATCACCAGGCAGAAGAACTTTGCCCGAGGCATCGAGCAGCAGCTCCCAGATGGCATGGTGGTGGCGTCGGTGCCAACAGAGGTCCAGTGCCACGAAGAACTGTCGGACCCCGTTCCCGACCCAGAATACCTCACGGGTATGAAACCATATTTCATAGTTTACTCTGCTAGCTCACAGCTGTGCGATAGCACTTCATTACCGGCCCGTCGAAAATCCTCATTACTCAAAAAAGTCAACTTCTCAGGGCTTGATAACCAGTGTGGAATGCAGTTTGAGTAGCTTGAGGTGGTTGATTATATATTCTGTCATTTAACTGTCATTTATGTTTGAGCGAGGTTAAAGGGACACTGTGTAAGTTTTTAAGTATTTTATCACCTCAAATCAATATCTTCATTCATAAATAGATCCTCATTGGTGTAAAATAATGCCAACAATCTGACTTATCCTCCTGGGCGAAGAATCAGTTATCTGTCTTTACATAGAAAGGGTCGCTCATACGGAGGCTTCCATGTCTTTACAGTCGACAAAAACTACGACCTGCCGAGAGGGACATAAAGCACTACCTGCTAGTACCGATAGGGCAAAACACATTTACGTGTTTCTCGATTCACGTTTCACAGAGAAGCAGCGTGAAGACGATGGTCTTACTTACCCAGCACTGAACTAAAACCTGCACTGCACTTTTCGTCGTAATGCCAGACCATACTTATGCAGCACTGGTGGAGAAAGAATCCTTGTCACCAAAAAAAGCATAAAAGGGCCCGGGAGTTGACCCATTCCTCTTGCCGTAGTTCCAACCATGTTGCAATGCATGCAAAATCAAATTTAACCACTAGATTGGAGAAAAAATTACACAGTATACAGTGTTTAAGGTGAGTTACAACTTCATTCACGGTGATCTGAAAGGACGCAGTAAACTCACTATCCATGCATCCCGGGAATGCGCCTCTTTTTTTCCCACGAAGAACGATGCTCGTGACTCGTGATTAAAATCACTGTAACAAGCAAACAAAAACCTTGTTGTCGGCAGACCAGGCAAGCGTTGTTTCAACCCACTGCTCTCATGCTCAGGGTAGACCTGATCCCCTGTACACTGTATCACGACATGCTAGTTTAGCTGCTACCAAAACAACTAGCCAGTCACCACAGATTTTATTTCAACTTTTATTAACTTTTATTAACTTTATGGCACTCAATGAGTTAAAGATATGAACTTTATAGAAATTAAACCCATGTTTCCACCGCTCGATGCTGTACTCATTCGTGCCGATGATGTTTTAACGGGCAACCGTCCGACATTGACGGTTGCCTGAATGCCCGGTGCTTTCTAATTGTGCATTTCCCAGTGCTGTGGCCATAGCCCAGTCCCATCTGTGATTCTTTATTGGTCCGATAATTTTATTAGTTTTGGAGTGACACTGATTCACAGCTCGTGATGAGTTGTTAACCCTTGTGTTGTCTTTGGGTCAAAAATGACCAAGTCACTATATTTAACAGGAGACAAAACACCTTTTTGGTATTTTGTAGTTGAATTCCGTAGTACACAAGAATATATATATCAGTTGTTTCCCTTCAATAATTTTTTCTTAGGTCATGCAATTAGTATATCTTGCTAAACAATGTCTAGACCATTTGAAATAACAACAATAACTTATTCTTTAATTTAGTTTTTGTTATGTAATAAAATCAAATGGCTTTCAGTCATTAAATGCATTGTTGCTGCACCGTAAAGAAGGACAGGTTGCTTATTCATACGAAACATGTTTTGAGTTGAAATTTCAAGCATTTTTATTTTACTAGTTTAGTGGAAGCAGGTAATTTTTGACCACACAAGGGTGAGGAAGGGGTTCTATTGAGTAACATTTATTTTAAAAACATTTATTTTAAAAAAATAAATGTAAATTAGTTAATCGGGGACCCCCTGAATTTCCCAGGCACCCACTCACATCGCTACCTGTGGGTCCTGAGGACTCACTTCATTGAAAACCAATCAACATCATCTGCATTCACATGGGCCTTAGTGTAGATATTGTTTTGGTTAACAAGAACTGGGGCTTAATGCAGGACCTGGTTCAGGCTGGGTCCAATGGAGCATCACAGTCATAATAGCATTAATTGAAAACGACAGAAAAAAAATGTTGAGTCAACATTTCCATTTACTGGTTGTTTATTGGCCTGTAAGTTTGGTTGTTTATGTTGTCAGTTAAGTCAGAAATGAAGAAAAATCCAGTTGCAGAGTGCGGTGTGCCAAATAATGACACATTTCTGCAGCTGGGAAGCTTATTCATGTGTTCCAGGCAGGAAGTAGTACAGGTCAACATCTGATCTGTTTACTGATTGGCTCTCTGGCCGCACGTCGCCGGTGTTCGGGTATGAATTTGGCTTAACAAATTGAAAGAGATCAGAAAAGTCATACTCAGGTTTTGGACTGCATTCAGATTTTTCACTCACAATATGAATATTGACCCATAATGCAGAGCGGGATGTGTTGTACTGTGTGCAGTGTTGTCAGATATTCAAAAACATAGTGTCAGAAGAAGTTTCCTGGCTCCGATCATCACTCAGTGAGAAGTGTGTGTGGTGGAGCTGAGGGGTGGGTGGGTTGTACCTCCACTGTCGGCATTCATTAGGTGGCCATCTCGCTGTTCTCTTCATTACCAGTGCAGCACATGGCTGCAATGTTTGAACAACACACTGCAGTCCTGCATGAGATGGTTGCCTTTAACACAGAGACGGGTAGGGGAAAAAGTAGAAAAATCTTGGCTTGTTATTTATCAAGGTATTCCAGAGGGCCAAAGATGTTTATCCTTCCATTATGGAGACCTCATTATCGATCTACTTCTATCTGTCTACCTACTTATCTCAGTGCTGCATTTGACATGGTCGACCACAAAATATTACCAGACCAACTGGAAAACAGGGTGGCACTTTTCTTAAAGGACAGGGACAACTTTGTGTCTATAGGTAATTACACATCTGAGCGGACAAATATAGTATATGTGGAGTTCCTCAAGGCTCGATCCTGGGACCTCTGTTGTTTAATATATACATGTTTCCACTGGCTCAAATTATGGAACGCAACAAAACAACTATCATCTATGGGCCAATACAAGCCCTGAGTAAGTGTATTGAACAAATCAATGGTTGGATGTGCCAGAATTTTATTCAGTTAAACAAAACTGAGATAATTGAATTTTGAATTACAAAGTCAGCCTACTGTACAACACTTTAAGAATATGTCAAGGATTAAATGACTTATGTCTCAGCAGGAAATATTGTCAACGTATTTGTCTTTAGTAGACTTGACTACTATAACGGTGTCTTTACTGGGCCCACTAAAAATATCAGTTAATCAGTTGCGCCTGTTAATCGGGCTGCTGCTTCATTCCTCAATAAGACCAAGAAAGTGGATCACATCAGTCCAGTTCTGAGGTCTATACACTGGCTTCCTGTCTGGGAAAGATGTGAATACTACTTACTACTGTTGGTTTATAAAATGCTATTGTTGGTTTATAAAGCACTAAATGGTTTGGGGCCAAAGTGCCTGTCTGATCTTCTGCTACAGTATGAGCCATCCAGACCTCTCAGGTCATCTGGTTCAGATCTGCTTCCTGTCCCCAGAGTCAGAACTTAACATGAAGAAGCAGCGTTCAGTTGCCGCTGCTTTTTATTAATTTCTCACACTGTAACTTTTACTCTTGTATTTATACCTGTCTTATTCTATTTTAGCTTGTTTTTATTTAATGAAGCATCTGCTAAGGTCACTGATGGAGAGTGAGGATCTGACAGTTTGCTGTCTAGCAGATTATTTAGGTCATTAATTTTTTATCATTTATCAGTTATAATGTGTTTTAATGTTTTATGTTTTGTTGCTTTTAATGTTTGGTGTTTTATGTAAAGCACTTTGAATTGCCCTGTTGCTGAAATGTGCTATATAAATAAACTTGACCTCACTTTGTTTAGCTTAGTTTTGAAATAATGATGTGCGATAATAGACCTGAGTGTTTTATTGATGATTGGTAGGTAAAAAATAACTCCTTAAAGAACCACTCTATTTTGACAGAAGTTGAAAATAATACCCCTCTTATTATTTCTCAGTGCTGGCATTTAAGTTGTAAAATGTGGGACATTTGTAAAGAGCAGGCATCTGTAATGGAGAGGATATTCTCCCGTTCTGCCTGCATGAGTAATTACCTTTTTCTGCATGTTTGAAGTGTCGTAGAGAGCGCTGCAATGGAGAGTATAGAATTAAAAATTATATTTCAGCATATTTCCCTGGAAAGGTTCCATTCAGACAGCCTGATTGCTGAAGATATTCCATCCACCTGTGTAAGTGCCTCTGAATTGCCTAACAGTGCAGAAAGCAGCAGATAGTAGGATGGGTTTATCGCTTGTTGTTGATGTAACAGCAGAGATACGAGACGAGTCAGGGCAGCAATTCAAAAGCACATCATTTGAGGTTACGTCCAAGGTGATGGACAATCAAATGGCGATGGAGCAGCAGCGGCTCTAACTGCCATTTCAGAAGTTTCAGAGGATATTAAAACCTTCTAATCTAAATGGAAGTTGGACTGTCACATCCTGGAGCCTCTGCCCCCCTTCTGTCCTCTTTCTCTGTGCACAGCTCAAACCTGTTTTATCCTTACATTGCCCCTGGGCTCACAGCGCACACAAGCCCAGAACAGAGGCCGAGGCAGCAGCAGTCCTCCTCTTGTGCGTCTGCGTTGGGCCTCTGCTGCAGCAGCCGAGGGCTTTTATTGAAGAGTAACATCATGAATTGAGATATCATTTCAAAGCATCCAGCAGGGTGCCGCAGGAAGCATACAGTGTACTCTGGGGCGCAGTGGTGCAGTTTCCACTCTGTTCCTGGTCAATGCTAGAAGTGAACTGATGCTGGAGGGGGCATGGAGAATACGATGTGGTGGTCAAAAGAAAAAAAGAAGGAAATGTGTAAAGATCCAGCAGAGAGCTGAAGCTGTGACGACCAGCCTCTGCTCCACCGGACACACTCGCTATTAGTAGTAAAAAGCATTGTGATTTTAAATTAATTAAGTGGAACAGCAATTTCTGTCAACGTTAAAGAGATGACAGCTTCCATGAATTAAAAACATTGTAATTATTTCTCTCTTATTTGGTATGCAGACCATCACCCTCCCCTTCTAGCTGTTATCTCTGGAAAAACAAAAAAAACAACAAAAAAAAACAGATCTTTTAACTTCAGCTCTATAAATATACAGTACTGTAAAAAAACAAAAACTATACAATAATAATAATGCTTTGCCCTTACAGCTTGATTTTGCATTTGAAGGTGAACATTTCAATTAACCTCATTCATTTTTTTTATTTCCATCAACTTCCATTTTAATAATAATAACAATGAATTAATGAAATTGGATTATAAAATACAGGAAAACATTTGACTGCAGTCATTGTGGTGAACATAAAGTAAAATGGACTGTTGCTTGACATTAAAAAAAAAAAAAAAAGATTTATTTCTCACGCCCTTCGTCAGTAGATGGAGTTTGCTGATTTTTCATGGATATTTTTTTTAAACAAATACCATAGTTTCCTCGATGATCAAGGTCTATGGAAGCTCCGAGAGGCAATGGAGAAAATCCAAAATATGATCCCTTGTCTTTCTGTTATTAACCATTTTAAACAATATACAGTATACCTGGAGGAGAACATGATGCTGTTATTTTGATTAAAGAACTTGCACATAGAGGTGGATTAACCATTATGGAGACATAAAAAAATATTTTGACTGTTAGATTAGGGCAACAATGTCTGTCTACCAATTTGCAGGGAAGCAAAAGATTGCATTTCTGACAGAAAACATTCTTACACAATGTTATATCAACGGTTTTGGGGAACTAAGGCACAACCCGCAGCTCTTTTATATTTCAGATGGTTCTCAGTAAAGTGACAGTGTCCCACCGCCTTGTCAGAAATGATGAAAGTATCATATTAATGGCTCATGAAAGCTGACAAGTATTCACTCCATGCACTGCTTCAGGCATAACAAATGTGTTACGTAGTGGAGTTCATATTTTGGCCGTACACTAAACTAACAAATCCAATGCAGTCATACATGGTAGCCCTTCACTGTCTGCTAAGTGTGCTTCACTCTGTGTGGTTGAGTCATTCTATCACCGTTTATCTTTGCAGCTGCATTTGTTTTTGACACATTGTCGTGATTTGTTTTTCCCTTCTTCGTGCCGCATCACAAAACTTTTCATTGTGCGACTGCTGGATCAGCCACTTACGCAGCAACAATACATTCTGTTTGTTCTGGAAACTTGCTTTATGCTGCCTTAAAAAAATGTTTATGAAATGATGATTGTCAGATCTCTATTATAGCTAACACACACAGATGGTTGTATTGAATATGACTCGCATGTGTGCCTGCCTATTATAATGCACAGGGGGAGGGAAATTGGATTTGTAGTCACTAAATCACAGCTACAATAGAGCCTTAGCAACTGAGTCTTAGTTTGGTAAATGCAGGAAAACCACATTAGTAGAATGATCACAAAAAAAATCTGATCATATTTAACTATTGTTCCCCACAACACTCAAAAATCAATTTTTGTTTCCAAAGGTATTACATGCTTTTGTCTGCATTGTGTGAGCAATGCTTAAAGCAGAGTGAATGCAGAAACACTGAACTCCAGCTGAATGCTAATCTGTCCAGAAAGATTAGCCAGTTAATGCAGGTTGAAGATCAGTGGCTAATAGCCTGCTCCTATAAGGACTCACAGGTAGAATGATTCTCTGCATCAAATGAATACTGAATACGGATCTGCAGGAGCAGAACGGGGAACCACTGTCTTAGTCGAGTATTTTTTGTTCTCTAAAGCCTTGTTCACGCTAAACGACTCTCTATTCTCTGGTCGGTGTCTTGGGGTGTTCACACAACTGCCCTGCTTGGTCTCCCAGCCATGTTTTGCATCAAAAACTCATCGGAGTGACACAGGAAGTGTGCGAACAAAAGTTGTTGTCGTTGCTGCAGTTGCTCCTTTTCACCTCTGCATTTCGCAGCAACCTCCACGTCTGCTCTCATTGGCTGGGGCTCTTTTTACATCAGCACGACTCAACTGGATATTTAGCACGCTAGATGTTCAGTTTTCATCAGTGAAAAGATGTTTGCAAGCACCTGACTGGCGTCTTTGAGGTGTTCACACCAAACGACCCAGGCTCGTCGAGTGGAAAGGGCCAATTGGGATAAAATTGTGTAGCGTGAACAAGGCATAACTAGTCCAGACTAGGAGGAGGTGAAACAATGACAATGACTCATGCAGAATGACTGAAAATGTACAGTGGAGGAAAGAATGGTGTTGTTTAATCTAGGATGACACAGCTTGAGAAAACACATCCACGAAGATGTCTGACGATAACAATGTTCCTGATATTTTTTTATTTTTAATGCATTCAGTCGTGTGTGTGTGTGTGTATGTGTTTATCTGTCTTCTAGAATGATTGCTTGTTTTCTCCCTTCACTGACTACTGACTCTTTCCTATTGCTGCTGTTTCACTAACAACGGCTTTCAGCAGTCGGCAATGCTCAAAACTATCCTTACGAACTCTGGTGCAGACCACCATAAGAAATTTTTGAACTGCAACATCTCCCTACCGGAAATCTTCATACCCACTAAAGTTAGCCACAATAAGAGGTGAATAAATCCCCTGCTCCGCCATCTTGACTTTACGGGAGCTGGAAGGGATTGAGATTCAGCTCCTCTTCTTTTGGTTGTGGAGAGAAGGTGAAACACTCGGTCAGGATCTGCTCTCTCGTTACTTATTTCATCTTGTCAGTTTTTACTAACTGAACTGAAAGGGAGCAAGTTTCTGTTCAGCCCAGAAAGTTATTTGCAGCCAGCTGGCAACATAATCATTGAGACACTGGAACTGATCAACAATCTCACCCCTTGTGTGGATGTATTACAGTCATTACAGGGCAGTAACAGTCTTACTTATTGGCCCTTTAAAACAGATGGCTCGTCATACTTTCATTGACTTCATCTTCTAAACATTTGCTGTTTCTCAGCTGTGTGACAGCGAGTGCTGTGAAGGCAGAGAGAAAAATTTGTTTCAGCTTAGAAATCTTGGCTGGGAAAGTGGTGGCGCCGTCCACATGAAGTCACCTGGGGCATCTTCTCACCTTACTGCACCTGTTCTCTTGGCCTCCACGTTTCCACTGAGTGCACACACATAACCGCCCAACACAGTACTCTCCTGCCTAAGCTAGCTGGCTGGCCGCCACTTCTACTCATCTGCTGGCAGGCCGTCAGCATTATCGCTGTGCCTGCAGTTAATTGTGAGGCTCAGGTAATTGTCCGTGGGGTAGACAGACGTGCAGAGGCGGCGGCAAGAGGAACGTCTGTCGAGCCTCGACGAGCACACGCCACCCCTCCATCCCTTGCTGATTCGGCCAGGTTCTGCTGTTATGGTCAGTGTATTTGTCACAATGTCAGCACTCCTTGTTCCAGCCCTCTCCGGCCCTCGAAGGGGTGAAATCATTCATCTTCCTATTCATCTCCAGGCTTGGAAGCCATTCATCAAGAGGCCAGAGACCTCCATCAATTATTCCGATGGGAGAAAGAGTGAGGAAAGGGAGGCTTTTGAAAGGCAAATACATCTTGATTTAATTGGAAAGCAAGTATGCTCAAGGCTGCTAAGCAGATTTCCCTTAAGATGGCTGAGCGATAACAAAGAGAAAAGACAGACAAAAAAGACAGCAGAGAGAAAAAGATGGAGGGAAGGACAATGGAATGGAAAACAGAGAGCAAAGGGCAAAAATCTGAGGAGGACCCAACAAGTGAATGAATGACAGGACTTTGTTTCTGCAGAACCACAGCAAGGGAATCTATTGGTGAAGGTTAAAAGGGCAGCAGATCTGTGTTCATCCTCCTCTAGCAGCCATGTAATGGCACTGTCTCTGCAAAACACACATCACACCTGGATCTTTCACTGTGCGCTCTTCTGACTGCGTGTTCAGACTGATGTAACACAACAGAGAACGCCAAAGGTGAAATAGTCAACCCTGACAGACACTGTGGCTCTGCAGCCAATCCCGTTTGGAGAAATGGCTGACGCAAGAGTTTAGGTGCTCAGAAGAGAAGGTTGAAAAGAGACTCATTTGTGCTGCTCTGGATATCTTTAGGAAGTCTCTTTCACTTTGGCAATCCAGTAATAAAACTTCCTACCTGCTCCCAAGAGCTTTTAGGGTTGTTTGTCAGGTTTTTAACTCATTGAATCCCAGCCCTTTTAGAAAATGGAAAGTGCCTTGTGGCAGTGTTTTTGGCCATTTTGAGTCACATTTCATGATGCACAGAATGTTTTGTACTGTCTCTGAAAACACTGAATAGCTCAAATGAAAGAAGAGACTCTCTATTTCATCGTGATAAAAAATGTTTGTTTTTACCTTGTTCCATTCTTGTTTTATCAGAGGTAGAGTAGAGGCCACTTTCACCAAAATCACCACTTTTTGTCCAGATTCTGTTTGTTTTGCTGTCTAATCTCGATTGTCTCCACTTCCTGCTTTGATCTCTGTGGTGTATACCATCTCTTTATGTTCCGACTACATCTCCCAGAAGCCCCAACATTACTCACAGGCTCTGTGAGAGCACCCCCTTGTGCCAGCTGCTGCACAACATTTTTTTTTGACGTATATACTCTATACGTCCATGGTACTCAAAGAGTTAATGGTAGATGTAATGATATATATTTTTTTTTTTATTCAGGTCAAGAGCCAACACCGCAAATTTCAAAATTTAGAAAAAAAAAGAACTCACCACTGGTCAAAAAAAGTGATGGAACATATTCTGGGGGTTTATAAAATTGCCCAATATCACATTTTATCTGAAACTGTACAGTAGGGCTGGAACAATATCTGCATCACCGCAATACCGTGGGGCGAGGTGGGGTTTCGGCGATGGCAGGGGTAGTGAGGTAGTGGGTTTCTTTGTCGATCGCAGGGAAGCAGGGTAGTGGTACTGAGTTTGTGGCGATCGCAGGGGCAGTGGGGAGCGGGATTGCAGAGATTCTGGGGTACTGTGTAAACCATCATACCACATTGATTGGGTGCTTTATCACCGTGTAATAAAAAAATCCACACCATCACAGCCCTACTCTACACCATTAAAATCCTCAGTCGCCCTATTTTTAGCAGTTGGAGCTGTTATCTAATTTATGGAAGCAACATATGATGTGATAAGGGGCCTTTTGTAACCCTGACATTCTCCCAAAAGCATGTACAACGCCACACAAGTTTCCATGTCGATAACGGATTAAAACCGCCAGGCGAAATCCCATTCCTTAAAGAAAGACCCTTTTCTTACTGACAAGATTGTTTACTCTCTCTGCTGCATCACAGGAGCATCTTGCCACTGGCGCATCTTTTATTCCTGTGATTCACAGTGTTGGGTATGTATTTGTGTATGTGGGGAAGGCGATAGTTTCATGGTTTTCTATCATGCATCCCGATGAAATGTGAAATCTCGCCAAGAAAGTTTGTAAAATAAAATTCTGATCGTTTTTCACAGGGTTGGAATGTAAATGGGCACAGTGAAACACACTTAAGCTGAAATGTATGAAATCACTGTTGGATGAACTTCAGAGTTTTTCTATTAGAATTTGAGTTGACATTTATGCTGAAAGGTTAAGACACAAAGTTAAATGCCAATTGTTTCAAACTGGGCTCCTGTCCATTAATAATACATGGTTATTGGTCCGGATTGCAGTTTAGGGTAATGAATATCATTGCAATCAGCACATTTTAATATTAAGAGCCTTGATTAGATTTGAATTGATCTCATAGTCCTCGAGAAGTGAGTCTCTTTTATCTCTTTTTTATTTTAGCCAGAGCAGGCCAAGTTTGCTCCATCAAGGTCATTCTTTGTTTTAGTGTATTCCCCTGGTCTCGTCATATTCAACCTGGCCTACCCTCAGGTTCTGCCCACGGCCTCTCCGCACTCTACCCGCACTACAAGCCTTTAGATACGTCAACGCAGAGATGGCACATAATCTATATTTCATAAGGCCTTTATATAATTGGTGGCAGTGAGGGAAGGTCATGCCTTCAGGGGCCCTTGTCTCTCTCCCAGTGGTTTTCAAGACAAAGTCTTCAAACGGCAGCCCGTCGAATCGAGATGTGGATTGAACACAACGAGGCAGATGATGCAGCAGTGTCACTGTTTTAAGGGGAGAGGAGATGCGAGGGGTTCTGGAGCGCAGCACTTATTCGGCATACTTTGAAAACATGCGGGGGCTATAATTTATTCAGAACTGAGACACATTCTGGAGCGCGACAACAGTCATGGCTCACAGTGTTGATTTGGTGTCAGAATCAGGAAAATTACTGGTTTATTTTTAGCGTTTTGGTGAGATAAATGTTATTAAATACTAATCAGTCAGTTAAAATAATTTGAATTACCTTTTTATACACAGAAGACCTCTAAATTACTATGTTTTTAAAAAGATTTTGTATCTGGCTATTATATTTTTGCTGTTTGTGTTTTTGGATGCCGTTCAGCGGATGAGTTCACTGCGACACTTCATTCATTCTCTTCTGTTGTATTTTTGCTTCTTTAAAAAAAGTGCTTGTTCATATTCAGTTTTCATCTCTTGATTCTAAAGCAGATTTAACAAGATTTATTGTTATGGATCTGAAGAAACAATTTTACCAAAGCCGTAGGATATAATAAAGTTGTATGATTCAAAACAGAAAGAAATTGATAGTTAGGAGGTTATTTCTCATGGTTTATGCAGCATAGAGTGACCTTGCTTTATTTACTTTCTTGTGCCTCTTCATCCTTCTTGATATCAGTTTGTACTTTAATCATCTTTTAGCTCATTATTGTTGCAAATTAGAGATTCCTTCACATAATGACATCAAATAACGAGGCTGGAATCAGCCGTTTATATGCAGCACTATTTAATTTGTAGCGCTTATTCATTACTGCTTTGCATTAATGTGCTTATTGTCGCACATTAATTAAACTGAAACAATGACGTTTCCTCATGTTCTTTTGATTAAATGAAGATTTGAAAATGAATGCTTGTGATGAATACAGCCACACAGACAGTTCCTTTTTCAGTTATCACTGAGTCAATATGAAAGATTTACAACAGTATGCTGTATTCAAATTGTTTGTGTTGTTGTTGTTGTTGATATGGTTGTACGGATACTACTTGACGCCCTTCATACACAAAGAACTATAAGTTTGCCGACATTAAACCTCAGTGAGGCTGGATAGTCAGTGCTGCTGATTTTAGCTGTTGTAAGTCAGACTCCCAATGAGTGCTGTATTTAAAATCAATTAGGAACAGTAAAAAAAAAAAAAAAAAAAACATTTGGGTGGTTTTTTTTTTTCCCCAGGTTCCATCTCTTTGTGTGCACCACTGTCTCATGTTCGAAATTGGGTTTTAATTTCCCCACACAAAAGTACATATACAGGTATTGTATGTCCTCAACTGGCTTTTCAACTTAAAATGGACTCAGAGAGTTGGTGATCATGAGAAACTAAAAAAAGTACACTATATTAAAAAAAAAAAAAAAGATCCCAGTGTTTCCAGCTCTTTGCCCATGAAAGTAACTGCTCACCAATTCTAAAAGTCCCTCAGTCACCAAGTGGGAAACAAAGACTGACTTGTTGTTGGGATAGAATGTGAATTTCACCTAATCCATCCATCCATCCATCCATTCATCTATCTATCCATCTGTCTATCTTCTATCGCTTATCCTCTCATAGGGTCGTGGGGGAGCTGGAGCCTATCCCAGCTGTCTTAGTGTGAAAGGCAGGGTACACCCTGTCGCCACCTCATCACAGGACACTCACACTCACATTCACACCTATGGTCAATTTAAATTAGCCAATTAACCTAATCCCCATGCATGTTTTTGGATGGTGGGAGGAAGCCGGAGTACCCGAAGAGAACCCACTCAGACATGGGGAGAACATGCAAACTCCACACAGAAAGGCCCCGGGCCTCGAACCTGGTACCTTCTTGCTGTGAGGCGACAGTGCTAACCACTACACGCCCTGTAGCAGAACTCCATTCAAAAAAATCAAGAAAACTAACAAAGCAGTCGTAACAAACGATCAAACATGCTGATAAAATTAGATTAACCATCTTTTTTTGAATCTGTCCAAGCTTCTCCTGTAATTCGACAAACAAATAATCCACCAAAGAGCATCGTTAATGTATTAATTTGGAATGTGAAATGGATGAAAAGGAAATGAGTAAGAGATTTCTTCTTTTTATAAACACAGAGCTTATTAGAGCTCGATTTTAGCAGCTTATATACACACACATGCACACACTCAAAAAGTTTGCCTGCCCCTGTTCTAAACTCTACCTTTAAGTCATAAATAGAGAAATTGAAACAAATTGGATGAAGTGAATCTCTTTGGTTTTAATGACTTTTAATGACATTACCCACTTTAGTGTCCTGAATAGCTTTAAACCTGCCCATATATCCCTGAACATAAGCTCCAAATCATAGTGAAATCCAATATGAATAAAAATGTTTAGCTATTTTTTTCGTTACAGAAAAAAAAATTACAGTCATTAAAATTACTTTAGATATCTTTGCTCTTATTAAATGATACAGTGCCATTGTATGCACCGTAAAGACGGTAACCTGCTGGCTGAATTGTTGGATGCTGTGTATTTCCTCAAGGCAATAATATTGGCTTCACAGACATATCAGTCTTATAAATGTAGTCTACATTTTACTGTGTGACGCTTCCTAGTTGTTACAGTAAATGGATGACAAGTGTTTTTTAGAGGCGTAGATTATGAGTTCAGATTACTTTTATACAGAATAAAAAGATAAGCCATCTTCTTCTGCAGTAGTAATTCAGGGCAGATGGGGGATAAGTGATGAAATATCTTTATGATCCTGTGCAGAACAAGTCTTTTTATCAACAGCTCCTGGTCAGAGTAGTTCATCTTCAGAGGTTAGTGAAGGGCATCTACTGTACAGAGCATCATTTCACCCCCTCCCCTCCTCTGGGAGACATGAGACGAACAGTTCAAGCTGACATAGTAGCTTCTATAGCTTTCCTCTGTGTAGTCAGCCAGACTAACATGCATACAGCGCAGTCTGACATGAACGCTCACTCTGTTTCACGCACAAATACATGTGTGAAATCTCTACAAACCACTGCGGCCGTCGGCCCTCCACTCGGCTGCGCTTTGACCCGATGATGTTGCTGCACTTTAGCTGCGCTTCTCCGCTGAGGGGGTTGCACCGGTGCAACACTTCCTGTCACTTCACTCTGCTGCTTTCTGTCTCTGCGGGTCTTTTTTCCTAAGTGCACTTCTGCCTTCCACTTGTCCTCTCTCTGTTGGTCTCTTACTGTTTTTCAGTTGCTTGATGTTTTCGTTTGCATTCACCCAACTTCATCACAACTAGATATTCATAAATGCATATTATATATTGATGGGAAATTTTCATGTAGTGTGCAAGAAAAAAATAATATATAACAGGGACATACAGAGCTTATAGTGTGAATAACATTTTCTGAGGTGACATACTTATGTTATTCCATAATTTATTGAATATTCTGTGTGCAAAAAATAGAGAATACTGTTTTTTTTGTTTTGTTTTATTCAGGCTTTTGAGTTTCTATCAATGAAAGTACAGCGTGGGGCCGTGCTTTCCTATCTCACGTAAATTAATTATTCACGTCGCTGCTAATATGAGCCTCTATTTGACCAACTTGTTCCAGAATCTTCAGGAAATGAGGAACTAAGAGTCGCCTGTCTCCTTAAATGCTTTCATTAGTTACCTTTTGGATGGAACATTGTAGAGTTTTTGACTTTTGTACTAAATGGTTAAATTTTGGCGAGGATCATTGCTTTTGGAAAATATTGAAAAAGCAGAACTCTATTATCTGTGTTGACAAAAATCAGTATCAAAATCAGCTTCATTGGTAGAGTATCTCTGCACATAAAAGGCATTTTTATGACTTTTGTTTTAAGCTCATT
This sequence comes from Synanceia verrucosa, assembly GCA_029721515.1. NCBI lineage: Eukaryota > Metazoa > Chordata > Actinopteri > Perciformes > Synanceiidae > Synanceia > Synanceia verrucosa. The sequence goes on along the minus strand of CM056554.1, from coordinate 6,753,697 downwards.
GCTCTCATACACAGAAATAGACATATCCACGAAGAACAAGGACACACCTATTTTGTGGACAAAATGTGCTTAAACATAAATGTCCATAAAAATCACCAATGAGCAGTAGCATTAAGTGACTCCTCTTTTATTACTTAAAAAAAATTATATAAATGTTAATGTTTTCATTAATAATAACATCAGGTCTTTATTGTTTCTGCCCTTTAGAACTTGATTTTCTATTAGTTACTTCAACAGGTCTGAATTTGAAGCTCTTATCTGCTCTCAGGAGGCCTTTTCATTTCCAGGAATTCTGTTAGAAATAGCTTCGAGTGTAAATACATGAGCCGTTAGCCATTTCTGTTTTCTACCCTAACTCACACATCACATCTGAAGCTCAATTAAAATTCAATTTTCAAAGCAGACTCTCAATGGCAATCACTTTTAGGAGGGGTTTTAATTTATTCCTCGACGCTGATTAATTGTGTGGAATTGCTCCAGCCATTTCCTGTGTTAAACGTCAGTTAATTAGCCGACAACATTGGATGGGATAATTAATTCAGCTGGGGGTCACAGCATGTTACCAGGGTGGGAGGGGGAGGAGGGGGTCCCAGTGACACAGACCTGCCTGCTGTGTAGCCACCTGCAGCCGGTTTTAGACCTAATGAGACTCCAGGTTTGAGTCCGAATGCTCCTCTTCACACCTCATTTTTAATATCTGCTAAAGAATTAGGCTGCAGTGGCCACTCCGGTGCTACGGCAGCACAATGCTGGGTGGATAAATAATGACTTCTGTGGTCCGCTGTGGAGCGAGCCTCTCTATCAAAGGCTTCAGAGTATGAGTTGTTTGTCTTTAGAGGAAGGTGAAGGGCATCTAGAGCCCATCACTTACACCACGCTTGGTGTTAGTGCGACCTCACACACACACACACACAAAAGCTTTGATTCTCAGCCTGAAGCTGAGAGAGCCCTGGTTTCTCTTGGGTCATGTAATATGTACTGTTTTGTGTTTTCTTTAAGTCCCTCTGGGTTTCTCCAGGCTCGAGTTGTGTGTGGTATATTCTTATTTTTTTCTGTATGTTTGAGCATGTAAAATAATGTGACAGTGAATTTTTTACATATACTATATACTTTAAATTTTACATTTTCTGAGACTGCGAAGTCAGAAACTGCACAATTGTCCTTCAAAATAAAAGTGCTGTTGAGAAAAGTCAAATTTAGGAGTACTGTTGGGCTGCTCGATTATCAGTCACAGTCCCAAAGATTGTTTTGGTCAAATTTGAGATCACCTTATGACTTGGGTTGTTAAACACATCAGTCTGGTGCACTGTGAGACACTCTTATTATTGCTTCTCACTCTGTGCCAGGTCAGATTCAGCATATGCTCCTGACTTCAGATATCTGTATAAATGACACATAATCACGCCTATCCCAGCTGTCTTAGGGCGGAAGGCAGGGTACACCCTGGACAAGTCACCACCTCATCGCAGGGCACATAGAGACAGACAACCATTCACACCCCGGACCTGGGAATCGAACCCGGTACCTTTTTGCTGTGAGGCGATAGTGCTAACCTCTACACCACTGTGCCGCCCCAGTTAATATTCATTCTTTTTTAATTTTGTCATACCAGTGAGCATTGTGTGTTTTCAGAGGTTAATCAGGCTTAGATAAAGGTGTTAATGAAAGGTAACTGTGGTGTCAGCTGTCTCTTCACACATGCATCAGGACTTTAGAGCGGGGGAACCAGTAGAACGGGGCATTTGAAGCAGGCATTGTGGCAGTGATTCATTGTCCAGTAGATTCCCTCTCTCCCCAAGTCCCTCCTAATTAAAGTCTCAGCATATGGCCTGGTGGCCATGCAAGCACACAGGTATCTGCTGAACTTTTTTGGCATCTTATTTTTGAGTCCTTGGCAACTGCAGTCCCTTCAGCCTTCCTTCAGCGCAAATGAAAACCATGTCACCTTGAGATGTCACAAGCCACATCTGCCAGCTTAATTACCAAGTGTTTAGACATGATGATGTGTTTGGCACATGGGTTTGTTAGATGTTAGCTATTTTTGTCAGAAATAAATGGACTCAGCCCCCATGTGTTATGATTTGTGTTCTAAAATGATCAGTTAGCATAAAGGTGCTGTATGCATGGAAACATATTGACTATGACTGATGGGAATGTCATGAGTTCTGCCAGTTGTTGGTCATAAAAGTTATAGTTCTTGATTATAATGTATTATTACAGTGTATCCTTTGGGAAACATGAGCCAAATTATTGCATCCTATGTCTATCTGCTGTGTGAAGTTTTTTTATCAATCCATCAAAAAATGTTTTGAGGTAAGTTGTTCGATAAGGTCAGCAAATTTGATCTGTTGGTGGCACTAGTGGGAACATCAGGGGTATGCATTGTAGGCCAGAAGTTTGGAAGCAAGATTAAATTTGTAAACATAAACATGATTATTATATAAAATAACTTTCTTTACTCAGCTGCTTCTTTCTAGTCATTTCTGCAGTACTTTGTCAGAGATTTGAAAACAGTTGAGATTTTTTGGGATTTTTGTGTGCAGACTAGCCAAAGTGAAATTTTTTTTTTTTTTTTTTACTTTTGCACTTAACTCTTTGAGCGCCATTGACATATTACCACGTCATTTAAAATCTGATGCTTGCCAGTGATGTATTTCAATGTCAGAGAGTTTTTTCGGCAGCGGGTCACCGATCACAGGCTCCCACAGCCTGTGAGTAATTTTGGGGCTTCTGGGAGATGTAGTCGGAGCATAAAGAGACGGCTGGCACTCAGTGAGTTAAGTTTTGACTCTAAAACTAAGCCCTTGACATTTATTCAACGGTCTGCTAACATCAATGATACCTGAAGGTAAATTGAGGAAAATGGTCCGTATCAATTAAGGCAATGTCTGATCATGCAGTAAATACATATACATACTGTATATATGCATTGTGAATAGAAACTTGAAGTTGCTTCAAAGTGTTTGGCCTGTATTGGCCTTGCTTTCAAACTTTTGGCTGGTAGTGTACATGGTTCATCCTCTAGGGACTAAGTCAAAGTACCAGCAATGATTCTTGCAAGCCAATTTGATACCTTGGTGGAAAACAGAACAATTAATCCCATGTACTTCAACACAAACTCATTAATTTTACTGTTTTTTTGCAACTTTATTATTAATCCCGTATGATCTGCCTCAAGTTTATTGTTCAAAAACGTGAGAGGACTAGGAATGACATAAAGTGACAGAGAAAAGAGGCCAGGAAGCATGGTGTCTGGTGGAATAAGTGGATTCTCTGGACATATCTGGAACACTGTCTTTTTTTTTGCAGTAGCAACACTAATGTTAGTTTTTGACATGGTCTCAGTGTTACTTCAGTGGCCACCAAGGACATTTTCTGGTTGAGCATGGTCCATAGGAACAGTTATGCTGGGATTAGTGTCAGCATTTCTGTGCTGAGTACCTGCCTGAAAGGACAGGAGCACAAGTGGTGAGGGCCTGTATTATGATAATTCTTCACAGTAATCTCCCTCTGCCGTGAATTATGGAAAGCATTTGGCCAAAGCTCTAACCTAACCATCCCCATGGTGTCTGCTCGTCGTTTCTGAGCGCCAACATTTTGTTCCAGCAATTCTTATTTTTTTTTTCTTATCAGAATTGTCTGGGGAAGAGATCTGCGCTGCGGTGTATTACATTTAGTTTCCCATTAGATTAGAGAATGGGCCTGCTGGATAACTCCTACTGTTACCTCTCTCACTCTGCTCCCTCTCTTTCCCACTAAATCATTCATTCCCAGACTTATCCAGGAGTGAAATGGAGCACAGGCCAGGCTAGTTAATGGGGTTCTATGAGCCATAAGATTACTTTCCTACCTGAGCTCATTCCTATGAATCTTCCTTAGAGAAGCGACTAAAATAACAAACCACTTCCAGCTGTATGGCAAAGTTACAGGAGGACTGTTGGATGCGAAGACAGGAAGTGGTTTCCATCAGCCCTTTGCTTTTGGTGCCGAGTATCGAGTGCTGCACTTGTCAGATATCCTCTGTCCTGCTTCCTGATGGGACTGAGTCACAAATGTGAACAAGAGAACTCAATTTGCGTTCCCCAAGCAGCCCAATCGGAAATGGAACAAAGACGGTGCTATTTTTTTTCCCCTCAATGGAAATCACAAGTTCAATAATAGTGAGGGGTTTTTTTTCTTCTGACACTTTGTTCCACATCCCAAAATCTTCCCATTGTTCAGTGTGTTTTGGGATTCCTGCGCTACTCATAATCGGACTTATTGAGCAGCTCCTTTGTGCCCTGTCTTTTGACACCCAGTCATTGCGACAACCTACGGGTCACAGGTTAGTTGAGTTGGATTTAAATAGATGATTATTCAGTCCATTCATTTGGGGTGTTGAAAGGAACATGTATGGAACAAAGTGCATTTATTCAAGAACTGGTGCTTTGCACAGAACTACTAATGGCTGCTGGTCCATTGTTCAGCATTATTCTGTAATTGCCATTTCCATTGCACATGCTGCTAAATTATCCGAACGGTTCCTCGTACGTTTTTTTTTTTTTTGTTTCTCATTGTCAAAGGTCACATTTTGATAAAAAATAGCATTACCTTGTCATCCACTGTGTCTCTTGGACTCAGAGTTCTTGCAGAGAATACTTGCCCGCTGGGACCTTGTATCTAATTGCATAACAGAGTTATTCAGTGTGACAAGGTGCTGGAAAATTAGAAACTTCAGGTGCATGAAGAGAATGAGGGGGAAAACTATCTTGCCTTGATGCAGCTTAACTTGGGTGTTTTATATCTCTGTTTGGACAATGAAAAAGTAGACAGGTTAACAAAGATGGATCACTGAGCAAAAAACTCCAATAGTTGGGAACTGAACTCTGGTCCTCATAGAAGGACTGGAGAGTTTCCATCCCAATGGACTACTTCACAGTCTCTCACCGTGCTGCAATATTGATTCGATTTTGCTTTGATTTATATAACTGCACTGCCCAGCAATGTGCCGCCTATCTGAGTTTAAAACATAAAGCTCATGGACGGCGCTGGCTTTAACCTGTGACAATACACTCCCCGAAGGAAATAAAACAGTTTGAAATCTATTTCAATTCTTATGAATAACATGTTGTTATGTGCCCTTGGTGAGTTATACATTTAATATTGCCATTAGTTACACAGTTTGCTGCATTAGACTCCCCCTACCAAGCATTTAATCTGCATTAGTACAGCTGTGACCAGTGCAATCCACTCTCTATCAAATCCTGCAGCTGAAGAAAATTCTGAGCTCAATGTGGCCACACTGACAGACATGAGCAGAGCAACAAACCTATCCTGACGTGATGTTGCAGAGATTAAAGAATATATTTTAAATTGTATTTACATTGTTGCATAATTATATTAACTCATTAAGTGTCAGTCGTTTTATAAAACAAAAAGTGCCTTGTGCCAGTATTTTTTTGGCCATTTTGAGTCATCTTTCATGATGCACAGAATATTTTGTACTATGACTCTGAAAACACAGAATAGTTCAAATAAAAGAAGAGACTCTCTATTTCATCATGAAAAATATTTGTTTTTACCTTGTTCCATTCTTGTTTTATCAGAGGTAGAGTAGAGGACACTTTCACCAAAATCACCACTTTTTGTCCAGAATCCGTCCCTTTTGCTCTCTAAATGTGATCGTCTCCACTTCCTGTTTTGATCTCTGTGGTGTATACTGTCTCTTTATGTCCTGAATACAAATCCCAGAAGCCCCAACATTACTCACAGGCTGTGTGAGAGCGCCCTCTTCTGCCAGCTGCCGCAAAACTTCTTTGGCGTATATACATACTTCAATGGCACTCTAGCGTTGGATTTTAAATGACATATAAATATGTCAGTGGCACTCAAAGAGTTAATATCATGTCATTTTAAAATAAGCCTTACTTTACGTCTTTGCCTTCAGGTGGCTGATCTTGAGTTTCCAAACCTACCCTGTGTAAGCTAACCATGGATAAATCCAAATAAGAGTATTATAAGAGTTTAATTCTGCGTGGACAGATTGATTTTTCCTTCACTGCCAACAATTATGACTTGACTGTGTGCTTTATATGTGGTGACAAATTAGTGTGTTAGATTTTCATTAATTTCCCATAGACACGAGGAGCACTCAAATAGGCCTGCATAGTTTCTTTTTCATTTATTAGACATACACATACACAGGCAAACTCTCCTTTCATGAGCTGTGTTTTGTTTTGCTGCTCCTTACAAATGTTACTTGGTGGAAGGGGTCAAAATGTTAAAAAGGCTTTAACCTCACACAGGACCAAATCTGTAATGCTTTCTGATACTGCTAAATACTTATTGAAAGACACAGGACACACACAGACATATAAGTATTTCCACCAAGGAGGTTATGAATGTGGTTTGTTTGTTTGTTGGTCAGATTTTGCCAAGTAAGAGTTAAGAAGAACCAGTTAAGCTGATTCTAACCACAGCGGCAGATACACACTTTATATTTATGGAAATCACAAATTCCCAAATTGAATAGTTTATATAAACTACAACATTAATTGTCACTTTGCAACAGAGGTATTGTTTCAATGTCATGGATGAAATATTTACCATGTTAAAAATACCTTTCATTTATCTAATATCGCAGTCCCAATACAACACCAGCATTTCATGAAGCATCTTATTAGGTTTTACTGTGCTGCATCGCATTGCATCATAAAGGTGTTTCTGGTCACTTAGGGTACTTTTGTTTGTCAAAATCCTCCACACACTGTTTGGTAGTAGGTCAAAGAGGTACTTTGAATCCTCACTTTGCAGTTAGTAAATTATGTTTGGAGGCTCACTATTAATTGTTCCTGGGATCAGTCTTCATACAGAAGCCTTCCGATAGAAGATATTCTGCTTTTGCAGAGGAAGATGAAAAAGAATGTAATAGTGATTATATCCTTCAGACATTTTAAAAAATGGAAACCGATGACTCACAAACTTCATTTTCACCTGCAGTCACACTGCAAAGCAAGGCAGCTTTATTTGTATAGTGCATTTCACACACTAGATAACCCAACGTGCTTTACATGATTAAAAATACAACCTTTAAAAGCATTTAAAAACAAAGACAAAGTTGCTAAAAGAACATACAGTGCAAAAAGATTTAAAAAATATATCTAAAAAATGATATTGTCATCATATGGCATTGTAAAAACACGGAAACATTGAGACTGTGCATCCAAAAATAGAAATAGTAGTAGCAGTATCAGTAGAAATATGTGCAAATAAAGTTCCTCTTTAAAGGCAAATGATGCATTAAATTGTATCGGTTTATTTACAATTTCCATTTAGAATTTGGATGGATCAAGTGCATTCTGAATACCTCAATCTATAGTTTGTTTCAGTTCTTGAGTGATTATTTTAAGTTGAAAAGCACAGCTGTCCAGAAACACAATCACCTGTTTTAAGCAATAAATGTTTATTTATGTGTTAGCTTTAAAAGCTGTGTATGTTTTATTATGAAATGTATTTTTACATCCTGTGAAACCAGCTGTGGTCCATAGTGCACAGTCCTGACTGAGCGGCTTCTCTTTAAGGCTCTGCGTAGAGAGGGAGACTGTGAACTTGGGATGTTTGCAAAGTGAAGTTCAGTCAAATTAATCATTCTGTCAGACAATGAGAGCAGAGCACCCCAGGGCTAAAAGGGAGACAAGGCCTTTCAGCAAGAAGAAGAATACGCCTGCGCTACTGTATATGTTTTCGGGCTTGTTATTCATTTTCACTAAGGGATGCGGGGGGTGGGGACGGGGAGGTTATGTAGTGGTGTGCTCTCGCTCTCCTGGCGCTGGGGAATATATCTATCGTTCCAGGGAGCCATTTCCCATAAGAGGGGATAAATGGATGTAGCTGAAGGTGAGGACAATGCAGGAACATCACATTTAGAGGCTTATTCATCAAGTTCACAGGTGGTGTCAGGTCTCTGCCAAATGTTGCATTTTCACAGCATGCTTGTAAAGGAGCTGTTACTGGCCTTGCACGCATCCCAACACTTATCATACTTCATATCTAATTTGTGTCTCCATGTTTATGCTCCAAATAGATGATCCAGGGTCGCATCTATTGCTCAACTTCAAAGGAATAATTCACCCGCAAAATGACCATTTGTATATCAGTTACTCACTTTGTGTTACCTTGAATCCTTTATTCCTCTCACGCCTCCACAGTGAACAGAGAATGCAGAAAAAAAGTGGGATTTCTTTTCACAATGATATTGAAGGTTTTATCCAGTGGTATGATTTATTCTCATGGAAACATTTTGGAGGTTTCCTCAAGAATTCATGCAGATTGATTAACTGATACGTTGGGGGTGGAGTGCATTTTTTTATGTTGTGTTTTTTGGAATTATTCCTATTAACTTGGACCAGGACCAACTCCATCTTAACCTTGTCTTAAAGGGTCATTGTGTAATTTTTGAAGCTCTATTAGCAGAAATGCAATATACTATTCATAAACATTTGTGTTTTCTTAAGAATTACTATATTCATTCATTTAGAATGAGCCATTTATAGTGTATAAACATAAGGAGTCGGTCTTCAATGTTTCTACAGTAGCCCAGAAGGGACAAAACAAACTGGCTCAAGAGAGAGACTTTATGTCACTTGAAGGCTGTCATACTGTAGTTTTCTGTCACGTTTGAAAATATAAAACTGCAGGAACATGACCTGAAAAACTGTGACGCTGCCAGTGAAGTAGTGTTATTATGGTATGGATGGGTGTTACCATGGTTTTCTGGGTCCTAGTTTCCTAACTAGTATATAGCTCTTTCTAAATTTCAGTCTGAATTGTATTTTGTCACATTAACTCAGGGCTAGAGCATCTAGCACTTTTACTTTTAAAGTAATACTTCTTTAAGCATAATAACTTGTAGAATTCATGCTATCTGCTACTGACGTAAACAGTAGCTACATGCTTTGTTGTACGTCAGTAAGGCTGGAAGAGCTGGGAGCACTAAACTTTGAGGTTATGTTGATCTGAGCTCCAAGGTCTGACTTCCAGTGAACACACCATAAGGTAAACTCTCACTCCCCAGGGTCCTAAAGAGGAACAGTTAGCAGCCTGTACCTGTTGATCAGACCATTGGCTAGTATATCTACCATGATTATTATCATTACACTAAAATAACTTATTGAGTTGAAATAATAATAATAATAATAATAATAATAATAATAAATTAATACTGATACTAAATACTGAATACCCAGCCCTAATTATTATTATTATTATTTCCTGTTGCAGTGAAGGCTGATACTCTGAGCTCTCTCTCTCTCTCCCTCTCTCTCTTGCTCGCAAACTGGGTCCCAAATATCACACATTTCATCAGTAACAGTTCTGCCATATCTACATATATAGCTGTGACATTTACAAAAAGGAGAGCTATGTTTGAATGCCAAAAAGCTGTGCCTCTCACTGAAAGATGAAGCCAGCAGTTTTACAGGTACCTTGTCTGGGAAATTAAAGGTCTGTGTTGCCAGCAGTCTATTTGAGGGCCCATGTTTCTCACTTTCATTCAGCTAAATACCATCAGTAGGAAACATTAGTCTCAATATGTAACGCAAGTGTTTATTAGTTAATACGTTGATTTGTTCACATAATCAGAGATCTGTAGGCTGTGGCTACGTCATTCTTTGACGATTACAGAGCTGCTTCACCTTTTTTATTTTCTTACTTTCATGTCTCAATTCATCTTTCTCACATGTGTGTGCACACACACAGTTTCTTTGTCTTGTGTCTCAGTCACAGGCATTATCCAGATACCTTCTGGATGTGCTTGTGAACACGGCGGGGGCAGTCATAGTGATGTATGGCTGCAGTCCCACCGCTGCTGCCTGACACAGCCATCAGTTACCATAGGAGACGAGATGATTTATATCCTGCAGCTCCGCTAATGGTGCGGTATAAGTGATGTTAATGTTAATAGAAAAAATGAACGGGTCCTGACGCTAATTCAAACAAATGGCGCTTATAGCTTAGGTTTCAGAATTGTTTTCAGAAATATTTGTAATGATAAAAAAAATAGATGTTTAAGACCTTAGTAAAAATATTAAAGCATATGGGGTCATTTTAGGTATATAAAAAAAAGAAACAGCAGCAGAGAACAGAAGATGTGAAGTTTGGGGTTAATATTCTGAATTGAAATAAATTCATTTTACTTAATGGTCTTAATGTGTCGTCTCACCACAGAGAATGGAGGAAGATTATATATTCACACCAAGTCATGTTCACGAACAATCTGTGCTCTATAATTCCGTGCTCGATCTATAATTGATCTGAGACTGATTGGTTCATGATGAATGTGTACTCCTCTGCATCTGTCCCATTGCAGTTTCATTTACACGTCCATGTGTTGTGCTTTATCTGCCACTGACGATTTGTTGCTGCCAATATGACGACAGGTCATTGGCCAGCGAGGCGAGATGCGTGTCTAATATTTGATCGAGCGTGCAGTGCAGCAAAGTGAATAACATTCATACATGGTAGACTTTCTCAGACACACGAGATGGACTTATTGATTTTAGCAGGACATAGGATTGGTAAATGGAGCTAAATCAGTATAGTGGACTTTAAAGCGACATGGAAGATTATTCACTTTAGCTTAACTCAAGTGCTTTTGATGTTTTAGGTGGTGGGTTATATCTTCCAGATGACTGTAAGCCATAAAATTCAAGGTATTATATGATCTGTTGAAAGCTCAATGTCATACAACAACAAAAAATAATCCCCTGTATAATCATGTGGAATGACTGTGGTTAGAAATGGCTAGATGTTATGTTTCTGACTACTGAATTCTGTAGCATGTTAAGCTGTCCTCTTATGCTCTACTAGCAAGTTTCTTTAAGAATATCTATTCTTCTTTTCTCATGTAATTTTCCTAAAGCCTTGAAGCTCTCCCTAATAGACCATAATCAAAGCTCCTCTTTGTAAATAACATAATTGAAATTTGTCTACCAGCGAGTGGGTGACTTTTTATCCTCAAATCACCCACCTTGTTCTGTCGCCAGGCAAATGCAGTGGATACTCTCTACAAGGAGACTGAACCATTGAAATTATTGTGTCTGAACATTCTTCAGCTAAAAGCTGGAGGCCTTAAACATAACACTCATCCCTATTATCTAAAAACAGTCAGTCATTTTCCAGGTTTTCCAGGAGGCATGGAAACCCTGAGTATCCTATTTGAGTTTCTGTTGTCATGGTGCACATAATCATTTATTAACTCTTTGAGTGCCATTGAAGAGTTTCGCCCTCAAAGTGTTTTTTGTTTTTTGTTTTTTTTTTACAGCAGTTGTCGCTGATCGCGGTCTCCCGCAGCCCGTGAGTAATTTTGGGGCCTCTATGATTTGTAGTCAGGACACAAAGAGTTAATATGCACCACGGAGATCAAAGCAGGAAGTGGAGACGATCACAATTAGAGAGCAAAACAAACGGATTCTGGACTGGTGGTGATTGGATCCGATATGCATAAATATGTATTTTTAACCATAACTTCATGTAGGAAGGAGCTAGAGCAATGCTAGCCTGGACGTAGCTCTCCGTAATCTTCCGCTCCATTATCATTTCCCTACATATTACGTCTTAGTTTGATCCCCCTTGGACTCAGTTTCTCGGATGATTTCCTTCTTGGCCAATCAGCGAATGGTGGAGGGAGGCAGCAGTTAACGATGACGTGGAAGATATGAGCAGCATTTGCGTTGTATTCTAGCTGGTTGGAGTTTGGCAACGGCGGAGGAGACGGAAGTGAAGGAAATCATTCAGTCCGTTTTGGCTAGGCTCCCAAATATTCAGCAACAGCATGTCGGAGCAAGAGGAATGTTTAACCAGTTTTATTGCTGGCAAAGATATTGTGGTTTACTCCCCACGGGGTTCGGGAAAAGTCATATTTTTTAGTTAGCTCCGTCAGTGGCAATTGGCGAGGGAGTTAGCGAGCCTGAATGCTAGCAACGCATTACGTCACGACCAAACATTAACTGTTCTCAAAATATCTGGAAAAAAATTCTCAAATTGTATTTGCTGAGACACACTTGTATTAAGTTTTTTTGTCTTTTTTTAAAATTCAAATGTGACAAAATATGAAATACAAAAAAGCTAAATAAAACACATGATATTAATGTGGATATAATGTTAAATGTGGGTTTCAAGGTGCGTCAAAACGTTCACTTTTAGGCATTATGGGCTTGCAGGAGTGTACATTATTCTGTCAGAATGCTGCCTTGGCGGAAGTCTGCGCTCTCTGAGAAAGTTTGACTCTCATCTGGGACTTTATTACTCCTCATTATGCAAGAATCACATCCTTCTCATTGTCAGAGTGGAACATTTTGCACTGAATGTGAAGTGAATACTTTTAATTAAAAAAATGTTGGCCTTTTAATGAGAGGTTGCAGCTTCTAAATTAAGATGTTGATATCACCATCACAGCATCTCACAGCACATGATCTCAGTGAAACTTTGGTGAGGCACTAAGGATACGTTTCTTTGTATTTATGAGACATGACAAACAGTGGTGAGGTGTCAAACCTTATCAGATGCACACTTTGCTCCGTTTTCATTATGAATGCATTGTTCTACTCGGTTTTGTACACAGCTTCGTGCAGGAACTCTGTGCTACAGCACAAAGTGAGAACGCTGCAAAAATTGATGAAAATTTGACACAATTTCCTAAGAGGGAAAAGTTCTCAGTATCTGGAGTTTGCCATTGATATGAAAGTACTCATGTTTAATACAAATGTGCTGTATATTCAACGAGGATGTTGGCCTTCGCTTTCATCCTCCTGCCTCCTACTATATCACTATTTCCGAATAGATTTTATGATAATTTCCTGTGTGTTTTTTTTTCTGTTGAACGGGCTCCACTTTGATCAAACACCGACAACTTCGCTTGCTTCCCTCTCCTGTCATCTAATATAATATTAATATTTATCAAATATTCTTCCTGATTCTTCAGGTAAAGTAAACAAGAATGATACGGAGAGCTACAGCTTTGATCTATAGCGCTGGAGACTGCAGTCTCCTCCACTATAGGAGTAAATAACACATTAATAGTACCTATTTCTGCGTGTTGGTTTGCAGGTGTGGTGATGAACTCCCCTGAGCTGCACTTTAGTCAAGCACAAGGACTGCAGCTGTGTTAATAAATTGTGTGTTTTGTGTTATTGCAGGAATGGTGAACTACAGCGAGGTGGCTGGCTACCCTCTCGTCCAGCACTGGAACCTTCGTTCTGTGCTGTACCATGTCAAACTCAATCAGTGGGTCCTCTCTCAAGGTAAACCTCTCTGTGCTCCTGGCACTTCATTATATATACAGCATATACTGTGTATATTGTTGGTTATTGCTGATTGTTTATTTATGCTGGAGGAGTCTATGCTCGGTCGGGGTCTCTGTGTCATAAACCCTCATATTCTCTGCAGAGCAAAACAACACCGTCGGCTATCAATTATTTATTGCATTGTAATTAATGTGACACATCAAGGTTAGCAGCTCATCATAACAGCTTGGGCACTTTGTTTAATTCTCATTTTTGATCAGCTACGTGATTAACGGGCAGACTAGCTGCTTTTAGTTACTGTACTGACAACTTTAGTCATCTTTCAATGCCAAAATGATTTTAAGCAGAAGTGGAACACTCCATATTGTTTCACTATATTATAAAAAAAAAAAAATAGTTTGTCTTTGTCTATTTATTATAAAGCAGGTTTGAGTGCTGTGTAAATATTGACAGTAGCAACGTTTTTATTTTCTTTCTGTGTAAACTTATTAATTCATCCAGAAATAGAACGATCTGTTTCTTCGAAGAACAGCACTCTCATTTTAGTGCAGAGCGTCAAACTGAATAAACAAACGCACCCTTTGAAACAAGGCATCAGAGTGATAAATCATAAATCTACAACATTTACGCTGTTTCACAAGTTTTAAACTTAAATGTTGTAAATGCGTCTCAGTTTATTTCTGGATGCTGTACATCTGTTCTGTTAAAATGCATCAGAGAGACAGTGAATACAGGCACATTCAGGCAGACAGTGTGAGGAGAATAAAGGTTTTCTTTGAACATTATGTTGTACAATCACAGCATATATATTCTAATTGTGATTACAGCTGAACTATTTGTTGCTTTTATTACTTTAATTCAACAACATCCATTAACTGCATGACAATCATTTTGCTTGTCCACAGTTTTTTTTTTTGTACTTAGTCCCTTCCTCTGCCAATGTATTACTATTTGCACCTGCTGTACAGTGCACTTTACTCCACATACCTCAGTAGCTGTGCCTAGTTTATTCTAGTTCTAGTTGGTAGCTCTGTCCAGCTGTCTTGTTCAATAGTTCTGCTTAGTAGCGCTTTGTTTATTTTCTTCTTTGTTCTGTTTGTGTTTTTGAGTAACTGTTGTCATTTCGCAACTTGGACCACAATTTCATTCCTGTGTACTCGCATGCAGAAATGGGAAAAAAAAGAACTTGGACTTGATTATGGCATGTTAATCCGTCTATCATTCATTCATTGTTATTCAAATCAAAACCAAAACTATTAAGCAAATACAATAATGACTTGTTTTCTCAGTATTCGTTCCCAAAACCAAAATAAAAAAAACAAAAAACAAACAGATAACGACTTCTTTTTTTTCTGATTTCCGCGTTTGTGCACAAATGGGAAATGGAAAAAATGGGTGTTTCCAGCATTTCATCCAAATCAGATATTTTTTTTTGCCGCAAATTGAGTGCTGCGGTCCAGCCAGCCGCCTCTCACAAATTCGTGGTCAAATGAGCCGCTCGTCGTTTGCGAGTGCATAAATGACCGATCAATAGTCATGCTTGTGCTCTCTTCAAGAGACTTTGAAAATTATTACTCAAGAAATACACAGTAAAAGCGCTTCATACTATTTTTGGTAATACTCTAACATGTACTAAGTCTGTAAATAACAGTTTCATACAAAAGCAAAAATCAAAAAAAATGTTCAAAGATAGCAGAAGAGGCTTCGTTATTGTGATTTGGAAGGCAATATGCCCATTAATTTATAAATATTGTCACTCATATTTACAGTAAAATACAAAAAAATGCCAGAGATATTTTCTGTATCCCACAAGTTTAATAAACAATGTTCTTCAATAAAGAAAATGTTTTGGGAAAGAATATTGAGATTTTTTTTTGTTTTGAAACTAAAGAATGAATGTAGCTAAAGCTGAAACTGATCTGAACATGTGAAGAGTCAAACACCATGTCTGCCGGTTTACTAACATGGTGCTGAAAGGTTCAAGTTGAGTCCATTACATCAGTTTAAACTCTTGTTGAAAGGCAATAAATCAGTCAGGGTCAAGTTGCATTTTAATTACAAATTAGGAAAATGTCGCTTCAAAAGGGCATGAAATTTAAAAAAACAAAAAAAAAACAAGCACAGCCAAACAAACAAACCTCAACTCCTCTGTTAACTATATAATAACTCATAATCTTTTTTAATAAGCAATAGATCAAGAGGAACATGTAGTCCTGGGGTGCTTATGAAGACAGGCCTTTCCATGCAAAATCAAAATAAAGCAGCATAAACATGATTGCTGCTCTGGAAAGTAAAGCTTTTCAGTGGTCCATTTAAAAAGACGGGCCTTCCAGGGAACAGAAAGACCCAGACGGGGTCTGATTACGAGGTGCTAAAGTTAGATTACTGCCTCACGGAGCAAATGAAAACACATAGCCGTTAATGTCAGTGTGTGACCGGATGAATGTTTTCTTTATTTAACGTGAAATAGAAAACTGAAATAGGTTGTATAACGACAGTAGGGGGATCATCAGAGTGTGAAAACATGGAGCTTTGTTCTCTTCATTTGTTTTCATCCAGTGCCCAGATGCCCAGAAATAAATACATGATGAAGAAGGATGGGTAATGCAGGTGTGTACAGCACACATTTCCTCTGCGAAATAAATTTGGGTTTCACATGAACACGACATGAGTTCTTAGAGCACCAGTTGAAATAGAAACCACACATTAGTGTGATTTAATCAAAAACAGTGTAACATACCTATCATTTACTGTGATCCTAAGATATCGTAGAATTAGAGTTCACTCACACTAGCAAGCAAGCAAACTTTATCTATATGGCACATTTCTTTCCATATTAATAGTCTATATATCAAACAATAGGTAAACACAGTTTAAACTAAACACTCGATATGGATATGAAGGTGTGATTGCAAAATGTAATACTTAAGATCAGAAGACAACCAGCAAACTTTCTCTCTCTGTGTGCGCCATCCAGACCAAATCATTGTTTTAGACAGTGTGTAAATCTCAAAACACTTTATCGGTTCTTGGTCTGACCTAAAAGGAGCCTAGAGAGGGTTGGGGGCTGTGTGCCAGCATTTTTTTTTATTTTTGTGCAAACAAATAAAGTGCATGTTATGTCACAAGAAATAGAACAGTGCACAGAAACACTCCCCACACTGCAAAAGGGGTGTCTAAAACTCGATAAAACAATAAATATGAGGAAAAAGGTCCTCAAGACAAGTGAAATTATCTGTCCATGCAGCGAGATAATTTCACTTGACAAGAATTCTCTAATTAAGATGGTAAATCTAGAAATAAGATGTGTTTAGAAGGCTTTAAATAAGTAGAAAATGCTGGTTCTGGTAATAATAATAATCAGGTTTATTTGTCACATAATATGTGTCCATTTAAGCCATCCCTCAGGGAGCACTCCAAAGTAACAAACAAGAAGACTTAGTTCCAAAAATAAAAGTTTCCAGTACAGGAATGTTTACTCTAACCTGACCAAATGAATAACAAAACTCTAAACTGAAAATCACTTCTTTCTGAAGGCTGTGAAACTTCAACTTAAACCACCTGTCACTGAGGCTATGTAAGTTATAAGAAAAAACTCTCTAAACTGAAATTACTCTAATAAACTAAAAATCACTCACAAGTGAGGACGCTACGGATCAAAAGTCTAATAATGAAAACTAAAACTGCTCTCAGAATGTGAGGATAACTAGGGAAGCCATACTGACTATACTATTACTGACAAACACATGGAACACTAACAAACAAAGTAACAACCAAAAAAAAACAGCTCCACACACAACAAGACTGACATTAACACTGGCGGACTATGAAAATGTGGTACAAGAACTGTCTGTTAGCTTGGCGACGGACACAAGACATACTGGCACAGGACTGAGGGAGACAAGGACTATTAATACAAGAGGAAATGGGAAACAGCTGGAAACAATCAGAGGCGGAGTAATCAATCACCAGATGTGGGACACAGGAGGCAGGAAGGAATGTGGCTGAAATGACAGGAAGACAATTAATTTCAAAATAAAACAGGAAAAGACATGACAATACGACAAGACAGAAATTAAAAGGTGACTTAGCTCGACCAACGTGAAAAAGATTACAGTGTAAAGTTGAACACTTAAGAATATTAACTCTCAAAACAACATAAACGAGAAAAGCATATTTGAATTTGAATTTTAAGAAAGACCAAAATACCAGTAAAACTTTGCAAATACAATCTGAGAATTCTTTTCCAGATATTTTGAGACCAGTTGTATTGCTCTAGCTCCTTCCTACATGAAGTTATGGTTAAGAACACATATTTGACCTTGTTGATCTTGACCTTTTACTGATCTTGACCAAACTGAATTGGTGACTTCTGGGTTTCTATATTAGATTAGAAACCAAATTAGGTGATGATTGGCTGAAAATTGTACACCCTGGAGCATTCAGAAATATGAGAAATCTCTCATACATTACTATGGCTTGACCTTTCATTTGACCTTGATGACTTTGAATCGGATCCAGTCACCACCAAAAATTAATCAGTTTTATGTTAGGCCACTTCTGACCAGTCCTGAAAATTTCTTCAAAATCCATCCATAACTTTTGGATTATTTTGCAAACCAAGAAGTACACAAATAAACAAACCCTGGTGAAAACATCACCTCCTTGGCTGAGGTAATAATTATCTAACATGCTTTTTCATCTTGGTAAGAACCAAATAATTTGCAGTACAGGTATGAATTCCTTTTTTTTTGGGATATAAAGTGCGCTCCCTTATGAAGCAGCACTGCTAGTTTTTTATCCACATGCTAATGCACTTGCATCCATTATTTACTGTAACATCATGTAAAATCAAGAAAATCAATCAATCAATCAAATCAATCAAATTTTATTTGTATAGCACCTTACAACAGCCAAAAGGTGCACAAGGTGCTTTCCAAAATAAGATAAAAACAGAAGTCAGCAACTATAAAAGCCAACATATACTTAAAAACAGCAACATAAAAAGAGGAGTTAAAAACAACATAGATAAAAACATAAAACAGCACAACAGAGGCAAGGACAGTCCGCTACATGCCAAATGCCAGCCTGAAAAAATGTGTTTTTAACTCAGATTTAAAAAGTTACTGAGTGTCGGCTGGTTTATGGGCTGTGGATGGCACACGCAAATATGATGACAGATATTAAGTCGATAAAGATGGAAAGAAAGAAGAGGTCTTCATTCACAAATATGTGTCATTTAATCCCCCTTGTCTTTTCCTCCATCTCCCTGACTGTCACATATATCACAAAGCTTTGTATGCACAGCAAAGACCAAGGTGTTGTGACAGCGCCTGCCAAGGAAACTTCACAGACTAAGATAACTGTGGATAGGTATTTAGTCAAGCAATACTTCTTCTGAAGGCTGCTCTTGCTGACATGTCGGGATTATGCTGAATATTTCCCGTCAAGTTTCCCAGCTCTAAACAAATCATTCTATGAAACTACATGTTTTTGCCTCACTAGATAACTTGTGTTTTACTGTCAGCAGTGTTTCACAAGTAAAATCTCTTGATATATTTTTACATGTATTCATTCTGGCTGGCTGGAGGGAGAGTGTCATTTAACAATTTGGATTTTTGTCATGTTTTAAGTGCATGCATTATTCATAAATCCATCATAAACAGTTTCCATCCTGATAAGTGCACCCACCCTACTGTAAATACAGTCACAACACTTCTAATGCATTTCCAATGGTGCTGCTGTGCTTTGAAAGTGGCTGCCACGTCTGCTGAGGATACACTTTTTATTTTCCCTGCAGCCCATCCAGTCTTTTTTTTTTTTTACTCCCATTTCCCACTTTAGCTCATCATATTTCAACAGCCACCGGAGGGGTGAGGCTACTGATTTTTACGTCTGATAGCAAAGCCGCCATCGCTCATCCTCACTGCGCTCTCTGTCTCTCACTTCAGTGGCCTCCTAATTTAATTTTAGAGGAGAAGCAAGAACGAGCGGAGCGTGAGTGCTGAGATATTAATACTGCTTCTCCCGGAGATGATAATGATGAATTGCCATGGCACGTTTGCTTTCCAATATTTACTAAGATAAAATCCCAGTGAGCACATGGTCATTTTGTTATGGGTTGGTCAATGGATCATATCAAACATGCTTTCTCGTGCTCTGTAGTTTAGTCAGTTGAATTCACCCAAATCTAAATAACTTAAGGGGACAGTGTGAGGTTTCCATGGTGATCAGGGAAATGCACGACTCGAGTCGCGGGACTCTTCAGAATAAAAGTCTTTATTTGTGCTGACAGGCAGACACAAAGCACACTGGTGCACAGGAGCGCTTATGGGGAAAATCACGCATGCTCTTCCAGATAGGTGAAAAAAAAAAAAAAAAACACACCAGAAACCTAATCCTACTCTCGGAGCTAGAAATAAAAATACTCTCCTAAAAGGGAGGATAAATTTGTCTCATCTTATCGTTACACTACAAACAAAACAAAACTCTCTCACTGAGGAAGCTAATAAATCTAATAACAAAAAAGGCTTTCTAAGGAGGCAAATGAGGCAAGCTAAGCAACAACGAAAAAACTCTAAACACTAAAAACCAAAAATACTCACTATAAAACTAAGGTGGTAACTCTGGGAAGGCACAGTACTGAACGGCAGAGATGGGAGACAAGATGAACTGGCACATGACAAGGTGAGGCGAGACTATTTAAACATGAGGAAATGGGAAACAGCTGAAAACAATTAGTTCAATCCGACAGTCACCGACCTGGGAACACAGGAGGGCAGGAAGCAAAACAACCTCAAACAAGAGGGAGACCACTTTACTTCAAAATAAAATCCGGAAATGACGAGACAACATGCATGCACGAGACAAAAATGGTGAACTCAACCTAACCAGACAGACATGTTCTTTGCTAGTTTTCAGTTATGTCACCCTGCACAGAGTTATATACACTAGTTTGTCCTTTTAGCCCTCCGTGGTGGGTTGAAACCTGTCATTTCAACTCAGTTCTCTTGTGGCGCTTTTCTACTACACAGTAAAGGCACAGCACGGTACAGCCCAGTTTTGTTGCTTTTCCATTACAACTGTCCCGCATCCAATGACGCTTCCAATGACGACACTCGTTGACCAGTCAGTGGAGGGCAGTCGGCTGACGTCACGTTTTAGTATCACTGAGGAGGGCTGAGGAGGTACGACAAAAGTACCTAGTACCAGGTACCAGTGGGAAAGTGCCACAACCTTGTAGAGCCGTGCCGTATCGTGCCGCACCTGTGGAAAAGCGCCATTGGAGGACAGAAGGTCCCTCAGGGAGATCCACTGTCTAAATTAGCTATAAAAAGGAATCCTTAAACCTGAGATTTTTACGTCCACTTATCCGCTCTAAATAAACCTTTTTGTCGTTCTGATGTCTCCGTTACGCAGCAGAAGATGGTGTTTGAGTCAGAAATCTAGTGACGTCTTTTTTACTAAAATTGAAACAGCAGCTTCCTGAAAGTTTGAAATAATTTTAGCGCCAGACAGATATCTTCATCTTAAAATATTCAAACACTCATTTTGCAAAGAGAAACAACAAACATCAGCATTACATAACATCATTTGTGATGCCAGCAACAGCATAAAATGTGCTTTTTTTATGTGGAAAATTGTGTGAGAATGAACACAAATGAGCCTGCGGTCAAACTCGGGTGAATAATTCAACTGAAGATGAGAGATGGCTGGAATTCTTATCCTGTGGTGCAGATCAGTTATAGTTAGGGACGTGCTAATTTTGACAGCCCTAATATATTTCTGCTTCATGACCTACCAGCACGTCTCTCGTGATGCATTTTGGGCAGTTTGTCCAAGTAGAGTTGCCGTGCCTCAGTGATAAGACAAATAAAAAAAATGACCCCTTTAAAAAGATTTATTTTCACAAGTCACAAGTGATTTCACAAGTTATTTTCTGCTTCATTTTTTGTTTTTTAACTGAAATTGTTTGTTTTCTTTTCCTCGATCCTCCCAGCTTTCAGCTCGGCCATCCATTCTCTGGACGGGGCGACGCAGCGCAGCGACTTTGTCTCCATCCTCAGGGAGTTTGGGAACCACTATGTGCAGGAGGCGGTGTATGGTTTCCAGGAGTCCTGCACCATCTGGTACCCCAACAAACAGGTCCAGAGACAGCTATGGCTGGAGTACCAGGACATCAGCAAAGGTAGGACACACACATGAGACGGCCTGACCATCAAAGGTGAGGTGTGTTTGTGACTGTGTGCGCTGAAGTGTGTGTGTCGGAGTGGGCTGAATTATTATGTTACAAATTTTAGACTTGGCAGGACTCTTGATCATACTTCAGCTGCAGAGTAAATACATGCCAGGAGAAATACTTAAACCCCACATGGGGCCTCTTTTAACAAAGCTCTTCTCTTGTTGCCTTCCTGTTTGGTGCCGTGCTGTAGAGACACCTAATGGGCTCCCAGGGTGCCAGTGTTGCACAAATGCTCTTGAGGCACTTGTTTCAAGCATTAGTTGTTGTTGTTTTGCTACACTGTTTATGGAAATACCCATATTTTATTCAATTCAATATAACTTTATTAATCCACAAAGGCAATTTTATTTCGGGCACAAGTTAAAACAGACAGTAACAAGGCACATGTTCTGACTGATGAGGTTTATTTTAGCTGTTATAAACCATTCAAAGAAGCATAAAGATGCACTTCTCATTCCAGGGTACTTAACGCCATTACTTTGTTTGTTTCATTTCATGACAAGCTCATAGTCACACCACTCACACAACATACAGGCATGTCCAATATTTTGTGCTGAAATTGACACTACAGGTTTTTTTTTATTATTATTATTTATACATATTCTAGTTATTGCTTTCCTGCTACTTGCCAAGAGTATCTTCAATAGGTATGTATCTTTCTGTAGGACTGTTTCTGGTATTTTACTGAGATATAAACTGACAAAAGAAAAACCTAAATCCACCCCGTTACGTTATTAATCTCAGTAGCCACCGTCAGTAAGGTTGTATTTTCAGACAGGACTGAAAGACATGAAATTCATTAGTCCACAATATGCTCCAACAGATGCCTCAATTGTTTTTATTTTTTATTAATTTAATGAACCTACAAAAACAAATCAAACTTGTGGACCAAGATGGGTACCAAGTATAATGTAAAGGCCCATCCTCACCCTTTTAAACTAGGTGATGTTGCTTTTTAGTTTCACAGATGCATTCTGACATCGAATAAAGAAGAAATATACTTCAGTATTCATTATCTCGCATGGTCTAGTATGTATCAGTCAAATGAAATTCTTTCATTTCAGATTTCATCAAATTCTTTTATGTGTGTGAAACAGCTGTGAAAACATGAAATGAATACATTCCCAGTTTACCGTCAAATAGGCTACGATATGTACGTCACATAATATAAACATTAACGTTATATTGCATAACTTGCAAAACTAACTTTGACTTAAAGTGAGAGCTCTGGTTTCCTGGGTGAAAGTTGTTTTTGGACCCATCCAGCCACACTGTCCTCTTCCCTATACGCAGGGCTGGCCCAAGGCATAAGCAAACTTTAAAATAATATGTCTAGGCTGATCAAACATCCTCTTTTCCCCGAACATGTCCACTTTTTACATCCCGCCCAGGGCATGCAGGGTTTTTTTAATTAATTGATGATAACGTCTGGTTTTTCCTTCGGTGTGTTTATATGTGTGCTCCCCCCCCCCCCGGATGTCAGTGTTTGACTGTTGTGGAAACATTTCTCAACGCCCTCCCCCTCTATTTACGTAAAATGGATCAGTCCAGCTGCTCCTTCAGACAGCCTAACAGATTTAACGAGTGGAAGAGGAGACGTCAGGATGCCTCTAAAGTCGGAGAGTTAAAAAAAGACAAGAAAAAAGCTCAGACAGGAGAAAGAAGTGAAGGGTGGACAGTTTGTCACCCAGTTCTTTCATAGGTAAGGTGGGTCTGTGATGGAAAGGGAGCGAGTGTCCTCTTTTTAGAAAATCAACATATGGTCACCCTAAATATGACTCTCTGAATAAAATTACAATCTCACATATATGTATTTACAATTTATTGGTGACACTAAGTTTATTTGTTTTGGAAGCATTTCTCAACCATTTATGTAAAATGGTTCAGTCCGCCTGCTCCAGTCAGAGAATAAAAAAGAAAAGAAATAAAGCTCAGACAGGACACTGGTAAGGTGGGTCTGTTAGTGGTTCATGTGATGGAAAGTTTTGGAACATTAGCCTGTTAGTTATTCCTAACTTTGTCCATAGTGTGTAAGCTAGCTCACTTTTCTCGACATATTAGCTCATATTTCTGAAGAAAACTCTGGATTTATTCATTCAGTGTCATGTTGCTCTTTTCACAAATATGGGACTGATAGACAAAAATGTCATTAAAATGCATAGTTTTATGTTCATCCATTATCTACCGCTTATCCTCATAGGGTCGCGGGGGGGCTGGAGCCTATCCCAGCTGTCTTAGGGCGGAAGGCAGGGTACACCCTGGACAAGTCGCCACCTCATCGCAGGGCACATAGAGACAGACAACCACTCACACTCACACCTACGGTCAATTTAAATTAGCCAATTAACCTAATCCCCATGCATGTTTTTGGATGGTGGGAGGAAGCCAGAGTACCCGGAGAGAACCCACGCAGACACGGGGAGAACATGCAAACTCCACACAGAAAGGCGCCGGGCCCGGGATTCGAACCCGGTACCTTCTTGCTGTGAGGCGACAGTGCTAACCACTACACCACCGTGCCGCCCACTAGTTTTATGTAAAACTATAAAAAAAAATTGGACAGTGATAGGACTGGCCAATAAAATTTTCAGGCCAAAAAGTCCTGAGTGTATATACAGTATGTGTAGTTCATTAAAAAAAAACAAAACAATATTGGCAGTAATAGAGGGCCCCAAATTCAAATTTTGCTCAGGGTCCCATGGAGGCTTGGGCTGGCTCTGTCTATACGCAGACTCTCTATGCTACTAGCTGACTTCCTCCTTTAATCCTGCCCTAATTAGAGGCCTGTATTGCATCATAGTTTAACATGAAGAGAGGTGAGTACATACTGATGCATTAGACTTGATCACACATACTCTCTCAGCATGTTGCAACCAAACTGGTGTGTGTGTGTTGCAGACTGTGGTGTGGCCTTGCACTATAATCAGCATTGTTCCATCTCCGGCAATTACTTTAAACGACACAAGCACTCTCCAGAAGCACTTAAGTGAACAATCAAAGAAGCAGCGTCTTTACTTTTCGTTTCATTACTCAAATGCCAGCCTGTGTCAGCCATCCGTCTTTTTGTTACGTGTGCTTGTGTTTCCAGCAGAGATAAGTAACAGCCCATCTCTCCTTGCCGTTTCACCTCAGTGGCTCCAAACTGTCCGCGGCCGATTCCTTTGTTTGCCTCGGCCACTTTTCTTTCCCTGGCCTCACTTTGTCCAAGGACACCATGCTGTGCTGTGTGTTCCCTGTTCGCTCCCACTTCCCTCTGTGCTGACAAATGCCGTTAGATGAGTGAGTTTTCCCACCCTTGTGAAAAGTGCATTACTCTTCATTTTCAGCTGGCTCTGACACACCGGTTGCAGACGCTGCTAAACGATTCACCACAATCCAAAAAATCTCCTCCTTTTCAGCTTCTTCTTTGTAAGACAACTCAAGACAAGTTTATATATCTGCAAAAGAAAGTACTCCTAATGTATGAGAAAATAGAGTTTGTATTGAGTTAGTGTGCCTCCAGTTAATGAATCCCAAATAGTTGCCAGGGTAACCTAATTTAAAATGCGCATGGTAGATCTGCTGAACATGCAAAAATGTGAGTATTATGTACAAGTAAGCATACATAAGTTTCTGATAAATTAATAATGAACTAATGAATATTTACAATGATTTAAATGTATTGGTTTTTTAAAAGAGATTCCCAATAACTGTTCATAAACTAATTAAATATTAAACAGAGCTTTACGTTTTCTGTTGTAATTTTCTTCGATAATAGTTAGCAAAGTGCAGTTATTCCTAGGAAAATTTCTGGAAAATATAAAAAAAAAAAAAAAAAAAAAAATGTGGTGTGTGAAATAAAGGATTGCCCAATTCCATCAATTCCAGACTGACAGAAGACATTTTGCACCTATGGCCTTTCCGACCACCACCAACTTTTATGCACATTCATACCCATTAATACGCTGCAATGTGAGTAAAGTACCTTGCCCAAGGCCACAATGTCAATGACAACAATGATAGAGCTGGATTCTTATTGGACCTCTAGTCAACCCTGAGCCAGCATCTCACAAACAATACGACATATACAAAATCTTCAAAAATTAAACAGCATAGATATTTATGCAAACATGAGTATACAGTAAGCTGCCAAGTAGATTTAATGTAAATTTAACATACATTAGAATTTATTTACAGTGATTTCTGTTGCCTTATTGTGTTTAATTTTCAATACCAGACACTGGACATAGTGCAGCAGTATTTTCTTCAGACTGCATTCTGTTCTTATCGGTCCCCATATCAAGGCAACAATAAAAACATTGAATTTGGCCCTACTGGGACTGGAAATCTGATTGTCTGAACTGCTGCCAAATCTATCTAGAATCTATTTTTCTGACAAACACAGAGCACGGTGATTACGTCTGGCCGTGAAGATCTGAACCAATTCAATCTCGGTGGCTAACTGCTCAACCTGGCCCAGGACCATCCGTTTCGAGGAAAGGAAATAGATTCCACTGGCGAAAACTTGAAACCAGAGTCATCTTTCTTAATCTTCCCCTGGCTTCTTGGAAACATCCTGGCCTTTTGGAGGGAGTAATGAGCTCACAGGAGAGTTTGATGATCCATGTCCTTGCCCTTTGCTCTAAATACAGGATGTGCTCGACTTCCTCCATATTCAGTGAGAAGCCAGGCTGATCATTTTCTACACCACAGCTGCCAGGGCACACGTGATACTTTTGTATATATGCTTAATAATTCTATATCTAGTTGGAGCTCAATCTGTCTGTTTAAATTATAGATATTTGGTTTATATGATGAGGAAAATCCCATTCACAAAAGGTTGTTACCTTTCCACTGTTACCTACAACAGCCACTCCTCCAGCGTGGATTTTCACTTTAATACAAAATCTATAAAAACATCCCAGGTGCTGTGATATTTTGGGGCAATTGTACATCGACTGTGAATTATAACGCAGCAGACCAGAGATCAGTGGGTGAAAGAAGCATATAGTCCGCCACGGTCTGTGAAGTTAATTGAAGACCTACACCAGTTGTTTCCTAATGACCCAGGACCTTTAAAGCAACACTCTGACACACACACAGATATATGGACGCATCCACAACGCGTGGCTATCATGGCTGTATCAGTCATGTTTGTAGAGCCGGGGCCATAGCTCATTAACTGTGGTCAGTCTGTGTGTTTGGCCATGATGTCTTGTCTGGGTGATTAATAGCACTCTTCCCTGCACTAGGTTGTGATATGAGTTTCCTATTGTCAGACAAATGACCTCAATTACCACGGCAGAGATCAGACACGAGCAGCAGGAAAGCCTCTGCAGCGCTGAGGTTTGTTACATCCAAAAAAAAAAAAAAATACAGAGGACTGGAAAGTTAAAGACATTTTAAGGGTGTTAACAGCAGCTTTGGTGTGGAAATCCACATCTCCACTTTATTTTGGATGGGTTGTAGAGACTAATTATTTTCTCCACATCCATATCTACTGTACAAGTCCCTGGACTGGTGTTAAAATATTTAAACTGCTCCAATAAATAAATAAGTAGTTTGACATTCACAACCTATCAAATGTTTAAATGTAATAGAAAAAGTACAGCATGTTTTGACGAAGTCACAGAGGATTAACGCCCATTTTTGCAGTGTCTCTCAGCTCAGTACCAGCTATGTTTAGAGCAAACTAAACTCACTGCACCAATCAACAAGTGGAGCTTTGTGAATATTGAGCTAACATTCATCATGACAAAACTACAGATCCACCAGTGAATGCTCATGTTACACAAGTCAGTGTGTGATACGAATATGAGCTATGTAAAAGGATGTCATTAGAGCTACAACTCAATGAGTGCCAGCCGTTATAAAACCAAAAGTACCTTCTGCCAGTGTTTTGAGTCATATTTTAAGACCCACAGAATATTTTGTACTATGTCTCTGAAAACACAGAATAGCTCAAATGAAAGAAGAGACTCTCTATTGCATCATGAAAAAAAACATTTGTTTTGTTCAGTTGTTCCATTCTTGTTTTATCAGAGGTAGAGTAGAGGCCAGTTTCACCAAAATCACCACGTTTTGTCCAGATTCTGTTTGTTTTGCTCTCTAATCTCTATCGTCTCCACTTCCTGTTTCGATCTCTGTGGTGTATACTGTCTCTTTACGCTCTGACTACAAATCCCAGAAGCCCCAAAATTACTCACAGGCTGTGTGAGAACATCCTCTTGTGCCTGCTGCCGAAAAAAACATTTTGACGTATTTATACATCCATGGCACTAAAGCATTGTATTTTAAATGATGTACAAATACTGTACATCAATGGCACTCAAAGATTTAATGCTGCAATACAAACTATCAGGAAGAGGTGTAAAAGAGTCAGACGCTAAACTAGAGGATTTTAGACAGGCGCTATGAGAATTTTGAGCAGTGAAGTAAATATGTTCTTGTACGAACCCTGTCTCTGGTTCACCACTGGTCCTTCCTTGGGCCACTTTTTTCCATGGTTTCAATCATTTTTCTGTAGTTTTCAACATTTTGTGCTTCAAGCCCTGCCTCCTAACTTCTGTGTCCATGTTATGTGTCCATACTTATGGTCTCATTCATGTCCTCAAGTCCTGTGTGCACAAAAGTGTTTCAAGAACTGCCTCCAAACTTCTTTAAAACACTGCTAAAACACAGAGAGCACTAAAGGCGTCTCATGATGCCTTCATAAAATCCGCAGCGCAGATGTGAATACGATTAGCCTAATTTAGCTCGCCTCATCTCTCGTTCACTTAGTGAACTGTCACACGGAAAATTTAGAGAAGACCGGTTTGCTTGAAAACAGCTTCAAAATAATTAGATGCTTTGGAGTTCTGTCAAAACCCTCCAACAGCAATTAAAATTTCAATATGCTTCCCAAACACCTAAAAGTGACATTATGGAGCTTGTTAAATAGTATATGTCGGATCAAAATGCCGTACGGAGATGCAAATTCAAACAAGCAAAGGTGTGTCTGCAGAAAAGAGACGGCAAACGGTGTTACTGTTAACTTGAATCTCTTCTATTGTATCTTTCTCTCTATTTATCTACCTCTCTTTTTTCCCTGACTCGTGCTCCCCAGCTATCCTCCCTACTTTCTCTCTCAATTAAATCACTGTGACCTCCTTCCTCAACCTCGGCACCCTCCCCCACCCAGTCAGGTGTCAGCTCTTTACCAGTCTCCAGTGCGGCGTTGTGTGCCGCTGGTGTGTGTGATTGTGATCACCCTGCCGGCAGCCAGGTAAAAATAGGCACCTTATTTATTCTATTAAGGCCTGTCATTTTAACAAAGAAGCAGCAGAGGAAGTCCCGCTGTGGGGCAAAGGCAGAAGAGAGCAGGGAGAAATTATTCACAACTGGCCGTGACCTCTGTGACCCCTCTACAGCATCACACAATACACACACACCTCAGACTAGACCCACCTGCCCTGCCTGGTTACTAGCTGGGAGTCATGCACCACTGACTACTGATACCACACTACATATACAATATACAGTGCTGAACAAATTCATTGGATCACCACCAAATGTAAGCTGTTTGCCACCGTTGCCCTAAATTGACAGTATTACTGAAAAAACTAAAATAAAATATAAAAATATTTTTTATTTATGTTTATGTAATGGTTAAGCTACCAGTATGTGTAAGTTATTTAATGCTAAACATGCTATTGTTGTTATTCATGAATTTACTGTTTTACGAAAAAAAGCAGAAAAAATATCTGAGCACATTATGATTATTTTTTTGATTGAGGTGTTAAATTCCAGTTATTTCCTGTCATTACTGAATAGAAAAATTTTAGTTTTAGTGGTTATTGGTTATTCTGGATGAATTTCTGACTTCTCAGAGAATTCCAGTTTTCTGGCTCAAATTAGCAGGGCCGTTTCAAGGCATTTGGGGGCCCTAGGAGAAAAGGGGGACCTGGGGTCGCTGCTGCTGTAAAACAATAGGGGATTTCAATAACAGTGTCATTGCATTTTTCAGTCATAGCATTTAGGGGGCGCTGCTGCGCTCACAAAGTTGTCGTTGCTGTTGAATACATAGCCAGTCGTTATCAGGGGGCCCCCTTTCAGCTGGGGGCCCTAGGCAATTGCCTAGTTTGCCTACCCGGTTGCAATGGCCCTGCAAATTAGGGTCTAAAAAGGTGAATTCAGTTTAAATTCCTCACTCCTGTTTAAAATGGTGAAGCGTAGGCAACTCAGTGAGAAAGACAGAGTCTGAATCTAGAATTCTTCTCCTTATTCTCCCCTTTTTCTGCGCTCTTGGGGGCCCCCTAGAGGCCAGGTGCCCTTAAGAAGGTTCTTAGTTCGCTTATACCTTGGGCCGGCTCTATGTTACCCTATTTGTTGGCTGCTTTTCCAGTGCTCGTGAGACAGAAATAACACTCAGGAAATGTGAATATGTTTCTCACCAAATGTCATATTGTGAACTTTTATCCTAAGGCTATGCAGTGTATAATAAATATTCTACACATTAACCACTCATCCTTGGTCTCAAAGGTATGGTCAGAGTATTCTGCCAGTACAATACTGTTCTAATGTTTGAGCCTGGTACCGTAGAGTCAATCCCCAATAGACAGCCTTTTCATATAATGTTTGTGTAGATAGATTTCCCTCCAAAAGAGAAGCTGCTACTTTCTTTGCATTCGTAACACTGGTAAATTATGGTCCATCTCGATCAGAAAACTGAAATGAAATTCAACAAGCTGTTCAGATCAGACTCCCTTTCCTTGAGAACTACCTTTGTAAAGGTGATACATATTTTTCTCACAAGCCAATCAGAGCAGACAGGGCTTTTTCCAGAGGGGGTTTCTTAAAGAGACAGGGTGAATACAGGTATGTACAGACAGGTAGTAGGGAAAAATAATGTGTTTTTGCACATTAAAGCAGTCTAAAACTATAAAATGAGCTTGATCTAACACTCTATAGCAGCCTGCCTAACTTGGATAAATATTAGATAAGCTTCCTCTATTAGCAGCTTCAGCACTGTGAAGAAATGAGTCGGTGTTTTGATGTCTGAGGTTAAAAAAAGTGCAGCTCTCTAATAAATTTCTCATCATACTCTATGACCTGTTTTTATTACCGTGTATTCTGACAAGCTGACAAAATACCAAACCATAGCAGATACACGCTAGAGGAACTTTTAATTCCAGTATCACAGTAATTATCTCTTAAAACAAGAACAGTAGAGGTCAAACTTGCCTCATAACACAAACATGATTTTTCTATAATGAGTTCAATTACCACTGAATACAATAACAAGAGATCTCATCTGCAGAAGCAATATTTCAACCAATGTTTTGATCGAGTCCTTATCAGATTATTGCTCATCAGATTTTAAATGACGAGACGTGAATGTTAAACTTTCAGCAGCAGAATGTCACTGAAACCTATTAGACTTGGATACTGATGGTGTGCTGGCTTTTCATACGAGCCTCAACCCTGGTGACGTTACAGAACATTCAGTCACAGCCAACAAAATCCTCTTATTACCAGCGGTGACAGCTATTCTTTCACAC
This sequence comes from Synanceia verrucosa, assembly GCA_029721515.1. Taxonomy (NCBI): domain Eukaryota; kingdom Metazoa; phylum Chordata; class Actinopteri; order Perciformes; family Synanceiidae; genus Synanceia; species Synanceia verrucosa. The sequence continues at coordinate 6,722,657 of CM056554.1, read as the reverse complement.
TGTGAGACTGTGTGTGAGTCATCGTGGCAAAATGACACCTACTGTACTGCAGCAACCTGCTCCCACTCGTTAAATCCACTCGGAAAGCATCCTGTTATTGTCTGTATAACAAATACTGGTCAACTGATGTAGCAATAAGTGTCAAACAAATACAGGACTTTCATGTCCATTTTGACATTATTTTAACTTATTTTAGTCTCATGAGTCATAAGGTAAGATAATCCTCCATTAGTCCCATTTCTTTTTCCCTGTTTCCTCTTTGAGTGCCAGTAATGTAAATATGTCATTTAAAATTCAACGCTTGAGTGCCAGGAAGTGGAGATGATTGTGATTAGAGAGCAAAACGGACAGATTCTGAACAAAAAGTGGTGATTTTGGTGAAACTAGCCTCTACCTCTGATAAAACAAGAATGGAACAAGGTAAAAACAAACATTTTTTTCATGATGAAATTAAAAAAAAAGTCTCTTCTTTCATTTGAGCTATGCAGCTTTCAGAGTCATTGTACAAAATATTCTATGGGTCTTAAAAAATGACTCAAAATGACCAGAAACGCTGGCACAAGGCATTTTCTGTTTGTGTGATATTGGGCTATCAAATTGACTTTGCTCCCACAAATGGGGAAATTTTCATTATTAGAGCAGCAAAGTTAATAGAGCAACAATAAGGGCCTATAGGAAAAATTAGAATATTATTAAGCAATGTATAAGAGTAGAAAGAGTGAAACAAATTGAAAAAAATATCATTATATGTACAAAATAAGTGAACGAAATGGATCAACGGGTTCGATTCCCGGGCCCGGGGCCTTTCTGTGTGGAGTTTGCATGTTCTCCCCGTGTCTGCGTGGGTTCTCTCTGGTACTCCGGCTTCCTCCCACCATCCAAAAACATGCATGGGGATTAGGTTAATTGGCTAATTTAAATTGACCGTAGGTGTGAATGTGAGTCTCTATGTGTCCTGTGGTGAGGTGGAGACTTGTCCAGGGTGTACCCTGCCTTCCGCCCTAAGACAGCTGAGATAGGCTCCAGCCCCCCTGCGACCCTATGAGGATAAGAGGTAGAAAATGGATGGATGTAGAGTATGAGAAATTTGAAACACTCTCTCAACAGAAGTTTTTCCTTTGTCAGTGTGAGGGTCATTTGTAAAGGACAGATGAAGTCATATCCTGTACAGGTTGTAAAGCCCTCTGAAGCAAATGTGTATTTTGTGATATTGTGATGTCTGATGTATTGTTGGAAATATTAGTATTGAATGCCATTAATCTGTTAAGTTATTATCAACCTCAATCTTTTTCTAATCCTCACACTCCACACTTTGAAGAGTTTGTTGTGAGGACGCACTGGACGTATGGGGGTTGTGTATTGGTTTGGTGATGCTCACTTGCAGATTGTAATACTGAGTCATTCAATGATAATGTAGCTCTTTGTCGTCCCAGACTGTTTAATGTAATGCAGACGTCACACTGCACACCACATTACAATATGTTACAGTAATTTTGTGTCCGACTGTGTGCTTAAGTGAAAAGCACAGCGTGTGATGCAGAGGATAAAAGGAGGATGGGGAGATTGTCTAATGGAGGAGGGAGGGACTATTATATAGTTGGGTTTATGAAAATGTGAAAAATATGATAATCATTGATAAAAAAAAAAAAAGTCTCAATACCAGTGATTTTAGATAACTGGGTTGGAAAAACAAACAGAGCTCTGCAGTAAATTGCTTGGATAAATGGCTTGCTATAAAAGGGCAGAGACACAGTGGGTTGTTTTAGTTTGGGTGAGCATTTTCGAAATAGCAAACATTCATAATGCTGCATCAGGAGTTTGAAGATCTATTTTTTTTATTATTATTATTTTTTTACCAATTTTTTCCACTAGTGAGGTTTTCTCCCAAACTCTGTCAGGTTACTGTAACAAGAAGAAGGTCCGGCTACATGAGATTATTAAAAGGAAGAAGAAGTGTGGACTGAAGCAACGAGCAGTCGTACCAGCTAGACAGACAGACAGTAGGACTACATATGCAAAAAAACAAAAACGGAAGAAAAAAAAAAATAGAGTTAATATCCAGGAGAGAAGGGAAGGAAGACACGTAACGGCAGACAACAAGTTTCATCAATAAATAAATAAAGCAAGGAAATTTGACATTAATATAATGTCAAGTATTAGAAGTATTTCTTGCTGTGTATTACCATGCAATATTTCATCAACAACACATATTACAAACAGGGCAAAATATTCTCGTTGCCACCAGTGTGTGCCGCAGAGCCTGTACTTGATCTCTCTTTTTCCTGACCTCTTTTTCCTCTCCTGACAAACTCACTGTAGTTGTGAAAGACAGATGAGGTCAAAGAGTGACAGTAAAGCACGAGTCCAGTCCGGCCTTCTGGGTGAAAAAAAGAGGAGAGAGTGAGTAGGGCAGAGAAGGAGGTGATGGAGGTGAGGAGAAAGAATGAAGTCATTAGATAGAAGGTGAAGCTGGATGGAGAGAGTGCAGATGCCCCCCTCCCTGAAGAAAAAAAAATAGAAATTGAGGAGTAGGGGTTTGACAATGAGAAGGAAATAAAAGGAAAGAGCAGCAGGAGGAGGTGAGAGGAGCGGATTAAAAATAGAAAAGAATGGGAATGTGATGAGGAGGAGTAACAGTAAATGTTTCGGGGAGCAGCTGTGATACGGAGGCAGCGGAGATGATCTTTGTGGGCGGAAGTGTTGGAGGAGAGTCATGTGCCTCTCTGAGGCGGAGGCAGGGTGATAAATGTCCTCTGCTTGTTCAGTTCATGAGACAATTACAGACAGACACGGAGCAGATGTCCGCTAACTCCAAAACGTCTCCTCTGCAAGTGTGTGTCTGCATGCATTCCCCAAACATCTCCACTCCCGTGTGTGTGCATTTTGTTTATGCGTGCATGTAATAAGTGTGTTTGTCCGTGTGTGTGCGTTAGAATTGTGGGAAAGAGTTTGCAACAGAAGGATAGAAAAAGAGTCTGATCCAACTCGTCAAGTCTAACGAAGTGGAACTGCTCCAGCAGCGAAAAGTTGAAATTGGAGATGAGACACAGATTGTCCGACTGCTCTGCCACAAAAATGGTTGATGTGGAGTCTTGTCAGCACATTCACAGACAACTCGCCTCACCAGATGAGACACAGCCGAGAGTGTGGCGGTTTCCATGCAGCAGGATTCCAGAAATCACAGCATTACCTTAAAAAATAAAGACAGACTAAGGAACATGCTGAGCAGCTGCTGATCACATTGCAGACATGAGATAATAGACCAACACCATCTTGATTATGGTTTAATTTTGCACATGATACCGTTTTAATTTATATAATGTTTAATGTCAGGAAGTGTGACATCATGTTGGTGTACAAAGTGCAAGATTTAAAGGGATAGTTCAGGTGGTTTGAAGTTGGGGATGTACAAAGTGAGTATCCATGGTATCCATAGTGAAATACATACAGTGGATGAGCCCCAGTTTGGAGAAACAGAAATGTTTATCTCATTGAGTGCCAGTCCTTTTATAAAACCAAAACTGCCTTGTGCCAGTGTTTTTCGTCCATTTTGAGTCGTGTTTCTAGACCCGCAGAATATTTTGTACTATGACCCTGAAAACACTGAATAACTCAAACGAAAGATGAGACTATATTTTATCATGAAAAAAAACAAACATTTGTTTGCACCTTGTTCCACACTTATTTTATCAGAAGTTGAGTAGATGCCACTCTCACTAAAATCACCACTTTTTCTTCAGATGTTTTGCTCTCTCTCTGCCGTATACCGTCTCTTTATGTTCGGACTACAAATCCCAGAAGCCCCATTACTCACAGGCTGCATGAGAGCACCCTCTTGTGCCAACACTTTGACACATACGTCACTCAAAGAGTTAATAGTACTATATATGCTATATACTCTACAGTACTTTATCTGAGAGCTCAGTGAAACTTCTCACTTTACCCTCCTGTCTGCAAAACGTCTCACAATGGAACCAAAGGAGCAGTGTTTAGGGCTGGTTAAAAAAAATCGATTCAATCGATTTTAATCGATCTCCATTTAAATGGTTGATAATCGATTCATAAAATCCAAAGATCGATCTTTTAACTTGCATATTTTTTTTCTTCATTGGATGTGCAGAGAAGCAGCCTGAAGTATAAACCCGCCTGCCAGTGTCGCGTGAGGGCATCAATCGCCATACATACAGTACGTCTAGTCTGCCGAAACCAAAGAAGAAGTAGTCTGGCGTGATCAGAGTTTAGTGCTGCTTTCCACCGCTTTCCAAGGAACAAGATGTGAGATGTTACTGCCAGCAGTCAAACAAACATGGCAGAAGCGAGTCCACCTCTCCAGACACCGCCGACGAGTTTAAAAGCTGATGTTTGGATGCATTTCACATTTTAGAAGTTGGACAAAAAGCAAGTAGTATGTAAAATATGCAATGGGAAGATAAAATACAGCAGCAATACAATGAATCTTCATAACCATTTGACGAGACATCACCTGGAAACACAGTCGGCAGACTGAACACGGCTCAAACAAACCAGCCTGGAGCAGGTATTGGCACCTGAGTTACCAGCAAACTCTCAACGTGCACAGAAAATAACGGAGCATTTATTTTAACTGAAATATCCCTGACTGAATCAATATCGAATTGAATCGAATCGTGAATCGAATCGAATCAGGACCTTGAAATATCAAATGGAATCAATCTGGAAAATCTGAATTGATACCCAGCTCTCGTGTTCATATCGTGAAAACTGCAAATACAAATGTCATAACACAAAATGATGATGATTTATGCTGATTTAGGTGTCCTAAATGTTAATTTACCTTTAAATACAAGTGAACTACTATGTGTTTATTCCATACTATTGGTAGTGATGAAGGAAGTGATTTCAGACACATCAAAAGTTTTAAAAGGGGCATATCATAAAACAAATCTGTCACTCAAGCATGTAAACATGTTTTAGTAGAAACTGAAAATACAAAATTTGAACCCCTCTTTAATATTTATGGGTGAGTCACCCTGCATTAAGGAGCAGCTTGCACGGCTTCCTTCCTTGCTGGTCTGTATATTATACAACAGTCCATCTACTCTTGTAATACATAACACTGATTTTCAGCTATTTCATTGATACTTGTTTCAGTTTAAGCAGGATGTTATGGTCTGAAGTGTCCAAAAACCTCAAAGTATCTCATTAACATGGAGAAGTTGTGAATTAGGAACATAATTATACAAAATGTCAGGACGTAAAATATAATGATGAAGAATGAGCAGTTGCTTGGTACTTGAGTGCACACTTCAGATGTTATGTTATAGAAATAAAGCTCAAAACGCTTCTCTAACCTGACAGAAAAACGTGGCCTTTTTTTCTATTATAAGTTTTTAGACAAATACAGTTATTTATTACGCATTTGAGTGTTTTCTTGTATAGTATTCTACTTGACTTTTTAGAGTTGAGTAACTGTCTTTCAGCAAAAACTTTCATCCTCATGAACTGTTTCAGTCATATTGTGAAATCCACATAGTGCAGATGTATAGTATTCACCTGTCATTCTGTGGACAAGCATGGCTAGTTTTCCCATACGGTCGTGCACGCCCATTCACTCTCATCCAGAGACACAGAAAGGAGAGCAGGCTGCCTGGAATAAGCCTCCTACCAGACAGCTGTGACTCCATTTACCTTGCTCAGCGAAACAGCACGTTTTAGACAGGTTTATTTCACCAGGAGTGGAAGCCTCAAAGATATCAGAGGGGATGAGCACTCTGTCTGAGTCAGCTTAATGTTTGATAACTTGGGGCATTTCAATGTTTGATGCTGGGTAGGGGCTAGCAGCCAATGTGTGAAGGCAGCAGTTTAGGGCCAAACATGTTGTTGTTCACAGCTCCATAGAAACCCTGGAAAGTATTGCAAAATGTCTTGTATATTGGAATTTAATGTGTTACAAAGTCATATGTATAGATAATATAGTGGATGCATTATCATACAGTTTTTTGTGCACTATATGTCTACTCACAGAGATTAATTAAGAGATTATATTTCAAAGCTCCACCCCCCCTAAACATCTTAAACATGTTTGTATGATCTTAAACATTTCTAACATTTTAACACCTTTGTGTTTTTACAGGTCTTTTTATAAAAACAGAAAGTGCCTTGTTCCAGCTTTTTTTTGCCCATTTTCAGTCATATTTCAAGACCCACAGAATATTTTGTACTATGACTCTGAAAACACTGAATAGCTCAAATGAAAGAAGAGACTCTCTCCTTCATCATGGGAAAAAAAAAAAAAAAAACATTTGTTTTTACCTTGTTCCGTTATTGTTTTATCAGAGGTAGAGGCCACTTTCACCAAAAACACCACTTTTTGTCCAGAATCCCTCCGTTTTGCTCTCTAATTGTGATCGTTTCCACTTCCTGCTTTGATCTCTGTGGCGTATACCATCTCTTTATGCTCTGACTACATCTCCCAGAGGCCCCAAAATTACTCACAGGCTGCGGGAGACCGTGATCGGTGACCTGCTGCCGAAAAACTTTAACGAAGGACCGATACATGAAAATCTGTCAAACTAGGCTCTGTGTCATCTCTCACTTTCACTTGAGCTACTAAAAACAGATCCATTTTGCTCCTCGCACGCTCTGTATTTAGCAAACCAGATGTTTACACTTTTTCCAGGTTTATTTTTTTCTCATGTCGCACCTCCCCTGAAGTCCTCTGGCACCCCCCAGAGGAGGTGTGCCTCACACTTTGAAAACCACTGGATTAGAGCATTGAAACCTGCATGTGTGATGATATGTTTGGCTTTATTATCTGTTATGTCAGTCAGTTTACACTACTTATATCAGGCATGTCAAAACCTTCCAAATGAGACATTTACATTGGTCGCACCGGTGCGCCTCACATTTAGCTGGTCTGAAGAAAGTATCATATTAATATGTTTATTTTAGAAACATGTTTCCTTCATATCTACTGTACATATAGAGTGGGTCCTCTTCACAGATCCAGTCTTCAGAATGGACAAACCATGGACCAATGGGCAATCATGTTTTATCTTACAACACACATGTGATCACAGTCTTACTCATTTTTTTACATCCACCCTGACGACATCACCATGACTACTGTGCAGTATAAGAAAATAAGGTCATTTTTTTGTGCACCATCAGTTCAGGAAATGCTCCTGTGGTATGATAAAAAGCTTTGTATTGATACTTATGGTTTTTTTTTTTGAATAACTGACTTTCAATGTAAGCCAGACACGAGCAAGCAGCTGCAGTACAGCAGTGTGAGGATGCAAAAAAGCAAAGTGTTAATATCTCTGAAATGTACTGATTGATGTGATGCTGTGACATTTAGTGGTTGTTGTTTTCCATTTTGCCTTCAGATGAATTCCAGGTAACATTAAAGTGGTCTCTGGGGTTTTAAATCCACCTTTCACAACCCAGCAGCATTTGCCACTGTTGGATTACATGCACTCTAATTTTCAGCAAAACATGGTGAATTGGCATTTCTTTGTACAAGAGCACGCACTTAGCTTTTCCTAAACTCAAGTAAATTACCCAGTGAGACAAAGCCTGACATCCCCTCACCTTCACCTCTTATCTGAAATACACTTCTCGGTGAAGTACAGGCGGCGAGCCAGTTGTGATTCATTATGTAGTGTGGCTCTCCTTGTGTTGTTCAGCATTTTCTAATCATGTCCCACATGATCTGTTTCAGTCTCGCCACTCAAACATCCACTCTTCTCCGAAGAAATTTAATTCCACTCTCTGCCAGTCAAGGTCGTCCCACTGATGAAATTTAGACATTTGATTCTCCTTGGCGAGGACACGTGGAGGAGGAGATGGAAGAGTGGAGAGGCATCGCCATCACTCTCCTTCCCTTCACCACTTTCTCTCACGCTCTTATTATTTTTGTTTTTGCCAGAAAAGTAGCATTTTGATACGTTTACTTACTTTTGGGAAAGTTTCCTCTGTAGACCTGAGCTGTGTTGGTACTTTTTGGATGCAGGAGAAGAAGAAAAACAGCATTTTTTTTTTTTTAAAATTTCATTCATTTTTAAAAAGAAAACAACAACTCCCAAACAGCTCAGTTTAGACAAACGTTAAATGAAACTTGAGTGAAGCTAAGCATGCTAGTGCAGCAGATGCTAATGGGCACAGGTGAAATTCTCCACAGACCTGTGGATGAAATTAATTGCAGCACTTGTTAACTCTTTGAGTGCCATTGATGTATTTATACGTCATTTAAAATCTGAGGCTTGAGTGCCATCGCCGTACTCTACACACATATATATATGTATATATATATATATATATATATATATATATATATATATACGTCAAAATTTTCTGCAGCAGGTCACCGATTGCGGTCTCCCACAGCCTGTGAGTAATATTGGGGCTTCTGGGATTTGTAGTAGGAGCATAAAGAGATGGTATACACCACAGAGATCAAAATAAAATGTTTTATAAAATGGCTGACACTCAATGGGTGTCAGTATAGGAGGTTCAGACTGCAGGGCTTAATGCTCTATTCCAATTTTTTATGAAATCCAACTTTTTTGCGATGTTGTTCACATTTCCAATTAAATGCGACTTGTATGTGATCTCCAGTGTGAATTTAAACGCCCCACAAGTGTCCCGCATGCGCACTGGAGGACACGACGACGTCGTACGCAGCGAGCATGCTCAGTATTTACGGAAGTAAACATGGACGCTAGCAGTGGAGTGTAAACCGCCTGGTTCCGATAAGACCCCTCCAGTTTGGCCTGAATAGCTATCACCCCAAATATGAATTAACTCAGAAAACTCACTTGCCTCCATTGACGACTCTCCACATTATCATCGGCCATGGTTGTTGTTTTCTTCCTTCTTCCACCGACTTCAGTGCAGAATAGTGACGTTTGTAGCTTGTTGATGACGTGTAGGTCGTATGAATGCGACCTGGCCGTTCAGACTGAAGTCACATGTCAATAGATTGGATATGTATCGGTTTTAGGACCACATATCCAAGTTGCCTGGGTCGCATTTGAAAAAAAACGGGTCTGTGTCGTTCAAACTGTAATTAAAAGATCAGATACAGGTCGCATGGTGCAAAAAAATCGGATTTGGGTCACTTCAGACTGTAGTCTGAACGTAGTCTTAGTTGCAGCTTCTTGGAACTGTGGAACTGGAACTGTGTTGATGCTAACAGCATAACGAGGTTGACACTGATGAGCAAGCAGGTCATTTGTCCTGTGTAACGTCACCTGCTATCTTTTCTACCTTTCCATGGTCCTGTCTGGAAATGGGTCATCCATCCATTATCTACGCTTATCCTCACACAAGGTCCCAGCTGTTTTAGGGTGAAAGGTGGGGTGCTCCCTGGAAAAGTCCTCAGTTTATGGCTGGACACATAGAGACAGACAACCAGTCACATTCACACCTACGGCCAATTTAATTTAGCCAATTAACCTAATCCCCAAAGCCGGAGTATCTGCAGAGAACCCACACAGACACGGGGAGAACATTCAAACTCCACACAGAAAGGCCCCGGGCTGGGAATCGAACCCCGTACCTTCTTGTTGTAAGGCGACAGTGCTAACCACTACATCACCGTGCCGCCCAGGAACGAGTTATTTTAACCATAAATGGTTGTTCATCAAAGTAACCACTTTGATTTAAAACAAAAAGCCATTCATGATGCTATACAAAACAACACAATACAATATCCAGAAGTACATGTGTTTCATGAATTTTGATGAGAAGAATTATTTTATAGTTTTTTTTTCTTAATTTTGCTGGATTCATACAGGCTGTCAAACTGGAAAAAGAGTTTGTTGGATCCAACCTTCTCTTGCCTTCATTAACAAAGGATTAGGCGAGCCCTGTGTATGTACTGTGCTGGGTAGTATGCTCATTCATTCACAATAGTGTGTGTGTGTGTGTGTGTGCGTGTGTGTGTGTGTGTGTGTGTGTGTGTGTGCATGCGTGCACTTTGAAGACATTTTCTCAACTTACAGCGTCGAGCCAGTCTGTGATTTAATGAGGGCTTGTGACAGAAATATCTTTCCCACAGAGAGACGGAGTGAGAGGCAAAGAGTGAGAGAGAAAGAGCGAGCGATATCAAGGACAGTTGAAGAAATATGTATAAAGTCAGTCGGGACGTCTTAGTGGTAAATCCGTCACTGTCCCCAGCGTCTTCATAAATGTCTAAAAAGCAGCAGCTTTGCCAGCTTTGTAATCTGCTTCCTGACTTGAGTCCATTTTAATTTGCAATCAAGGCACATTACTGAGCTGTGTGATGTTTCTGGATGGGATTTGTGTCTCTGCACACAAGTGAACCTTAGTAATATAATGTCTTCTTATGGTTTTCACTGTAATGAGCTAAACATCATCTAATACATCAGTGTACTAATGTATCCTTATGTTGGTTTTGGCTGCAAAATTAATCTAAATTTTATTGGAATTGAAATATGGTTTAGCTTATTACAGTTTTCAAATCACAATTTGTCAAGGTTAAATGTATCTGTAGGCAATGCTTTGTAGAGATCCCTGCTAAATTAAAACTAATTATTTAAACGTGTTACTCCATTCAAATGAGAATAATGATAACAATTAATTAAAAAATATTTAATTTAAAAATAACTTCCTGTAATATCGCAAATCATGTTGCATTTGCATGATCTGTCAAAATAATTCCAATTAGATGCATTTTATTGTGCTGCTTTGTTTGTTGAATGAGCGACTTCAGAAAAATTCATGGCCGCTATGACTTTGTCATCTCTCCACAACACTCTGTGTGTGGGCTATGAATGAAAGAAAACAACAAGGGAATAAAAAAAAAGATTTCCAAGGGGGATTAATAAAATAGTTCCTCTGGAAACTCTTAGTCCAACAATCGGTATGTCAAGTGACAAATTAGTGGGAAGAAGTGGATTTCACAAAGCAAGCAAGCAAATAGCTGATAAACATGTTGTGACACTAGTTCAGTTTCATTTTCATTTCAAACAAAAGATAAAGTGTCCTGGCTGGAATTCAAAAAAGCATGTAGATTGAACGTAGGCAAGGCAAACAACAATGACACTTGCTTATACTCTCAAAATCTCAGAACATTTAATATCCCCTGTCAAAGGTGAGATAAAATTCCATGAATGTAACAAAAACAAAGGAAAGGAGAATTACATTATTTTATAAGTGTTTACCACTGCCTGCCAGGTGAGTCTCTTTTCAAAATACAGGAAACCTTGAAAATAAGAGCTTACCTGGAGCGATGTCGCAAGCTTGACAAATGACCCACTGCTGTGGATATAAATTAAAAGCATGTGAAGGTTATATTCAGCACATACAGTCATGGAAAAAATTATTAGACCACCCTTGTTTTCTTCAATTTCTTGTTAATTTTAATGCCTGGCTCAACTAAAGGTACATTTGTTTGGACAATTATAATGATAACAACAAAAATAGCTCATGAGAGTTTAATTTAAGAACTAAGGATTATTCATTTTCCATGGTTTTCTTGATAATAACCAAAATTACTTAAATTCTTACATCAATAGCTATGGCATTGTACCGCCAAAAACACTACTTTTAAGCATTCCATGTTTTCTTTTCTGTTTGCTTTAAACACATGATACACACAAGAGTTAATACTTGATTGCATAACCATTGTTTTTGATGACTGCAGCCATGCGTCTTGGCATGCTCTCCACCAGCTTCTGACATTGTTCTGCTGTCACAGCAGCCCATTCCTGTTGGACAAATTCAAACAAATTTTCTTTGTTTTTGGGCTTGTGGTTCTCCATTTTGAGTTTGATGATTTTCCACAGGTTTTCAATTGGATTAAGATCTGGTGATTGAGCAGGCCAAGGCATGGTCTTGAATGTTGTGGTTCTCCATCCAGGCTTTAACTGACCTTGCCGTGTGGCAAGGGGCATTGTCTTGTTGGAAAATCCAGTCATTCGAGGCAGGAAAGAGTTTTCCAGCTGATTGAAGAAGACTGTTTTCAAGGGTAGTCCTGTACTTGACCTGGTTCATTCGGCCTTCACACAATTGCATTTGCCCTGTTCCACTCAGACTGAAACAACCCCAGATCATGACTGATCCACCCCCATGTTTTACTGTAGGGGCAAGACAGTCTGGGTTGTAAGCTTCTCCAGGCTTCCTCCTAACCAGTAAGTTGGCTGGAGTGGGCATCAATTCAAAATTGAATTCATCACTGAAGAGAACCTTAGCCCAATCATCAACAGTCCAATCCTTGTGGTCTCGAGCAAAGAGTAACCGGGCCTTCCTCTGCCTTTCATTGATGAAGGGCTTCTTGCGTGCTCTGTGTGACTTCAAACCAGCTTCAACAAGTCGGTTTCGAACTGTCCTTGCCGAGCAAGTCACATTTCTCGACAGTGCCCACTCATTTTTAAGGTCCCTGGAGGTCTGACGACGATTCCTGACACAGGAACGGATGAGTGCACGGTCATCTCGTGGGGTAGAAAGACGTTTCCTGCCACGGCCAGGTAGCAATTTGGTAGTGCCATGTTCAGCTTGTTTTTTTTTGTTGGAATGAACGGCTGTCTTGGAGATCTTCAGTTTTTTCGCTACCTGTCTCTCACTCATGCCAATTTCCAGCAGTGCCAAGATGGCTGCCTTTGTTGCTTCACATAATTCTTTTGTTTTAGGCATTATGTGAGAGCTGACAACTTCTGAGTTGTGCTACGGCTTGAATGTAAGCAGGAAACCACTCTAGGCCTTTGCATGTGCAGTGCTGCTTGTGACATGAAATGGCCTCTTATATACCCTGGGAATCAATTAAGCTTAAGAATGTCAAATAGGACATAAAGTATTATGTGACCAGCTGCATTTTTTGTTGTGTTCATTGTATTATACATTTAGTGGTACCAGATATTAGAATGAACAAGAAATTGAAGAAAACAAGGGTGGTCTAATAATTTTTTCCATGACTGTATATGAATATCTATATAGAATGGAATAGAATTAAATTATTTATCCCAGCCCAGAAATTATGTAAATATACAGTAAATGGAAGTAGATCAGACAACGAGAAGGCTTTCCAAACACTTTCATATTAAGACTCCCCGCATAGATAAACATGCGAGCTGGAAAGATCCACCTGGTTATTTATTATTGAACATGATCTTGCAAAGAACTTAACAAGTGTTTACACTGCAGAGATCAAAACGTCTCATCACTAAAACAAACCATACGGTCTGATTTATTCATTTCAGATTCCCAGCAAATAAATAACCAAACACATTTCTGCCTGGTATTCTCGGTCCCTTCAGGCACGTTTAGAATTGATCAGTGTGAATATTAAAGGAGACTGTTGTGATTTTTTGTTGTTTTTTTTGGACCTTGTTTGGTCGCATGTAGCATGAACAGGACTGCCCCTGACCAAACTGGGGCCCTAGGCAAAATTTTATTTGGAGGCCCCCCACCTCTCCCCATCCCAAATGTATCATGGGTACAAAATGGCCGTACAACAAAATGTCAACCTTGATGACAAATGTCAGCACTGACCCTGTTATGGTAAGAAATCCAGACAAGAAATCCATCCTACAAGCAGATTAAGAAATGTTTTGTTTTTAATGGTAAATCAAATCAAATCGGGCGGTGGTGGTGGTGTGCCTTTCTGTGTGGAGTTTGCATGTTCTCCCCGTGTCTGAGTGGGTTCTCTCCAGGTACTCCAGCTTCCTCCCACCATCCAAAAACATGCATGGGGATTAGGTTAATTGGCTAATTTAAATTGAATTGAATTGTAGGTGTGAATGTGAGTGTGAGTGGTTGTCTGTCTCTATGTGTCCTGTGATGAGGTGGCGACTTGTCCAGGGTGTACCCTGCCTTCCACCCTAAGACAGCTGGGATAGGCTCTAGCCCCCCCATGACCCTATGAGGATAAGCGGTAGATAATAGATGGATGGAATCAAATCAAATCAAATACAAACCAAACTTTATTGATATGACACTTTTCATACATTTAGCAGTTCAAAGTGCTTAAAAACAACAATGGAAAAATAAAGCCCAAGCTCCCATCCCCAAATAAACATTCACACAGAGAGCTGAATTAAAATCTGAATAATAAATAATTAAATAAATGGATTAAAAGAGATCAGTCAAAAGCCCTGATTAAAAAGGTAAACTAAATAATGAAATTATTTTAAATTCTAGCCTAAATGATTAAAATGCAATCAATGCAAATACTAGAACTAATAATAATAGCAATAAATAAATAAAACTACTACTGTTAGTATTAAACTACTATCTAGTATTATAGACGATAATGCAAATACTACTGCTACCACTACTATTAGTACAACAGTAATAACATAAATTGATAAGCTCTAAAAGTTTATTACCTATCAATATATACGACCACTAACTGGTCATTTTACCACTCCTCTTCTTCAGAGGTGAATGCAGAGAGCGTTAACAAGCCTTTATCTGCGAAAAAAAAAAAAAAAAAGTCCAGTCTAGACAGAGACTGGAGACAGAGATTCCTATCTAACAGCAGCTTAATGTGCCACAACTTTTTTATTTCAACATACAACAACAACATATCCACCTTCAAGAGAAGCATGAGCTTCCTCTTGTTTTGCCTTTTTTTTTCCTCTCACTCGCTCAGACATGACAACTCTTCACTCATTCGCTCTGCAGTGCCTTCCGGTGCTCCCCTCTGATTGGTCAGATGTCGACTGTACATGCGCAGTCAGACCACAGGTCTCTTCTCTCCTTCTTCGAGTTGATTTGGTGCTGTATGTGCCGCTCGCCTCACAATACCGCATGTGCATATGAGTGCATGCATTGGACATATGAGTAAATGCATCCCCTTGCACAAAATGTGGCCCCCCCATGGAGGATGAGGCCCTTCGCACAGCGCGTGTTCTGCATTTAGGCAGGGGCAGTCCTGAGCGTGAAGCTAAGGTGAACCAGTTTTTAGTATTCTGTGGTTCTTCTCCCTCTTAGCACGCAGCATGTATGAGGAACTTGACCCTGCTGTCGAACACATTCCTCACTTTACGCTTTAAAGCCAGCAGTGATTACACAGAAGACCTCACATACGCGCTGAAACGCAGACAAATTGGCATCTGGAATTAATTAGACTGTGTTCCACATTCTGCATGTAGATTGGAGGTGCTTAATTGAGTGTGTGTAAAAATGATGGTGGTATTTCATGATCAATAAGAAAAGAAATTCTGTAGTTATAATACAGAGAACCCATTACAATCAGAGAAATATTTCCTTGTCAGCTATTGCATAGACATTTTCTTCAGGCTGATTCATCAACTGTCACACTTTACATGTATTACAGCGTCATTCACTGGCTTTTCGATCCATTTTGCATAATATAATTAGATTTTTGCAGCTCTCTTCATAATCAGCACTGTTGATGTGTGTCATAGTTAAAAATTTTGCCAAGTCAGGGCCCTGTGCATGCTCTGCTGCCATTCAGCACATCTCGTCTTAAACTCCAATCTGTCATTTTATTTCAGGTGAAAAATGACATCAGTTTCACCCTGCAGTTGATCATCATGTTTTAAAGTCAGAGGCAGCGTCGGTATTGGACCTCAGGTTAGATGAAAGCACTGGGAAAGTTTGTCAGGATTTGTGAAAATGATATACAGTGAATCAAAAATATTGATTCTGATACCTTTTGATTTCAGACAATGGCAACGTTTCCCAGTTAAGATCGCTCTTAAGAGATAAGAGCGCAGTTAAGAAGGTCTTAGCTAACAAGGGTTGCTAAGATAAGAGTGTTTCACAGATTAACTGTTAATGCCCTTCTTAGCATTACTCTTATCTCATATGAACTAGCAGAGGAATGTGTGGACAAATTATGATAAATGATAATCATGATTATGTTTTTCCTCATAACATCACATATTTTTCTTATTGTTGTTATGTTTCTCCTTTAGCGTCATAAAACATAGATTCAAGATTTAAAGTGTTTATTGTCATATGCACAGTAAGGACAGGTTTCGATTAAAAATGAAATTCATTCTTCTCTGTCACCAATTAAAGCTAAATAATATAAATCTGAAGTATGAAATCAAAATATATACAGTGCACACTGTTTTAATTACTCCTTGCTTAGTGTAATTAAATTTGACAGGAGACTGTTAAGAGTGGGTCAGCTCGATCTTAGAGAAAGATTGTCTTAAGCTAAATGTGATCAGGGATTTCTGTGCTCACAGATATACGTTATAACTAGTGTGCTTCCTGCTTTGAAGGAAGGAGTAACGTGGAGGTGGCATGAAGAAAGTGCTTTATTACATTTCTGCTGGATTTACAGGTCATTTTTGTGTTTAAAATCATCTAAAAACGTAATAAGAGGAGTAGTGAAGGAACAATGTAGAGTGGAAGAGAGCATTTAATAAGCTTGTTAAAAGGTTATCAGGTTTCTAACAGGTCAGGTCATTAAATTTGAACGTGATCTTTGCCGAACTTTGAATGAATAGTCTTTTTTTTTCTTTTTTTTAATATTTTACTGTTAAGTACTTGTACATAAATGCTCTAATAGAGTTCAATGACCGCTTTCCTTTGAAATATTTTCACAGTAATTTTATTTAATGAGTGTTTTTATTATGCCACAGACTTTGCTCTGTGGAGGATAGCTATCTGATTAATTGCCTTAATGTTCATGTTGTGCCATCATAATTTCATCCAAATTTCTGATAGTCTGATACTTTGGTTTAGGAAAAATAGTCTGTGTGTGCACTGTGTGTTTAATGCATATCAACAAATGTTAGCATGCAAACTCTGATTCCACTGCCAATGTAACAATCATAACATAAGGCAAATATGAGATGATATTTCTTGAGGGATTGCAGTTAGTGACAGTGTGGGCTCCGTGTCAGCGCCAACCATCTCTGTCTATGGCTCCGACAGCTTGACAGAGGAGCAGCAGGGGGGCGGGGCTTAGCGAAAGGTCAATCGGGTGTTTCAGATCTTTTGTCTGATGTGGGGGGGAAAGAAAACGAAAGCCAATGTCGCAAATGAGAGTGCAGATCAATGAGCGAAGCAGCCTCAGAGTCGCTGCTCTGAACTCGTTCCAGCGGCACATTTCCATTTCTGATTTCAGACAAACGCTTTCGATAAACTGTTTTGCAACGGAACGTTCCTGTCAGACACTCCCAGCTGCAGATTGTGTAATTACACGTTGCCGTGGTGAGCCAGATGTTAATTGCAGGTACGTGGATTGAATCACATGCTCGTTAACATAAATCTAGCCCTGGATCTGTGTCGCTCTCACTGTCTACTTATTATGTATGTGAAGATGTAGATTTCATCCTTACATTAATGAGAATGAAAAATCAACTTTACATTATTATCATGCAGGTACTGCCGTATATCTTCCAGCAATGAAAAACTCAACTCAAGTTTTTGTTTCTAGTTTTTGTTTTGGCTGCTGATTAGGGATCAGTTGGATCTGGGGTTTTTCCAGAAAGCGGGTTTAGTGAAAACTGAGTATGTTAACCCTGAAATGAGGGAATCTCCTGGTTTTCATTTCCAGAAAGAGAGATCAGTAAGACTCTGAGTCAGTCACCATGACAACTGACTCTGTGAACCTTACCTGCTCACTAGCAGGTTTTCTCTCAGAAACCCTGTGTTCATCCTGAAGCAGCTTTCAGACAGACAGGATGCCCGTATGGAGACACAATTAATTATTACCTCTGCCAAGGAGGTTATGTTTTCTTTATTTGTTTATTTGTTGGTTTGGAAAATAACTCAAAAAATTATGGACAGATTTTGACGAAATTGTCAGGATTGGTCAGAAGTGACCTCACTTAAAACTGATTAATTTTTGGTGGTGATCGGATCCAATTCAAGGTCATCAAGGTCAAATGAAAGGTGACGGCATAGTAATGTATGGGAGATTTTGCATATTTTGAATGCTCCAGGGTGTACAATTTCAGACAATCATCACCTAATTAGGTATATAAACTAATACAGGAAACCAGAACGCATTGATTGACAGTTTGGTCAAGATCAGTAAAAGGTCAAGGTCACCAAGGTCAAATATGCATTTTTAACCATAACTTCATGTATGAAGGAGCTAGAGCAATTCTCAATTTATAATCTTGACATTCTTATAGTCAAATATTAATATTTTCCACAACAATCATGAAAATCTGTGCATAGAGGACAAAATCACGGCTGGGAAAACAGTCATGTATTGACCTTTTGTCAAAATCAACATATTCACTCTTAGGCATTGTGGGCTTGCAGTATACGCTCTCTCAGAATGCTGCCTTGGCAGAGGTCTGCGCTCTCTGAGTGCTTTTCTAGTTCGAAATGCTTTACGCAAAGCCTTACGTTTAGATGTGCCATCTTTCTCCAGTGAATATCTGTTTGAACGGTACCCTTTTTATTCGACCCAGTCATTTACATCAACAACTTTCTCCAGCCACACATCAAATCCGACACACTATCGACGTGGGGTGTATGTAGAATATATGAGAGTGCATGTTCACAGTGTGTCATGCATCAAGAGGATGTAAAAGTTACATTTTTTATACTAGTGGCCTACAGTACATAGGGAAATAGCCACTGAATAACAGTTTTTTTAAGCTACTTTGTTTAATAAATCAAATATGAGTAAAACTAAAGAAATCCCCAGTATTGTTTACATATAGATGGTCTTCTTCTGTCCATCTATATAGCTGTTGTCGAACTTCATCCCTGCTGTGCGCTGTTTTTCTGCTCATTTTGACTGATATTAACACATCCAACTGATGAAAAGATTTCTAACTTGTGCTGAACAGTCAAAAGTCCAGCTTTATTGTGGGAGGCCTGCTAATTAAACTGAGAACACAACCATTTTTCTTTTTTTGCCCACGTGTTAAGTAAGTTCAGGAGTGCAGATTGGCTCTTTAACTGTTCTAATTACCGCTCATATGGCGAAAGCTTCACGCTCCAGCAGAGTTTTTGTTGCTGAAGATTGAGATGGTCACGGATGAAAAACTGCTGAAGTTATGAAACGTAGTATAATGGATGAGTCGTGTGGAAATACGATGAGATGGTAGATTATGATGATGTGTGTGACTGAAGTTGAAGCTCTGTGTGTGTGTGTGTGTGTGTGGCGGTACATTAAGCTGGATCTGGTGATCCACAGAGCAAATGAAGAGTGATGACAATGTTGCTCAGGAGGTTTCATTTGTCATTTGTGTGTGTGTGTGTGTGTGTGTGTGTTTTGGGGGGTGCTTTAGGCCATTACCACTTCCCTCTTGTTGTTTTACTCATAGCTCTTTCCTCTTTTTCCTTCTGTGCCTCTTTAAAACTTTATTTAATCTGTAATCGTAATTGTTCTGTCCCTTTTTGTCGCTGCTGCAAGTCAATAGTTTCCTGTTCCCACAAAATCAGGGACAAAATCTTTCTCCACCTCCTGCATTATTGAATAAAAGGAAGAATTAACTTTCTACCCTGGGGACTGTGTGTGTGTGTGTGTGTGTGTGTGTGCGTGCGTGCCTGTACAGCTACCTGTATGATTACCAATTTGAGTTTTAGACCCTCAGACTGAGTGAAAACATTTGGCTGGTCCTTTGGCATTTAAGGATCAGGTTAGAATAAGGTTTGGGTTCAGTATTGAGTTGGGATGGTTTAGGTATGGGTCTAGGGAGTGTGTTATGTCAATGAATGTCCTCAAGTTTTTGTGTGTGTGTCTGAAGTTATTTGTGAAGCCTAGGCACTCTAAAGTGGCATGCCTAAATGCAGGTGTGTGTCTGCATGATTGTGATACTTTTGAAATGTCTGTTTTATCCGCCCCATGCTGAGTAGTAAGATAAGCTGAGGCTGAGCGAGTCAGGTGCGCGCTTACATACTGCAGCGCTAGCTCACGTTTCAAAAACACACATTCGGCAAATATATTCAAATATATTCATAATGTAAAGCTGTGTTTTTATGTAGGGAAGCAAAAATCTGCCCAAGAGTAAAATCTATAAAGATGCAGAGCATATGGCTTTGGATCATCAACAGGGAATCTGCTGTTTTCACCAGCATCCCTGTGGTGGATGAAGGTACACATTTTGGAAAGTTTGTCATTGTATATGGACTGAAGCTCCAAAGGAAAGTAGGAAATTGTGAACTTGGATGACTGTCTGACAAATCCGTCTCGTTTCCCTTGTCCTATGCTAGTTAAATCAGATGTCGTCAGGTGCCAGTTACTTGTAATTCAGGTTTAATAGAGACAGATTGATGTTTTTTGTGATTATTGAGATAAACATAATGGCAGATGTTAGTTAGTCCCATAATTCTCCTTTCATGATCCCCTGTGGCTGATAAACAGTTTTATTGTCCTCCTTAAGTCCTTCATTGACAGAGTCTTACGACTCGTTCATATTACTGTACATTTGAAATCTGGACATGTATCTGATGCCGTTCATGTTTTCTGTCCTTCTCAGTCTTTGCTGAGACTCTGCAGGAGTCAGCTTATCCTTTCTCCACTTGTATAATCTGATTTACTTACTTTGGGACGGCAGTAGCTCAGTCTGTAGTGACTTTGGCTGGGGACTGGATCACTGGTTCAAGTCCAGGTCAGACCAAGTCTGGAGAGTTGACAGGGCAGCCCCCTCACTCTGACGCCTCTTGATTAATGCATATGCATGTGTGTTTCATAACCTGTGTGATGCGCAACAGAAAAATAATACTAATAGAGTGAAAACTGTCATTCACCCATTGAGGGATCAATAAATTGCTACCTTTGCTCCATGGAAAAGCCCTTTTTTTACTTGTCAAATGAGGAAAAGTGCATGTACAATACATTTGTACGATATACACAAATTAGTAACATTAACTTACTGAGTGCCAACTGTTTTATAAAACAGAACATGCCTTATGCCAGCGTTTATACCCATTTTGAGTCATATTTCAAGACCCACAGAATATTTTATACTATGTCTCTGAAAACACTGAATAGCTTAAATGAAAGAAGAGACTCTCTATTTCATCATGAAAAAAACATATATTTTTACCTTGTTCCATTCTTGTTTTATCAGAGGTAGAGTAAAGGCCACTTTCACCAAAATCACCACTTTTTGTCCAGAATCCATCAGTTTTGCTCCCTAATCTTCTCCACCTGCTTTGATCTCTGTGGTGTATACCATTCTGACTACATCTCCCAGAAGCCCCAAAATTCCTCACAGGCTGCTGGAGACTGCGATCGGTGACCTGTTGCTGAAAAACCACTTTGACGTATTATCACGTCGATGGCACTCAAGCGTCGGATTTTAAATGACGTCAAAATTCATCAGTGGCGCTCAATGAATAACGATGGCTACATTCCATTTAGGTAACCCATTTCCAAGGTTCTGGTGTCGTGTTTCCGCCTGCAAAAGTCTGCCAGACGACACACAACACTGTTTTGAGTCACTGAGCAAATAGGAAATTAACGTCCTTTAATGGAATAGAGCCATTGTTGATGTTAATTACACATAGACCATCTGTTTGAACAAGCTAAGATAGTGTTACTGCATTCAAATACTTTCTTTATAGATACCAGTGTTGCAGTTAATAATGATGTCAGTATTGCTTTCTAGAAATGTTTGCGATGTTCTCAGCCTGACAGGGATTATATAGCCTGGGTGCTGCTACAGCTTCCTGTCTGTTTGCTGTTGTTAAGTCAGTGACAAATCATCACCATGTGAGTAGCACAGTGTGCCGTTCTTCATAACTTGTCAAGTGAGGCACAATATTTGAGAAAGAATTGAAGTAGGAAATTACCTCTGTTTGTGTAGTTCTTTAGATAATATTGAAATAGAAAAACAGGTGAGAGATGATAAAAGAAAGTGTACCAAATCATTTCTCTCCAGTCTCGCTTATCAGCGCTCTGTGGAGGGTAGCTCCTCCAGCCGCCATGTGGAAGCAAAGTATCTTGATTAACATATCTTGGTGAACTTAAAGTCCTGCTCTGAGGGCTTGTTTTATAGGTAAAGTGAATACATAATTCTGTTAGTTCATCTTTTACCACACAGTGAAAAAAAGAAGCTCCCGAGCTCAGTGTGATGATAAAATCTATTTGACTACAGTTACATTTCGTCATTGCTTCTTTGTTGCTGCAGCTGCATCGCATTCGAGACGCCGCACAACGTTTTCCACCCCGATTTCTTTTTCATCAAAGCAGACACGTCACTAAGCGAGCCCTGGATTCAATATCACAGGGTTAAGTGTGTGTGATTAGGTTATAGAGCGCTTCGCTTTGCACTGGCCTTTCAATTAAAATACTAAATAAAACCGTCATCACTAATCCTCGCCACGTGGCGCCATTGGAAAAAAGACAAAAGACACGCATTGCCGGTAAATTGACTTTCACTTCGACATGTAAATTGAGGCACCAATTAATTTGTTGATGAAAAACCATTCGTCTTTAATTATTTTTTGTTTGGCTGCATGTGTCAACCTCCTCCTACTGAATGCTTGTCAGGATCTGGAAATTGTAGGAAATAAACTGAAAAGATTTTGAATTGAAACACGGAAGCTTCCACTTTCACACACACAGCAATCACCACAGTAAAGAATACTCCTTTAGTATTAAAATGTTGTCGTGCTACTAAATTGCCCCCTACAGGCCACAACCACCACAGCATCTTTTAGTAAAAGGAAGAGTGTGACTGAATGTACTGTAACAGAGCCTGGAGGGCTCAGGCAAATCCATTTCAATGGAATATTAGTAAATATGGCAGCAGCCTGAGACCTCCTCGTACCCTCCCTCGTCTTTTTTGTTTGCTAACTGAGCTGTATCAGTCCTCCTGGTTTATTCTCATGGCTAATTATCTCCCAGGAATGCAGTAAGTGCCGAGTCTTTCCATTTTATTCTTTTGTTTAATTACGTCTGAAGATGAGGAAGCGGGGGGGAAGACATTTTACTTCCTGTTTTGCATGCAGCACACACTCTCAGTTTGGATGATATTTCTTTTTTTTTTCCTGAATATATATTATTGGATAATGAATATTCCTGCAGAAATCTCATCTGAAAATTGTACTTGTGGCTTTATGAGAAATTGTGAGGAGAGACAGAGATGGCATGGCATGCCACAGAGGCTTCATTTGTTTTTGAATGTGGTAGATATGTTGGTAGTTCATGGTCTACCAACATGTTGTCACTAACTGTAGGTTGTAGGTTTGACTTACTAGACTGCATATTTGGATCACAATCAAGGCATAAAGTACACTTTTATTGTCCAGGTCCAGTCCTGGAGTTTTACTTGGATAGATGGATCAGTGTTTATCTTATATATGCACATGAGGATGGTGGCCATACACAGTCCGACCAATGGTTTAGGGTGTATAAATGGATGTAAGTCGCCTTTACTAATGTATACAAAGAAGGAACTACTTCCGACACATTTGTTAGACCTCAGGCACATGCATTGCATGTTGTTGATTAATAAAGAATGTAAATATACCTTTAACAAGCAGCCGTGAGTATCTTCCGCACTTCTTTTGCCCTGCATTCATCCTCACAGGCTTCACACAGTCTGCCCCAGCTTCATGCTGGAGGTTGTTGGTGCTATGTGGAGACTGAAGGGAAGGCCTGCAGACACTGATTAGGTTTTTTCAGTGTGTGTCCCTACCTCTGAAACCAAGCCTCGCAGTTATGTGTACAGTGACAGTGCACAGAGGTAATGACGGGCCCTTAATGGGTATTTTTGTCGTAGTGCACCCCAGAGGGAATATGGGGTGCAGGATGCAATTAGAAGGAATTCATTATCATATATTATCATTGAGTTAGAATTAATTCAATATTGTCGCTTCCTCTTTATTTCCTCCCTTCCATGCTCAGTGTACTGCTAACCTGCATGGAGAAAACTCAGTCTTGACACAAAAGTGAGTGTGCTGTAGTGACTCTACCACTCTACACTGTGGCACATCAAGTCAAGACTAAAATACTGAGTAGTCCCAACCGTACAACAGCCCCAACTGCACTTTGGGGGGAAAAAAAAAACTTTGTAAGATGCTGAAGCATGGCAATTGCATATCAATGTAATTTTAAGAATCTTAGGGAATATATATATATATATATATATATATATATATATATATATATATATATATATATATATATATATATATATATATATATATTCATATATATATGTACACATATATATACACGTGTGTGTGTGTGTACACACTTATCTATATATGTATGACCTTGCCATCTTATCATTGGACTCTAGTATGGAGTCTGATGTCTTGTATCCATCCCATTTATGTATATTTTTTTGTTATTGATGGCATAACTTGCTTTTTATACATATACTTTATTGTAAGTAAATGTCATATTATTGGGAATTCCTCCAGAAATGAACACCCTTGCTTTCTTTGTGCTTGTTTTATGAAAGCGCTGTTACAGTGTCGATTGTGCTGCAGACATCTACTCGTAGCAAAGGTGGTGGTTCCCATGGCAATCTCCTGACAGAAAGGTTATACTTTAACAGCCGCCGTAAATCCATCTCAACATGAGAGACCCTCATCTGTTAAGACACAAATCACTGACACTGCACTTTGCCCTCTACAGTATGTCTGACAGCTGTCTGAAGGAAGTGCATTTTGGTAATCCGTATCCCAAACAATCTCAGGAGATTGTTGCAGTTCACCACTTTCAGATTCAGAATGAATGAAACACAGCTGATCTGATTCAATGCTTTTCCTCAAGGAGAACACGCAAACACATACTGCAGGTATGAAACCCCACTCAAGCATCGTTGTTACTTTACTGAACTCCACTTTGAACCTGGCAGACACTGAATGCTCATGTCGTAGTCCACCAGTGATACATTTTGTATGACTTTCAAAAGCGATACCAAACATAAACATGTCCAAAATGTAGAATCTGAGCATTTAGAATAAAAAAAAGTCAAATTTGCAGTCGTCATATGTGCATAGCAAAGCAGGGCTTTAAATCTTCTTGCTGCATTGGATATACTGGAGATATTTTAATATCTTGAGGCATTCTGGGTCATATAATCCAATACCAATATGTTAAGAGGATTACATAAACTTAGAACCACATATATGTTGTGTCTACAACCACACATTATGTGACCAGTGACATCTTGCCTAATTTTGTTTTGAAAATAAATATTTATATTTATTGCATGATAAAAAATAAGGCTAACACCCTGGTGGTGTGTATTTGGCCCCATGACTTATGTCAATCTGAAATGTTTTCTACTTAAGCTAAGGCGTCTATCAGCAATCTCTTTCAGATAAGAGTCCCTATACTGAATCCCAACAAGCTGTCTAGCCTTGGACAGAATACTCAAACTCTAGAGCTGAGAGATGCTCGCAGAGATGCTTCCAGAGATGCATGTATGTGTGTGTCAGTGTGTGTGTGTGAGTGAACGTGAGATGTATTTTGATTAAGTCTGAAGTTTGTCATTGACTCAAACTTGTGGGGTACTGCCACCTCCGCTCTGTGGCGGTGATCAGCATTATGAAAAAAATACATATAGAGAGAGAAAGCCTCTGCTTACAGCTGTTTCAACAGAGGTGGTGAACTTGCGTGCAAAGCAATCAGAAGAGTGGGATGTTCAGTCACAAGATTTTGTTCTGATCCGTGTTGCAGTGCCTCATGATTTTTTTTTTTTTTTTTCTTGCACGTCAAACGTCATTGTGACAAACTGCTGCCAGCTATGACTAATAGGTCTGTTGTTTCACCGTGATTAAAGAAGCAC
Organism: Synanceia verrucosa; assembly: GCA_029721515.1. Classification (NCBI taxonomy): domain Eukaryota; kingdom Metazoa; phylum Chordata; class Actinopteri; order Perciformes; family Synanceiidae; genus Synanceia; species Synanceia verrucosa. The sequence continues at coordinate 6,697,011 of CM056554.1, read as the reverse complement.
CTGCAATGACAACATGAAATTGCATTTGGAAGAAGATGCACATTAATCAAAGGCTTTTACACATTACACATTTTATCCACATTTCAAATTCACTTTCCTTTCTCTAGTGGTTTACACTATACCCATCTATCAGCCAAAAAGCTATTGTAGCATATTAGCCAGTATGGCCACTTCCTCCTCTGCCAGCTGCCTATCTAATAGTTTGATAGCTGTATAGATTGCAGGCCAAAAGTTTGGAAACGAGATTGAATTTGTGTAAAAAACAAGATCATTGTTTCATTGGTATAATTTGCAACAAAATAAACATGATTATTATATCAAGAGTAACTCTTGTTTCTTTACTCAGGTCTTCTTTTATTATTTATTTAATTTTTTTTTTCATTTATTCATATCAATGAAGGCAAAATCTGATCATGCAGTAAATACATAGACATACTACATATATAGGCACTGTGAATAGAAACTTGAAGTTGCTTCCAAACGTTTGGCCTGTAGTGTATGTCTAGAAGCATTGGATCAGATTATTTTCCATTTGCTGTGACTTCAAATTCAAACGATGGTATGAACAACATAGCAAATCCAACATTTTCTCATTGATTTTCTAGTGTATTATTATGCTAGTGCAGTGCCTGTTTAAAACATGCCTGTTCAGAACAAGGTCTATGCTTACAGTGGTGCTGCTAGCAGCTTTCTTTACCCACTCCTCCTGCTCCTCCTTGGGTTCTATATCTACACTAAGAGGCGTTAAAAACACAACATTATTTTTTTCGATATTAATTTGAATTTTCATAATTTATTGGGCGACTTCACTTGGTATGATACTGAACATGAATGAACAAAAGCAACAATAGAAAAATTAATCGACATGGATTACAAATGTCAGTATCTTGTGTGATCGCCGTGGCATAGACATGATGAGCGCGTTGATTTCAGCCACTGGAATCACTTCCCACACTTCCAAGAGTGCAGTACGGAGATCAGCAACCGTCACCGGCAGTGGAATACGACGCCGTACACGGCGATCCAGATTGTCCCAAAGGTGTTCAATCGGATTCATATCCGGGGAATAAGGCGGCCAGTCCATAACCTGCACATTATGTCTGTGCATAACGTGCCTGCAGGTGTGAGATAGTGCATCTGTAGAGGCCAAAATGCCTGGCTACCCTCGCTTCGGTCATTCCGGATCTCAGCATACCAATGGCCTGCTCCCTCATGTTTGCTGCTAAGCGTGGCATGGTGACCGTCTGTGACAGCTTGCATTTTTCCTCCAGGTTTTTAAAGCCTTGACCAGTTGAGCTCAAATCACCAAAAGAACTCATTGAAAGCTTTCAAACAATGTCCTAACGAATCACACATGCAAAAACAGGGATTGGTACCGTCTGCCACGTTAATTTATTGTTTGAGCTGAAAAATGTGGCTCCATAGTTTCAATAGCCACGAGTGGTAGTAAACAAAACATTCTTTTGTATACAAAGTAGTTGTATCAAATTTTATTTTACATTGACTTTGCTGGGTTTTTAATGCCTCTTAGTGTATATCTATATCCGGCATGATATAGTTACATCACACACCCAAGTCACGACTATTCACGGTCATAAGCGCTGGTGAAATACCTGTGTACTTCCACCACACCTACACAGACATGATGCACAGAAACAGGCTATTTAGTGTTACAGTGAATGTTTTGTGAAGACATTTCCTTTGAGGTGTTTCTGGGAGAATGGGACGGACACTCAAAATCATTTTTGTGTGCAGCACAAATGTTTGCAAAAATTCTGAATGCATTAGAACCCTGCACTGAAATGCCACTGCAAAGAGTCCATTTTATATCCTCTGCACTGGCAACAGCTGTGGCCAGAGGAATAAAAACGCACCCATACAGAACAGGATTCTAATACATTCTGTCTTTTGTTCTGGTAAACATTTGTGTTGCACACAAAAATATCCTGAACTGTCCTGACTTGGAAAGTTTCTCCTGCAAAAGTTGTATTTTGCAGCACTTCACAGAGGTCTGCATTCTCACAGTCCTAGCCACAATAATTACTGTCAATCATGCATCAAAGACAGTGCCCTATTCACAATCTTTTTCACCTGTCTTCCTGTGTTTTCAAAACCAATTCCATCATTAAATACTGCAAGCGTGCAATATAGTAGCATAAAGACAATTAAAAACTCTTGATAAATAATAATGAATTCAGGTATGAGAAACAGTGGCAGTCAAAGAATGGCAGTGTAAAAGATGCACTGTGTACAGAAATTGCTGCTGTTCATATTTGTTTCAGCAGTCAACCATACCAATGCAACTGAAGGTGCACATATGTAGCAGTGAGTGCAGCAGCCTCCTGAGGCATGGCTCCATATCACTACACATTTGTTTGACAGTTGGTCTCTGGCTTTTTGATATTTCTGAGGGTTTCTGAGCAACATCAACAACTGAGTCATACATATTTCATGCCTTCTCTTCACGCTACCTGAATTGTGATGTGTGGTGGAGGTCCACAGGGTTCTGTTTCACTATGAAGATCAAACCTCTCCATGTCTACGCAGTCAGAGGAACGCTCAGACATGAGGACCACACTGGACACTGGACTGAAGGGGTGGAAAGCAACAAGAGTTGGCCTCAGCTGTTTGCTCGGTGTAGTCATCAGCAAAATTAGAGCTGTGCGATATGGACAAAATTGTATGTCCCGATATAGCCAATTTTATATCCCGACATACAATTTAGTTTTTTTTCTGATGTAACATTACTGGTAATGTTATTTTCACTTTCCATTGTGCTCTCATCTCTTCTGTGGTGTAATAAGTGTTATATCCCCAAAATGCTTTTATTCTGAAGGCTTACTTTGAGAATGTCTGGGAAGTTCGGCTATGTTTGCGCTGCACTTTTACTATGCAGTTCGGCTGGTAATAAAGCTGTTTTGAGCGCTAATAACTTACCGCATGAATCATTCACACACAACACAACATCCTCCATGCTACTCGACCTCTATTTACTCCCGAGCAACAAGTCTCGCAAACAAGTCCTTGCTGGTGACGTAAAAATGCTACCACAAAGCAGTAGCATTGCTGCAGTTACAGCAGCCTTCATACCATTATGTCTATGCTTCATACAATGAACAAGTTTTGAACTCCAGCAGCATTCCGATGATGAGATGTGTTTTACGCGGCATATCTAAACCACAACCAGAATAACGTTAACAGTGTAGCAACAAAGCTAACTAAGTAGCTGCATGCTAAAATTACGATATAAACAACAGAGGCTTATATTGTACAGTAGACATTTTTATACCGCACTACGATATATATCGTAATATTGCACAGCTCTAGCCAAAATTGTGCCAGATGTTGCATGTGTGTGGGTGATAATCAGAGTTGTTGAATTGTGTCACTGTGATGGGAATATAAAATGAGTGATGTGACAAGATTGGATCACAAGTTTGTCTTTTCATGTCTATTGTTTGATTGACTTCATATGCTCCATCCACCTCCATGCTCAATACCCATCCATTCATCCTCAACTGCTTATCCTTCGTCGGGTCGCGGTGGGGCTGGAGCCTATCCTAGCCGTCATAGCTGTCAGGGTACACCCTGAACAGTTCATCACAGGACACATATGGGCAATTTAGATTAGCCAATTGACCTTTCCAATTAACTGTCTTTGACTGACTGTCTTTGGATGGTGGGAGGAAAGCTGGAGTACCTGGAGAGAACCCACTCAGACACATGCAAACTCCACAGAGAAAGGCCCAGGGCCACCCTTCTGCCTTGCTCAATACTCATTAACACTAAAGAGCAAGAAACACTGGTCCTGCTCACACCAGCAGCATCAAGATTTACACCACTGTGTCATCAAATGCCACTCTTATGTCTCCCAGCATTGAACTTAATCACGTTTGGCACATCCCCGATGGTGCACCTCAAAGACTGACATTATGGACATATAAATATGCAAATATTATAAAGTTCTCATAATGCTGTGAGTGATCCAAACAGGAAGTATAATTAGTTTTAGCCTATTTTTGACAAATTGTTCACACCAGTTGGTGTTCCCAGCGCCTTGATATGAATCCCAGTCTACCCAGTCTGTCTGATTAAGTGTGTGGCCAGGGAAATAAATTTAAATATAGAAGTATTTTGCTTACTAAAAATGGAGACAAAACCTAGTGTAAATATCTAATTTCTGAGTAGTTGTCTGTCATCTGAATTTCTTTTAGTAATTCAAATAGTCAGATGGCGTGCTCACTGATGGCTGTTTTCCAAGTTGGAAACCTGATCAGACATTTGTGGCTGTCAGCACCTTTTCTAACATCAAGAATGCTGTTTTTGTTCAGCAAGCAGTCACATCTGTGTTTTCTCCCCACCTAAGTGACGTCCTTCGTTGCCTACAGCTCTTAGCAGATCCATGCACTGCCTTACCAGACACAAGCACAACACTTACAGCCTGACAGTATGGATTTTCATGTGATATTTTCTTGTGAGAAAGAGTAAAACCAAGGTAACCAGAATTTACCATATGCATCCTCCTTTTATTTTATATGAAAAACTTACATTATAAATATTCCGTTTAACTCCATACATATCAGAGGATCTTCAGTAGATTTGAACATGAACCTTTCCCTACCTTAATCCAGCTGTGTAGTTCTTGACCTTTACCTTAGTGCCCCCTCCCACTGTTCCTAATCAGTGACACCTCAGTGGATACAGATAAGTTGTTTACATCATGTTATGTACCATGTCAGGAGGTAAGAGCTAGTACATCCCTACTCTACAGATTTATAATCTCTGACCTTTCTGCCTTTCTTTCAAGATCTCATGGATGAACAGGTCATATATGTGTTTTGGTGGGTGGTATGTTCACTGTGGGTCTGCTCGTAGTATAGTTTATTGTATATACTATGATATGCTGTAATCAGCTGATCATTGCTGGTAAAACAGAGCATTAATGTCATTGCAGTAGCACTGTGAGCACCACATTTGTATGTTTTGACTCGTGTACGTTCCAGTTGTACACAAATGTCAGAATTTCCATTTTAAACCAGAACCCCTCCTTGAAGTCAGGTCTCCACCTCTGAAAGTCAGATGAACTTCACCAACCAGACATAGAGTTCATGCTATCTGCTACTGATGTAAACAGTAGCTACATGTTTTGTTGTACGTCTGTATGTCTGGAAGCGCGGGGAGCACTAAACTTTGGGGTTACTTTGATCAGAGCTCCAAGTTCTGACTTCCATTGAACACACCATAAGGCAAACTCTCACTCCCCAGGGTCCTAAAGAGGAACTGATAGCAGTCTGTGCATGTTGATCATCATCAGAGCATTGTCTAGTATGTCTGCAATGATAAAGCCCCAATTACATAAAAATAACTTATCGAGTTGAAACCATAAAATATTATTATTATTATTGTTATATAAATGTTGATGACATTAAGTTCAACTTAACATGTCAGGAGATTTTTATGTTAAAAATGCACTTCCAATAAAACCGTTTATTATGCTGAATAATAAGTTACTTTGTTAAGGAGTAATCAGTAATCACATTATTTTTTTCATAACTGTGGCAACACTGGCTGTGATGCTGTGATGCTGTTGAACTGTATTGGACACAACATTTATATCCACATTGACTTTTTGACCCCTTGCTGAACATTAGTGAAGCTCTCCAACTGATGGGTTCTTTGACGTGTTGTATGTATAAAGTGGCTACATGGTAGCAAAAGATTCAGTGAGACGGACTCTTTCTCACTGTTGCCATGACAGCACAAAAGGCCTAAGAATAACTATTCGACACTTGAGCTGAAAGGTTACTGTGTTCATTTCTTCTGGCTCAAATGATTTAAAATACATGTAGAAGTATAATATTAAAAGAGGCCTCTGTTAACAGGTTTTAATGTAAAATCATTCAGACAGTCCGTTGGCAATTCCATATTGGACTCTGCTTCACGATAAGAGCTTGTGCTTGACAAAACCCCTCATGAATGTGAACTAAGTGTGTGGTGGACTTTGAAGCTGTGGTAGCTGTCAGCCCCTTCACCCAATATCACTTTCTGAAAAGCAGCTTGCTACTCTTTATAGGGAAACTGTCTGAGAAACTTAGCAGCGTGTTCGTTGCTCAGGCCAAGTTGTCACTGTTTATTACTGCAAAAATAAACTTTCCAGAGAACACCTGTTCCCAGACGAACTGGAGCAGAGCTGATTTTGATTAAAGTCTTTTTTTTGCCTTTTTTTATTGCAACTTATAAGTCAAGAGAGTTCAACTCATCATTCTGGAGAAACGCAGAGACAAGTAAATGAAACATGCTTCTGTTTAGGACTGAATCTTCTTTCCTAGAATATAGTCAGCAGTGGGGCCTCATGTGGCGCCATGCCGTGCCATGCCTTTACTGTGTAGTGGAAAAGTGTCAATAGATGCAAATCTCATCTCAACACAAGGTAGTACATCAAACTCTTGAGTTATCTAAGAGTCTGTCGGTGCAACACGGAGACCTCCACCTTGTGTTCATCCACCACATCTCGCAGGTTAACTAGTGTGATTAATCCCCCTTTCACACCACTGTGCCAGCATCTGAATCAGATCACAGCTACAGGGCCACAGATTGAACAAATGCTGGAAGAGGATAGATGTGAATAATAATGAGCGCAGCATTGGCCAGCTTTGCCACCTACCTGCTGTCCTGATGAGGGGAATGAAAATGAGATAGGGAATGGTAGCAATAAAGATAACGTCAACCAAACAGCAATATACTGTACAATCTCACTGTGGTTATGTAAATATGTGCCTGAGCGTAGATTGCTTGGTGCACGGGGGCCAGATCATGCTTAATTCAATGCCTGAGCAGATATTTATGCTAAGCTCTTTTTGGTTTTCCCCCTAAATCAGCAACATTCCTCCTCCTGCTTCCTACATCTGCTCCTCTTCTTTCTGGGGTGATTTTGCTTCTTGAGATCCACGATTCCCAACTTTTTTTTTTGTTGTTGTTTAAACGTATAAGACTTGGCACATTTATTAAGATTCAAGCCTAGACTCCCATATTAACCTTTGCTTTGCCTTTGTTCTTGCATGGCGCAGTGTGATATTAAATGATGTGTATTGTGATGTAATTTGCATGAATATACAGAGTGCAGAGTTGGCGTGTAATGACCTATGAAAAGGTTGGAGGCAACACAGTTTGTGGTGCGATACAGAGGAAGTCAGAAGGCATTTGATGTTGAATAATTAAGCTGCATTTGCAGGTATGTAAATGCACAATCATTAATATGTAATGGGAATCCATATGATGCATGAAATAAGGCTAATGAATATAACAAAGGATCTATTCAAGGTTACAAGTAGCCTTCTGATCCTCTTTGTTACTTTGAATATTGCAAAGGTGCTATAGACTCATGCTTGTTCATGACAATAAATGGCACATAGTATGAAAGATCACCCTGATTATTAGAAATACATTTTTAGGGCCTTTAAATCTTTGAGTGCCGTTGACATATTTCAACATCATTTAAAAAAACAATGCTTGAGTGCCATCGACATAATAATATGTCAAAGTATTTTTTTGGCAGCAGGTCACCAATCATGGTCTCCAGGAGCCTGTGAGTAATACTGGGGCTTCTGGGATTTGTAGTCGGAGCATAAAGAGAGGGTATACACCACAGAGATCAAAGCAGGAAGTGGAGATGATCACGATTAGAGGGCAAAAGAAGGACAGATTCTGGATGAAAAGTGGTACTTTTGGTGAAAGTGGCCCCTACTCTACTTCAGATAAAACAAGAATGGAATAAGGTAAAGACATTTTTTTTTTCATGATGAAATAGAGAGTCTCTTCTTTCATTTGAGCTATTCAGTGTTTTTAGAAACATAGTACAAAATATTCTGTGGGTCTTGAAATATAACTCAAAATGGGCAAAAACTCTGGCACAAGGTACTTTTGGTTTTATAAAATGGCCGTCACTCAGTGAGTTAATAAATGACTTGGTTAGTGGTTCCACAACATTAACTCAATGAGTGCCAGCCCTTTTTATAAAACTGAAAGTGCCTTGTACCAGCATTTTTGGTCATTTTGAGTCATCTTTCATGATGCACAAAATATTTTGTACAATGTCTCTGAAAACACTGAATAGCTCAAATGAAAGAAGAGACTCTCTATTTCATCATGAAAATGCATTGTTTCATTCTTGTTTTATCCTCAGTAAAAGGTAGTTTCACCAAAACATCACTTTTTCTCCAGATTCTGTGTTCATCCTGTTTTGCTGTCTGGTCTCGATCGTCTCCACTCCCTGCTTTGATCGCTGTGGCGTATACCTTCTCTTTATCTCTCGACTACAAATCTCAGAAGCACAAATATTACACACAGGCTGTGTGAGAGTGTCCTCTTGTGCCAGCCAGCGAAAAAACATTTTGACGTATATATACGTCCATGGCACTTGAAGAGTTAACCGTATGTGCATTTCTATCAGGGTTATATTAGTCTGACATGCAACATACTGTATTTCTGAGGCCTTCTTTTTCTGAAACATATACATAAACTCAACATATCCTTGCAGGTTTGCAAAAACTCATAATGCCAACATTTTTTTCAGGTGACTGGGTATCCCCCCATTTGTCCTTCCTTCCAACATCCTCTTTCTTTCTGTCTCTGTGCATTTGCATATCCTTTCCTCACATTGACCCCATATGGAGCCATAAGAATCAGTTCTGGCTGTGAAGCTCACACAGAGCTCTTTTCTCTCTACACACGACCCTCTGCTATTGATTCCCTCCAAAGCTTTAATCTACTATTCCCTCTCTTTTCTACAACCTGCATCCTTCCTTCTAACGTCCATCCTTGCTCTCTCATCTGTCTACATTTGCATACCCCAGGTGTGTTATCTCATCCAATCTCTGTTCTCCTTTCCCGGATATTAAACTGTATGTCTACTTTTATGCATAACCGTTAATATATCAAGGAAGCACCCATGCTTCCCTCTCTCCCCTGGAGTTTTTTAACCTCCCTCCTTTCCTCTCTTTTGACTGTCTGAAATCCTTCACTGCTTTATTTCCTTCCTTCCTTCCTGTCCACTTGTAACCATCCTTCTCCATGTTCTTCATATTTCCCAAGTGAACATAAAGAGAGATGAGAGACTCAGCGGTTCCTGAGGAAAACTATCCCACACCATTGATTCACACCAAAGGCATTACTCTCCTATCCCCTCACCTACCTTGCTTTCTTCCTTCAACCTAAGCTCACATTGAAGCTTCCACAGTTGCGCTAACCTCCTCACACTCTGCACTCCCACATGCTCCTGTCCACTGAACAATTACATCTGTATGCCACAGGAATGAGGCAGAGTGTGAGAAAGGTAGAGGATTACGTCTTCCCTCACCTGTGTGGACAGGCAAGTTCACACAGGTTCAGATGTGTGAGACAGAAAAGAAGAGACGAGGAACGAGGAAAGAATAGGGAGAGACAAAATGAGTGGTGTGGAGAAAAGAGGAGCTGGGACAGAGAAAGGAAATTGAAATGAAAATGAGAAAATACAAGAGGATGGGAAAGATGAAGGAAGACAAGAGGAAGAGGAGATGAAAGGTGAAGTAAGGACATGGAGGGAGATTAAAGTCAAGAAAAGAGGAGGAAAGGAAAGGAAGAAAGAAATGGGATAGGACAGGAAAAGGGAGGAAATGAAAAGAAAGCAAAGATGAGGAAAAAGGGAAAGGAAAATAAAAGTATCAAAAGGAAAAATAAGGAAAGGAGATGAAGTATAAATTGAAACAAGAAAGGAAAACATTTCATGAGAAGGAAAGGAAAGATGGCAAGTGGAAACCTGAAAAAGGGAAGCAGAGAGGAAATGAAAGTAAAGAGAAGGAAAAGAGATGACGAGTGGAAACAAGAAAAGAAAAGCACAGAGGAAATGAAAGAGAAGAAAAAGAAATGACAAGTGGAAACAAGAAAAGGAAAGCAGAGAGGAAATGAAAGTAAAGCGAAGGAAAAGAAAGATGACGAGTGGAAACAAGAAAATAAAAGCGCAGAGGAAATGAAAGTAAAGAAAACGAGAGATGACGAGTGGAAACAAGAGAAGGAAAGCAGAGAGGAAATGAATGTAAAAAGAGGGAAAGGAAAGATAGCGAGTGATAAGATAAGTAAAGGGAAGGAGAGGAGAGATAAGGAAAAGATAACTAGAGGAGAGGAAAGTAAAAGACTACCAGAGGAGGCAGCAGTGGCTCTGAAACCATAAGTAGGCCAGTGGAAATTTCACAGAAATTGATTAGCATTCAAACAGACACAGTAGGCTGCGGGGGGTGGGGATGGGGTGGATGAATATTTATCAGAAAATGTCTTCCAATGGCTGGCACATAGACACACCCCAAGGCTGTGGAAAGAGGGAGAGGAGAGAGAGAAAAAAGAGCGAGCAATGCAGCAGAAGCACAACGAGACGGAAAAGACAAGTGTTAGAGACAGACGGAGGGGACCGAGGCAGTGACTGACAGATCTGAGGGCTGTTAACACATCTACAGCCTGTATCCTGCTCCTATCACACTGCCAGCTCAATACAGACGCTTTAACTGACCGGCCTGTCTCATGTAGTGTTCATGTGAGTGTTTATTACTGTACTTTCACCTTGCCCAGAGATGTTTTCTTGTATTTTCCTCAGCTGTGTCCCCAGGGTGTGCCCTTGCATTAATTAGCAGCACACAAACCAGTACCCCAATATCTCTGATATTCTCTGCTTTATATATTTGAACCATAATAACATATTATATTAAGATATATGGCTGTATTTCTCCAGCCAGATGAACAAAAAAATGCTGCTGTTGGAGTTCAAAATGAGCCATTTATCTTAACTTAAGTTGCCTTCTCGTGGCAGTCAGTAGCCAGTGGTGTTTGCCTTATTTGTTCATCCACAGCAGGATGCTGCATTTTCTTCTTATTTGTTATTATTTTGCAATAAAATAGATTCATCTTCTCTTGATGTCCTATCGTCTCGTAGTGGGGACACACTCCCCAACACCATCACAGTCTCCAACAGCTCTGCTCCATCAGCTCAGAAAGAGCTGAGATTTGTGTTCTGCAAAAAATATTTCTAGATAGTCGCCACATTCAGCTCAACCTGTACACATAATAGAATAAAATAGAATTTTATTGTCATTGTCATCAAACAATGAATAGAATGAAATAGAATAGAATGAAAATAGTATTAAAGAATAAAAATTAAGTAAGTTTTGGATGAATATGTTCACACTACAGTTGGCAATGATATTAGGAATAGATGGCTATTTACTGCTAGTTATCTACATAGTGCAAGAACAGATGTGCAAATGACACTGAGACTCCATCCACACGACAGCGGCACAATAACACTTGTGACATTTTTCTTTGCAGATTCTAGAGTTTTTGTGTCCACACACACACAACGTTGAAGTATTTCCGTCTACATTGCAATGCGATAATGAGTGACAACGAGTGACAAGGATGTAATCCATATGCCAAACCGATAGGTGGCGCTGCGAAGAAACACAGAGAGACCCACCAAACGCACGAAAGAATGCAATGAGCATGCTCATGAAGCCCTTGTTATTTAAGCACACCGAGTGCAAACATAAACACAACACCGAGAAGAAAAAAGCAAAAATAGACCTACTACTAAACTTAGCAGCGCCTGTATCACATATGCTATTCTGTAATCTGTCATCGTTGGTTAACAACTAGTTGTGACGGGCTGATACTCGCTGGATTTTAAGCACCTACTTCTGGTCACCTAATGATGTGATGTCGTCGTGCCCGGAATCGGTATTAAAGTTTGTCAGATTACAGAATTCCGTGGTCGTGTGGACGGCATCTCAGTACAATCAGATCCTGGGTATGGCAGGATGTGAGGCTCAAACTTTTTCAGTTTAGACTCGTAGGTAGGAGTAGAGGGGTGACAGAAAATTTTACATCCTTTGGGGAAAAAACTGAATTTATTTTGTCCTTCATTTTATAAATATAATTAAAGGACAAATGATGAATAATTAAAGGATGAAAAAACATATTTACTAAGAAGAATTATTGTGATTGTAATGCTCATGTCGATAGAGTGACATGCTGTACACTGGTTACAGTCAAATGTGTGCTTAATGTCATAAGGTAATATTCGCTTTGTCAATGACAAAAAGAAGGAGATATTGATCATTCTTTCCATTAAGTATGGATTTGGATTAGAATACAAATATCAGTACTCAGTGTTCTGTAATGTAAAGTGAAGACTAAACCTGTCAGAGGTGAGGACAGGGGCTTAAAAACTACAAAACAGACACTTCTCAGGCAGAGCAGGAGTCTGCTGGGACGTGACACATCACATTTTCTAATTATTAGAGCTGCATCAGCCCATGACACTTCCAGATGTTTCATTTCTAAATTCATCTGTCTTCGTCCTTACACTTGCCCATATGAATGATTGACTTTCTCTATTGTCCAGCTTGGTTTTTTTTTTTTTTTTTGTGGGAGCCAGGGTTACCATCTGCTGGAAGCTTGTTTCAGCATATTTAGTCTCTGCCTGGCAGCGAGTGTGCCGCCCATGTGGACGACAGCGTTAGCCAAAGTCTCACTGCCTTCATATTCCAAAAGTCGATGTCCATGACTCATGTTCATTTAACCTTTTTGTCCCAAGATATATTTAATACTCAGCTGTACTGGTGGAGCATGCATATTCCACACGGCTAGGAGATGTGGGAATTAGTTTAATATTGGACAATTCTGCAGTGCCAGTCTCATTTACTGCACATGCAGGAGGTAGTGTCACCTCAGTGCTGAGAGCAGGGCTTTTTTCTGTTCTTAACCATAGTTTAATGATAACATATTTTACAGATTTTATTGTGAAAAAACACAGGCAGTAAACAAGACTTTACAAGCTGCAGGAAAGATTTGTCTGAATCAGACTTTTACTTATTTAGTCTGATTTGATTGTGCACTTGGGTGGCAGGGTGGTGTAGTGGTTAGCACTGTCGCCTCACACCAAGAAGGTACCGGGTTTGATACCCGGCCCGGGGCCTTTCTGTGTGGAGTTTACATGTTCTTCCTGTGTCTGCGTGGGTTCGTTCCGAGTACTTCGGCTTCCTCCCACCATTCTGACATTTACCAGAAAAAGAATATTGTATTACAGTTTGAATGTGTACATTTAAAATGTAAAATTAAAAAAAAAAAAAGAAAAAAGTTAAAAGAAAAAAATGTAAAAGAAAATTAAACATAGGATCAGTTCTGAACAAACTTGAGGCTGACATACATAGAAATATATTTTTTTCTATTATATTTCTTTTCTCAAGTGTCAACAAAAAGACGCCAGACTTTACAATCCTGAACTCCAGTGTTTTCACTAAATCAGGTTTGAAATCTTATGGCCTGCCATTGCAAGTATGCAACCAAGCAAGCAAATGACTGACTGTCTCACTTATGTATAGTCACATTGTTAGAGTGGATAAAATAAAATATTGTTATTTCACATCAGAATCTCCCAGAAATCTGTCTGGGTTTGTTCTTCACACAGTAGTATTTTACCAGTAGAAAGCTCTTTTTACATGACGTAATAGCCTTTATCAAGGGACCATTAAAATAGCTCTTTTCTCCAGCACATACTATACACATTCATCTCTGAGGAAATTGTCGGCCAGGTATCACCAACCTTACAACTTTATTACGAGCATTCACTTTTTGCGCTGCGAGATTTAGCGGTTCACTCTTCCAATCGAAACCCCAGTTCTCTAATCCTGCCTCACTTAGCTTGTCAATCCTAAACGACTCGAATGCTGAAATAAATGCTCATGTCTAGGCTTTTACTGCTTGAAGACTCTCCGCTGCATCAGTCTTTGTAGTCCATCCTTACCCCAAGTGACAGTTTCATATATTCTATGCATTAAATGGGCTTTTTACAACCAGCTCTAGATGGATTTGTCCTTTGGAATCATTATCATTGAGAGGAGGAAACATTGGTCCTCTCATCATATGGAATTGGCTCTCTGATTAAATAAGCTGTCATTATCTCCTTCACACACCCCTCCTTCTCGTCTTTGTCACTGTGTGTGTGTGTGTGTGTGTCTGCAGTCAGATCGTCTTCCTTATGAAGTCATCTGGTAATGAGGCGAATCACATTAGATGAATGGATAGGCTGACTAATCGCATAAAGTCTGTTAATTGGATGCATATTGTCATGGCTAACTGTTATAGCACCATAAAGTCTCGGGGCTGCTGATGCTCAGAGGTCACATAAGCAGCACTAACATGGGAGCAAATAGGCGTGACAAATAAGTGAGGGAGGAACCTACAGGCCTGATGTCATGCTCCCTCTGTCTCGCTGTCTCTCTTCTAACTCATCATCCCCCAATAATCATTTTTAATTCCAGACTCAAACACGCTGCTTCCTGTCTGCTACTTCCCCCACCCGACCCACCTGGGGGAATTTCATCAGCCTTTTTCTGCTTAATTACCTCAAAGACGCCGTCAATCTCACTAATTATAACTCGCTTCTCATTGTGATGTCTCAGAAGGGCGGGCTCTGAATTGAACTGTTAAAATCCAGTTTACTTCCATGACCTCTGGAACTCCCCCCACATAAGAAGAGCAGATGTTACAGTTGTTCTCAAAGGGAAATCCTACCCTAAATGTGCTTCTGTTGCAACCCTGAACGCCTCATTTAGCGTCTATTATCATGGATGAATGGGCAATGCTTTAGGAACCCTATTCTTCAGTTCTAAGCCATTCTAAAACCCCTTCTCTGACACTGAAAATGAACGTATTATATGCTCAGCGGAAGAACAGCAGTCGTCACACAGCCGAGAGTCAGTGTAATTTTTTTTTGGCAGTACTGTTTTCCGACTAAACTAAATCTTGTATTGTAATGTAATACTTCTATTTTTGCTCATTTATGTTTCAATTTTTCACAGCAAATCAGAAGATGAGATTATTTGTTATGGAATAGAATCATTTTTTTAAATTATTTTTTTAATTATTCATCCACCACAGCACCATAGACAAATTACAAAAATAAAGCAAAATAAAGAACAACAAAAGACATAATAGAATAAGTAATAATAATAGAATAAATATTTAAATTATGTACTAAATAACAAAAGAAGAAAACTATATTTGAATTGCAAATTAAATGTTAAACACAATTATTAGATGAATAAAATGTATTTTTACTATTTGTTATGTGGATGTGACCTGTAGAAATAGTCATAAAATAAAACAGCAGTGCAAATTCATGTGCAAAAGGATAGCCAGTGATGCTGATGTTGTAAAGTCTTGAAGTTATGTTTTAATTGTCAACAAATCTCATAAAATGACAGAAGCCAACAAGGGCTCATTTTAAGCAAGTGGAAACATAATAATTCGTAGTTGGTGTACACTAATGAAAACAAACATCACATTATGACCACTGACCAGTGAGGTGAACATCATCGATTATCTCCCCACCATGGCTCCTGGGATATATAAGGCATCAAATGAACATTTAGTCCTCAGAGTTGATGTTAGAAGCAGGAAAAATATTCCAGCGTCAGAATTTGAGTGAGTTTGACAACAAGAACTGCAGCTCTGGTGGGGTGTTCCTGGTCTGCAGTGGTCAGGATCTATCAAAAGTGGTCCAAGGAAGGACCAGTGGTGAACCAGAGACAGGGACATGAGAGGACAAGGATCATTGATGCAGGTGAGGAGTGAAGGCTGGTCCTGGTGGTCTGATCCAACAGACCAGAGAAGTTAATGCTGCTGAAGACAGAAAGGTGTCGGATACCACAGAATAAACCTTCATGGGTCAGAGGTCAGGGTGGTAAAAGGGGGACCAGCAGAGTATGAGGCAGGTGGTCATAATCTTATGCCTGACTGGTTTAGTTATGAATATTATATTCCATTTCCTCCGGAAACCTGCACACTGGATATTTAAAGCAGTGGGACATAATATATCACAGGAGGACTATCAGCTTTGGATAGACTCACATGATATGTATGAGTATCAATTCACTGTTGGTTTTAACCTCTTAGTGGGATTTGTTACCAAGAGGGACAAAGCAAAGCAAATCCCTCTTCAGTACAGATAAACGTTGTACTTCATAGGGAAAAACATGGAGCTCACATTGTTCAATGGTGAATGTTTTGAGGAGCAGACACATCTACGTGGACTTACAGCAACTTGGCATTTTTAAGCATAAAATCAAGAAACCTCTGTGACCGCCTCTGTTTTCTTAGACGCAGGGTAACAAAATAGCCTTGGTGACGAATGGTTCAGCCTGATCTCATGTTAAATTCATAGTTTATTTTATGAGGTGTCTTGCATATTATATAAATTAAGTAAAATGGAGGCCTGACCTTGTGTGATTTAAACAGTAGCAGGAGCTTGGATGGGAGTTGAAGGTGGAGGTCACTGTTGTGGATGAGCAGACAGATATGCCTTCAGCTAAAATAAATAAATGTCCACCACTGTTTGTACAGCATCTTATCAAAAATATTATTGTACAAACCTCATTGTGTCTTAAATTACAGATATTTTTAGGCTACCAGCATTAACATTGTAATTAACGTGATTAAATTCAAACCATAATGCGTTATTTAGGTTATTTGCGTGATACTATTTTGTCACTATGTGGCACCTTCACGAGTAAATTCCTGCTTCCTACCCACAACAATAAACTTCTGAATGGTTCATTTTATTTTGGAAACCTCCCAGATGGCTCAGTGGAGACACCTTGTTTGAAACAGAATTAAAACATCACAGAAGTACTGGAGCACGATTTACCAGTGAGCAAATCTCCACAGACCTGAAGACGAAACTAAGACTAAATCTATGAGATCATTTTATGTAAAATAATCAAATTTTAAACATATAATAAAAATTGTGATTAACTCTTTGCGTACCAAAGACATATGTATGTCTTTTAAAATTCAGTATATATGTCGAGAGTAGAGAGCAAAACCACTGTCACAAGGCACTTTCTTTTTTGCTGGCACTCAATGAGTTAATCATGATTAATTGTTGAAATCCTACGATTAATCCAGATGAAAGCAATTTTACGCCCTAAAATCTATGAGATAATGATCATGTATTCTTGTTGATCTTGGTTATTGATGGAAAGATAAACGAGATCAAGCCAGGAGTTGTTATCCATATTTTTTTAACACTGGGAAACATTGCTCATTTAGGAACAGTGCATGTTTCATTTCAACACCTCCTCTATAACTCTTCAGCCTGTTCCTGCAGGAGGTCTGCCCTGTGACTGTGCGCTCTGCAGCTGCAGTGGTTAAGACCCACATTAAGTGCATGAACATGGCATTACGCCTCTGGACAGTAAATCTTTCAATAATCAGATAACACCGTTCCAAACCCTGGCATGAGGCATCTGTAAATACAGACCAATAGAATTATACGTGGTCAGTAAATATCACAGATTTTATCCACAGGAAAGTACAACTGAATTGAGCCGAGTTCCGAAAATAAATTAAATCAGATGCTTTTGAGTAGCCTGATATTTACTGGGATAGGAACTGTAATAAGATGATTTATCATACAGTCACATTAAAACAAAGCAATAATATCTGAGTATCAGTTTTGTGGCAGTGGATGGAGCCTCCAAGGCAACTTAATTTCCTCCAGATAATCAAAAACAAGTTGTTAGAAAATAATTGAAGTTGAGCTTGCATTTTTTGTCACCTTGTAATGAGGGAATCAGAAGCTATCGTGATACTAGATTATAAAACTTTTTTTAAAAAAATCCCTAAAAGTCTGAGTTTCTCAGGCCTGAGTGGATATTTCATCTACTATGTCATCAGATGAGTGACAGCTGAGAACAAGCATTGCCGGAGGACTCACTATCAACTTTAATGATGTGTTGCTCACTATAAATTTGTACTGTGTAGGGAGCAAATGTTGATGCAACAAGTTTGCACAGCATCAGCTGTCAACTGTTCAGCCGTCAGTCCCTTTATATCATTGAGGAGGACTTGAAGTTGAAGTATTTCACTTGGAATTGGAGCATAACTAGCTCATCTTTAGCTATTGTAACCATACCAAATTGTACATTTCTCTGAGACTTAAATCTCTTTTAATGTATTCCCTTATTGGTCATATATAGGTTGACACAGGGTCAACGGTACAATGAAATGTGTTGAACTACTATGTAATGAGCTCAGCAATTGCAAACACTGGTCACAATAAGTGCAGAGTCATATAAATCTTTTTATCTGTTATATTGTAAATATAACATACCATTCCATACCCTATACCTTGTTATTCCCTATCTGTTCACTATTTATTTATTTACTGCATATGCACTGCTGGTTGGATGCAGTATGCATTTGCTACCTCATACTTACAGTACGACATGTGCCCCAACAAAAAAGTTGAATCCAATCTAATCTAATAGACAGTAGTGTACCCGATAAGATGTAATGACGAGTATATAAATATGAATAATAGACCCACTTACTATAATACTTATCATCATTACAGCATGTCACTTTATCAGCAAATGTCACTTTGAATTTCTGACTTGGCAGCTTAAAGTATACTTATGTTTGAATACTTATGTGCTTCAGTTTTTAGTTTTTGTTGTTTTTTGTATATTGTTGTATTGTTTAGACTGTTGGTTTTTCACTATACTGCATTTTTGCATATTGAAGCTTTAATACTTAATTACTTTTTCCAACTGTGTATGTCAAGAATTTCCGTCAGGATGAATAAAGTTCTATCTTATCTTATCTTCTCTTAAATATAATTCATAGTGTTCTATGCAGATGTACACAGATGATTGTGTGTATAAAATAAGGTGTATATCCAGCAGGATCGCACAAATGCAATGTGAAAAAAGAATGAGATAAATTAACATATAACACTACATACATATGTAAAAAAAGAGTAATTTGTGTGACTGATGATTGTGTACAACAGCACTGTTCAGGTTTCATATTTCAACACGGTTTAACAAAGTGTCATGGAGTAACACAACAGCCAAACTTATTGGAGTTAATCAAAAAAGGTTTCGAACCGATCAGATTACATGGTAAGGTGCACTGAGAAGGACGTATAGCTTTCTGAACAACTTTGCTGGTTGAATGAATGTTCTATTCTGATGCTCAAAATGTGCCAAACTGCAGCTAACAAGCTATGAACTTATAATTGAAGCAACTTTAGAATTCAAACAAAACAGGTTAGGTTTAGGAAAAGATCACGTTTGGGTTAAAATAAGTCCATAACTTGCGTTATATTCCGTAAAATCTGTGCATTATGTAACAAAAATAAGAAGATTCACCATCAACTGCTGGTTTGACAAAGCAAAAGTCCTGTTTGTTTGGCACAGCCTTTCCTTAAATGGACTTTGTTGTTCTTTAAACAATGGCACCTTCTCATTTCAGTCTTGATCTTCTTTATTTCTTATTTTATGTATAATTTGTTTCGTATTGATTATCACTTATTTCTCGGTCATTCGGATAAAAACAATATAAGCAGGTTTGCTGCTGTTTCCTGATAGACAGACAAGTTTGTTGTCCTCTGCAAATGTAATCTGTTATGTGCTGGGGTCTCCAGTTGGATCCTATGTGTCTCTATTGTTTGCTACACCCACAGTGTCTCCTATGTTGCTTTCCAGGCTTTATTTATGACTATCTGGCATCTCTGAAAATTATTAAATATCCGGTCAAGTGATGCAACATGTCTAGGAATAGTATTTGTTGTTCTGTTGGAAGGATAACTGATGCCTCTCAGCAAAGAGACAAGTTCCGATTAGCATCAGTTTCTCTTTTGCTCGACGTCGCAGAGACACAAAACAATGTGTGAGTGCGACGAAATTTGAGACAAATCAAAAGGCAGTAATGAAGAGAGCTTGTTTTATGTGGCTCTCTATTAGCAGTCATGAGCAGAATACTGGCAAATCTTCAGATTTCCAAAGAGAGTAAAGAAATCACACAGAGCAGCACCTTGCAAAACATCGACCATTTGGTTTATTTACACACACACACACCGTAGGGGGGATTAATTTGTTAGAAACAGCATGAGTCTCAGAGGGAGACACAAACAAACACAAACAGACCTGATTAGCACGTCGTGATTAATGGTTTTGACAGCTAATTTTGAAACTCGCATAGAAACAGTCGACGCACATGCTCATGCATGCATTGATCAAAAGGCACGTCAGGACAGAGGAGAACAAGTCCAGAAGTCTGTATCTGTGTGTGTGTGTGTGGGCGGGTATGTATTGCTGACATTGTGGGGACATATATCTTTTTACACACTCACATTGTGGAGACTTCTCTTCCTTCTGGGGACAAAATGCATGTCCCCATAATATGAACTGTTACATTTTAGGGTGAAGAGGGTTTAATGTTAGTGTAAGATTTGATTTTGGTTAGGGTTAGGATTAGGATTATGCAAGCACTGGTTATGGTTAGGGTCACGGTAAGTGTCCCCATAACCTGAGTAATACACGACTGTGTGTGTCTATGTGTGTGTATGTATTACTGATGTTTTGGGGACATAATTATGTTTACACACTCACATTGTTGGGGCTCATTTTCCTTCTGGGGACAAAATGCATGTCCCCAAACTGTTAAATTTTAGGGTGAAGACTTGGAGAGGGTTTAATGTTAGTGTAAAGTTAGATTTTGGTTAAGGGTAGGATTAGGATTATGCAAGTATTGGTTATAGAAAGGGTCAAAGTAAGTGTCTGTAAAGTCCCCATAACCTGAGTAATACACGACTGTCTGTGTACACATATTCTGTGCATGGTGAGATGGATGGAGACATGTATTGTTAACACGCTAACAGACCAATTTAGCTCCTTTAAATTGATCAGCTGATTGGGCAATAACATTGTGGATGATAATCGTAGTAAAGATAACAAACCCTACAACAGTGACAGAAATCGTAGAACTACGAACTAAACTTCTGCCTTGTTCACATTTTTCCTCACTCTCTGTCTAAATTGCCATTTTCTACCTTGAAACAAGTGCAGAGCTGCCACGGAGAGCACAGAAAGGTGTTCACTTTTCAAACAGAGCCGCTCCTGCTGAGTCTGTGGCAGAGCAGAGCACTTTCACAAGTTCAGCGAATGATTTGACTTTTCAGAAAAGCTCGGAGCGACAAGAACAACGTTTTGCTCAGGTGACTAATGATGACGAAAGAGACAATGTGCTCCCTAATAGGGCGTCCAGTTGTAACGCCAGCGGCACATGTATTTGAAAAGCCAGAGAGGAAATTTGTGGTTAATTTGTGAGCTTTGCTCGCCATGGTTGACATTTGTTATAAATAATCTATTTGTAAGTAATGGGATCAAAAGCAGCAGCGGAACAAAGCTTGAATGGCTATTTCAAGACATGCATCACTTTTCCACCAAAGAAGTATTATATGTACATAGCATGCCACATCCAATGTGATAAAAGATCAGGTTTTGCTTGATAGGACACAAAACATATAATTTATGACAATAAAATTGTCTGTGTATAAAGTAGCCAACCAAATGAACTAAATGAAAATAAATAATCTGCAATACAGAATGTCACTTTAATCCATCAGTAATAATAATTCAATAATATAATATGTAATAATATTAAAATGAATGGGGCCGATTTTTCTTGCTTTTGGATGCTTTTGATTATTTTAATGCATTTTAAAAGAATCAATACTAATACACTTCTCCACTGCCAAAGACCCATTAGACAAAGTGTTTGTGCAAAAGGAACTATACATGTAGGTGGGTATAAAACTGTTCATTTATTGATAAATTCCAAGTTTCGAGATCTTTATTTGATATCTTTATGATATTTATACATTATATATGCTTTCATTTATCATTACCATTGCACAATAACAGAGAAGCATTTGTTGGCAATGAAAACACTGGATCTCAGGCTCCCTCCAGCTATACTCATTAAATATGTATAAAGAGAAGAAAATCATGCCAGTCAAAGCACAATGAGAAAGTGAAACATAAAGGGAAAAAATAACGCATGTTAAAATATATATAAATGAAAGTATAGGAATAGTACAGTATTGCAAATGAATACAAAAAAAGAATGCTGTAATTATATATGCAATATGGGAAGTAATTATATACATGTTATGCAGACAGAGGTGTAGACAGTTGATCAAAGAGTAAATAAACTGCATAAAGTTAAATGATGTGACTGTGACTGAAATTACTCACTGCTCACTCTGTCTATATAGTGAGTTTGCATTTTCATGATGTTAATTATTATACCCTATAAAAGTGCACAACAATGGTCACTATCCAGTCACTAAATATCATCATGCATTGATTTAGAGAAATCCACGTGCACTATGTCCACAATATATTTAAGAAGAAGAAGAAGAATTCCTTTATTAATCCCTCAATGAGGGAAATTACATTTTTTCACTCTGTTAGTATATATACATATATTTTTCAGTTGCACATTACACACACAAGTCATGAAACAAACACATGCACATGCATTAGAGGAGAGGTGTCAGAGTGAGGGGGCTGCCCCTTATCCAGGCGCCTGAGCAGTTGGGGGTTCGATTGCCTTGCTCAAGGGCACCTCGGCAGTGCCCAGGAGGAGGAACTGGCACCTCTCCAGCTACCAGTCCACTCTCCACATTTTGGTCCGACCTGGACTTGAACTGGCGACCCTCCGATTCCCAGCCCAAGTCACTACAGACTGAGCTACTGCCGCCCCAAAAGTAAAGCTAGGATGGGGATTCGAACCCACGCGTGCAGAGCACAATGGATCAGCAGTCCATCGCCTTAACCACTCGGCCACCTCGTCTGCTGTAAATGTGAGCAGAGCAGCAACACAAACAGCCACCATTGTTTTTTCTGTATCAATTAATTTCAAAAATATGCTTATGTCCCCCAAATTCGTAATGCCAAAGCACAAAGCATTCAGTTTTTTATCTTTCAAAATAAAAGCCCTAGACATACAGTATATGTTGATTGAGCGCTTACCAAAAGAAGCATAAATTTATCCAAGGAGTGTTTTTTTTTTTTGTTTTTTTTTTTCATTTTACCAATGAGCTCCTTTACACAGGAACCCCTCGATAGTGGGTAGGGAGTAGTGATTGAGTGAATGATTTAGGACACAGTTACAACAATAAACTTATAATGAAGCCAATATCAGCACTTTCAACACCATTCCAGCTCCAACAGGGGCTCAAATTGCCTTTAGGTGGTTCCCTAAACAATACAGACTACTGACGCAAAATGATTTCAAAGCAAGATGATACAACGACGTGTTGAAAGAAATGGTTATCAGAAAAACATAATAATAACGTATGTCTCCATTACAGCGGAGTAGATGAACAAATATAACATGGCGCAGACAACTGCTAGTGCAGAAGCTGTTATATTGAGAAGTAATACAGCGTCTACTGTGTGTTATTGGTATCATGTTCTCTGTGGCTCAGGAGAATAAGCCTCATTGTGCTGTGGTGACGCCACAGATAAGAACGTGGCTCACAGTTCATATTACACATACCGCCCTCTTTTATTTCTTTTTGCGTCGCTTACTCTGTATAAACTAATGCAGGCTGATAGAACCAAATGAAATATTCCTGTCATATTGATATAAATAAATAAGAAAGTGCACTGAACAGACGCTGGCACTGTTTCAACCCCGGCAGAGCCGTATTATAGACTTCCTCAGCAGCTGTGCAGCGGTCTCTGTACTGTAGGTATTAAATATTGATAATGAGGATATGTGCATGAATATGGTATGCTCAACGCCATGAGGGGTGCTTGGAGATTTTGGAAGCAGGAGGTATGAATGTGGGCTAATAAGCAGTGGGATTGTTTTATTAATTTATGTACTTTCAAAACAAACCTACATACTGTACATGGTGACACTCCAGCAGCACTATAGTTTTAGATGACAATGAGGCTTATTAATGCTCATGTTATTCTACAAAAAAGTAAGATTACCTGCCCTTTTTAAATGACTAAAGTTAAAAGCTTTATTTTGCTCTCTTGCAAGCTCTCATCACAGACTCGAGCTTTAAGACATACATCTGTATCGATTTACATGTTAAAAAAAACTGTTATTTCTAATAATCACAATGGACCACACATAATATAATAATGCCTATTTGTATAGCATCGTGTGGTGTGGTGTGATTTGTTGCAGTGCATTTGCAGTGAGGATTTACACTAGACATGAGATATTTACAAGGTAATATGAAATAGATGTTCCCCACCAGAATACCAGTGGCACTCATATTGTTATATGGCAATGAAATAATGACCCAAAATATATTTTTTAAATGTTTCACCATCTAGCAGAGAATTGTGTATTTTTTTCACACATTAAATTCAAAGCGAGAAAAAAAAAAAGGAATGGTCAAAATGTGTGCAGCAGAGGCCGATAGATCCTGACCTTCATTCCCTGGTAAAACACTAATATTTAGAGTTTTTCAACTTTTATCTCCAAAGGTTTTCTCTTTTTAAACTCCACGCCCCCACCCTGTTTGTCATGCAGAATTTGAAGAAAGTCTCAAACCCAAGCCAAAATAAAATGAGCATTTTTCACTTTCACAACACAAAACAGAAACATTGACATAGACTTTCATCCAAGGTAGCAATAGGTTCATTCAAAAATGGGACTATGATGACACTGTTGGTATCATCAAAGTCTTTCAATTTTTGATAACTGTGCTTTTGTTTTGGCGGGATGATTACCTTGAAGCATTGTCCTAGTTCTACCTCATAGCCTACCTCATGATGTGCAATATATTGGTGTCTGATCAGCATTCAAAGTCCCTTTTACACCTTTGCACATGTAACAACATACCCACAGCTGCTCTCTGTCCATTGTGCCATTATCCATGTGAAGACACCTCACTGCTGTGTCCAGGCTGATAGATGTTCTGCACTCACTCTGTACCAGTCCTACCATTTCCTTTGATATTACAGCCAGTGACCACTTTCAAGTGGACGTTTTAAATCTCCTCTTTGTAACGACTTCAAACAGACAGAGGCGCACACCAGGCAGCGCTGTCATATCTGTTGATTTTTGGGTATTGTATGCTAAGTAAGTAGTCTGAGGTTGAGTCAAGTATGATGGGATTCAGCAACTTAGTAGGACACTGAGCGTGTGTGTGTGTGTGTGTGTGTGTGTGTGCTTGTCATTCTCTCCTTCTTTTATGTTTCTTTGATGTTTGAATGAAAATAGGTCCCAGCCTTGAGCATCCCAGTCCCTGTGCTGCATTCATGTGCTTCTTCAGCATAGTGACACTCATTCTAAGAAGGTGTTTTTCCCCCAGGTGTTGATGGAAGCAGGTTTGTAGTTGTGTTTGCTTTGTTTGTGTGAAAGTAGGAGGATAAGCAGCATAGGGACCGTTTGGCAGATGCCAGGGCTTTGATTGTGACTGTCCTCTTTCTTTTAATGCTGCAGCCAAAATCCTCTTTAAAGATATAGGCCCAATTACTATACCTTAGACTGGAGGTATGAAGAGAATTATGGTGGCTAAAGCAAAAATATGAAAACATAAATGGCCCTATGGAGAGCCAGTTGTTGTTAGAATAGCGCAGGTCATTAGGAGAATAGCAGAGATTAGAGTGTGTGTGTGTGTGTGTGTGTGTGTGTGTGTGTGTGTGTGTGCGTGTGTGTGTGTGTGTGTGTGTGTTCAATGTCAGGAGTGTGTGTGAAGAACAAGTGAGCTAATGGAGCAGAAGATGTTTAGTTTAGCTCTGAGAATATCAATGAATGGACAGAGGAAGCTGCAGTTTATGCTGAAATAAATGCTGCAGCTCCTCAAGACTAACACAAGTCCTTTTCCTGATGGCTAAGAGGTGGAACAATGGGAGTCAACTCCACGAAGCTAAAAAAGCTAATAGAAAAAAACATTTCTTATTTTCAGGTGATTATACACTCATTAACACTTTGAGTGTCAGCCCTTTTTTGAAGAAGAAAGTGCCTTATGCCAGCGTTTTTGGCCATTTTGAGTCATATTTCATGACCCACAGAATATTTTGTACTATGACTCTGAAAACACTAAATAGCTAAAATGAAAGAAGAGAATCTCTGTTTTTCATGGATTTTTCATTTTTACCTTGTTCCATTCTTGTTTTATCAGAGGTAGAGTCGAGGCCAGTTTCACCAAAATCATCACTTTTTGTCCAGATTCTGTTTGTTTTGCTCTCTAATCTCGATCATCCCCACTTCCTGCTTCAATCCCCATGGTGTATACCATCTCTTTATGCTCCGACTACATCTCCCAGAATCCCCAATATTAATCACAGGCTGTGGGAGACTGCAATCGGCAGCCTGCTGCCAGAAAAACACTTTGACGTATTATTAAGTCAGTGGCACTCAATAAGTTAATATAGAGTATATATCCATACTCCACCAGCCCTGTTAATGACTTTTATTTGATCTCATTCGACACTGTTATTAATTTCTTGCTAATAAATGATGTGTGTTCCCAGCAGGTTGCTATCCTTGTGTTTTTTCATGTTCTGCCCACTTTATATTGATTTTGTCAGCCCTTTTTTGTAAAAAAAAAAAAAAAAAAAAAGAAAGAAAAAATTTAAATAAAAAAATAAAACAACACCAAATTATTTAGGCAAAACAGGCCTGATGAGGCCACTGATAGATAGATAGATAGATAGATAGCTGTCTCAGCTCTATAATCCTACATAAGAACTGTCAGGAAATGGCATTACTCTTTGTCTCTAAACTTTCTCCTTTTTTTTGTTGAATCAGAGGAAATGTGTTGCTGCTCAGCAAAATTTGGTTTGATTTGTCTTTTAAACGGTTGTTTGACAGCAAGTAATGGGCCCAGATAATCAGAATCACTTTTCCGTTTAGTGCATAACAAAACATCTTTTTTTTAGTTTTTCATGTCATAACACAAATATCTGTTTTGTTCATAATACACAAACGCACAAGTAATTATCAGTCAGCAGGAGATTGATCAACTTGTTGTCTCACATGGCAGCACAGCCTCAGCTCACACAGTGTCAGCTGGTTTCCAACACAGTGGAGGCTGTGAAGTCACGTAGGGATGAAATTATTTATTAAAAAATGTATATATGAGAGCTGCTGTAAGCAAGTTATTTTCTTGAAACCATCTCCACCTAGATGCAGCAGAACCTTATCGTGTCCACACTGGCTCAGCAGGGAGTCCAGCTCATCTAGCAGTCCTCCCACCCTCTTCCCTCCTTCCCTCCTCCTCTTCTTCCACCAGTGGCACTGTAAATTGAGGAACGCTGTAATCAGCGGTGTGACTCGGTCGGTAAGTGACGGCATCGATCGTCTGGGATTGAAGAGTCACTCTTAATACCAGCTGGTTCCAGGAGTGGAGTAGTGTTGAGGCGCCGGTCGCCAAAGAGGCAAGAGGGGTTTTTATAACGAGGATGGATGGACATGGCGAACTGAGGGAAAACTGGTCTCCGCTCTCATTTGGAAACAACCGTTTCAATCAAAAGACGCCATGGTTTAGAGACTTGTGATTTAACTGTTCAATCCCTAGCCGACGGCGAGAATTAACGTTTGAAAAGTGTTGTACTTTTACAGCAGGATTGCGTTCAAAGGTTTCCAGAGTGCTGTGACCTTGAGGGAACCTAGTAGTTTTCCCATTCTGCCATTTGAAACGACACAAAAAAAAACCAAAACAAATGAAGTGCCTAGTTTTGGAGACAAAGTAAGATTGAGTATGAGGCTTCTGAGAAACTGACTTAAAGAGTAACTGTGGTATTTTTCAACTTGGACCCCATTTCATCATGTTTTTGTGTGAAACTAACTAATGGAGACAAGAAATTTAGAAATTGACCCAGTATTGAGAAATTAAACTGTAGCCAGCAGCTGTTAAATGCAATTTATTTGGCTGCAATTGAATCACTTGAACAATTGTGCACCTTCAATAGGTCAATTTAAAGTGCTTATTTTTACTGTAGAAAGGACCTTACAGAGAAATGAATGGAAAAGTAAGTGAGAGTTGGAGAACAGAAAATGTGGTGTTGGGTTATCCCATTTTTTTTTAATGTCATGTCTGGATATTTAATTGAAAGACAGAAAGATGAGGACACATGACAGTGACACATAGTGAACAAATATTAGAGCACTCTTAGACACTGCTGATTAAGTGCATGAAGATAAAAACATTGACACAGAACTCTAGTAAGAACTAGAATCATCTGATTTCTGAAGCCACAAAATGACATTTAACTAAATTTGGCAATATCCAACTGCAGCCTCAAATTGGCATTTCACAGTTTGAGCCCGATGAATCCTGGCATCATCTTGGAATACGCCCGTGCCATCCGGGAAGAAAAAAATCCATTGATGGAATAACCTGGTCATTCAGTATATTCAGGTAGTCAGCTGACCCCATTCTTACTCGTTTGTAAATACGTGAGCGAATGTTTGGGTGTGTATATGCCAACATGCATGTGAGTTTCCATATTCATATCTGTCTTCCAACCCAGCCATTTCACACTCCACAAGTCTCCTGGGGATAAGGGGAAAAACATACCCTCCTACAAACATTCTGTGCATACACCCGAATAAAAACCTGAGATTTCATCCCAGATGCCATGACATGCCATATCATGAGCTGGGATTTTGTTGTGTGAACGATGTGTCAGTCACACCATGACGAGGTAGATCATGTTGTTTTTATTTTGGGTATAGCAGAAAGAAAAATAAATGCCCTCCCACCCATAAAAATCACGTTATTCTCTATGCCAAGTGGAATAAATCAGTAAATCAGGTCCACATCTGTTCTGTTTTTGCTCTGCTCCCATTGGCTGCTCCTTCCTATCTAATATCATGGATAGAAAAAAACAGCCTCCCCTCAGCTGCATGCAAACTTACACATTAACATCCCACACAGACCTATATTTGAGCTGTGACTGGCTAATAAATACCAAATACCTACGTCGAAATCAAACTTCTTCAGAGGATTATGCGAGTACACCCAAAACTTCTTTGAAAGATGCCATCTCCTGCTACAGATCTGAGACCAAACTTCAACCTGAAAATAGACTCCTGTCGTGCACAGCAGGCATGCTTTAATACAAGTTGGCTAATTTGTTTGTTTCTTCCGGCAAGGTGGGGAAAGAGTTCAGGCACCGCTGCGAAGCCTTTCATGCCTGAATGCCTAAATTAGAAGAGATCCATTTTATTTATAGAGCTCCATTTAGTGTTAACGTTAGATGTTCTCAGTCTGATTGGGTTTAATTAGAATGCACACTTTTGTTCTACAGGAGTGTGTGTGGACGAGTTGGTGTGATGAGAACTTCTTCCTCAGGTTGCACACTAAAGTTGTAATCTGGGGCGGCAGCTGTGGGGTGTTTGTGTCGCTGCGTAGCGTACCGTGAGCCATATTCACTTTCAGCAACAAGAAGTGAGTCTTTTGCTTGTCTGAGTACGACTTCATAAAAGTCTGTGTGCTAAAAGTCCATTTCCAGATTGTATATAAAATTCTCTCTGATGGCAGATGGAGAAGAAAATGTGTTCACCCTCAGCTGAGCACAGGAATCCTTATTAAACAAGCAGAGGCCTACCAAGTCAGTTTCTCCATATCAGTGTTGCATTACCTGAAGTTAAAGTTTGATTAAAAACACCATGCCGTCATGAAGCTAACCACTTTAGATGGGATTTACAAAGTTTAAACGCTGGCACAAGGCACTTTTGTTTTTATAAATATAAATATATATACATATATACATATACATATTATACATATAAATATATATACATATATACATATACATACATATATACATATACATATATAAATATATATATATATACATATACATATATAAATATATGTTTTTATAAAGAGATGGCACTCAATGAGTTAATCATGTTGCCCATTTACTTCTCATCACAATACACACATCTCCACAGTATGCATGCATGCACATGGTGATTATGAAGCATTAGGGGACGATTTCAGATTTGCATAATTATAATGTTAAATACCTGTTGAAGACGTTCAGGTCTTGCCACACATCATGGCCCTCTAGTTTCATGGTATAGTGACAGATAAGATGGTGGTGGTGTGTGACTGGCAGGTAAATCACTTCCCTGTTATCTGTGGAGCCTCTGGACAGGAAGCTCATCTTGACTGAGAGTTACTGTACTGACCAGGAGTATAAAGGCACTGCTGATGACAGAAAATATATCATTGGAGTGTTTTAAAATGTCAGTGTGACATAAGAAATTAAGTTCACTGTTCAACCTTATCAGGTTGAAGCTCTGAGAGGCAAGAGAGAAAAATAACTCTGGTGATTTGTTGCATAAAGACCTTTGTAAACTAAGTTTTGTGTGACATTCCTGTACATTTAAAAATAAATATAAATGTGATATGTTTACACACTCACTCACACAAAATTTTGACTGTAATTTAAGTTAACAAAAAAGTAAAAAGTAACAAGTGCTATTTTCTCTCTTTCATTGCATCCATCGAAAGCAAACAGGGTTGTTTGACCACTGGTACATGTCAATGTACCCAAAAGCAGCATACACTGTCCCCCAGGAAGAGCATTTCACAGTGAAGACATTAAATAATACAGATGCAGAATTATACGATGGAGTATCAGGGCCCGTCGTAAATTTACAAGTACAAAGTCGTAAATTTACAAGATTAAAGTTGAAAATTTACAAGAATAAAGTTGTAAATATACATGACTAAACTTGTAAATTCACAAGAATAAAATTGCAAATTTACAAGATTAAAATGATAATTTTACGAGAATAAAATAATATTCTAACGTGTTGTTGTGGAGGAGGAGTCGTTAAAAACTGGTAAAGTTAGAGAGATATTGGCAGATTCCAACTTCCTAGACCAATAAGTAAAACCCAGTATGATCTCAAGATGCAAACAATACAATTATGCAATGTTGATGAGGCACAAGATGAGCTACAACTGTATTTTTAATGAAACAATGCATCAGCGGTGCTCCACAGAAAACATTGTTCTTGGGAAGACGGGGCAGGGACCGTCTACAAAGTGCAACACCAGAAGGAAAAATATTCAAAGACTTCTACATTATAAACTGTAGCATCACAAAATGTGTTAGAAAATAAATAAAACCTGATGTTTTCTCTTATATTTACAGCTTAAAATTGTATAATAGCAGTTTAGATTATTACAGTACAGTGTTACAGAATGACACTTTAAAACTGCAAACATGCTAATTTTTTGCTTGCTGTTGCTGACAATTGCAGCAGCTAAGCAGCCTAAACTCACTGTATTCTGTACAGAGAGAAGTGTCCTGATAGCTAACATCGCATTAGCTTGACACAAGCTGTACACAAGCTGTATGTGTTGTCTGTCTTTCTTCATCATGGCCTTTAACTTTGATTATATCAACTTATCTCCATTACATGCTGTCTCTCTCTCTCTTTACCGTAATGGAAAAAGTGATTAGCACAATTAAACGGCATGGGAGACACCCACAGCCTTCGGGTGAATTGTTCCGCCATAATTTCTTTGTTAATTGCCTCTCTGGGGAGTCATGGGAGTAAAGGAAGCCCCGGGGTAACTCAGTCTGCCGCGCTTACACACTGACCTGCATTTGGGAGAGACTCACTTCCTCTCTTCCTCCCTCCCTCCCTTCCTCCCTCTTCCCATTAACTCGTGGCTTCCTCAATTTTTCCCCCGTACAGAAACATGTCCATGATTCCCATTTTCACCTTTCCTCCCACCCATGCATCACCTTGGTTTCATACTTTCAATTCTGGCCTCCCTTTCTTTCAGATATTCCCTTCTCTCATTTCTACTCTATGGTTATTTTTCACCATCCCACCTCTCCCACCTTCTTCCCTGCATTATTATTCCAGCGGTGTTTCCGACTGTAGTTCTTCATCCCACCTTGACAGCAAAATGTACATTAAAGCACAGCCAACACATCCTTGCATCGTTGATTTATGGCGCCGGACAGATAAAGTATCTTTAGGCATACAAGGCAGCCATCATGAAGGGAGTGAAACGCCGTGAGGTGGCAGGCTTCTTTTTTGTCTTTGCCCTGCGGTGAGTTATGCATCTTGTTGCTCAGACTGAGGGGAAATGGAAGTTTGGAACATAAAGAGTTCTTTCTCCATCTGATGTGACTTTGATGTGTCTCCTCCAACACAAAGATGTTCTCCTTAAGGTGCACACAGCACACTACAACATATGAATTAATATCACTAACTCAGAAATGACTAATAATTTAATTTGATGTATCTCTGGAACTACCCTCATCGCTTAACTCTTTGAGTTTCTTTGGCTTTTGGCTTCACTCAAAATTCCACAATGCCGTTGACGTAATAAGCCGTCAATGTGTTTTTTCAGCAGTGGGTCACCAATTGCAGTCTCCCGCAGCCTGTGAGTAATTTTGGGGCTTCTGGGAGATGTAGTTGGGAAATAAAGAGATGGTAGACGCCACAGAGATCTTTTTCTCTTTATAATTTTGTTTGCAGATAATTTAGTGATGATAAACTGTAACATTATTGTGCACTCATTATAGGGTTCTGTAGGGTATTAGATAATTGGTTTGGTTGTAACATAAAAAGATGACAAACACCAGTCTCATCAGAGGTTGTTTTCTTTTAACCACAGGCACAATCTGCTGTTCCTTACAATATATCCTAAGTGGAGTTTGACCAATTGTCATGTCATGTTTAGATTGCAGGACTTTAGATTGGAGAGCTCATTGGTGCGTGATAGATTTAACGGTCCATCCTGAGAAGTCTAAATAAAATGACTCCAAAGTCAAATTCTTCACGACATGAACTCTGTTGCCGTAAAGTGGCAGAGCTAAGTGAATGAGCTGACCTCCTGGAAGACATGCAGACTGGTGTCAGAAGACACATTCCAGCTGCTAATACTGTTTGGACAGATCAGTGGGTGGGAATCATGAGATGAAGCTCTTCTCTCCCACATTTGATGGGAATCCTTCTCACCTTTAGGCCCAATCCCAAACTGACCCCTACACACTAACCCTTCACCAGCGAGTGTCACTCCAAATGAAGTCACACTGCAGCTGTGGAGGCACTGTAACTGGAGGGGAGGGTATACATAAAATTAGCAGGTATGGGATGCCTTCCTCACACCACCGGAAAGTGGAGGCACTCGTTGCCATGGAAACAGAAAGACGCCTCTTGTGCAGGACAGTCGACATCACAAGTCTTTCAATCCCAGCACCATTTGACATTTCCAATTAAACAAAGGAAGCCATTTGAATTTTGCTTGAGGATCCATGGCTGCAAAATCGAACCAAACATCAGCAGAGAGGAAGATTTGCTAGTTTTATCTTTTTCATCTTTCCAAACCACACTTTTTATTTTACTTTCTGTCAGTGTGACAAAGGTGTGAGGGACATACTGGACTTAATATGTTGTTTCCTCCTCCATTTTTTGCCGTCACTTCCTGCTCAAGTCGTCATAAGTGTGCATCCATGCACACTTGCTATTTAAGGACTGAACAATCCACTCGCCCTCCGCCCTACGTGGTTTTGGGACGGCCCAAAACCACTTGTCACGTACTCCACATCCACAGGTTGACAAGGCAGGATGTCGGGGGAGGGAGACTCGAACAGTCACATTAAATCCACTAATTATTACAGGAGTTAGAACATGGAGTAGGAAATTGCAAACCTGCCATAATGACCTTGTCTGTAGAAATCTTGCTGGTGCACCTTTGAGTGAGGCAATTGCCCTTCAATGGCTCTGTGCAATGACAGAAGGTGGGGCAGTAATGGTGAGCTCCCACCTGTGAATATGTGTGAATAGGGTGCTCAGTAAATCTTTTCCTGGCCAGATGAAAGGATAAATTGGAAAAATTCTGCCCCTCCTGGTAACCTGTCCTCTGAAAATCTGCTCAGCATTGAGTATGAGTGAGCGACATGGGGATTCTTTTTGACACAATTAGGTATTAGTCAATTTTCACACTTGAAAAGGTCTGGAACGAAAAGCTGGAACGGTGCGGTTAAAGGAGTCCGGCTCGCTCCCACTGATGGAAATACCCAGGGATAAGTTGTTAGAACTGTTAGATCTGGCATTTCCAGCAAAAAGGCATCTATGATAAATGACAGGGTCGCTGGGGTAATAACCTTCCGTGGTCTCTTCTATGCTAAAATAAATTGTGGCACGTTCAAATCATGGACCTTTTAATTTCTCAGTTATGTATGCAACAAATAGGTGACCTTTGGTGATGGGAACTGTTGTTTAGTGAGATGACAGTGACCTTTACTAGTTGGCTAGTGTGTGTGAAAGCTGAGAAGGTATTCACACGTTTAAGGCTTAATACTGAGATTTCATTTAATAAACAAAAATGTTAAGGAAAAATAAAATCTCACATATTCACATCCATAACCTCTTTCACAACAACCTGATGAAGGCCACAAGCTGAGACCAAAGT
The DNA here is from genome assembly GCA_029721515.1 of Synanceia verrucosa. Lineage (NCBI taxonomy): Eukaryota > Metazoa > Chordata > Actinopteri > Perciformes > Synanceiidae > Synanceia > Synanceia verrucosa. The sequence goes on along the minus strand of CM056554.1, from coordinate 6,662,702 downwards.
TGTTTTGTATATTACTATACTTGTATATTAAATGATACTGGAGTTTTGACCTCTTCTCCCTGCATAAACACATAAAGCAAACCATTTGCATCTATTAATTCAAAATTAAATGTGATTTAATTTAAAAGAGAAGGTCAGCCAAACTTATTTGAAAGAGAAAACAAAGTCAAACTGTGAAATTAATAAACATCCATGGCCGACTTCCTGGTTGTTCTAGTGCTAGCAGCACTAAAGATCATTTTAAAGTCATGTTTTCTTAATGAATTGATCTTTAGACGGTCACCATCAAGTCCAAACTTATGGGAATAAAATGTTGTTTTGGCTCAGTTTCAGATCCTGATATATTGAGCTTACTATTGTCTGAGCCTAAGCAGAAAATATTAACATTTTTGAAAGCTTGAAACAGTTCATTTTTTTCATTTTGCTTTAAAAAAAAATTGCAGTTCTCAGCTCTCAGCAATTTGCAGTCATTTTGGTTAAGAGTATCATTAGAATATTATATAACCAAAGGAAGCAGAGGCCTAAACGGCTCAAATAAGAAATAAATAGAAATAACAAAAATATAAATAAGTAAAAATCACACTAAAATCAAATTCACGAGACACTTCGCCCACATTAAGGAGGCTCTACATGCTGCCTCCTTGCTGCTTTTTTACTGATGTATGGACATAACAGCAAGTCCTGGTTGTTGTAAACAAATGACAAACACATTTTACGGCATAATCATACAAAGAAGAAGACATTTAAAACTCTAAATCCAACATTAAGGATGTGAGGAAGCGACTGGTGACCCTCGCGGGACTGGACACACCCTGCCATTCACTGACTGACTGCCTGCCCTCCCTGCATGACCCAAATAGCAACACCTTCACCACCCTCCTGGTTAACCTTTGAGGCTGATGATCTGTCATACACCCAGAGGCTTATCTCTGGGCCCCAGAGGTGCTGTCTGTCCCAGACTACCACTGACATGTCATTACTGTGGGCACAAACTATAGCACACACACTTAGCGAAATCACTCAGGGGCTGGACTTGAAACGACACCTGCAGGTTTATTTAATAACCTTTTTGCTATTTTAATAATATGACACCTCCAGCGAGCATCAAAGCAGTCTATTATGCCACACTTAGTCACACAAACAAATTATCTGACCTTCAGTCACATTAAATTGGTAATTCATACTTAGCTGTGCAAAACTTGTACATCTTGATATAGCTAACGTCCTGATAACGATATATGTCCAATATTGTATTTTTTCTGATGTAACATTACTGGTAATTTTATTTTCTGTTTCCATGCTACTTTACCTCTGTCTACTCCCTAGCGACGTAAAAATGCCACCACTAAACAGTAGCATTGCTGCAGTTAAATTCGCCTTCATACCGTTATGTCTATATTTCATACAATGAACATGTTTTGAACTCTCATGACACATTTGGATTATCCAGCGATCATTCCAGCGTTGAGCTGTGCTTTACATGGCGTATCTAAACCACGTTAACCAACATTAACGCTAGTGTAGCAACAGAGCTAACCAAGTAGCCTACATGTTAAAGTTACGATATAAACAACAGAGGCTTATATCCTACAGTAGACATTTTTATATCACACTGCCATATATATATATATATATATATATATATGCACTGTATATATTAAAATGTTGCACAGCTTTAGTGTGTGGTTTTAATTTAAAGTTATATGAGCTATTTTTTGTAACATCACATGGTTGAAAACAATCCTGTGTCATTGCTGACAAACCCTGAAGATCCCTTTCTCTTCAAGCCTATTGTCAGAATTTTGCCCTTTCATCTTGTTAAGCTTAACTATGTTTTAAATTAATGACCAGTGACGATACATAGTTGGAAATTGTGTGTGTGTGTGCGTTTTAATATGCAAATTTGTTCTGTACTCCTGTCTCCGTGAGTGCTGAGTGGCAGTTTTAGATGTTCAAAGAGAGGATATTTTGACCAGAAACTTCTTATTTCATGAGGCTATTATAAAATGATCCTGCAGTTTGACATGTGAGCAGACAGCTAGGTTAGCAGTAGAGACGAGAGGATTAATCTGCCAAATGGAAGAACATATAAAAATCACTCCTCCTTCCAGGTCAGCGGCACACTGTGCTGTGTCTCCCTCTGGTCAGAGAGCAACCGTTAAACTACCCAGAATTCATTTAACCTGTCTTTGACAGTGAAAGAAAAATAATGCCATGTCAGTGCCTTGTCATTTCCAGCTCCGGTTGCATGTGATGTTCACCTTTCATCCATCTGAAGTCCTTGAAAGAAAGATACTCACACACGTGCATAATCAAAAAAAAATCATCAGCCTACCATACGATGATTAGTGCATATATGCATACAAAAACATGCCGATGCCACAGATGTACACACTCTTACTTGTACACACGCACACCTAGAAATCCATTTTTCATCCTCAAATATACTCATATAGGCACACACACACACACACACACACACACACGCTCAGTCCCACGGGGACCGCCGAGTAAATCAGTGAGTGGAGTTTCGGTGAGTGATGGTGACAGGATAGACAGGATAGATAGATGACGGCCAGGAGAAGAAGATGAAAACTGAAAATGGATTTGAGAAGTCCAAGCATGTACACTACCTTCTGGTTTGTGTGTGTGTGTGTGTGTGTGAGACAGATCTCTGTCTACTATGAAAGTAGCATGACGAGGCAGTACGGTGAAAGAAAACGTATATTCAAAATTGTGAAATCAATCAACGTGCACATACATATAGTATATGTGAACAAATAAGCGTAAATATACTGAATTCAATCACATGCACGGGAATGCTTTGTCTGTGTCGCTCACTCTTTGTCACTTCCTGTCACTCACACATTCACTCAGGCTGCAGGTGTCACAGAGCCCAGCCGTCTCAGCAAGGCTCTGAGACAGTGTCTGTCAGCCAGCATATCTCTTCTCCTTCTGTACTGAACCACAATGACAGCCACATCAGTACTGCGACGGGATGTATGCCTATCCTTGAAGAAGCATGTGTCTGTGTAGAGAATCGTCAGCATGTGCGTGTGTGCAGTCATTACTAAGCCAGCGTCCATCTGCTCTGCCTTGACAAAGTGGAAAGTTTCTGACCAACTTCTCCAGATGTATTATAGATCCTGGTCTATAATACATACACCTCTTTTGAGGCTTTCATGTCTGTATGTGTGTGTGAGAGAGAGACAATGTTGTGTGGAGAGAGAGAGACAATGATTTGTGTGGAGGAGCGAACAGAAAGGTCATGCAATGATGGTGGCATGGACAAGAAGAAAGAGGGTAGCTACAGCTATAAGTTGTGTGACTTTTAGTGGACATGAGACAAAAAGAATTCTATTGTTAGGAGGACAGACTTGGTGCCACTTGGTGAACTGTTGAAATGACAGGTGTGTTTTTTTTTTTCTTTTTTTTCTTTTGGGCTTTCTTGAAAATTACAGAAATGGACAATTTTATGAACACTGGAGAGATCAGAGCACCATCTTTGGTTTCAACCCTCACCAGAGTAGACAGTGTTTAGGTTTAAGAGGTTGGGCTTGAAGCGTAAGCAATGCAAACTTATGCACCATGGTGCTGTGTTGGAAATGCTCAGACTGATGTAGGCCATCGATGTTGAGTCAGAAATTAAGGGGAAAATAACAGCTGTGTGGGCCTCCAGAGTACGACATTAGGGCCACATTGAGGGAAAAAAAATTCACAGACTTCGAGAAGAAAGTTATAAATTAGACTGAATATATTTTATAATCTGAATATATTTTATAATCTATGTCAGAAATAAAAATGCCTGCTAGAAATTGGCTGGATTTGAAATTTAAAGTCTGATTTTCACTTGCATCTAATAAATCACGACTCAGCACTGGACTAAATGACTTGTTAAGGTGTTTTTTGTGACAGACGGTTTCAGGGCTTGTCGGGGAGCACTGGATCAGCGGCCAATTTCCTGACATAGAGCATCTTAATACAGACAGGCTATCGGCTCTCTGGTCCTCTCTGCTCGTTCTCTATCTGCTCTCCCATCAGCCACGCCAGGAACTTTCCTTTAATGTGTCCGTCTTTCTCTCCACCGTGGCACATCTAAATGGCTTGACTCGCACTCGCTCTTACCCCTCTCCTTTTACCATTTCTCGCCCTCCTTCTTTGTTCCATCGGCCTCTCTTCTGTAATGCATCCAAACTGACTCTTTGTGCCTCTCTTTTGGCCTCCCTCTACCCCATCCATCTGTCCAGGCTAGTGTATCTAAAAGGCTCGGGGTGGTGTGCTATGCCAAGCCGAGTGCACAGATTTGGATAACCGCTGTCTGGAGATATGTCTGAGATAACAGCTATAGTCACTCACTCCTGGCCCGGCTGCCAACCGTGGGTGCGTGTGAATGTGTACGTGCATGTTGAAGATAACCCCAGAGCCTCTTGCTCCTGTCCCAGCCAAAGGTGCTTCACAGCTGATAGCGACAGGAAAGGAAATGCATGCATTCAATTTCATGCATTACATGAAAGACAGACTTTGATAAAAAAAAAATTGACAAGTAGTCCAGAAAAATATGGACAACAAATATACTGTATATGTGATGGAAAGTGAAGACTCCACATAAAGTTTAATATTTAGCTTCATCCTGTTTTGGTAGCTGGGCATTTCTACAGGGACGTTAGCTCGTGTTTATTCAGGTGCTTTCCACTATTCCAGCCAGCCGGGCTTTTAGCACACCTCTACTTGGAGTACCCTTTTTCTATCTCACCTCACAGATGCTCAGTTGGATTCTCATCTTGTGACTAGAGAGGCCACAGAAATAAGCTTATTTGACTGTCAGGTTCATGCAACCGTTCATGAGCATCCCCCAGCCGTGTGGAAGGAGACTTTCAAGAGGCGATTCAAGAGGCCGTCATTTGTGCCATGAATCCCCAGCATGCACTTCCCGACATCCATTGGTGTTTACAAGTGGCATGATGGATGCAGGTTCACCTTGAGTCCACCGGTGAATATCACATCAGGCACTGCAGAGTGTGCATGCTCAATAAAGCTTTCCTAGATGCCAAAATCCTCTCATCAAATTCACATGTGGTAACTGCCCATTACTACCCCAGAGTTCATGTGATGGCCACTGTGTAGCTCCACTGGGGGCAGTTTGTGATTAAAGACTGTGCACATTGCATTACAGCTTATAAAGCTACTGTATGTTCCCAAACACATATTAGGAAGGGATCTCTGAAGGTGACACACATCGATTTTCATACACTAATCAATTTTGGGCTTATCTTCCATCCATCCATCCATTCTTAAACATAACATTTTAGAATACTTATGGTACAAAAAATATTGTTTTAATGTGAGAGATCAACTTGTGGTGATATGTTTTATTTTATTTTAGCCCCATGAAAAGTAATGGTACTGGAAAATTTTGACATGGTTTTATATAAAACTGTGCATTTTAGTGATATTTTTGACTGTATTTCCCATATTTGTGAAAAGAACAACATGACAGTTACTTGGAAGAGGAAGCACTGAATGAATAAATTTCTTGAGAACTATGAGCTAATATGGGGAGAAAAGTGAGCTAGCTTATAAGCTATAGACAGAGCTAGGAATAGCTAACAGGCTAATGTTCCAGAACTTTCCATCACATGAACCACTAACAGACCCACCTTACCTATGAAAGAACTGGGTGATAAACTGTCGAGTCTTCACTTCTTTCTCCTGTCTGAACTTTTTAAATTTCTTTTTTTTTTTTACTCCTTGACTTTTGAGACATCCTGTCCTCTCCTCCTCCGCTAGCTAAGTCGCTGTCTGTTAGCGCAGGCGGACTGAACCATTTTACGTAAATGGGGTTTGTTCCCAAACAAAATTTTTAAAAAAAAACTTTTTTTTTTTTTCTCTCTGGGCCCCTGTCAATCATGGACCCCTAGAATCCAGGCTAATATGTGTCTTTGCGCATTTGTAGTGGTTATAAGGTAATTCAGGAGGTTTTCTAGTGGGTATACGGTATATACCTGCATATCACGTGGACTAAACCACTGGCTACAGTGTCTTACAAAATATATTGCAAAATATATGGACATTTACAGGCAGTTTTTTTTTTCATTCTGAGCCAGAAATCTCCACTTCAGAAGCTCCTACATCCACCAAATTGTCATTCCTATCCGTTTTATGGTTTTATAGAGTGCTAAATAAGATATCCCTATTTCCAGTTTGAATTATAAGAGCAAGTAACTGCTCGAGGCCACTCTTGTTTACCTGCTGGAGGAGGTCCTCTGGACTTGTTTATCTGTTCATTACTGTAGCTGGAAGCCTGACTGGTCTGCATGTGTGTCCTTACATATATGAGTCTGAGTATGTACACATCAGTAAATAAAACACATGACTTCTGCCAGGGTAACAGATGCATGTGGTCAAAATTTAATGCATGGAAAAGTTTCGCACAGGATAGATTTTTCTATATTTAGACATGTGCATGTAGCTCTGTGAAAAATTTTACAGCAGGAATATTGGGAGGAAACCAATCCCAACTCTTTTCTCACACAACAAATACTGCTTGGTTATTTATTTTTGTTTTCTTGCTGCTGGCTACATATCTACATATCTATATACATAAATGCAGCATGGCCCGCAACATACAAATAATACTAATATGTACACAGTTAACTGCCAATTAGTTGGTTATTACATAACAGAGTTAGTATATCCACACAGACTATGATGAGATGTTCAGGGAACTAGCTGCATTTTCGGTAATTTCTCTAAAGGACAAAAAAAAAGATATCTGTACACATCGGGTGTAGTCATTTATATCTGTTATAAATCAGAATATTTCCAACAGCCTTTGGCACCATTACTGTTATGTTTCTGCTGGGTTTGCTTATGTCTCTCCCGTGGATATGCTTTTAAAACTGTGACTTGTCTTTCCAATTTACTGTATGCCTGCCTCTGTCAGACTGGCTCTGTTCTAGATAGTGTCTTTATTGCGGGACTAGTCTGGCTTGCAGGGCAACTAAAGAATTTTATTATGGAAACTACACAATTGAGAAACTCAAGCAGCTGAGAACTGAACTGAATGCATAATTCAAATCATTTAACTACAGTCAGTCAATTGTGTTGTTTAAAGGGAGTTACTGAAATTGAGCTCAGTTGATACTGCACACACACACACACACACACACACACACAGAGTGAGTTAACAGTGCTCAGTAACAGGACTGATTGAAACATTTGAACAGGACAGTTGCTCAAATGACCATTTTGACTGATTATTGTGTATTGTCCTCTGCACGAGTGCAACATCATCATTAATTAATTAATAATTAATAGACCATAAAAGCGGACAAAATGACACATTATTGCGATATTGTGATATATTGTGATATTCTACACAGATCACTGAGAAATTTCAATCAGGACAGACCAATAAGATGAAAAGAGACAGCTGGAAAGTGCAATAACATTTATTATGCAAACAATAATCATTTGGCGCTCAGATACCGGTGAGTAGATCAGCATAGTGACTGATCTAGGGAAGAGATGCTGGCATCTGAGAAGATGTTCTCCCCTGGGTCTAGACACTGGTGGTGGTAGAGCATGGGGCCGTATGCTGAGGAACCTCTGGTTGAAGGACCCACTGACGACAGCCAGTAGAGAATCAATATTAAGAAATTAAAAAATTAAAATTTGATTAAAAAAAATCAATATTATATCACAAGAAAAAGTACTGTGATATATTGCGATATCAATATTTTTTCCCACCCCTATAAAATATTGTGCTTTCTTCAATGTTGTTGTGGCACTCTAGTTTAGAAATGCTAACCAGAACCATGCTTTGGTCTGTCTCTTGCCTCATATCACTGTCCAACTTTCTCCACATGAAGCATTGCTTCAAGATGAAGATGATGCCATTAAAAGCAGAGAGAAAAGTTTGCAAAGTACAACTTTTGTTTCCCTATCCCATTGCATATCAGAACAGTGCAGATGCCTTCAGACAATATTTCAATGTCTAAATATTGTTACTGTATGTATAGTTTGCTTTAGCGTGGTAGTGTGAAAGCAGTGAAACATAACTGGCAGTGAAAGTTGATTGGAAGCCAGAGAGAGAAAAATAACAAATGGAATCTACAAAATTAAATGTGCTTATTACCTTCACTCAGATAAATACCCAAGTTCTATTGACTTTATGAAATGAGAAAACATCACACCAGATATTTTGGGTGAAAATGAATCAGAGATGTCCATCTCGGTGTGCAAATTTTGCTGGATGAATGTTAATGTAATCATCTTTTGGAGCTCAGCAAATGAAGCCACTGAGTAAATGAAGAGTCGTCTGCCAAAAATTGGAGACAAAATGAATCAGTACACCCACTGGATAGTTATTTTTAATAACACATTTTGACATTTGCATGTAATCATACGGTAAATGAGAGAGGAGTTTTCTCTCTGCAAGATGAAGGGTATTTTTCTTTTTCTTTACAGTGTCAGACTCACTGTGCATCATCTTGGTTGAAAATGTGTTATTAGATTTTTTTTTCAGTTAACACCCTCCCTGGGTGATAGCTAATAACGTCGATAAGAGCGTGAATATGTCCACATTTAGACATACTGTAAGTCTGTGAGTGTTCACATCCATTGGCTGCATTAAAACAAACCCTAAACTCCATCCTCCAAACATACTTAGATAATCGTGACATCAGGCACAACATACCAAGTGTGTTCTTTGATTGTGGATCTGTACTAATTTACAGATGCCCGCCACTATAAGTGTATGTTAACTCTTTGAGTGCCATTGACGTATTTCGATGTCATTTAAAATCCACCACTTAAGTGTCATCGATGCAATAATACGTCAAAGTGTTTTTTCAGCAACAGGTCGCTGTTGTATACCGTAAAGAGACGGTATACAACATGGAGATGAAAACATGAAGTGGAGACAGGCGCAATGAGAGAGCAAAACAGACGGATTCTGGAGAAGAAGTGGTGATTTTAGTGAAATTGGCCTCAACTCTACCGCTGATAAAACAAGAATGGAACAAGGTAAAAACAAATGTTTTTTAATGATGAAATAGAGAGTCTCTTCTTTCATTTGAGCTATTCAGTGTTTTCAGAGTCATAGTACAAAATATTCTATGGGTCTTGAAATATGACTCAGAAATTTATAAAATGGCTGGCACTTAAAGAGTTTGTTTTACTCTCTAATCCTGATCGTGTCCACTTCCTGCTTTGATCTCTGTGGCATATACCATCTCTTTATGTCCTGACTACAAATCCCAGAAGCCCCATTTTGACGCATATATTATGGCACTCAAAGAGTTAACCCTAAAAAAATCCCAGAATGAATCACTGAATTAAACATTACACCATGTTCTTCCCCCGCCATACATATTCCAAACAGTAAACAGAATCATATCACTCCATTGCATATAGTTATTGAGGATTCTTAAGGTGTGCCAGTAGCCCAGTGTGCAAGATAAGCCAAGGTCACACCTGAATCATGTCTGATAAAGCTCTTTGAAAGTTCATAGAAGACAGAAAATCAAGGTCCAATAACCAGTGGACCTCATTAAAACCAACACAGCCATTACTGCTGTGAGGTTTGAGATTATTATGTCTTGTATCTTCTGGTTAAATTCATAGACTAGACCTCTCGCCTGAAAATACTGATTTTTATTAATCAATTATACAGTCAACCATTAAAACATATTCTCTCATGTAATGCTTTTAAAAACAGATGCTACAGAGTGCTCCAGAAGACAATAAAAGCAAATAAATAAGCCAAAGTAAAAACAAAACAGAACATCAGGAAACTTATTAATCATAATGTAATAATAATGTAAATTGTCCCCATGATTATAGACACCTCAAAGAGCACCATCACACCTATGCCATGGTTACTTCTCAAACAATAAAGAAGACTCTTTATTTTCATACATTTTGCTGACAAAATCATTTTTTTCACAAGTAATAACTCAGTTTCCTTGACAACACCTGAGATACACCTGAGAGCTTAGATACGACTTGGCAACAGGAGATATTTCTAGTCTGCTCAGCTCATAGAACCTTTTTCTTCACTATGGGCCAGAGAGCTGACACAAGAGTCAATGTCAATAACATTGAGACAAATAATAATTCTTGCAGCTTGTGTTTATCATGTCATGAATCTGGTGTTCAGGTTTGGAAAAAGACATGTTTGTTTATTATTTGAGGGCTGAACAGAGAAAACTCTTTGGTTTGGTTTGATCAGATTTGGTTGACAGCAACATAAGCAAACAACACCAATAATTTCTTACTTCAAACCAATAAGAAGAGCATGGAGAAAAAGAAAAACAGAAATCTCTGCTGTGCAATATCTAAAACTGTTAAAAGTTTGAAAGATACTCAGAGTTCATGGAGGACACCATAATTCATAATAAGAAGCTGAAAGCATCTTTCAACTGTACCAAATCATATTACGTAGGAACCTAGGGAAATACACATTTGAGTAAAAAGCTCTCATTAATAAATAAAACCATTTCATTTTAATTTGCTTAGACTTCTGCATTATACAATGACAGTGTCACTGATGGTTAACCCAGTGACACACGGATGCTTTGCCGCCAGCTTTGCTTGTGTTTGTTCATGTATTGATCTAACCTGCCTGCCAAGGCCTCTGCTCTCTGCATATTAACTATCTGTACATTATCACAGACAAATTAGTCCTAAAAGGGAGAGCGAGCAAAGAGACAAGCTCGATGTGTGTGCACTTGTGTGTGTGTTTTTGCATTCTTGTGCGGTGCACTGCAGCCATGTTTACTTGCAAAATATTTGAGAGGTGTCATTTGAGCGTTGGAAGCTGTTTGCTTCTTGTTGCAGCTGCTGTACATACCGTTAGACAAAACGCTTGAACTCAAACGATCAGCAGGGTGTTTACGGTGACCGAGGGTCTGAAACAGACTAAAAATATGAATCATGACATCTGACTCTGGAACCATAAGTGAGAGACAGACAGAGCTGTTCAGTGTCTCACCCAAACCCAAATTAGCTGACACTAATTATCCAAGTTCAGAAATTCATTTCAAAAGGCAGAGCTACGATGTTCAGAATTTAACAAGGCATAAATAATTATTTCAACAATTATGATCATTCAGCTGTCAAGTAATTGTGGACAAGGCAGTCTGCAGGTACGCATTAAGTGAGTCTTTCATTGGATTTCATAAAAGAGCATAGACACTGTTGCGAACTGTTGTGTGCTTTCCACTGCAATTAGTCAGAGATACGTTACATCCATATATATATATATATATACATTATATATACACACTCAACAACAAAAGAAGAAAAAAGTTTGATAAAGTGAATTCTAGTTGTTGCCATTTGTCTCAGCAGCAATGTGAAAATGCTTTTTTGGACAAAAGGTTGCACATGAATGGGAACATGTAGCAAAAATGCAATAAGTGCGTGTTGTGACGCCGTATTCTGATGGCCAGTTTAACGGAGGTGTGGTCGACCCAGACGACTAGAGCACTGGCGTATGAAAATGGGATCGGCGCTTTTGTTTTTCTCCCCAACCTGCATAAAATGGGAAAAATTCTTTTCTGTAAGTGTTTTTGTAATGATGCCGAGACTGATGCAAATCCAACGTGAACATGCTATTGGAATGCTGAGCGGCGGCATGAGTGGGTGAGATGTTGCAAGGGTAATAAACGTTCATGAAACAACAATTAGTCATCTCAGAACCAGATTCCATGCCACAAACAGCACTTCAGATCGTCAGGCCACGTGTGACGACCAACATTCAGATCGCCATATCCGTCTTCACCATCTCAGAGACCGGACACTTCCTGCCACTGTTACTGCTGCTGAGACACATGGACATCACCAACCCTGTATCAGTGCTCAAACAGTGCACAGGCGGCTGAGAGAGGCTGACCTACGCAGAAACAGACCATACTTTGGTCTACTGGTAACTCCAACATCAACAAAGGTCGGATGTTCTGTTTTCAGATGAGTCACATTTCTGTTCCTTTTATAAGTAGTTTGGAGTTTCTTTTGTTGCTGAGTATATATACAGTACATGCACTACATATGGAAGATGGTATATTCAATTAACTTTTCAATGATGATCTCTGCTACTGCATGCTGCTGTTTGCAGAGAATTAGCACAATAGAAGGAAAACAAATACTTGTTTTGTCTTTACCTGCATTGATATTCATAGTTTGTTTTTTTTATTATGTTATAAATATGAAAAATAAAAGGAAGAAAATCAAAGCAGTGTGTGTCCTGTGACTGCATGTTGCTCGACAGAACGAAACACAAAACACAATGTCACCACTTTAATTTTTTTTGCAGCGTTCTGTAGAACGTTCATTTCAACAATCTAACTGGTGCTCACATGTTCACTTGTTTGCATTTGTTTGAAAAACTTAATCAATGGCAGCAGATGGTGGCCATTTAAAAGACACTGTGTATTCACTGCTCACTACCGGCTTTGTTTTTCATTGGATTTTTGGGGAAAATGTGTCCTCAGCTCATGAATCGTCTGTCTGAGCTTCGTAGGAGGACTGACAGTCACTGACATTATGTGACAGTTACACTCAAGTTGTGCACAGCGTCTCAGCCTAATAGAAAGCGTTCATTCGGTTTGTCAACACTGGAGTAAAAATCATTTCGTTTTGAGTTTGATGGCTTAAGAAAGTTTGTAACTATAGTTGATTTTCTCCAACTTCTCAAGAACATTTGGATACTGAGTCTGAATTTGTTCCACTGTTTTGACTTTGGCTCAAATATCGCAACAAAAATGTCATGGGCTAAACAATGCAAAGACAGTGTCCGATAGTTCATAACTTTTAACTCATTGAGTGCCATCCGTTTTATAAAACCAAAAGTGCCTTGTGCCATTTTGAGTCATTTTTAAGACCCACAGAATATTATGTGCTATACACAGAATAGCTCAAATGAAAGAAGAGACTCTATTTCATCATGAAAAATGTTTGTTTTTACCTTTTTCCATTCTTGTTTTATCAGAGGTAGAGGACGGTTTCACCGAAAACACCACTTTTTGTCCAGATTCTGTTTGTTTTGCTCTCTAATCTCGATCGTCTCCACTTCCTGCTTTGATCTCTGTGGTGTATACTGTCTCTTTATGTCCTGACTACATATCCCAGAAGCCCCAGTATTATTCACAGGCTGTTTGAAAGCACCCTCTTGTGCCTGCTGCTGAAAAAACACTTTGACGTATTTTACGTCTGTGGCACCCAAGCGTTGGATTTTGAAGACGTACAAATACGTTAATGGCAATTTATACATGTAGGGTTTATTATAAAGTCTGTTTACTTCAACAAGGCTGTTTATCTGTTTTTGACATGACGCTATGATGGTACTAATTCCTCTACATCCATCATCCTGTGAATGGAGCTTCATACTTCCCATCACTGTTTTCTCTTTTCCTGATGATTGTGTTTTTAATTACTGCTTCTGTATGGACTTTAATTTGATGACAGAGCAGATGAAAACAAGAGGATGGCTGCTGATGTGTGACAAAGGTCACCAGACTTTACTGCTGTTGCTCCCACTCACTCCTCTCCTAATGAAGCTACCGGTCCCCACTAACAAGCTTAACGAATGCCTCGCATTCCACGCAGTAATTGCAGGGAGACTCTTCTGTCTGCCTAATTCCTGTCATTTTCTTCTGCACCAATTGGACCTGCAGCACTCAGGGAGGGTGGTGGGTTATTATATTCCATTTGCTGGGACAGCTCCTGCGGCATTGCTGCACTCTCTGAAGCAACTTCCATAGGTTATTTATAATCACTAAGAAGTGGTGAAGAGAGGCTGGCGTAGAGTGGGAGAGAGAGAATTCACAGAGAGAAGAGACTGAAATGGAGGCAGTGAGAAAAGAGTTACAGTATAAAAATGAGGTCTGGCAACTTCGCCTCTGCCGCCCATTTCAGCTCCTCCTCCGATTTATAGTCGAGTTCTTATGTGGCGTAGAGACCTTTCTTCCTTCTGTCCTGTAAACCACACTCATTTTCATGTCATTTTATTATTCAGTCGAATGTGTATTCATGTTGGCTATTTTTTTGTGTCAGCTGACCTGCTCTTTGAACAGTCAGTGTTGATTATGAATGCATGAATTTGACCTTCATCATCTGAGCTTGACACTATTTTTTCTGGGAATGTTTTTGTCACTTCCCGTCCTCATTTTCGTGCACATTTACATTTATTCTTTTGCATTTAGATGTTGCTGATGATCATGTTCAGTTAGTATGAGATTTGGTAGGAAGTGACATAACTTCATTTTTCTTACCATGATTTTGTCATGTTTCTCCACCCGTTTATTCAGATTTGACTGTGGATCTGTATGCTGCCATTTCAAATAAGGTTTAAAGGATATGAGGTTAGAGACACAGATAAATTATTACTGCATTTTAGTATTCAGATTAGAATAAGAAGAATCTGAGACCACAAAGTACACCAAAACACTATTTTTATTTCAGTTCCTTTCTATTCTTTATTTTATTATTTAGTATTCTATTAATTTCAAAACAATCATCTTTCCTTTCTGTAAAATGAAATTATGACTTATGTGCTTATGTTACAGAGCACCAATGAAATTCAACCAATAATACCATGACATCCATCCATCAATCTACACTGCTGCCAGCCACTGCTACCACATCTACAAGCTTTCTCAACCTTCCCACCTTTAAGAGATCCAATCAAATGCAAAGGATTTGATTTAAATCCCTTTCTTAACCGAACACTGCTCAAATACACTGCTTCCATGGGGAACCCTCACTGAAGCAAAAGTCGCTCCAACTTCAGTGTCATTTTATTGTGTCATATCAATAGCTAAACTGGCATGAAAAAACAATTGATTCTCAATTGATTTTTCTAGTGTACTTATAGACTTGACCGCTGCATCCGCATATGGAGTATCTCACATGAAGGGAAATTAAAGAAAACCTGCAAGAGTGGCAGAGAAAAAAGAGTCACCTCTATATGCAATAAAACTATACCAAGTGAGATCAAGTAGCATACATTATGGGTGCATACACTCAAACCTAGAAATTATATCTGACGTTAAACTATAACAATTGATTTGCTAGGTGTACACCAGCTACGCACAAATTAACAATGACAGACAGCGAGTCCATTATTCTAAATTTGTGTGATTTGCGAGGTGACTGAGCTGTTGGAGGATAATTGCTGGAGAATCAGTCTCCCTTGGGAGGTGTGTTTTCTCTTTGCTTTGATTTTACCTACACGGCGAGAGATTTTACGCTGAACCCTATAGCTCGTCAGCAGCCTTCAGCGAGCCTCAGCTTCTGAGCCTCTGTAATGAAACGTGATTCAAGCACACCCTGAATCAAAGTGATTCTCCTCTCCTACTGCTCTGAACTTTACACAGGTTTTCTCTATGTAAGCCAGGAGACGATGCACTCGATAATTCATTATTTTCAATTTCTTTTTTTTTTCGTCTTTGCTCTTTTCACACACTGCCAACTTGTTTAATGCCACCCATTTCAAGCTACACTGCAAAATAAATGCCTCGTCATATTGAAAGTGAAAACATTTGGATATGAGGATTCTGTTACTTGAAGTCAGGATGTTCAGCTCGCAGAATTCTTAAAATGAGATCACGATAGTGTGTAGTTCATTTAGTTTAACTAATATGTGCAATGTCCATCCATTTTCTACCGCTTATCCTCATAGGATCATGGGGGGGCTGGAGCCTATCCCAGCTGTCTTAGGGTGAAAGGCAGGGTACACCCTGGACAAGTCTCCTCCTCATCACAGGACACAAAGACAGACAACCACTCACACTCACATTCACACCTACGGTCAATTTAAATTAGCCAATTAACCTAATCCCCATGCATGTTTTTGGATGGTGGGAGGAAGCCGGCGTACCCGGAGAGAACCCACACCGACACAAGGAGAACATGCAAATCCACACAGAAAGGCCCCGGGCCGGGTATCGAACCCGGTACCTTCTTGCTATGAGGCGACAGTGCTCACCACTACACCACCCCCTACGCAATATAAACTGCATTAATTAAAATAAGGTCCTAACCTTATTAAATCATCCCTGCGAACATTTCAACCTCTTATGGCGCACATCTGTGGGAAGCGACACAATGCTGTCATGCTGTTCCACATCAATGCAAGATGCAATCTGCGAAGAAGAGGAGCATTATTGAGTAAATTACACACATACACTGTATATAAATAGTGTACGGAGCTATCGTGGTATCACCTGTATCACCTGCCCATACAGAAGTAACTTAAACTTTCTCCGATAGCCAGCAGGGGGCGATACTGGTGGTTTCCAAAAGAAGTCTATGGGAAGATGACGTTTTCTCCCCTGCTGTATTACCTCTATAAACAATATATATGAGTTCATGGTCCAAAACTCCACAGAGTGCTTTTAACCTTCTTTTCAGACAAAAAAAACACACAGAGGAAAGTGTGCTAAATACTGAGTCACCATGCCAGCTGACATCTGGCCAGGTGGCTCAACAAGTATTAAATCACAAATGGATGTCCGTCATAAAGCTAAATATAACCCCAAATGAATGAATCAAATCTGACTGAACTTGAAATCTAAATACAAGATTATGACACCAACTGCCTGATTTGTGCTGGCTCTGTCAGACACTTACAGGGATTGACATGCAGATGATTTTGTTAAAGATGGCATCACAAAAGTGCAAAAGTCTCAGATGCCTTTCACACTTTCTCCCCTCCGCTTTTCAAGTTTCTCTCTCAGCTTGTCTGGATGAGGCGAGAGTTTCGTAGTGTCAGTCTCTGCCGTGAAGGTCGCCGTTGTGTCCGATAAAAGTGGTGCAAAGAAAACTTTCCCCTCCCTCGCCCTCTCTGTAATCTCAGTGTGAAGGAAATGCCAGCTGCCAGTCTCATTTGGAGAGATAAGGGCCGAGCCTGCATTGCCACCCACAGTGGAATAACAACGAGAGAATAAATATGTAGATGATAAAGAAATGGAGGAAAAAAGTTTCAAATAAAAACTTGCAGATCCCAGAGAAACTAGAACCAGGTGTAAACTGTTTATATATATATATATATATATATATATATATATATATATATATATATATATGTATTGTGTGTGTGTGTGTGTGTGTGTGTTGAGTCTTCACTGTAACTCCCAGTTGGCAGGGTAAAATTGATGGCCCCTGCTATAGATTTTTGGCAGACAAGTCCCCCTACAACCATCTTATATCTTATTACCAACCGGCTCAGATGCTCAAATTGATCTTTATCGGCGTGAAGAAAAAAAATCCCCATGGTACCGTCGACCTTTATGGTTCTCACCTTTCATTGGTGTGTTTTTTTCTCCTGTGAGTGCTGTGTGTGTGTGTGTGTGTTTGTGTGTTACCCCAGGAGACACACCAACAAGCCTGATGGAGAGTTTTTTCTTGAGCAGTCACTGCAGTAAGCATGTCCAAGGTGATAGCCCTCGAGTTGTGCTTCGACGGGAAGGAAATGGGATTTTTTTTTCTTTTGAGTTTGAGTTGCATCAGACCACTCCGCCTCCTGAAAAACACATCATTAACATAAATAAGTTGTCACTGCCGTAGGCTTTTTGTCTCCTCAAACAAGAAGTTGTGCTTCTGTTGACAGTTAAAGTCTTTTTGTGGAGTGTGAGCATCGTGTGTCACTTTCATGCGAGGTGGAAAGCTACTTCGCAAAATTACTTCACAAAATGTCTAACTCTATCAGGGGAAAAACACTAAATAGAGCTGCAGATAAAATGCACTGTGGATTAATTATTTGTGCAAAAATTATTGGGACATTATGCCGTCAGACAGCTCTCCATGCTTCCAAAGATTGGTTAGACCTTTACTTTTTCCCCAAAGATAAAATATCACAATACTTGTGATACATGCATACAATACATGCTTGCCAGTAATCAGGAGCGTGTCTAGGGGGATGCTGAAATCTGATTGGCCACCTCAGGTGCCACCCTGCATGATGGACTTTCTGATCTTCAGACGGTTTGCAATTCGACCTCCGACAGTATAGAGGGCAGTATTATGTGACATCATCTGTAAAGTCAACCTTTTGAAGTTTTGTATTTATATATTTAGTTTGATTTGGTCGGCACTTTATATTATGATTTATAATTGGCTTTATTTTTGCACTTTTCATAAAAAAATAAAAGATTAATGCCTTGTCTTGCACTTGTATCATCATCATTTGGTGTGTCATGATTACAAGTTCTATTTATATTTCAATTTATACTAACATTTTAAATTTGCGATGATTTTAGTAGTCAAATTAATCATAAAAAAAAAAACAAAAAAAACTGATGCCATGTTGATGCAGGGTGACTGATCCTGCTGGCCACCCCTGCATGACTGAGTGCCCCACTTGGGCCACCCCTACAAAAAAGTCTAGACACGCCACTGCAGTAAATTAATATGTTCTTCCTTAGTTTTAAGACTTTTTATGTCATCATAGCTTCTCCACAGGAGCTGCTGTGGCTCTCAAGTTTATTCTCCTTTCCTTGTCTGCACTCTCTTACACATGCAGAGAGGAAATGATCCTTTTAAGAGAATCTGCAAAGATCAGCCACCTGTATTAAGTGGCCATCATAAATGTAGTCATTATGGAAATGACACTGTTTAAATGGCTGCTCTGTTATGCTCTGCTTCACTGTTCTGAGCGTTTTGCTTGTCTCCTCGTTGTTCCGCCTCTCTTTGAACTCGTACAGCAGTCTGGCAACCGCTACCTCGTTGGAGGCGTGTGTTCGTGTAAAGTGAGAATACCGTTTGTGCTCAGCAGACATGTCAATGTCAAAGAGTTTCTGTTACGATGCAGGTTTTGTTTCCCCTTTCTTCTTTCAACTGTTAGTACCCTGCTGAATGAACTCTTTGAGTGCCAGCCGAAAGTAGCTTGTGCCAGCATTTATCGCCATTTTGAGTCATTTTTTAAGACCCACAAAATATTTTGCACTATGACTCAGAAAACACTGAATAGCTCAAATGAAAGAAAAGACTCTCTATTTCATCATGAAAAAAACATTTGTTTTTACCTTGTTCCATTCTTGTTTTATCAGAGGTAGAGTAGAAGCCACTTTCACCAAAATCACCACTTTTTGTCCAGATTCTGTCCGTTTTGCTCTCTAATCTCGATCGTCTCCACTTCCTGCTTCGAACTCTGTGGCGTATACCATCTCTTTACGCTTCGACTACAAATCCCAGAAGCCCCAAAATTACTTACAGGCTATGTGAGAGTGCCTTCTTGTGCCTGCTGCCAAAAAAAACACTTTGACGTATATATACGTCTATGGCACTCAAGCGTTGGATTTTAAGTGACGTAAAAATACATCAATGGCACTCAAAGAGTTAAAAAAGATCTCCCTATTTTGCTGACATAACAGCTGATTGTCAATCATCTGAATGTTTAAAATTATTTAGAAGCTGTTTCATGTTTTCATTTCATTTTTTACACCACCTCAAACATTATTTCAGTTTTCACAATATCACCATGACCTTTTATGTGTTTTCACATTTTTATGTGTGCAAACAAAATGTGGGAGGTGATGATGTTTAACAACTTTTAATACTGCATTGCTTTCTTTTGACATAGATGTGTTATGATTTATCTTTAGTGTTGCAAGTGCTTTAAAACATTCATACTTAAAGTCTGAAGTTCCTGATTTTGTGTATTAAAGCAAGTACAAGAAAAAGGTCATCAGTGAACGAGCACTCAGTGACAAATATTCCTGCTTGTAAGGTCTCAGCACTATTTCGCTGATGTAAACCCAGTTTCTAACTTCATTAAACCTTGCTCACTTGTCTCTCTCCTGGATCCAGGATTCATTAAAGTGTTCCTCCCTTTCAGGGAGGCAACAGAAAGAGACTAGAGACCACCATCAGCTTAGAAACATTTTGTCACACTACATTACTCTGGTCTTTAGTAGCAGGCAAGCTCACATTGCTCTGCATTAGCCTGTAACAATCCACAGATCTGTGAAAGAAAAGAGCTGCTGGTGGAATGTTTGACTGTGAAGCGTGCAAGAAAGGAAGTGATAAATCGCTCTTCAGCAAACGCACCGTGATATAGGTTGAACAGCAGATGGGGCGGACAAAAAGAGAGGTAGAACAAGAGGTAGAAATTAAACATCAATGGTGGTGGTTACATTTACATATATGAAAACTGCCTTACAATAGAGCTTAGATTTGCTCTATTACTCCAGGTGTGAGGCTGCTGTTTCCGTGGAATGATTTGCTCTCAAAATCATTTGTTTAATGACAATAGCCAAAACTTGGCTGGCCCTAAAAATGAACTAACATTAACAGAATGTGATTATAGTCATGTTATGTATTACATGTTATATATTATATTGTATAGTATACTCAGCAACAAAAAAAACCAACCATCCAACCATTGTTGATGTGTCCAGTAACGATGGACGTTACCAGTGGACCAAAGTATGGTCTGCGTGTGCGTAGGTCAGCCTCTCTGAGCCGTCTGTGCACAGTTTGAGCACTGATACAGGGTTGGTGATGTCCATGTGTCTCAGCAGCAGTAACGGTGGCAGGAAGTGTCCGGTCTCTGAGATGGTGAAGACGGATATGGCGATCCTGAATGTTGGTCGTCACACGTGGTTTGATGATCTGAAGTGCTGTTTGTGGCATGGAATCTGGTTCTGAGATGACTAATTGATGATTCATGAATGTTTATTACCCTTGCAACATCTCGTGCACTCAATAGCACGTTCACGTTGGATTTGCGTCAGTCGTGGCATCATTACAAAAGCACTTAGAGAAAAGAAGTTTTCTCATTTTATGCAGGTTGGGGAGACAAACAAAAGAGCCGATCCCATTTTCATACACTACTGCTCTAGTCGTCTGGGTCGACCACACCTCCGTTAATCTGGCCATCGGAATACAGCGTCACAATACACATTTATTGCATTTTTGGTACAGACAAACGACAACAACTAGAATTCACTTTATAAAACTTGTTTCTTTTGTTGTTGAGTATATTAAAAAAAAAAACATAAAAAGAGTTTTTGCATATTTATTCTTGTTACTTTATCATCTTTGGTTCTCGTCTTTGCACTATGTTTACATGCTTATATGTATATAGGTTTATTTCATAACCTATACTCCTGCATATGTATATTCTTATTACAAATGCTAATGTTTATCGCTCATCCAGCTGAAGGGGATATTCGTGGACAGTGAAAGTTATGAGGACAGCTGTGAAAACTAGAGATGCACGAAAAGACACACTGAAAGGTTACAGACGTGAAACTGATGAACATGTACATAAACACACTGACAGACGGACGGCGTTAGTGGGACATTCAACGTCCGTGAAGGAGATGTCACTAATGGGCCTGTCAGGTCGCGGTCAGCAGCTCTAATCAGCACTTAGACACACAGCGTCTGCTCACAGCACGCCATGCTCCACATACTGCTTTAAACATAAAGCCTCCATCAAGGCTTAGCGAGCCTTGTCTGCTGATGCTGCTCTAGATAACTGGTCTGGAGGTGTTTGAACCACTGGTTATGTACGTATGTGGGATGGATGAAGCAGGATAAGGCAGACTGAAGGGCCTTTGCTGTGAAAGCCTGCAAAGGTAGCAGGGCAGGGTAATGCTGCAGCTCTATTGTTGTATTAAAGCAATGTTTAACTTTATATTGTGTAGTTTCTTGGCTACGATGTAAGACCAGATATGCTCCATCTTCTTTACCTGTCGAGCCGTGCCTGAGTAAGGGGAATATTTAGAAATCTCACTGTTAACACATTCAAAAATCCTTTCCATCAGCCTTTATCGCACCTTCGCGATATAAGTATGTCAACTTTTCCACCTAAGCCAAAAAATGAGGTATTTGTGATTTTTTTTCTTGAACTCTTGGCATTTCTTTTCATTTTTTTTTATATTGAAATAGTCATAAAAGCTGTCGGGTGGAAACGTGTTAAATGCAGGCAATGATAAATCATCAACATCACTGAGAAAATAGGCACCACTTTTGCTATGAACATAGAATTAAATTGTATTTCATTCAGATGCCGGATCTGTGGCTCTAAAAATGTGGCTCTTATATCGGAAATTGTAAATATTTTAGGAGCATGTCAGCTCACCTGATCCCAATGAGCCAGATGGTTTGCATATGAAATATGGAGAGAAACTATTCTTTAAATGTATATTTAAAAGTGTGGTTTCAAATCTGAAGCATTTTTTGATAACATTGAATTTTCATGATTTAAATGAGCAACAATAACATTTTAGAAAACACTCAGCTGCTCTGCTTTTTCAGGGCTGTGTGGGTATGGTTTCATTAGATGCGTTTGTGTTTGTTTGTTTGTTTGTTTTTTTTGGCATGCATTTTGCTTCTGTGAGACCGTGACTGTGCAGAGAGGGAAATATAGGGATGGAGTAGAATCCAGCCTCCTGTAGTTCACAGCCTGGCACAGTATAAACTGTTACCTCATATTGAATGACGTAACCTTTTTCCAACTGAGCATCATTCACTTCAAATCAGCTTCAAAAGCAGAAACAACAAATCAAGATATTTCTCATGTAAATGACATAAAATCTTTGAATTTTGTGAGAAACAGGATTATAGGACAGGACATAGGATAGCAGATTAAATGTGTTTTCAGTGGCCTTTAAAGTCTCAGTTTGCTGTTATGGGTGATTTTATTTGTCACATGCAACATAAAGCAGAGCCAAGCGAACCATTCGTTATCCCTGCTCTGCCGGTTCAGGTGTCACAGCAGAGAGCTCCAAAGATCACTTTGCATATCTGGCCTGCAGCAAAACACAGTGGACCTCCTGAAGGTGTGAGCCGCATCAGTCAGCACCATTCACTCATAAAAAGTCCGCCAACTGCAGTGCATCCTTGTGAAAACTACTGGAAACAGCCAGCAGCTAAACAGGTAATACTGTGCCGCAGCATGCCCTGTGGTTGAATAATTCCTTTAGTTTTCTAAACACTGAAATATGTCTGTATTTCTATTATATTTTCTGATATATTTTATTATTTCCAACAGGGAAAGTAGCACAACGAAACCATTTTCTTTAATAATTAAGCTGTATATTTTGTGCTGAGTTATTATAACTGCTGTTTGATGCAAAGCAGTCATTCTTCACCGGTAAACAGATTAGCAATTACTTGTAAATTATCAAGCAAATTACTATAATCTGTTTCCTCAGCTTCATTCCGTCCCCATTACTGAGTCCTTAATGTGAGGTTAGTGATAAATCCCAGGTTAATTAGCTGTTCCATCAGTTAATTAGCGATCTGTAAATTGATACGATAGGGAAATGTGTTCTGCCCTCTGGTTGAGGTGCAGGTCATCCAGCTAGCAGCAGCGTTTTAGTGTCTTGTTCAAGGATACACCAACATAACATACTCCAGCTCACATAGTGATCAGGCCTTTGGGTAAATGATGACCCCTCTAATCACCAAATCATGCAGTTATTTTTAACGCAGCTAATTTCTTCACAAGGTGAATTTAAAGGACACATATCGTGCTAATTTTCAGGTTCGTGCTTGTGTTTTGGGTTTTTACTAGAACATGTTTACATGATTAAATGTTATAAAACCACAAAATTGTGCTCATACTGTCTGTCTGATTAAAATTCAAGATTCAGAAGTCGTTATTGTCATCATACATGCATAACAAAATTTTGTAGAGTTTCTCAGCTTTAAAGGGAAATAAATAAAGACTTAGACTTAACTTAGACTTAAGCTTAACTGTATTGATCCCTTTGGGATGACTCCCTCAAGGAAATTTAAAATAATAATAATAATAATAATACGACAATAATAAAAATAAAGATATAAAAGATATGAATGTAAAAATTTAAAACACCCATATTTGCAGAGGAGATGTAATATTTGCAGCAGAAATTGACGACATTTTCAGGGTTGCGAACTGACAAAGCAACAAACAAACAAATAAACAAGCCCCAGTGAAAACATAACCTCCTTGGCGGCCGGGGTAACTTTCAATAAAAAGTTGCCGCTGCCATGGCGGAGGTCTGCGCTTTCTGAGTGCTTTTCTAGTTTCTAAATGTGTTAAGCCTGAAACATTTCAGTGCCTGTCTCTTTAAGACCCCCCTCCTGAAAAAAAATACAGTGTGCTCTGATTGGCTGATGAGGAAAAACATGCATTCTTGTGTTTTTTCATGCTATGTCCTTTTAAATGGTACACTCAACATGGTTGCATCCATTAGGCCGTAGATATACACTATATAGATAATATTATTCAGCTTGCAGGGAGTTTATGACTTGCCGCTGATTGTCTTGTTGAAGTGGGATTGTGCTGCTGACATGGATTCACATGGGATTTCAAGTGTTGTCACACTGCAGAGTGTACACATGCTAATGCCATCCTGCAACACCACCCACATATTTCTCTCTCTGTCAGTCTTCTCAACATATCAGTTTTGCACAAAAAAAATGTACAAATTCTCGCCGCTCCCGCTCCTCCCTCCCTTTCACGCACACAAACACTGACAAACAAATGTCTTTGCTTTGCCTCGTCTTCTTCCCCCATGCAGACTCAATCACACCGAAGCTCAGCGTGGGCTTTACAGCCAAGGGAAGCACACACACCTTTTTTTTATTTTCCAACTTGCTGATGCTGGACACGGGGAAGAGCATCGCTCTCTTGTTAGGACGTATCAGGTACAAGCTGCATGTGGCTGCCTGGGAAGGTGTTGCTGTAAACACATTTGAGCAGATTTGGCCGTCACACAGATTTGTTTAAGCACTCTGATTTATTCCATTTTGCAGGTTTGGAGTTCAGAATGTATCACACAGCATACCCAGAGTGTTGTTTTTCTGTTTTGTTCAGTTTCCTCTCTGCTGCCTCTAATTCTGCTTATCATTTTCTCCTCTTCATACAATAAGTAGGATCCCACCAAAACTGCCCTTTTTCAATGCAGTTTTCCATCTCACTGCTTTCCCATTTACTAAGCTACTGCCTGCTTTGACAACCTCAGATCAGCAGAAGCTCATGATTGCGTTCCATAACCATATAATGTTCATCTCAGCCGAGCACATTTAAAAGGTTAGGTGGGATTTGTCCTGCTTTTGTCTGCTGAACAGTCGAGCATGGACTCGGTTCCACAACTTGCTGCTATGTCAGTGATCCATTATCACCATCTAGTGGCTGAAAGAGGCCACTTCTCGTCAGGTACACCAACGGAGTCTCAGTAAATGTATTCAACATAGGATGCAGGAGAGATGAGTTCACGCTGGCAAATGTAAGAGCATGGAGTCAGGCGTTTAGTTTAAAAGCCCTCGGTAAAAAATGAGGCGTCTGAGGCTAAAATCATAGCACTTTAATCGTGGAGATGAATTATGATTTAATGATTCATCGCTTCACAAAGTCTGATGGGAGGCGATGTAATGGAGAGGATCTGAGGGCTTACAAGAAGCAGGAAATGAAGGATTTTGCTCCAAAACGCTGTAATGTATTAACACAATATGTAGTAGGTCCTCTCCCTGTGTCTCTTTTCTTCTCTCTCTCTCTTACCCATAAACATTTATAGACTCAAAAGTATATTTTTGTAAACAGAGGAAGCGACTGGAGTCAGTTAGTAGCAGATGAACAGGAGTTATCTCTCTTTGGAGAGTGTGGGAAGAAGAGGGAGAGGTATTATATGAATCTGAATAGCTCCGAGCTCCATCTGTTGTGTACTATAGAGATGATGAGTCATTCGACTTGGTACAGCACAGGTCAAAGCATCACCAAATCCCCAGCTTCATTCCAACACATGCACACACACACACACACACACACACACACACACGCACACACACACACACAGATTCCTAAAACATGCTCACACAGTTTAGTGATGCCTATGAGGTCTCAGCTGGTATGAAAGATTGGTTTTCAGGCCATATCCAAACCTTCTGTTGTGACAGATATATTCAAATACTAACCCTCGGCAACACACGGTGTTACTTCACCAATTTAGAGTTGAGCTCACTGGCCAGTATTTTACAAAGAAAGGACAAAAATGCATGTGACTATTTCATACTACATATTCTTCTACCCAGTGGTGTAGTCTACATGATACGAAGACACACACACTAAAAACATCCCACCTTAACCACTACAAGTATGCAAAGATACATATCAGTATGGATTTTAGGGGTCCATGATTTACAGGGGTACAGAGAGGCCCCTAATACAATAATACTGCCAAAATAATATGACAGTAAAAAATTCACAACTTTTCTTACTGCGTATGGGTAACATTAAGTTTAATTGTTTTGGAAACATTTCTCAATGCCCCAAACTACACCACTACTTCTACCATGTCAAAACCTGCCGCCTACAGCATCTAGAGATTCAGCGGTATTATGCTAGTAGCTGCTAATGTAGCTCCGAGCCAATAGCCTCAAGCAGAAATGAGGAGCGGACTGCAGAGGTCTGGGAAGCTTCCTCCACACATATACACTCTCCAACACCTGTTAATATTTAAAATCAGTTTATGTTACAAAATGATCCTGATGAAACTAACCGTTAATTTCACCTTTATCTCTAAAATTGAATCAACATTAAACCCAGTCCTAAATCCTAAAACTGCATTGTTGTTTTTTTTTCAGATTTTTTTTTTTTTTTTTTCAGCTAAAACACAGCAGTCATTTCCTGTTCATACATCAGTGGACACAGAGCAACACTGGCACTAATTTAGACTTCCGCAAGGACATTGTGGGTCAGCAGTAGCTGCTGTGTGATCACAGTGCAGAGCTCATATTACTGCACAAATAGACAGAAAGTGATTGGACAAATGGTGTCCAGCAAAGATTGCATTCAGAGTTGTATTTGTTGAAGAAGAGGAGGATACGGGAGGTTTTTTTTCTATATTTTATGTGCTATTCTGCTCGTCATTAGGCTCTCCTAATGCTGGTGTGCATAGGGTGAAGTTGTCAGCAGTTTAGATGCTAAGATAAGTGTGCAAATTCACCTTGTAGACTTTAAACTAACAGAAATGAGAGAATAGGTAAGAGAGTAAGAGGGAAAATGCTAAAGCAGATGTGTGCGTGAGAGAGAGACTGGTTTTCTTGTTTTTTAATAGAAGGATGCAGAGAAGGAATATTATATTACTGCTTCCCTCCCTCACATGTGTTTGCACTGCAAAAATGGGTGCAACTGTGCTTTTTACTGGGTGAGAGAGAGGAAGGAATCACGCTGTAATGAGTGAAACAAAGGCTGAGAAGGACAAAAGGAGAGCGACGGTAAGAGAAGTTCAAAGAAGAAGGTGGTGCTCTCTTGTTTTCTTTGGTGCAATAGAAAAATACAGTGTGAGTTTAAGAGAGAAGAACATTCTTACCTTGCAGCAACAACTCACTCTTACACAGGATTGTTACAGAGCCCAGTAAGCTCCTCAGTGTAAAGTACACAAAGTATAATAAAGTACAACAGTACGAAACACAACAAGGACCTCAAACCTTAAGCAGCGTTCCATTTATACTCCGAAGGCGGTATGTCCGATTTCTGAGTTTCAACTGGAACACCTCCGAAGTCGGACTTCGATGACCCTCACCAACCCCGACTTGACCACAACATCATAATCCAAGATGGTGGCGTTAGCGCCATTAACTTTACACATCATAGCCTACAGAACAGTCAGTTATACCCACCCAGAATTACGCTGGTGAACAAACCCACCCTGTGTCTTCTTTGTTCCTATTAATCATGTTTGAGGACGACCTCATATTACTGCACATGATTTCTGCATTCTAACAGAGCAAGCCCAACAAACTTTTCCTTAGAGGCATCCATCTTGGTTTCAAACTGAGCGCACTCTGGTGTCCCAGCTCCTTCCGACTTCCGATGTAAACGGAATGCAACAAAATAACCCAATACCTAACCTAAAATCTGTGATCTCAACTAAAAAATGAACATAAAACACATTAGCTTAAAGAACACTGGAATACATTTTGTGCAGCATCTAACATAACCACAAAAATAGATAATGCTAACATATAGTGTAGTAAAACAAGTGGGAAAAATCATGAAATCAGCAACCTGACTGAGAGAAGCTGTATGAATTTTATTGCTTCTGAGTCACTTTGTTTTGAAAATGAATGAATGCACCATTTTAGAAATAATTTTGCTTTTCAATAAATGCAAAATAAATACACGTAAATTTCACAATGTTTGCCATATTTTTTTTAAGTAAATTAAAGAGGGTATAGTGTGACAAATATGCTGTGTAAGTTTGGCCATTAGTCATCTTCCATTTTAATATCCCTACTGGTCCCGGCTGACACTGAACTAAACCAAAACTAAACTGTGCTAATCATTGCCAATCTTCTTTGGCCTCAAAGGCACCCGGCTGTCCTAATATAACTGCCACATTTAATTTCCATCTGCCAGGAGGTGGCAAGTGACGATAGAATGATGAGCGCTTATTAGTGGGAAGTTTGACAGGGATAGATAGATTAAAGTTTGGCCCGTCAGGACATCGACCTCCTTCACAACATGTGGTCAAGTCTGTATGCACAGCACATGCATCTGTGCACACTTACACAATCAAATATCTGGGTTCTAGATCGGCTTCTTTCTTCCTGTTTTCTGTTTCTCATTGATTTACTTCTATCCACCCACTTACTCTTTGCTACAAGCACAAGCCTAATCTTCTTTCTTATTGCCTTTGATTGGTCAGGCACAGTCACCGCCCTCAATGTTGCTACTTAGTCATTTCATGCTCGCACACAATGCCAATGCCGTCCAAGGGTCGAGATGTGTGAACAAGTTTAATTTCGCTTTCCCCCGATGTGACTCGCCCTTCCATCCAACCTCATTTACCTACACCCTCTTCTGATTGGAAAGGGCTTATCTGTCGATTTGTTTCAGTGACCCAATCACAAGACCTCGAAGCTGCATGTTAACATTCTCAAGGACATGAACAAGATGCAGACAGATGCAAGAGACCCACAACTAGTAAAGGAATTAGAAATGACCAATACTATCAGACTTGGAATGTTACAGTGTTATCAAAGGAGACTTCCATTCATTATCCCTGAATACATTCATCAGGTTGGGCATCATTTCTCTTTTGTTAAAAATATTGGGTAACTGTGGGTTGTTATGTACTTCCAGTTCTCCAATGTGACATTTATTTGAATTTTCCTTTCACCTGCAGTTGATTTGGTCTGATTTGTCAATTGATAAATAGGGCCCAGGTGTACCATGGTCTCGCTGACTGCAACATTCTGATATGAACCAGTGGCTTCCTTGGATTCATTTCTCTTTCGGTTTCACTTTATATTTGAGGCTATGTATACAGTGTATAGATAAAATAGAATAGAATTTTTTTTTTTTTATTTATCACCCACTGGGGGAATTTCACCACAGCAGCCTAGACAAATTTCAGTAATAATGAAACAGTAAACGACAGCAAAGACATGATATAATAATAGAATAAATATTTATATAATATGTACTAAATAAAAAGGAAGAAAATATATTGAATGGGTATTATCAGTGGTTATCACCATCATTCTAATGCTTCAGAAGGACCAACTTGCACTTGCTTTGTCAGGGCCATTGCCATTTTTTTTCCATTGTGTGAGATACCCACTGGCAACAGTAAGAAAAGCACCATGTATTCCATTATCAACAATATAAACCCATCCAAAAACAAGACTTTCTGCCAGGAACCCACCAGTGTTCACATCCTTCAGTGTCATCTTCACTGTGCAAACACAGTAGTTACAAGCCCAGCCAACCCAATGTATTTCTTTCCTGAACCTAACTATAACTATATATAACTAACTTCAGTGGTTTTGATGCCAAAATGATGAGTTGGGGTGAGAATGTGTATCTATGAGGCTGATAAATCAGCTGATATGATTCAAAGTGCCTGCCAAGAAATTTTTAAGGTAAGTGGGCTTGCATTATTTTTGCATTTTAATTTTAAAGGTACACAAAAATCTGCACATATGGACTTGCTTTCCTTCTCTTTTGTAGATAAATACCTCTGAAAATACCTGAAAAATGAGATGTGAAAAAGTATTTGGTCTTAGGATAGGAATGTGGTGGAGTGAGAAATGGAGTTTGTTTTGAGGTGTTAAGTGCAAAGATGTGTGTGTTTTTCCCAATTTAAGTAGTAAAACCTTTTATTTAAATGAGAATTCACCTCAGTAAATAGAGTAACATACTTCAAATGCAAACATACAGTGCATCTGTTAGATTGAATACAAAGAAAAGAAAAGCACAAAATATTGCTTTAAACAGAGCTGTGAAACAAAAAATGTAAACATTAAAGCACATGCATTATTCATAATATGCACTTAGAAATATTGCCTTCTATTGCCTTCATCTTGTGCACACGTGTTGGTTCCTGAGTATGTGTGCCCACCCATGGCTCATAAACCTGAGTTGTATTCCATCAAAGGCAACTTGCACAACAAGCCTATTCCCTAATTGGTGTTTGAGCTTTTAAATTGCCTGTGTTTTCTCACAGCCAAGCACTCTCCCAAAATGGTAATCTGACACGTTCTCCCTTTTAAAAAAGAAAAATAGAGTCAAAGTTCCGCAGTAAGTATGTTCCCCTCACTTGCTGCTCTCTAGCTTCCCTGGCAAGTAGACGTCCCATTCTGCCTGAGATAAAGTAACACGATTTTTATTTAAATCATGGAAGAATTTAACTCACAGGAGCATGACAAAGGTCTTTGACCAAAACGTCACGTTAGTAAAGTCAGTGCTGATCCAGTGCAGGAGTTCAACCTTTTCTTTCACATGGTCTTATTTTCCTAAACACCAAGTTTGAATAAAAATGCAACCAGAATTTTGACAAGTCTGAGCAGAGGAATTTACACGAAGGTCGATCAGAGACAAATAGTAACAACAATAGTCACATTGATCATTGAGCGCAGGCCTCCTCATTCACCTTCTTTGCTGAAGGGAACTCTGAGCTCTTTTTAGCTGTGGCCCAAATTTTATGTGAAGTAGAAATGCTACAGAAGGGAGATATGGTAACACACTTGTGCTTTATAATTTCACCATGTTGCTACAGAGGAAAAAAAGAAAAAAAATCTTTCATTTGATTTTTTTCATTCCCATACTCCTTCATCTTATTACTGGGATCATGAGACCTCACTTCTAGTTCATATACAGTCATGGAAAAAATTATTAGACCACCCTTGTTTTCTTCAATTTCTTGTTAGTTTTAATGCCTGGCTCAACTAAAGGTACATTTGTTTGGACAATTATAATGATAACAACAAAAATAGCTCATGAGAGTTTAATTTAAGAACTAAGGATTATTCATTTTCCATGGTTTTCTTGATAATAACCAAAATTACTTAAATTCTTACATCAATAGCTATGGCATTGTACCGCCAAAAACACTACTTTTAAGCATTCCATGTTTTCTTTTCTGTTTGCTTTAAACACATGATACACACAAGAGTTAATACTTGATTGCATAACCATTGTTTTTGATGACTGCAGCCATGCGTCTTGGCATGCTCTCCACCAGCTTCTGACATTGTTCTACTGTCACAGCAGCCCATTCCTGTTGGACAAATTCAAACAAATTTTCTTTGTTTTTGGGCTTGTGGTTCTCCATTTTGAGTTTGATGATTTTCCACAGGTTTTCAATTGGATTAAGATCTGGTGATTGAGCAGGCCAAGGCATGGTGCGAATGTTGTGGTTCTCCATCCAGGCTTTAACTGACCTTGCCGTGTGGCAAGGGGCATTGTCTTGTTGGAAAATCCAGTCATTCGAGGCAGGAAAGAGTTTTCCAGCTGATGGAAGAAGACTGTTTTCAAGGGTAGTCCTGTACTTGACCTGGTTCATTCGGCCTTCACACAATTGCATTTGCCCTGTTCCACTCAGACTGAAACAACCCCAGATCATGACTGATCCACCCCCATGTTTTACTGTAGGGGCAAGACAGTCTGGGTTGTAAGCTTCTCCAGGCTTCCTCCTAACCAGTAAGTTGGCTGGAGTGGGCATCAATTCAAAATTGGATTCATCACTGAAGAGAACCTTAGCCCAATCATCAACAGTCCAATCCTTGTGGTCTCGAGCAAAGAGTAACCGGGCCTTCCTCTGCCTTTCATTGATGAAGGGCTTCTTGCGTGCTCTGTGTGACTTCAAACCAGCTACAACAAGTCGGTTTCGAACTGTCCTTGCCGAGCAAGTCACATTTCTCGACAGTGCCCACTCATTTTAAGGTCCCTGGAGGTCTGACGACGATTCCTGACACAGGAGCGGATGAGTGCACGGTCATCTCGTGGGGTAGAAAGACGTTTCCTGCCACGGCCAGGTAGCAATTTGGTAGTGCCATGTTCAGCTTGTTTTTTTTTTTGTTGGAATGAACGGCTGTCTTGGAGATCTTCAGTTTTTCGCTACCTGTCTCTCACTCATGCCAATTTCCAGCAGTGCCAAGATGGCTGCCTTTGTTGCTTCACATAATTCTTTTGTTTTAGGCATTATGTGAGAGCTGACAACTTCTGAGTTGTGCTACGGCTTGAATGTAAGCAGGAAACCACTCTAGGCCTTTGCATGTGCAGTGCTGCTTGTGACATGAAATGGCCTCTTATATACCCTGGGAATCAATTAAGCTTAAGAATGTCAAATAGGACATAAAGTATTATGTGACCAGCTGCATTTTTTGTTGTGTTCATTGTATTATACGTTTAGTGGTACCAGATATTAGAATGAACAAGAAATTGAAGAACACAAGGGTGGTCTAATAATTTTTTCCATGACTGTATGTGAGTGACATTATCATAAACACAGGACATGATTTGTAAGTATCATTTTCTCTCCTGATATATTGCTTTTGAAACACATCATTAATGAAAACATTTCCTTCTGTCTATCAGGTAACTCACCTTCGGAGGAGTCGGAGGAGCGCGACAAGGAGCAGAGGACGCTGACCTACCCAGCGTACATCGCCAGTCTGCTGGACACGGGTGCGAAGCGAATGGCGGCCGGCGTCCGCATGGACTGCAACAGCCAGGGCCAGTGCCCACGCTCCTGTCACCTCTGCCACATGAGCCCGAGGGTGGTGCAGGGCCGGCAGCAGTCCGAGCCCGTCCTGCTGCAGATCACCAAGGCGGCCCCCATCTACGAACTGGTGTCCAACAATGAAACTTACCAGGTGTGTACAGTGGTTATCTGTAACTAAATGTTTCTGCCTAATGTGTGAAAACACCAGTCATAGGTCAAGGTAAATGAAAAGAGCAAAAAACTGGACTTGCTTGAAGTCAAGCCAATTTTATTTTTATAGCCCAATATCATGAATTCCAAATTTGCCTTAGAGGGCTTTACAATCTGTACAGGATATGACACCCTCTGTCCTTTACAAACGACCCTCACATCGACTAAGGAAACCCCCCCCAAAAAAACAAAACATTTTAACAGGGAAAAAGAAAAGGAAGAAACCTCAGGAAGAGCAACAGAGGAGGGATCCCTCTTCAGGATGGACAGACATGCAATAGATGCCATGTGTACAGAATAACAACAATGAAAACACATTAAAAGTGCATATAACAACAGTTAATACATCTAGAATTGTATGAGAGTGTCCAAGGGGATGAAGAGCAGCATCAAGCTGTCGACAGTGGATTCTGAGAAATACGTCGTCCCCACCACGCCAAAAAGAGATGGAGCATAGCAGCATGTCCTCCTCTCCACCACACCAACCAGAAGAAGCATGGCAGCATGTAGTTCCTCTCCACCATGCCAAATGAACGGAGCCTGGGCAGCACGTCTTCCTCTCTCCACCACACCAAATGAATGAAACCTGGGTAGCACCTCCTCCTCTCCACCACACCAAACAGGAGAAGCCTCAGCAAGATGTCCTTGTCACCACCACGTCACGCAGTACCAAAAGATGAAGCCTTGTCTGCCCAACTTCTTCTCCACCAGGTAAACTGGACTCATGGATACCTGAGAGATGAGAACGCACAGGGACTACGAGGAACAAAACTAATTTGGAACATGTGTTAAAGGGAAGGAGAGGAAACACCATCCTCTTCTCCACATAGTCATGTGGATGATAAACCATACAAGGATCTGCACCACCATTTTCTCATCTAGGACACCTAAACTTGCAGCTGATAATACAGCATGTCCATGTTAGTGTGGGTTTGTGATCATTAAACCTCAGTTAGTCCTGCAATGAAACCATGTTTTTATGACTGTTTGCATGTGATCCATCAGAACCGAAAAAAAACAAAACTCACCACCTCATTATGAAGGAGGTGGCAGAAACAGAAGTCTTTTCCTTTTGGAGTATGTTGCCACTCTCTATTGGCAGCATGCTGTGAAATAATCTGCTGAACTGTGCTGTGACTTATCTGACTCCATCAATACTGTACGTCGTTACCACTTCTCCTCCTCCAGCAGGAAGAAAAGTCGATGCAGAGCTTCAGGCTTTCATCCGGATACAGTCGCTGTTGGGGGTTGCTCGTGTTTGACTGCAGCTGCTGGTGTCGACAAGATGCATATGCAATATTTTCAAAAATATGTTTTGGGGTTTTTGGCATGCATTTAATGAACCATTATCATATGTCATATAATTATTATTATGGAGCTCTGATGAGATGTTATATCATGAAAGTATCTGCTTATGTGCTGTAAGTTACACTACAGAAACAATCTCAAGACAAAAGCTAAAAAAAAAACAACTTTAACATTCAGAATGTGACCAGTAATCAATTATGTCAATATGTACACATAAAACAGAATTCAGAGATATTCATTTCATATTAATCGCTGAGGTGCAATCATATGCTGAAGTCACTAAAATTATGGATGTATGAGATAATAATAATCCTTTATTACCCCCCACAAACAGGTAAGTGGATAGTGAAACAATAACGATAAGGGCATATATATATATATACAAAAAAGAAAGCATTGACATCATATGTATGATGATGCATTGAGTATAATTGGGATAAACTTGTTTATAAATGTGTGAAGTCATCTAAACTGTAGACTTTTTAGATAAATTTAACTTGTTTTATTTTTTATCTGGTGTCTCATGTTCAACATCATTGAGAAATCAGTAAGGAGTCAGCAGTGAAAATATTACCATGTTTATTGTTACTTCTTTATATATCTGATCTTTTTTGTCTTTCATCTCTCTCTCAAGACTTGGTGCAGAGTTGCCAACACAGTTTTTGTCTCACTAAGATCACATTTACTTCTGTCAATGCTGAAGTTCTTCCTTCTTTTATAAATGAATTTGTGTGTTTTACCAGTAACAGTCATCACTGCAAGTCAGAAAAGACTTTAGACCCTGGCCCCTGCTGACAAAAGGCAATAAGTTCTCAAAAAGTTCCAAGTTCCTGGATAAAGTTCCTACGGTGGAAAAGGAGCTTACTTTAAAATACTCATAAAGGAGAGAAAGGAAGCCCATTCATCACATTTGTTAGAGCTTAAGGACACATTTGGTTTAAAAATAACTTTTGCTTGTTGATGAGAAAACACCACAGGGCCTTTTTAATATCATGTGAGACATCATCATGTTTGGATGATTTCCAGCAGCAGTGGGTGTAAATTAGGAGTGGGCATCGGCAAGGACTTCACGATACGATAGTTGAGTCATAATACGATACTTGTGATACTGCGATATATTGTGATATTCTACATAGATCACTGAGAAATATAAAATGCAGCTTAAAGTACAAGTTGTGTACAGTATGTACATATATATGTATGTACTGTATGTATATATACACTGTATGTACATGCATTTATATATGTACAAGCCATACATATGCAATGGAAGTTGCTCTGGATTTACAATTGGCACAAAACATGACTTTTTTATATTAAGAAATTAAAAATCAATACTATATCAGAAGAAAAAAGTATTGCAATATATTGCCATATCAATATTTTTTCCCACCCTTAATAAATGGTAATGCATTGGCAGTGACAGCAGGTAAAGACTGACCTATAAGATTTTGGTCAAATAAAAATTGCCATATTAAAAAACATTGGAATTGGTGGCCTGGAAATGGGTTAAATCCCAGACCCTACAGCCCAAAGTCTTTCATTCTCCCTCATTATCATTTCCTGTTTTCTCTCCACTTTTATCTGGTAACGGCATAATATTCGAATAAATACTGAAAGACATGGGGAAGGCAGTGAAGGGAAGATTTTAATTAATGTTATTTGTACTTGAATTTATTTCCAACTGCTTTGAATTTGTTTTTGCCTCCCTCTGTATCACAGGCTCTTCAGGAGGCCATGATGAGCATGCTGTGGTGTTCGGGGAAAGGTGATGTAATCGATGACTGGTGTCGGTGCGATTCCAACGCTTTTGGCACAGACGGACTGCCCACCTGTGCCCCTCTTCCCCAACCTATGTTAGTAATTTACTTTAACATTACATACTACCCATCACTTTACTGACAGCGTATCTGCAACCAAACATTACAGCCATGGGGGAATTTACTTTCCCTGGGAGTGCTGATCAATGAAACGAGCTGCTGTATTGATTGCTTTGGCATGAAAACCTCTGTACACATGGGTCTCAATGCTACATAGCCACAGATCACTGATCCAGAGTAAGCAAGTCACACATCAGGGGTAAATGGTTATATTTTATGTTGACAAAGGTGTTTTCATGGGGTTGCAGTTTTCATGGATCACAAGGGATAAAGTCAGCTGCCAGTTACTGAAATGAGACCAGTTTGCGTCCGTCTCTGCATCAGCAGCGTTTGTTTTGCATCTCTTCCCAGGCTGAAGCTGTCTTACACCTACGAGCCCAGCAGCTCACTGGTCATCATGGAGTGGAACCACACTGAGCCGCCGATTGGTGTTCGGATCGTTGATTACCTTCTTAGCCAGGAGAAGGTGACGGAGAGGACTGACCACTCCAAAGTTGAGACAGGTATGTCGGCTCAGAACTGTTGTGGTCATATTCTAAATGTATTCTAGACTACTTAGCTATGCTTTATAGATACAGTCACCGTCGTTCTCTTGGATCGGTGTCATTCAGCTCACTTCCTATGTTTCCAATAGTCACTGAACCAGCAAGTGAGACTGCTGGTGCTTTGGATGTGTACCACTTTGAGATGGGTAATGAGTAAGACAGTTGGCCTCATTTTGTATGGGCAGCTGTAGGCCAGTGTTCATTATTTTTCCTGGCTCAAACCAGAAACCCACCACTTTGTCAGCATCATGTGGCCACATAAGCCTAATTTGATTGTCTACTTTACCACCTGGAGCCTCGGTCCAAATGTGAAAATGGAGATTTCATCACAACTATCTAGAACGAGTACATCCTATATGAAGCTACAGAGCACAAATGTATTCAACGTAGCTTTACACACAGGCACAGGTTGCTCCAGGCCTCATTCAGTTGTAATTTTTAAGGCCTCCACAAGATGGTGTACACCAGTAATAATGATAACAGAGAACTGATTTTTTTTTCTTCATAAAATAATCATCTGTCTGTGTACTTTATTTATGAATGTGCTATTTTCTGATGTACTCTTGTAATTGATTTCACTGATTTGTCAAACTGGTAAATTATTATTCACAGACAATCTTCTTTGACTTTGTCTGAGTATTTAACTCAGGTGCTTTCAAAGGCCTTATATTTTTTCGCAGTTTAATCCATATGGATTCGGTGATTTGTCTATTAAAGTTTGTTTTCCCTCATTTTTTCACTAAAAGGAGGAAATCATACAAGCAGCCACTGCAGCTGTGTGTGTGTGTGTGTGTGTGTGTGTGTGTGTGTGTGTGTGTGTGTGTGTCTCTGTCATCCATAACTGAGAGCACAGCTTTTTTGGCTGGACCTATACAAGTGGAAGCTGCTAGTAAAACAGGGGCAGTTTATTTTAGCGCTAATGAGCCAATCCATAATGGAGACTGTTACAGTTCCCTGTGAGCGCAAAGTTTGTTGTAGCTTAATGAGAGAATAAACTGTATTAGTCAGAATACTGGAGCTCATTAGTCAGAGCAGCAGATTCAGATGGGAGAGGGAAGCAGGTGAGCATTTCCCTTATTAGTGCTATCATAGTGAATATGAGCTATGGTACAGCAGTAATGTTCTTTTTAGCTCTGAGGGATTTCATATTCTTTGTAAGACAACTTCTGTTTCAAATGTTCAGATGCAGAAAGAAAAACATTTCCCACTCATGTGCGTCCTAAAGGACTAAATACAGTATGTACGTCAATGGTGAGGTCAAGCCGTTTTTATTTGTAGCCCAGTATCACAAATCACAAATGTACCTCAGGGGGTTTTGTACAGGACATGGTGCTGTGTAAAGTCTGTGAATACATAAGGCCTGACTCTCCCTCTCATATTACAAACAGAGCTATATTTCATAGATTGCTCATGCCAAAGCATATAACCACATAACCATGATCAGAGGGCATTTTAAATCATACCTGATGGTGCAACCACGTAGTTGTACTTAGGAGATGCTGGTTTCTGGACTGTTATTTAATAAAAAACAGAGGGACTTTTTCATAGCTGTGTGGCTACTGTAAATATGTTTCCCCAACATGTTAACTACTCCTTAGGTCATACGCTGAATATACATAGCATATACCGTGCTGCACAGTGAAATCTGAAACCTCGGATCGACCTGAATGCAGATTGACGTGACGCCCTGTCGTTTCCACTACCTACTGAAAACACAGGGAGCCACAGAAGTGAGGTTGGGAAAACAATGTGCAGAAAGTTGTATGAGTGTTCCTATGGAAGCTTGGTGGTAATGTGGTTTGATGTGCCATATCTCAGCGTATGGTTTGCCTACTTTTGCCTCCATAATATGACTCATAATGCAATGGACAGGTGCGAAAACAAGTTGTTGGGCACAGGGCCAGCTCTGGTGCCCAAGGTGAGACTAGATCTAGATCTAATAACAACATAATCTAGTAACAGCATGTAGTCTAGTATCAACATGTAGTCTCTATGTAACTATATATAGTCTAGTAACCACAACACCTTAAGAAGGAGCAATTAGCTTCCAAACAGCTGTCCTCCACTGTTGGCTGTGACTTTATTTTGCCCTCAACATTTGCCTGCAGGTCGCCTCACCGCAGGCTCTGTGCTGTGCGCCCCTCTACAGTCTGCAGGTGAGGCAACCTGCAGGTATTTGCTGAGGGCACAAGTGCCGATGAGTTTTTCTTTACTTTGCCCACGTCCACTGGCTTTTTCTTTGACGGCGACCAGCGTCCCCCAACAGCAGGTGGCACCCTCGGCGACCGCCTATCTGGCCTATGCCCAGAACCGGCCCTGGATGGGAACCTGTCATCCTGCACATCTTTCCTCTGAAATATTCACTATATGCAGGTTAACTTTGTCGTTATTTGATTAAAAGTAAGCTTGCGCAGTATCATCTTGAAACTATAGCAGGTTTCCGCATGGTGATTCAGAGCTGATTCCCACCATGACCAACCACATCAGCTGATACTATGCTGAAAAATACACATTCAAGTACACCACAAAATAATTGCTGCATGAAATCTGGGGCTTTTGTAGCCCCGGCTTCTCACTATGCCAGGGTGATGATCCAGCTTTACTGTCAATAAGCTTATGTTTGTCCTTTGTGGGAGCAATGAAATGGAAACGTTGCCTCAATGGAACCTTTGTGTTAATGTATAGTGACTGCTGCAACTTTAATGCCGGGAAGCTTTTTGATGAGCAACAATGAAATATCACTGGAGTGGCAAATGAGACCTTTGAGTTTCTGTTTTGGAATTTTAGAGCATAATTTCTTCCTGTGCCCTTTGAACAAGCTCACCATTACCACTGTGTTCCATATAGCCCCAGAAAACAAATGTTTGTCCCATCCGCTAATCTGTGCTGTCAGAGCGATGAATCGAGAAGATGACTTTCTGTGGTTAAGAGAACATTTTAGGGCCACGGTGCCTCGATACAGTGTTTACTTAAAGTTCAAACAGAGTACTTATCGGGCCACAAAGTCAATCTTTCAGGCACTTTGTTTTTGGAAGATTTTGGAAAGAATTAATGGTGATCAGACATATTGAAAGTTCTTTGTGACGCACAAAGAACTGCTGCATTCTCATGAAGAAATGTCGTCATTACTGCTAGAATGACCTGCAAGTTAATGGTAGATAAAGACAAAATAGTGAGGGGTATTCCAATCAGATAAACAGTCGCACAGCAAAAGGTCTTGTATCTAACAAGATACTGTAACTACTGTGGAGCTTATGGCAGTGTTTTCATGGAAATTAGCATTGGTACTGGGCAAGAAACCCAGGAGTATTCCACTCAGTGGATTGCTTCTGTCATGCTGAGCTTTTCCAGTTTACCGATTGTGTTGCACTCTAAATAAGACAATACGTGTTTCCATGGTGTCATGCACTTTAGCCATCCTCATTAAACTAATGGAAGTTACTTTTTCACAGAAGGTCTTTACTCTCCTTTCAGCTTCACACGAGGGTAATTTCTTGAAATTTTCCAGCCACCTCCACAGCTAATCACTGGCTCTTTGGAGACGCTCAAAGGATGGCATTGATATACTGTAATGTCACGTATTCACTGGAAAAACAGACTCTTCATTAATTGCTTCAAAACAAGACACACCACTTGCCTGTGTGGTGTAATACATCACTGCAAATCTAAAGCAGAGATGAATTAACAGACTCTACTTGTTGTTTATTGCCTAAAGCCCCATTTTATTCACTCTCCTCTGTGAGAAATGCATGACAATGCATTGTTTAAAAAAGCTGAGTTCACTGCTCTGGTTGTGCTACTTGGGCAGTCTTTCAGAGTATAGATGCTGTTCGTATATTATATGCACTTTCATGTCTGCCTTCGGACATTTGCTGTTACTTTTAGCCTAGTATAGCAACTATGTAAGTTTCTCTCGTCTTCATGTATTATGGTCCTTATTCTCACCCCCAGCTAGTACAGTCAGCTTGGTCAGTGGGTCTAAGCTTCAAACTATGGCGCTCTCTTGTGTCCGTTCAGCATATATATAATGATATAATGGTATTTCTAATGTTGAGTATAGGTGCAACCCTTTAAGCCAACCCTGCTGGATTTATCTTGTGTGTGGCTAGTGATGTGCTAGTTACTGAAAAATAGTAACTAGTTACAGTTACTAGTTACTTCATTCAAAAGGAAAGTCAATTACTTTATGGATTACTTACATCCAAAAATAACGCATTGCTGTTAAAACGAATTGTTGGTTCCTCTTTAGGACCCTGGGGAGTGACAGTTTACCTTATGGTGTGTTCAGGTGCAAGGGACAGGTACTAATAGAGTCACAAGGGGAACCGTAAGTGGCAATCTCAAAGTAGCATTGTGCCGCACCACGTTTGGTCAGTTGTCTTATTCTGTTAAGGGGATACACCAGTGGAACACCCTACTGACCGACATAACAAAAAGTGACAGAGCTCAAATTTTTTAATGAAAAGATGTAATTATGGTTGAAATTAAACTAAAGGTGTGAACACTGATATGATGGGCACTTTCTAAATTGGCAGTGTTACTGCTTTTATGATTTTAATGTGGGAATGTTGTTGATTTTGAACTTGTTTTGATTATTGTTTATTCTGTAGGCCTACTTGCACATATTAGAACCCCATACATGTCCTAATGTAACTGTTTTAATAGATAGCCGTTTGTATAGAAAAGCCTCACCAGGGACTGGGGTCGCAAACTAGCCTTGGCTACAAACCCTATATACAATACAACGGTTTCATGTTTTATAACCTGATACATTTTTTATTGTATTTATTATGTCAGATAAATATTATTATATAATAATAATAATAATGGAAATCAGAACTTGAAGCTCAGATCAAAGTAACCTTAAAGTTTAGTGCTCCCAGCTCTTCCAGCCTTACAGACGTACAATAAAACATGTAGCTACTGTTTATGTCAGTAGCAGACTATGTCAGGTTGGTGAGATTAATCTGACTTCACGGGGTTCTGATTTAAATTTTGACTTGAAGCTTAGAAGTTCCAACATTCACGCACAACATGAATGCACCATGAGTTGAATCACACAAACACCGGGCTCCCAATGCTGCTGCAATGAAGTTAATGCTCTGTTTTACCAGCGATGCTTATGCGGGGAAAGTGGGGGGACGGATTGGTGTCTTTATACAGTCTATGGCGTCTCTATGAATCTGAAGGGGACATGTCCTCCGTCCTTAGTGCCATCTGCGAGCATGAATGAAAGCAATCTGAATTCATCAATCAGGAAATCATTTACCAAGTGATGGACAAACGCACAATATTGTAACGGTAACTCTGTTTATTTATTTTAAAATATAATGCGTGAGAGTATTAAATACTGTCAAAAGTAACAGCATTAGTAACGGCGTTACTAGTAAGGCGTTATTGCTCAACACTGTGTGCAGCTCTGAAGAAGATTTGATCTACTCTCATCTATGTGTGGAACCAGTCGCAGTGTCACCTGTGGTTTAAATTGAAGTTAAACCAGACAATCGGCTCCCAGAGCAGAAGCATATTTTTCAGCTAACCAAAGAGCCAGTAAGGCCCACTAAGTGTTGTCTGTCAGGAGCCAGGCTGACAGTTGCTGGTCCATCACCGAATGACCCTTGACCAACTCCTCCTGGCTGGGAGAGAGCATCCCCACGCCACAGAAATTTCCATGGCAGACCATGCAAGATGCACTCGTGCACCTCGGTGCTATCAGAATTGCTGCCAGCCAATTTTTCCACAGTTGAAGCCACAGCTGGTGTGCAAATGGATCCAGCCCATACAACTAGTCCACCTTTGCCTCGCCAAATCTGTCCTAAATCTGGTCAGGATGGTAGATCATGATGGCCTCACTACCGTCACTGGAATCAGTGCAAGCCATCAGAGGCCCCGCTCACAGGCGAACAGGACCGAGGAGGCGATGCCTCAGGACTTGACAAACCTGGCTTTGCAAAGTCCTCCATTCACAAGCCGAGGTGAACGTACCTGGTCCTATAAAGACAAAAGACCTGTGCCTTTTTGCTGCAGCGCATTGATGCCGGCGATGAATTAAGTCAACCCTGAATTGCAAAATACATCAGTTCAGGGTTATTTTTAAGGGCAAGACAGCTGTTTTGACTTTGTGACCACAGGGAGATATGTGTTGTTGTGCTGTTGGTTGCAGCGCGGGAAGAATCCAGCTTCCAAGTTTCTTTACTTTGGAAGAAGTTAAAGTACATCAAAGTTTCTCTAATGGGAAATAACATTTTTTGTGAGGTACTTTACTGGAAAAATACCAAAAAAATGTCTGCCTGCAATATCGATTTTTAATTCTGAGACTGTAAAACTACTATGACAACACTAAAAGAGGCCATCACCGCTGAACTTCCACAAAGTCAAATTAGTATGAAGTTGCACAATATTTGTATTTGTTCCTCGTAATGGATACAACTTCTATATTTTGGGTGTTTTGAATCTGCCTCTGAATGCAGAATCTGTTTATATAGTTCAGTGCAGCTTTAATATTGTAATCCTCAATTACTGACAGTTATTTTGTTCAGATTCAGTGCAAAAGTCAAGTGGAAGGGAGAAGGCGAAGGTTCGGTCAGTGTCGGAGAGTGCTGGTAGCGCTTCCAGCACAGCCTGTGTGCCAAGCTCAAAAAGGCCACAGTAGAAATAATACATTCCTTTTTGGCAATATTGAGCATAATAAATACAACTTGGCTTAAGAGTTCCCTGATATGGAGGGAGGATGATGGAGAGATAGATGTGACCCTGTTTATGCAAATAAAAATTTGCTGATGGCTATCCAAACATTTCCACCCACTGGAAAAAAATCGAAACACCAAACTGTCTCCTAAAGAGCAACGGGTGAGCGCTGCATACAGAGAAAGCAAATGTACTTGAACTCCGTCACCTTCCTAAAATGCGTCAGACACCGAGATGATAACGCACAGGTCAAAGGATTACATGGTTTACGGAGATCATATTCTATAAGTGCCGGGTTTTGAAGTCAAAATTTTCAGCAGCTTCCTCTCGGTGTCATTTAGATTCTCTGATGTGCAAAATTACCTGGCGCAGCTCTGATTATACGGAGTGAATGGTTTCCAGCTCTGGTTGGTGTGTCTCAGCTGCATTAAATGGAGATGGAAAACAAAAAACAGATACAGAATGGAGGAGAGTTTTGCATCTCATCTAAAGCAAATGATTGATTGCTTGGGAGAACACACCCTGTGAACACAGAGGTAAAGGTGGCCGGACATG
This sequence comes from Synanceia verrucosa, assembly GCA_029721515.1. NCBI lineage: Eukaryota > Metazoa > Chordata > Actinopteri > Perciformes > Synanceiidae > Synanceia > Synanceia verrucosa. The sequence continues at coordinate 6,618,566 of CM056554.1, read as the reverse complement.
GATGTTGTGTTGAGTTACGAAAGGGGAGGGAAGGGGGAAAAAGACCACCAAGGAGAGTAGAGGAGTGAGGGAAAAAGAGAAGGAAACAGAAAGACAGGAGCGAGATTGAAAAATATGGAAAAATTTGGGAAGTCGACTGCACAGTGTGGTTTTGATTTCAGCCGTCAGTCATCTGTCATCTCGGAGAATCAGTCTCACATTTGAGCTGATGGATAATTCTCCACAGATCTCCCTTTGGCTGCCTCTCCTCCGTCTCCTTGCTTTTCCTTCACCACTCCCTCATCTTTCCTCTCATCTCCTGTTCCTCTTCTCCATTGCTTCCCCCCCAAAATGTTTATCTCCTCTCCTTTAATCTTTTTTTCTGACCACCTCCTCTTTTCTCATATCCTATTTCTCCTTGTTGGCCCCTTTTGCTTTGCCTTTCTTTTCCAAAATTTCCAACTACCTCTTTTCTTGTTGCTTCTTTCTCTCATTTTTCTTGCTTTCCCTCTCTATTCATCATCTTCTCCTCTTCAATATTCTTCCAAAAGGCATCAAGATAGGGTTAAACATGGGTCAAACTGAGTTTATTTTGATGATGAAGCCACAAAGTTAAAACATTTTCAGCAAATTCTATCAGGTTAAAGTGCACAATATAGCAGGAGGACATCTCAGGCCATTAAAGGGATAGTTCAGGGAGAGTTTGAAGTACTGATCCATCCATCATATCTCATGAAACTCCACTTAAAAACACCCATACTATCCCTTTAAGGTGGTTGATATATTACAGCATCTTTGCAGCATATTTAATGATACTTTAACAGGCACTGATGTAACTGTTTAATGTGGTAATATAGATTAAATGGAATCCCCACCCCTAAAAATCCATTAATGTGAATATATGGACAGAGTATATCAGAGGTAGATATTCTGATGAATAAATGTCAGCCTACTGTTGTTATGGTGAGTTTAATGAGCCTCACAACTTCAATACGGTATAAATAAAAGCTGTTAACCTTATACTTTAAGATAAGGGAATTTTTGTATTGAATTTTTGTAATGACCAATTTTGACATCCAAGTTTTTTCTCTTAAAAAAATACTATATAAAGAACACCGTGTTATATAGTCAGGTCCAATTGGATTGTGAAAATGAGATGAGGAGATTGTTCGTTATACGGAGACTGTAACACTAAATCATTACACCACGTCACTTTAACCTCTCGGCAGCTTACAGTGTTCTTTTAGTGTTTTTTATGTTGCTATATTGCTTATATTGTTGGTTTTCTCACTATATTGCATTTTTTTTTGCACTATTCTGTACTGTATATACTATTTAAAAAAATCAACTATTGTGCAAGTTTTATCTTATTTTATCTCATAGTTTCTATTTTACTAACCCTTACATTTGTTCTTTTTACATCTGTTAAGTTGTTGTGGGTGTCATCGATAGAGGAGTAGGGAAAGTTAAATTGATTTGTAATAGGACTGAATAAAAATATGAATGCCTTTATCAATTCACACTTGATGTGACTCACTCACCACTGCTCTCACATATTCACTTCAATAAGTGAAATATTATATTTCTTCCCCAAATTTTATCCCCAAATGGCTTGCATGATAAATTCCAGGACAGTCGAAACAGAGCATTCATTTACGGGAAAAGATCTGAACAGACACGACTGATCATCTGTGAATGAAACAAAACAAAAGCCCCAAAAAATATCTGCCCTTTTCTTTTCCTGGAGGTTCATCGGAAACAGATGGAATACATCCCCCCCATCCTTAAAGCTTTGTTGTTTATACACAGCATATATGTGCTGACAGCTGCAGTTGCATTTGTGCATTTTTAATCTCGTTTGTGGTTATGTAATGTTAAATCTACATATATATATACAGGTGATGATTATAGCGTCCAGGACGTGGCCAGATCTGGAGCTGACAGCAGCTTGTTTGTGCAGTAATCTCTCTCTTAACAAGCTTCAGGCACACAAGGTGAGATCATAGTGTAAGTGCGCACACACACCCACACATATTCGTGGTCCCCATGTGTTGAAGCTTTATGAATAGGAAGTCTGCTTTAAGTCAGGGCACCACTCGGCTGGACCGGTCCCGCTGTGAAAACAAACATCCCCTGAGCTGTGAGCAATCCAATGATGTAACAGCTTTGATCACCCAGCGAGGGCAAGGTTTGCTCAAGGGTCAGTGGAACACGGATTCCAATCAATAAACACATTACTCACCTCTCGACATCACACGCACACACACCGGGGGTGACCGGAAACATGTGTTCCACCCCGAACCCAAACGAGGCTGAGCTTCCTTTTTCCCTTCCCACCTGCTTTCGCTTTACTGTGTTCATCATGAGCAAAAGTCACTCACTTTATTGAGTTTAATGTCTACTCATAGGTGACAATTTAATCCCAACCTCCTTCCCCTGCTCATCTCAGTCCAGGTCAGGAAGGAAGCAGAGGTCCCTTTAACTGGCCACATTATAGCTCCGCTGGGGTAAACTTGAGGGATTCACAGGCTAGACGAGACATGTAATCCCTCAAACGTGTTTTCAGTTTACCCCCAGGTTCCCTTCCAGTTGGATCCAGGAAGAATACTTCCACAGGAAGGTGTACATAATGCATCTGATTGAGAAGCCTGGATCACCTCTGCTGGCTTTTATTCAGTGCATAGATGGAGTGGTTCTGCTCTATTCTTGCCCACATTATCCTCTCCTTTCCTTGTCACTAAAAGCCTTTACACAGCGGCTGCACAACAATTATACAAAACTGAAGTCAGCTGGTGGTGTAGTGGTTAGAACTGTCGCCTCACAGCAAGAAGGTACAGGGTTCAATTCCCAGGCCCGGGGCCTTTCTGTGTGGAGTTTGCATGTTCTCCCTGTGTCTGCATGGGTTCTCTCTGGGTACTCGTGTTTCCTCCCACCATCCAAAAACATACATGGGGATTAGGTTAATTGGCTAATTTAAATTGACCGTAGGTGTGAATGTGAGTGTGAATGGTTGTCTGTCTCTATGTGTCCTGTGATGAACTGGAGACTTGTCCAGGGTGTACCCTGCCTTTCACCCTAAGACAGCTGGGATAGGCTCCATCCCCCCACAACCCTATGTGTGATAAGTGGTGGATAATGGATGGATGGATGACGTCAGCTGCAAATATTTTTAAACAAATCTCTTAACTCTGAGTGGCACTGACATATTTCGACATGATTTAAAATCTGACGCTTGAGTGCCAGCGACGTAATAATACGTCAAAGTGTTTTTTCGGCAGCGGATCGCAGTCTCCCACAGCCTTGTGAGTGATGTTGGGGCTTCTAGGAGCATAAAGAGAGGGTAAACGCCACGGTGATCAAAACAGGAAGTGGAGATGATCGAGATTAGAGAGCAAAAGAGACAGATTCTAGACAAAAAGTGGAGTTTTTGGTGAAACTGGTCTACCTCTACCTGTGATGAAACGAGAATGGAACAAGGATGTGTCCAGTGTCTGGCCCTCATGAGGCAAATTATTGTATAGGCCAAACTGTACTATTATAGTTCATTATTTTATTAATTAGATATAGTCAATATTGTCATGGTGAGGACCCCAGGATTCACCTGTCCCCCAAACATCACTATCACTTTCTCAAATACCATGGCCACAGACTTGGAGCTGCAGGAAAAGTTCCTACAAAGGTAGGACTGGAGGATCCTCTAAATAGGGGCCCAGTTCACTCTCAGTGCACAGTGATGTTTATCAAATCTAGCAGATTCTCTAATCATCTGATCCAGCTTACCACAGGTGGTCATCACTTGACCACTCTGCTTTTCTCTTTACTCGAGTGTCCAAGATACACCCTTCAGATCCAGTTTCATGACTGCAAAGTTCATCATGGATCTTTTGCCTGGTTCTCTGCCACCCAGGGCTTTAACTGGGATTTGTTATTCGGGGAGCTTCATGATAATAAACAAGTTCTATTTTGATGCTTTTTTTATTAATCTGGTAAATGATCTACAGTCAAAGAATATCTCTTAACTCATTGAGTGCCAGCCGTTTTATAAAACCTAAAGTGCCTTGTGCCAGCATTTTTGGCCATTTTGAGTTGTCTTTCAAGATTTTAACTATGGCTCTGAAAACACAGAATAGCTCAAATGAAAGAAAAGATTTTCTATTTCATCATGGAAGAAATGTTTATTTTTACCTTGTTCTGTTCTTGTTTTATCAGAGTTAGAGTAGAGGACACTTTCACCAAAATCACCAAATTGTCCTGATTATGTTTGTTTTGCTCTCTAATTTCGATCGTCGCCACTTCCTGCTTTGATCTCTGCGACATATCCCGTCTCTTTATGTCCTGACTACAAATCCCAGAAGCCCCAACATAACTCACAGGCTGTGTGAGAGTGCTTTTTTGTCCCTGCTGCCAAAAAAAACACTTTGACCTATATATATGTCTATGGCACTCAAGCGTAGTATTTTAAAAGATGTACAAATATGTCTTTGGCACTCAAAGAGTTAATCATGTATGATGATGTATTGTCATAAATTAAACTATCCCACTGTATATGAAATAATTTATATGAGCTCCATCTTTATCAGCTGCAAACATTAGAGTGATGAGCAAATGAATGATTGTAATCCAGTAATATTAGTAATAAAGTTTCTCTGCTAAACTACAGAGTAAAAAACAGTTGATTTGATTATTGGTAAAGATAGAGAGAATTTCATCAGTGACACTTAACTTCACCCTTTGTTTGTTTCCATAAAAGATGTATTTGTAATGTCTTCTGTTGCAGCTCAATGTCTCCCTGAGCTGAAATCATCTCTGAGGAATGTTTTCTCGCTCGTGTCTCACTTTGTCTGCTGGACATCCGGATGAAGGGATGATCTAATGCATACAAAGACACATGCACATACACTCCTTTTTGTTTCCTCTGCCGGTAATAAGGGAAAGTGTGAGTGAGTAAACTATTTTATTTGTTACGTTATTGTTTTATGACGTACAGCAGCTTTGACCTGTATAGCTGAAACCTTTGTTGAACAGCTGATGGGCCTCTTTAGTCCGAGGCTGAACTGCACTGATAAGTGAATCTCTCTGGGCTGTGGTCATTATTTAAAAACATTTCAGTCCTAGCATTGCAGTGCGGTCAGAATGACCTGCAGCCTTGTTCATCTCATTCATTTGCTACTCTTCTCGTAAATACCATTCACAGCCTTCTCTGTTGCCCTCTGCCAACACCTCTTACTGCACCATGCATGTAAATGAACAGCAGAGTGCACTGTGCTTGTATGCAACCAAACCCTTACTGTTGCAGAGATGCTGTGGGCTGCATTCACAAAAAATCAAGCAACATGGAGAATAACAGAGGCTTGCATCAATCATGTGACCCATTTGATTCAAATGGTCAATCGATCAATGGTTCTTTGTGCGCTGGGTTGCATTTCTCAGTTCGACTTTTCACCAAACTGTTAGTGTTAGAACTTATATGCAGTAAGTAAAGCATATCAGTGCTCGATTTTATGTGCACTAGAATCAAATTCATACATGAATAGAAATGGTAAATTGATCACATTTGAGCTAAGATTTGACTTTCCATTCAGTATCTGGTGGGAAAGGGGATATAAAATCTATAAAGCAAGGAATCTCTGTATCTACTGTATGTATGGGGTGGCATGAAATCTGAAATCTGATTGGCTACTCCAGGTGCCATGATGGACTATCTGATCATCAGACGCGACTTGGTTTGCAATTTGACCTCTGACCTAAGGGGCAGTATTGTGCCAGAATGCCGTTCAGACTTAGCCCGGCTATCACGGCTACAAAGCTCTGCGAGCGTCTCGCCAAGCTGCCTTATAAACCGAGTTCTCAGAGGGCGGGCTTAACCCGCGTCTATCAAATGCCTCTGTGTGCTACTGGACAAAGCTTCAACCAATCAGACCACTCTTTCCTCTGACGTATGCGTAGCAATGAAAACTGCTTGATCCAAAGAACTAGTTCGTCATTGCCTTAAACACGCCTCAATCATGCCGTTTGAAATGCTAGGTTTTCATTGTCCTCCATTCCTGGGGGAATCTGAAATTGAAGAGACAGGCAACTTGGCCAGACTGACTTGGTCGCGAAATATTGTTCGGCGTCACAGGAAGTATGGACGGGCCCAGGCTAGTTCAGACTGACATTTGAGGTGGACTTTGAGGAAGAGATGCACTCTGTTTATACATTTCAACAGAGAAGCATCTTTCATTACACTGATCACCAGTCAAATCATTGATATTCTCAGACAATGGTCCAAGATAGGGGTGGGAAAAATATTGATATGGCAATATATCAATACTTTTTCTTCTGCTATAATATAGATTTATATTTTCTTATCGATTAACCCCCCCCTCCAAAAAAAAGTTTTGGGCCAATTGTAAATCCAGAGCAACTTCCATTGAAATAAAAAATAAATTATATATACATATATATATATATATATATATATATGTACACAGTATATGTATACTGTACATATATAAATATGTGTATATGTGTACATACTGTATACAACTTGTATTTTAAGCTACATTTTAAATTTATCTGTGATCTATGAAGAATATCACAATATATCACAATAATTTATTATGTTGTGACTCAAGTATCATGATACGTATCGTGATTCGTATCGTGAAGTCCTTGTCCATACCCACCAGATCCAAGAGGATCTGGAGATTCCAGTGAAGAAGAGAAAGGATGTTCCAAAGAAAGAAAAGAAGCAAACAGACTATTATACCATCTCTATCCTCTATCAACAAAATGAGCTGTGCTTTTATCTGCAAAGTGTCTTCAGTGCTGAAAGGACAGCGGCTCCATCAAATTCACTGCCTAATAAGCAGAATACCACCAAAACTGCTGCTCAGATCAGTAGGCAAAAATAGTTTTTACAGGTGTTGCTTCCAAGAACAAAAAGTTCACAGTGAACCGGCTTTGATGGATCGTTGTAGCTTTAGTGATTTGAATGACTCCCAACAGGGAGTGTGCTCCACTCCAGTCAGTGTGAGCTGACACATTCGTATAAATAGAATTTGGTTGCGTGAGACGAATGAGTGACGGCTAGCCTGAACACTCCAGAAGCACTTAAAAATGTTGTCAGTGTGGAGGGGGGTGCTCAATTGAGACAATGTGTGAAAGAAAAAAACAGATAAAGAAGGAGGGAGAGGGAAATGAAAGTAAGTGAGATGAAAGAGAGCAGAAATGAGAGATGCCAAAATGTTGACCTTCCCCATATAAACCACACATGTTGGTCGTAGACATGCAGGTTTTCTTTGCATGTTTATTGTATAGTTGTCTACGATATTTGACGGACATGTACCTTTGCCCCTCTCAGAAACTGCTCGTGTGTTGATTGCTGTATCCGCCTTTGTCCAAGGTGTTTCTTTCTGTTATTGACGTACTTGGCTGAATTCACAGTTGGCGTGCGAAGCCTTCTCATAGTAACTGCTACGAATTGGTCCGACTCACGTCTATCAAATTATAAAACAATTTATCGCCTCTCTGAAGATGTAATGTTCTATGAATTACGCTGCTCTGACGCAAATAAAGCCTCGGCAGCGCACGGATCAATCACACGCACACACACACAATCACAAACTGTGAGGAAGCAGTCAATATTTTTTTTCACTTTCAAGGCTGTTTTTTTTTTTTTTTTTTTTTGAGAAAACTTTAGGTCATCCCGTCATCTTTATTCCCGTCTTCCATATCTTTACTCCTTCCGTTCCTCCATAATTACCCCTTCATATTCAAAGGGATGTAGTTCTTCAAAAGATCAAAACAGTCCTCTCTGTGTGGCCAATCATTGTGGTCTGGTAGTGGTTGTGACCAGCGCTCAAGTGCCAAGAAACAACAGTGAAGGGTTTGTCGGTGATCAGTTGTTGTTGTTGTGTTGCTGCTCTCTTTGCTTTTTATTCAATGGAAAGGTAGACAACCAAGTCCAGATGTTATTTGTTAAGGTTTTTACTGCCAAGTGTGTGTGTGTGTGTGTGTGTGTGTGTGTGTGTGTGTGTATGTAATGTGTAGCTGCCAATTACAGCTAGTTACAAGGAAGCCGTCTGATTTAACAGAAGTGGATGCATTCCCAGGCAGCCCATAGTGAAACATGTTATAGGACTGAGAGTGGAGAACATTTCATGTGTGTCTGTGTGTGTTTCTGCCAAATGTCCACATTGGGGTCACACACTTGACTTAATACCAGTTGACTGGGGACAGCATGTGCAATTGGGGACAAAATCCATGTCCCCAGTTGTTTAAACCTTGATTTGGGGTCTGTGGTTAGGGTTAGGTTGGGGTTAGGATTAGGGGGTTAGTTGTTGTAGTTAGGCTTAGGGTAAGATTTTAGGAAATCAAAATTTGTCTGCAAATGGGAGGAAAAAAATACTTAAATACCGCAAAAGTGACTTAAGTAAATGTGTGTGTGTGTGTGTGTGTGTGTGTGTCCGGCTCTTTCTGCCTCGCTGTTTTTTTGCTGCCTCTTCTCAGTTCATCAGGTTCATGATACCTCTGCTTTAGTGGATCCCCAGTAAACAAGATGCTGTCACAGCAGGAGAAGAAACTCCAACATTTAAATGATTAAGCTTCAGTTTGCATTGAGCTTTAAGGTAACCCTAACATCATGCTCGAAATGAATATTTCCTCATTGATAGAAGAGCTTTTGAGGGCTTTTCTCTGAAAAGATGTTTTTCACTGTTCTCCCGACTGGCTCCTGCAAGAGTTTGAATGACAGGTGATTCATCCAACTGTATTCAAAGTATTTTTTTAAAGTCTCTGTCTTTTCCAAACACTTTCAAATAACGATGATTTTGTGTAACAAACCATCTTGGAAGGTCAGGTTGTCATTGTGCTGATACAGAGAGCAAAATTGAAACCTGTACATGTGTAGTTCCTGGGTATATAACAGTATTTATAACAATAACTGTGCAGTAATCATCGACAACAATGTGCAGTTATTCCATTTCATTTCTATGTGCAATAACATCACTTCCATGTGCGATATTCCTTTTCTGAAAATGTGCAATAACTTTTTTGTAGCAAAATTGAGGCTTACTACTTACTACTGTAAATAGTATCTTACACAAATTTATTTGTCTTTTCTATTTTATATTTAAGCTTATTTCTTACATTTTTAACATTTGACTAAGCACCATGTGGAGCAGCGTTCCTAATTTCAATATATTCACTGTCATGTAATGACAATCAAGGCTTTTGATTTGATTGATTGTTTGATTGATTGATTGATTGACTCTAGGTACAGACTATAGCTTGTCTGCTAGCTATGACCCTGCCTTCAGTATGTTGTATGTTTTGAGCTTTGTATTTAACTCACAGCCATGAAACTGGTATCAGTCACCTTAAACATTATGTTAAAATGTTCATGTTCTATTTCAGGGGAACAACATGTCCATTGTTAGCGTGTGTGTGTGTGTGTGTGTGTTAAAGCTTTGGCTCGCAAGTCAAAATCACAAGGATGTTTTTTTTTTAAATCTTATTTTGGAAGTGCCTCTTGCAAACCGTGCCATGATAAACCATTTATGACTTAAAACATGGATGAAAGTGAGTTCATTGACACTATTATTTATGGCATTTCTTTCCTTTCATTTGCATATAGGACTATCCTATGTCTGTGGATATTAAGTTTCCACAGTAAAACAGTATGATTTTTAAAGCACCTGTCCTTTCCATTAAGAAGAGAAAAACAGCAGTGAATTGGCTGGAAGAGTCTACACTCAAACACACACACACACTCACACACAGGGTCCAGGCCTGCACAACTGAACTGACAACAGCAGGCAAGACTTCAAAAGGTGAGACATCCCATAACTCACATCAGCCTCCTGGCAATCCTTGATTTTTCCAACAAATCATACTTTAAGAATGCTAAACAGGGTAAACAACTCCAGCTGAATGACAAGCTCCTTAGAACTGTGGCTCTCCACCTAAAACCTGGTCTCCTTGGTGTGTCATCTCATTCCTCTGTGTAGAACATGAATTTCCTTTGTAGTTGGGACTCGGTTTTAATAAAAGGTATAATAAGCAACAGTTGTCGGTTGCTTCACGACTCAATGAGCGAATGAGAGAGTGTGAGAGATAGAGAGATTTATAGAGTGAAAATAAAATGATATTGTTGCTTAGAAACATGACAGGCGTGGCCAAATACTCCTTCAGTGGGTCATTAATGATGAATGAGAGGGATTATCTTTGTATAGTATTATATTTAGGGCTGTCGAAATTAACCTGTTAACATGATTGATGTGTGTTAACGTGCCATTTTGCGTGGCAGTAAAATAAGTGGTGTGTTTATGAAAGAACGTCTCTTTCACGTTTCCTTTTCGTCCATTTCACGTTACTGATTACTTTTACGATGCTCTTTGGTGGAATATTTGTTTGCCGAATGACAGGAGAAGCTTGGACAGATTCAGAAGGGATGGTTAATCTAATTTTAGCAACATATTTTATTATTAGTTGCAACTGTGTTGTTAGTTTCTTTGATTTTTTGAATGGAGTTCTGCTTAATGACCTGACAGCACGTCTCTGTCTTTCAGGCAGTTGGTCTAAGTAGAGTTGTCGTTGTGCAAATTAGCGCCTTAATGTCAATTAATTGTGTAAATGTGTAAATGTCGATAGCCCTTATTGTATTTTATCTTTAAAAAAAAAAAAATCCTGCATATTATACCTCTGACCTGACACAAATCTATGATATTTAACGACACAAGTGATTCTGTGTTAGTATTCTGTGCCCAGTGTAACACATAATAAGCTCATTTCCATCTGCCTGTTTTGTTTGCATTGTGTATAAAGCAAATCTGAGCGGAAATGAACTTCGATTTGAACCATTTCGCACTTTTAAAAGCTTTACATGTGTCCCGGTTTATTTTCAGTTGCATGCTCTGGTGTATGTGAATAACATCAGCAAACAAGCTGTTGCCAATCCTGTTGCAATTCCACTGAAATGCTCTAAAAAAGAGTCTTTTAGACAGATAGTAAGAGGAAAATAAAGAATTATTTAACAAGTATGACCCTGAAAATTGTCATATTATGGGACCTTTACTGTATGTAATTTCATTTAATAATAGCTGTGTGTAAAAATGAACCTGAACATTTGATGACTTTTTTGATGAGAAAATTGCAAAAACAAGCAGATCTGTGCCATGAAGCCATACATTTCTTATCATCAGCGTCATACTTTTAGTTCCATATTCACAGTATCTCCCAACATAGCAGCCTGAAATCTTTGATGCCCACCCACAAACCATCAGGCTAGAATTTCCAGTTTGAGTTACTGATTTCACTAAAAAGACAGATTTACAACACTTCCCAACTGAACCTTTAACAAGTCCATGAATGTCATCCGGATGAGCTGGTCGGCCTGTGTGGTAGAAAAGAAACACAGGATCATGTTGCTGAGCTGGTGGGAAGCACAGCCTGTAACAACTGAAGGGAAATAAATTCCAATATGTTTTGAAAAATCTGAGTGACTGAAAATGCACTCATTTTTTTCTTGCCAACAGTTTCTTTCAACAGATAAATCATCAGACCCCCATTATCCTTAAGTGTGTTCAATATACAGAAAATGTCTATTTATGTTTTTTTGTCACACTAAACTCGAGAGCAGCATGTCAGTAGAGGTTAATTCAATGTTGTTCATCCTTTAACTGTGTTTGTCTAATTTTTTATTATTATTATTATTTTTTATTATATTATTATTTTTTATTGGCTTTAACATTAACATTCACCTGCTTTCTTTGCATTGACATGAAAAGTGCCCTAAGAAATGCAAAATCTAATATATACTAAACAATAATAATTGATCAACATGTACACAGCAAATGCTGCCTCCCTCGTCTCTGTAATTGTCTGAGTCACTCCTTGGTCCAAAACTTGACATTAATTGAGAAAAATGCAATAATTTCAAATTTATCTTATAAAAAAATCTGCTTTAAATCATATTTTTGGGCGTTTAGCCTTTCAAAAACAACATTGTCACTATATATTATTTTATATAACATATTTATTACAGAAAGTTGTTTTTATAAAAGAAGACTTCTACATTTAATCAGATAAATCACTAAAAAAACTGAGAATTTTCACAGAGGATTATTTTTTGGGGTGAAAAATATGACGACAGACAAATGTAAAAACAAGATAGTGTATCCTTAATTAAAATATAATGCATAATATCTCCATGAGCTGCTGTAGTCAGCAGGACACACACAGCTTCCATTCACATGATAGGTATCGAATGAAGTGCTGGTATTTCTACTGGCATTGTCATTTTTTTAACCAGCCCTAGCTGGAACCCATCTGCAACGAGAAATGTCTGTTTTTGTACTGTAGCTCACAGTAAATCAGTAAAGTTGTAGCATTATTGGGAAGGCATATGTATCGTGATATATATATTCAGAGGATGAATGAATCATAATAACCCTGGAGGGGGATCAGAATTCTTCACATACTGTTTTCTTTGGAATTTTCAAGTTCATAGTACCTGTTACAAGCTGGCCAACTCAGCAGCTGTCAACGGCAAAGTTTTGCTCTGATTCACTTCCAGAAACGATTTCATTTTTTAAGCTGTCTGTCAGCAATCAATACCCCAGAGAAACATTTTGTTTCTATGTGTTTTTTATTGTTGAGTCATGTCCATAAATGCCATGGCAGCACACAGTGTTACACATTGCTCTCACTGAGAGATTTGTTATAGTCAAGCGAGGTGAACTTTATGCTTTTCTGGCCGGCGGGCCACCCACAGAAACATTCCTCTCGTCATGACAGTGCACAGCGGGTTTCCTCAAACTGTTTTTACTGGGATGGTTGCCGCAGTTCTGCTGCTTCAGGTGGTGAGGAGACTGGCAGGAAAGATTGGCGCGATAAAGAGTGGATGGCAGCTCCTAAACCCACAGAGTAATAATAGTGTGTGCCTTAGTCCACCGCAAGCCCAAATGATCCAAAGGCTCAAAGGTTTCATACTTTCAGACACCCATATCTGCACCAACGCTGTGTTTTAATGAGCTTATGGCTTTGTGTTTGAGCAAGGGCTTGTTAAAGGGTTCATGAACAATCGGTTTTGAGTCCCCTCCTACTCTTGCACAAGTTTACAACATGAGAAAGGCGGTTTGGGAGTGAGAGCAGACAGGGATGTGAGTATGTGAGAATAGATCACCTATCTGTACTTGGCTAGCAACATTTTAATCACAGTCACATTTGACGCTGCCAAAGGACTGCAAAATACATGGCTTGACATCAGTGATTGAGGTGAGGCCAAACGTGAAATATGGTTCAAGAGAACAATACAACAGATTTTCTGGACAGAGGGAGGATTACTGTGTATCACATCCTGGGGTGTTATGTCTGTAGTTTTGTTGTCACGTTGGTTGACGTTGTACTAAATGCCATCGATGAAAGACACGATAGAGCTGGTCATCAGATTGTTTGGCTGCACACTTTTGTGGCCAAAACAACAAGCTGTGTCATCGAAGTTGGAAGATTTGTTCAGTTCATTATACACTCAATGCATTTAGTTATGTGGATGTGGTCAACTTGAAGTTCAAACGGAGCATCAGAATGGGGAAGAAAGGGGATTTAAGTGACTTTGAATGTGGTATGGTTGTTGGTGACAGATGGGCTAGTATTTCAGAAATCTACTGGGATTTTCACTACAGCCATCTCTAGGGTTTACAGAGAATGATCCAGAAAAGAGGAAATATCCAGTGAGTGGCAGTTGTGTGGACGAAAATGCCTTGTTGATGTGAGAGGTCACAGGAGAGTTGGCAGACTGGTTGGAGGTGATAGAAAGGCAACAGTAACTCAAATAACCACACAACCTTGAAGAAGTTATAGCAGCAGAAGAGCACACCTGGTGCCACTGCTGTCAGCTAAGAACAGGAAACTGAGGCTACAGTTCACACAGGATCACCACAACTGGACAATAGAAGATGGAAAAATGTTGTCTGGTCTGATGAGTCTCAGTTTTAGCTACGACATTCAGATGTTAGGGTCAGAATTTGGAGTAAACAACGTGAAAGCATGGATCCATCCTGCCGTGGGGGATATTTTCTTGGCTCGCTTCAGGCCCGTTAGTACCAACTGAGCATCATTTAAACACTGAAGCTTTGTCACCACAGTGGACCATCTTCTGATGGCTACTTCCTGCAGGACAATGCTCCATGTCACAAAGCTCAGATCATCTCAAACTGGTTTCTAGGCCTCCACAGTCATCAGATCTCAATCCAGTAAAACCTTTGGGATGTGGTGGAACAGAGATTCTCATCATAGATGTGCAGTCGACAAATCTGCATATTATGTCAATATGGACTAAATTCTGTGAGGAATGTTTCCAAGACCTTGTTGAAAGTATGACACAAAGAATGAAAGCAGATCTGAAGGCAAAAAGGGGTCCAACCTGGCCTGAGCCCGCATACTTCATGTGATGCTGCACAAATTTTCACGACCAAGTCAGTCTGGCCAAGTTGCCTATCTTTTCAATTTCAAATCTCCCCAGGAATGGAGGCCAATGAAAATCTAGCATTTCCAACGGCTCGATTGAGGCATGTTTATGGCAATGACGCATGACCGGAAACCTACCTCCCTGACAACATGACAAACATGGAGCAGCGGCAAACTGTCGTTGACATATGACATAGGAAAGAGTGGACTGATTGGTTGAAGCTTCGTCCAGTAGCACACAGAAGCATTTGATAGACGCGGGTTAAGTCTGCCCTCTGAGAAATCGGTTTACAAGGCAGCTTGGCCAGATGCCCACAGAGCTTTGTAGTCACGATAGCCAGGCTATAGGTTCAATCTTTTACAAGCAAGGTGTCCCTAATAAAGTGGCCAGTGAGTGTATATACAGTTGAGCCAGGCACTCTTTAAAGCTCTGTTCAAAAAGCAAAACTTTGTTCTACTCCTGTCATCATGAGGTGACTTGAAAGAAACTGACAGCCGGGAAATTGTTTTAACCCTTCTGTCCTGTTTGTTTTGATCTCTGCTGTAGCCGAAAAGGAAAGTAATAACAAAAAGGTCCACACAATTTTCTCCTATTTTTCCAGCCACAAAAGAAATTGAATTTGTTCCATGAATGGTTAAGAAAGAAATTAGATCCAGCCTAAGTTACATGTACTGTAGACTGTTTTTATTAGAGGGTGTTTTAGTTTAGCCTCATAAAGGCCAGCAGTTTGAGACAGTTGTGGTGAACACAGCCAGTGTGAAACGCAGTAGTTATTATATTCACAAATCCAAACTGAGTAGCAGTGTTTGGTAGACGGCATGTAGGTTGATGTTAGTTGCAGTTTCCCATTTGTAGCTCAGTTTGCTCAGCTATTCAGCGAATTATTCACCATATTTCCAGCAAGGTTTTAAACACTGTTTCCTTTTTATACGCCTCCTCACACCCTAGACAGGCATTCCAACAGCTTTGCCATTAATATGCTAAGTGGTGCAAAGCCTCACAATGTCACTTTTCATTTACATCTCCAGTTCTGTTTATGTCTTTCACCGGTATGTCAGTCTCTGCGCTGGATAAACACTTCTCTCTGACACACTGTGTTTTCATCCCCAGTCTCTCTCTCCATGACTCCATGTCGCTTGGCCTGCTGTTTACCAGCTAGTAGCACAGGACAGGGAGGACACAGGTGACCTCACCTTGGAGTGTCCATCACTCTCACCAACACATATTTACACTCACAGAGAGGGAAGGTGCAGGTGACTACTTTTTTATTCCCTGTTAACGCATTGAGTGCCAGCCGTTTTATAAAACGGAAAGTACCTTGTTCCAGTGTTTTGGCCATTTTGAGTCATCTTTTATGTCCCACAGAATATTTTGTACTATGTCTCTGAAAACACAAAATAGCTCAAATGAAAGAAGACACTCCCTTATTTCATCATGAAAAAAACATTTTTTTTTACCTTGTTCCGTTCTTGTTTTATCAGGAGTAGAGTAGAAGACACTTTCACCAAAATCACCACTTTTTTGCGCTCTGGTCGCAAATGTCTCCACTTCCTGCTTTGATCTCTGTGGCGTATACCATCTCTTTATGTCCCGACAACAAATCCCAGAAGCCCCAGTATTACCCTCAGACTGTGTGAGAGCGCCCTCTTGTGCCAGATGCCGAAAAAACACTTTGACGTATAAATACTTTAATGGCACACAAGCATTGTATTTTCAAAGACGTACATATACGTCTTTGGCACAAAGAGTTAACCTTTTTATAATTTAAGATAAGGGAATCTGCTATGTGTAAGTGATTTATTGTTTTTGTAATAACCAGTATTGGGATCCTTTTTTTTTTTTCTTAAACCATACTATATAAAGAGCACCATGTTATACAATCAGGTCCAATTGGACTGTGAAAATGAGATGATGAGATTGTTGGTTGTACTGAGACTGTAATACAAAATCATCACACCATGTCACTTTATCATCTAATTTATTATCTCTTTATATGCCGACTACAAATCCCAGAAGCCCCAATGCTACTCACAGGCTGTGTTAGAGTGCACTCTTGTGCCAGCTGCCTAAAAAACTACTTTGACGTATTTATACGTCGATGGCACTCAAGCGTAAATGACGTACAAACACGTCAATGGCACTCATAGAGTAAACAGATTTTTTTGGGAGGGGGATTTTTTCCTTAGTCGATGTGAGGGTTGTTTATAAAGGACAGAGGGTGTCACATCCTGTGCAGATTGTAAAACCCTCTGAGGATAATTTGTAATTTGTAACATTGGGCTATACAAATAAAATTGACTTGACCACCTCAGTGCGTCCATCATTTCACGCACATATTGCGTAAATACACAGAGACAGGCGCTGCTTGTAGAGCGGAGGATCACAGATGACCACCTTAGAGCACCCATCACTTCACACACACAGACTCGGCTTTTCCAAGCGGAGGGGTTTTTTTTTCCCCCTCAGTGAAACACACACCTCGGTGGCTAAATGCCCTTTTGACGTACGTGCTGCCAGCTGGGAAAACATAGCTCGCTGCATGTGTCACCACCAACCTGGTCAGCAGGAAAGAAGCCCGAAAGAGGAGGTGATGGAGGAGGAGGTGGAGGTCAGGGGGTTGCTTCTCTCATGTCAGATTACCAGGTGAATTATCCCTGATTCAGTGGTGTGTAGGAAGATGGGTGTATCGTACCCTCCTTTATTGTTTTAATTTTGTTTGGGTTAATATTTCACGCTTATTTTCCCAGTAGTCTGCCTTACATATTCAAATTTGAACATTAAAATTTTGGTAAAAATATGTATGTTTTATTGTCAAAATTCTACTTTCTAAATCCCTTCTGTAAAGTTCTTTCCCATGTGATGTGATGGTTTCTGCATGACAACTTTCCGCCTACAGTATCTTTTTTTCCTTTTCTTTGCAGCTCCATAACCCTTCACACCAGCTTTTCTCAAATATCTTTTCACAGTTATATGTTTTGACCTTGTCATGTTGATTTCCTCCCTTATTGTGTGATTGATTTTCACCGATCTCTTACTGGTGACAGTGATATATTCATCCTCTGCTTTTATAGTAACCCTCTTTCTTCCAGGTCTTTTTCTGTCATCATAACTTCCAGTTTCTTCTGGTCTCTTCAGAGTATAGTGAACTCCTTTGTTGGGTACCAGTAGGCGTTTTGTAATTTCTCTTTCGGTGTATCCTTCTTTCCTCAATTTACAAATCTGTACTCGTTTCTTTTCATTTTAGAAAACAGAAAGTGATTCTCTGTTTCATCATGAAAAAAAAAGTTTGTTTTTACCTTGTTCCATTCTTGTTTTATCAGAGGTAGAGTAGAGGCCACTTTCACCAAAAACGCCAATTTTTGTCCAGAATCTGTCCGTTTTGCTCTCTAATCATGATCGTCTCCATTATCCCAGTGTCAGATTTTAAATGACATCGTAATACGTCAATGTCACTCGAAGAGTTAAGTTTTGACAAATCTTCTCGACCCTGAAATTAAGCCCTTCTTTTTTTGTTGACATTTATTCAACAATGGTTGGGTAACAAATTGAGGAAAATGGTTCATATCAATGAAGGCAGTCTGATCATACAGTAAATACATCCCAAAATACATACATGTATAGGTATTGTGAACAGAAACTTGAAGTTGCTTCTAAATGTTTGGCCTGTTTTGCCTAACCTCCAAACTTTTGGTCTGTAGTGTACATACATACTGCACTGTATATCCATATCCATTCACATATTGTGACTTGCAAACAGGAATACCGGCATGAAAGCTAAGCAGCGTACTGTACAATGTACAACATGGACACCATGTTCGTTCAGATCTGAAAGTCACACAAGAAAGGCACAAATGCAGCCGAGCGACCATCACCAAATTCACAAAGCCTGACAAAGACTGATCTGATGGACAGGGATTTGTATATTGGACCCTGAGCAGAGGGTGGATATGCACCACATACAGTATCTGTGTATAGTATTCACTATACCTCTGTCAGACTTGATGACCAGCTGTAGTGTAAGATACAGTCAAAAGACTTAACAGGTGTGGATCTGAGATCTAAGTGAAGTTTGAAGATTGGTGTGGTCCGTGGGTGCTGGAGGTATATAACTAATAACTAATGTGTGTTATGGTGTGTGTGTGTGGTATTTTTATAACCTTGTAAATGATGTCAAGGCTTTCTGTAGGCGTCAGGACAGTTGTAGACATGGATTATGCAAAAGATGGGGGAGGTAGAGCGAGCGGTGAGAGGAAAGTTAAAAACCAAAGCGAGCTGCTACACATGCCCTTTTAATCCCAGCATCAGCAGGGATCATCCGCTGCTCTCTCCATCCTGTCTGGCAGCTCATTCATCTCTTCTAGCCGAGGCGTCGCCTCTTCCTTCGGGGCGCTGCGCACTCCTTATATTTTCTATACAGACAGCCCTTACAAGACTTGCAATTTCTTTCTCTAAGCAGGTGTGATCCCAGCCTGTTTTCATTCCTAGGGCGTCAAATAATGATGCTGTCAGGGCCATCTGCGTTTGATAGCGATGCACAAGGTAGCCTTTAGTATCAGTATGAGCTACACCAGGTTTCCTGGCAACTAAAATGTGAACTCATTGAACACTCAGGGAGAGATACACAGGGCGGGCAGGTCCAACAACACACTGTGACATGTTCACAATGTTCAATGTCATTTTCATTTTACAGTGAATAATGAATAAATAATGGCTTGGATTTATATAGAGCCTTTCATAACACCCAAAGTACTTGAATAAACCAGTATTTATTCACACCAGTCATACCGGTGGTGGAGCTACACTGTAGCCATAGCTGCCCTGGGGCAGACTAATAGAAGCATGGCTGCCATTTTGCACCTACGGCCCCTCCGACCACCACCAACTTTCACCCATATTCATACGAGGCAATGTCAGTAAAGTGCCTTACCAACGTCAACAACGTTGTTATTGGACCAACCCTTCAGTTATTGGACGCCCACTCTGTCACTGAGCCACAGCGTCCAGCATCTCCCAAAGAAACATAGTTGTTTAAGTATTTTTTTGTTGCTTGAACCTAAGTAAGTATTTCTGTTTAATTCACAAACCATGTGGTCACTGCCACCAGAAAGTGACGGACGTAATAGAGATTCTTATCATTTTTTACTAATGGTTGACCATTTGTACTGTATACCAGTCACTCACCGGTCTTACAGTGAATTCCTTCACACAACATCTCCACGGTGAATATAAGACATGAAAATGGAATAAATCCATGATGAATTGAAGTAAATTGGGTCCATGTTTACCTACAGCAAAAACTACCAAAACCTCTGTTTACGAGCTCTCACACAACTCTTGCAGTGTATTAAAGTCTCGTTTATCCGTTTTTTACTCTCTGCTTCCTACAGACATGCAGCTTTGCAAAAACTTCACAAAAGTTTTCAAAATCCTTCCTTCACTATCGTCTGCCACACGCTCATGAGTCTGCATGTGACGTGCATGAGTGTGTAAACAGATGTTTTGATATAATTTTGCTGGCCTCCATTTATGTAACTCAATTAAGGATTCACTCCATTTTCGGCTGGTTTTGATTCTCTGTTCGCTGTGGAAGCATGCAAGAAAAACAATGTTTTCTTAAAGAATTCAAGGTAACGCGGGGTGAGTAACCGATGTACAAATGGTCGTTTTGTGGGTAACGTGTTGTTGTAGAGCAAAGCATCTGTTTTTAATTGTGTTAAGATGTCTGTTTACAGTGTAGCAGTGAGCTACCCCTGTACTGGATGTACTTTATTTAGCTGCAGGGCTGCCCTTATTTTAAAAATAAATTCATTAAATCATGCACGATTCCATTCGCTCAAACTTCATATTGTTAACTGTGCTCTTCTTAAGTAGCTCAAAGGTTTTGGCTTACTTTGAAATTGATATAACTAAAGAAAAGCATTTTTTCTGTTTTTTATGGAAATTCTAATAGAGAAAATCTGCATAGAGGGCAAAAACTTTTATAACCATCATCAAGAGTGTGATCAGTGGCTCAGTTGTGGCCTCTGGACTAAGTGTCAGTATGTCTTCCTCTTGGCCACAGAAACACTTCTGAGCTTCGTGGATGACATCCTGTCGGGGGCCAGGTCTCCATGTGTGATGTTAGGAGACATCCCCAACCTCTTGTCCTCCTCCATCAGCATGATCATCCGCTGCCTGGAGCCTGACACCACCTACATGTAAGTCATAAGGAACAAACTAACTAACTAAACAGAGCGACACCCGACAGCCAGATATCTGTCCAAATCACTTCTAAAAGAAGCTTATGTACATGTCAAATGTAAAACAAATATCTGCCTTAGTTCATTCACACAAACATGTACAGTCTTTAGAACTACATTATTGCATAATAGATAAAAAGCTCCCTAAAATATTCTTAAACCTCCCAAAATAATTTGGTGAATTTTATTTCCTTTTTTACAAGAGAAAGAATTTGATTGTCACATTCTGCGTAAAAGCATTCATGACAATAACAACAGTACAAAGAACAAATACATTGATGAATTACGTTATTCTTTGATCTGCGTCAATAAAAAATGTTAAAGAAATATTAAAAAAAGAATGAGTAGCCCTGATGGCAGTGGCATCATTAGGCGTATTCTTCTTAAGACCCCTTAAATAATTTGGTGTTGTTTTATTTCCTTTTTAAAGAAAATGTCAATATAAAGTGGCCAGAATATGGCGTTAAATAATGACACCTCCCCGACCCCCCCCCCCCAAAAAAAAAAATAATGAAAAAAAAAAAACATCTTATACTGACCTCTTGGCCTATTAAAACATCATAAACCTCAACTCAAACCCCCCTGTCATTAAAACCTAGTGACACCCCTGACTTTAGGTAAAAATTGCGGCTGAAAAAATGACAGATATATGAAATAAACTAAAGATATTATCTAAAATAATAATAAAATAACAAAAACATGATTTTTCACAATGTAATATTCAAATTGCTCTGTATCATGTACACAGATATACACACCAGATGCACTTATACACATGCTGACACTTATCTCACATAAAGCCTGCCAGGAGGGAAGCCACACACACACTCTGTAGAGGAAAACGCTGATAAAGAAAAGCAAGACATTGAGTTTGGGTAGAGACAGAAAAAATGAGAGAAAAGATCAAGAGGGAAAACATTTTGGATGTGGGCTGAGCGAGTGGCTACACATGCCCTTTTAATCCCAGCATCAGCAGGGATCCTGCTCTCTCCATCCTGTCTGGCAGCTCATTCGTCTCTTCGAGCCGTGGTGTCGTTTCTTCCTTCGGGGCGCTGCACACTCCCTATATTTTCCATACAAGACATGGTGCCTTGTAGGAGGGAGCTGTATATGTGAGCAGATGTATGTACATGTTACTATGAAAACAGAAAACAGTTAAGACATGTTGTAAATATTTAAAGCATGTATGTCTGTGGTTCTATAACCGTTTTGATTTGTAACTTTAATTTAAATAAAATTTCTTTATATATCTCCAGGCTTATGAAAAAGTTGGATATATTATTTTCTTTGGTGCTGCAGGTGGATGCAGTTTGTGATTTGCTCACTAGGTGGAGATATTCATTCAGTGAAGTGACAGGTTATTAGTGGTGTAAAAAAAAGAGCTTATTGTCAGCTTTTCAAACCAATTTGCACTATCCTTTTGCACAGAAATATTTGCACTGTTTTTTTTATTCTGTGACCATTTCTACAGGTCATATCTACACAAATAAATAAATAAAACTATTCTATTCTATTCTAGTTTGGCACTATAAATCCCGGACACAGGCTCTCATCGCCAATGAGGGATCAGTTGAATTAAAAACTGGGTGAAATGATGCATGTGATGTTGATACCACAGATTCATCAGACTCTACATGACTGGATTCATCTCTGCAGAAAATGATTTATCACTGACCATCATCAGCAGCAGTTTTCAAAATCAGTTATGTGTGTGTGTTAATGCGGCTAGGTTCCGGCTGTGGGCAGTAGACAACACAGGGCGCCGGTCCAGTCCGAGTGAGGTCACCATCAAAACTCCATGTCCTACTGTGGATGACGTGAAAGCACAAGGTAAGGAGAGAGACGTCAGCAGAGGTGATCACAGGTAGCATGCAGAGACAAGTTTCATGTTCCAGCGCTACATGCTTGAGTTGATTAAGAACATCAGGCTGTATGGGATTCAATACAAGGAGATAATGTTTCTCAGTTTTCTACTAAGCAAGTATAAGATGAGTATATCTAACTCGAAGGACAGATGTTTGCTCTCTCTCTGTTTGCAGTTATGTATCAAGACCTCACAAAACAGATGTTAAAGATCAATTCATAGAGCGAGTCATAAAGTCACAGAGAGATAGTTTTCCTTTCTGGAATAGGACCGTTTATGGGCACTGTAAACTACAATTCCATGAGGTTATTGACTAGGAGAAATAGTTTTTCCATGTAGTCAAAAATGAAAGGAGACTGAAAGCTCTTCTGTCACCCTCTGTGTATCAAAGATGTTATTTCAGATCCCGATGCTGATTTAAATCGCAAAAAATTGCAAAAATGCTCCAACCAGTGAAGTGATAGTACTGGCTTGCACTGTTGAATTTAATGCCTGGATTTGCATGAATGATGTGAAATACAATAGGATCGCTCTTTGGCTCTGTTAAGAACAGCTTTTACTGGCATTGGTAACCTGGACAGGTGGATAAGTTCCTTACCTGGTGAAAAAATTGGTTTCCCATTTGAAGAAAATCTTCAAACACTTTGGCTTTAGATGGGTATGTTAAAGATTTATTCATTTTTAAATGTTATTAATAACAAGATATGCACGTAGAATAGCATCTGTATTATTAAACTAAATTGCAAAGTGGGGCCGAAGTAGGACATCAGATTCTAATGCTGTCTCTAGAGCGTCCATGATTGATTATTAAAAATAATCAGAGACTATTTAGATAATAATTCATAAATAATTAATTTTTATCACCAAAACAATCTCTAATTTTAGCTTCCCACATGAGGATTTGCTGCTTTCCTCTCTGTTTACTAAACTAAAGACACGTGAACATGTCACCTTATCACAGATTATAAAGCTGTGACAGCCGAGGCCTGAGACATATTGTTTGTCCTTCCTGACATATGGACATACAGACATACAGCACATAAATATGCATGTCTGTCCAACCCATCAGGAGGGAATTTCCTGAAAAGTTGGCATCAACATCCACTTGGACTCTTGGACCACTTGGATGAACTGGTTAGAACTGGGTGTTCAAAAGTGACTGTGACCTCACAAATCATATTTTTAGCCATAACACAAAAAAATCAAATGTTAATTATGACAATTTCACACAAATATCTAATATGATAAAAATGACTTGACAACTTGACTGACTGGTGCAAGGCAGATCTAATTTCTGACGTTTTATCGACTATGTCTTAAGTTTCTCCAAAATGGCAGCGGAGAAGCTTTCGTATTACAAACCAACCAACATTTATGTCATTGCGAGGTTGTCTGGTGTTGACCTGTGATTGTGTTTGTCCTTCCAGAAATAGCAGATAAAATCTACAATCTGTTCAATGGCTACACCAGTGGGAAGGAGCAGCAGACGGCCTACAACACCCTGATGGACCTGGGCGCTCCCACACTCCACCGTGTGCTCTACCACTACAACCAGCGCTACGAGAGCTTTGGAGAATTCACCTGGAGGTGTGAGGACGAGCTGGGACCCAGGTAGGGCTGTCATCATGTATATATACACATATGTACATACATATATATATATACGTATATACACACACACACACACACACACATATATATATATATATATATATATATATATATATATATATATATAATGTTTTGTTTGGCAAATCAATTGCACTCAAAATAAAAGTAATAATGTAAAAAAAAAAAAAAAAATTGCTTTATATCAATTTTTAATATTTAAAATATCACTGCTTTCATCATTATCACCATACCACGACACTCCTAGATCCAGGTACAGTTATACTTGTGTAATAATAGACTGTGAAACATTTGGAATTCTGTTTGTATGTCAAAATTGCCTTTATATATAAATATATGAATATATTTAGTTCTTCCTGTAAAAACGATCATCAGTTACACGGCTGATTTGTCAGCGGGTCGCTCTGTAGTTCTGCCCAGTTTTACACAATACCAAAAGACTGAGCCATTTTAACAATGTGTCGACTGAAATTGCAATGTGTTTGTGTGTGTTTGTATGTGTGCGCCGACTCCATTTATGAGTTGCCCTCCCACCATGAAAACGCAATCTGTTGCCCTTAACTACGAACAATAAGCAGCCGGATTGCAAGATCACAGAAAACTAGACAAGATTTTGACTTGGTCTTTAGAGCATAATGCACCCTTTCAAAAATAAAACAGCCACCAGAAACCCAGACACGGTTCAGCTATTTGCGGTCCATAAAAGTGGGTATTAGCTCATTTTGAGTCATTGCATTCACACACCATCCTGCTGGAAATACCACTGAAAGACATTTAAAAAGTGTCAAGAAGGAAAAGAGAGGTAGCCAATCACAGCGTGACGTGCATATAAATGTTGGATTGTCACTTTCTTTTAATGTTTGTTTTATTACCTCTGCCAAGGAGGTTATGTTTTCACCGGGGTTTACTTATTTGTATGTATGTTGTTTGGCAAAATAACTCAAAAAGTTGTGGACAGACTTTGACGAAACTTTCAGGGTTGGTCCAAAGTGGCCTAACTTAAAACTCATTCATTTTTGGTGGTGATCGGATTCGATTCGACGGCACCACCAAAAATTAATGAGAACCCTGAAAGTTTCGTCAAAGTCCGTCCATAACTCAAAAAGTTGTGGACGGACTTTGACGAAACTTTCAAATTAATCGGTTTTAAGTTAGGCCACTTCCGGCCAATCCTGAAAATTTTGTCAAAAACCATCCATAATTTTTTGAGTTACTTTGCAAACCGAAAACATACATACAAATAAACAAGCCCCGGTGAAAACATAACCTCCTAGGCGGCGGGGGTAACAAAATAAAAAAAGTCGCCACCGCCGTGGTGGAGGTCCGCGCTCTCTGAGTGCTTTTCTACTTTAATCTGTGGATAACATACAAGGTAAATATATACAGTAGTTGCAGCTCTGGCATTGACCACAGGGTGGAGCATTACTGTCCAGGTGATGAGAATCAGGTGTGTCTGCTGATTGGAAACAAAGATCAAACAATATGTTGCTATCTGAATGATTCAGACTGTGATTGCCCATCTGGTGAGTAGCACTGGCTCCTTTAGGCCCGGTTAAATCATGGAGGTCTGGACTTTAACACATGACGATGTTTGAACACATGTTTGTTTCTGACTTAGCTTCAGTAGCTTCACCGGAGATTCAGGACAGCCAGTGTGACTCATGTGGTGAACTATACCACAAACAACTGAAACAGAAATTTGTAGTTATCGCAGCGAGACGGACTTCCACCATCTGGTGTAAATTTGGAGTAAGACGTAAAGCTGAGCTCCACTAAAATTCATTCTATCATTCCCCTCTTATACCTTTCTAATAAAAGGAGGCGGCTCTTAGTTTTAACACCCAAACTGCAGTATAAAGCCAAAGCTCCAAAACTGCCAATTACAAACACATCCTACAGTGGCTCATAGACAAATCTCCACTGGGATCAGCCCATTCAGAGCTCAGTGGTGTCCGACTCTTGTTTTGAGTCTCGGATGTGGGCAGATGTTCTGCTCCTGGCTTCCAAAGTGCTGTCTTTGATTGCAGGCGGTTGTTTGTTTGAATTACAGTTAAGGGGGATATTCGTGCAAACTGACGGAGTGAGCTTAACCTCTGTGACATCACCAGAGCCATTTAGTAATGCAACAACCAGGGAGTGCTCAATATTTCCCCCCGAGCTATGGATAAGTACCCATAATGTAAAATTGTAGCTTAATATTCTATAAACAGAGCCATGATGTGAAATATACTTATAAACGGCAGTCTGTGGTGCATGCTTTCACTTTGGCAGGTTAAACTGATTAACCAAGGCCTAACTCGCTCTGTCTGTGGGTTCCCCCGCCCTAAATGAAAGGTTGTTTTTAATAGGGACCATGCTGGAAAGAGTTGATGTAATTGAGGGAGTTGCTTCTGAAGTGTTCCATTAAAATACACTTAGATTAACAGCCCCCCAATTTAGTTAAAGGGAGGGGTGATTAATGTTAATAAAAGCACCTCAGAGCTTGAAAAGCAGGAGGGAGAAGTGCATTCAAGGTGATGCCTGGCAACAGGGGAAGGAAGTATACACATGTTTTGTTTAGCCAAGTCATCAAATGAACATTATCTGGTTTGGTGTGAACTTGATGCAGAGCTGGATGCTGGCTATCACAGAGAGAGGTTAATGGCCTAACAGCTCCACTGCTGAGTTTCAAAGAGTGCTGTCAACTTCCCCACCATGTCTAACACTTTGTTTCTCCAACATTATTCAACCACTGGGAAAAACAAATGCGCCAGATAAAATATGAACATGACCGTTATTTTGGTTTGTGAAAATCATTTTTTTAGCAAAACAAAATAATGGTCATGCAAAGTTTCAGACTTTTTTGAGCATCCAGTATTGATGTTGGCACCGCTTCTGCAATAGCACTTAAGATCATTTTGATCATTATCATTCAAGTTAAACAAAGGCATGAATGTGTCTTAGCATGAATAAACATGATGATTCATATTATAATAGGAGTCCTAAGTTATTTGGAGATTATGTCGTTCAACATTTTTGGAAGCTTATGGTTTGTTGCTCTAAAGCATTTCGGCGTCATCAGGCTGGTAACCAGTGGTGATGTGTGGAGATAAATGCTGTTTATTCCACTCACCAAACCGTTAGAGGCCCAAGTATCAGTAGTGAAACCTTCAGTATTTGTTGTTGCTGTGAGATGTTTAATGACTACCTTAACACTTTCAGTGTTGTTGACGTATATGTACATCATTTAAAATCCAACACTTGAGTGCCATTGACGTGTATATCCGTCAAATTGGTTTTGGCAGCTGGCACAAGGGGGCAGTCTCACACAGCCTGTGAGTAATTTTGGGGCTTCTGGGATATGTAGTTGGAACATAAAGAAACAATATAATATGCTCCATTAACTTTGGAAGTCAGAGCTGGGAAAGACGTCACACCCGAGTTGATGGCATTCCAGTTAACAAGTCGGAAAACCAAGATGGACGCCTCCAAGGAAAAGTTTGTTGTGCTTGCTCTATCAGAAAGCAGAAAACTAATGCAGTAGTATGAGATCCACCTCAAACACGATTAATGGGAACAAAGAAGATGCAGAGGGTGTGTTTGGGCGCAATTCTGTGGGGGGAAGACAATTGACTGTATTGTAGGCTGTAACGTGTAATGCTACTTGGCGCTAACCCACGGTGCTGCCATCTTGGATTATGACATTGTGGTCAAGTCGGAGTTGGTGAGGGTCGTCCACCATTCTGAGTTAGAAATCCGACTTCGGGGGACATTCCTGTTAATAGTTCTGACTCTGAACTTAAAATTTCTGACTTCCTAGTAAAAATGGAATGCAGCATAAGCCACAGATATCAAAGCAGGAAGTGGAGACAGTTGTGATTAAAGAGCAAAACAAATGGAATCACAACAAAAGTGGTAATTTTAGTGAAACTGGCCTCTAATTATAATAAAACAAGAACGGAACAAGGTTAAAACAAACTTTTTTTCATGATTCTTTCATTTGAGCTATTTTGTGTTTTCAGAGTCATAGTACAAAATATTCTGTGCATCATGAAGGATGACTCAAATTTTTTTTTTTTCACTTTCGGTTTAATGAAAGGGTTGGTCCACTGGATGGATCTCAGAAACCAAATCAAATACCATTAACAACAGTTCAGTTCCTTAGTACCTTGATATATGTTAACATTATGGTCTATAGAGCTGTTAGAGTCCACACAGAAACTTTAAATTCCATCAACAACAGCAAAATTATCTCAGTGACAGTGAAAAGTCCTTGTTCTCCATAATCTCGTTAAATTTGTTGGTTTTAGTTTGTGGTTTGCTCTTAAATATTATTTTTGGCCACTTGAAGATGAATTCACCTCTCCAGCCCAAACAATCTTCGGTGCCACAGACACACTCACCGACACATCCTGCAGATGTACAGATACGCTGTTTCATCTTCCTAAAACGATTCAGGGTTTCATGAAGGGAATTCCTCAGTTTCCATGTCACAAACGATGAAGGCTGAATAGCAATTCCACTAGCAAGTCAAAATTCAGATGACAAGAACTGTACTCAGGCACGGCCAAGTAAGCAATATCTGGAGACAAATGAATGAACAAATGTGGCTTTATCTTTCTTGTGGCGGCAGATATTCATATCTGCTGTTTTTAGAAACATATCAAATCTCACTGACGAGAGCCTTTGGCATCCTGCAGAGGACATTTCTGTTGCCTTTTTTATGCAACATCGCGTGACGTTTTAACTCAAACCATAACCTCAGGAAAGGCCGTCTCTCCGAGGCTCGACACTTCTTCCCCCCATGGGCCAGACCTTGTCATCGCCAGGGGAGTGCCCATCATTTCAGGCTGCTGACTTATAAAACGTGAGCTGTTTTGGCTGGGCTGAAACAAAATCCTCCATCCTTGGCTGTTTCAGTCCTGACTGTGTCCTTGGTTAGACTCCGTGCCCTTCGATGAACTGAGATTCAGATTTTCTTTCTGTTTTTACATGACAGTCTCTCTAATCAGAGGAGTGCTTGCAATAATATGTATTGTTATGGTTGGAGTTTGTCTGAGGAAATCATAATCATACTCACAGCAGACTGTTTACTTTGCTCTTTAACTGTGTGTATTTTTGTCCTTCTCTCAACTACAGAAAAAAGTCAAAGTAGCTTTTCAACTGCTCGTCCAGCGGTGATTTATTGGTTTCTGTGATACTGAATGGTGAACAGAAACACAAATATTTACATAGTCTGACATAAATTCCTAGTAATATCTCATTATCAAAGTCAAAATTAATATCTTACCTCACCAGAGATCCAAGGTCCTGCTCTGTCCAGTTCCAGTCAAACATAATATGTACATTTTTTTATAATGTAGCTAAATATAATTAAATATGTTGATTGCTCAAATTTTATGTAGGATGTTCCAATCCTGTCTTCTTTTTTACATAATATAATATATAATGTTTTGAATTGTTTTAATGATTCATAGCCCTAACAAATAACTTTCAGGCCTTGACATGGGGTGATCCCCAGGTATTTTGCTGAACTTTTTACTTCCTGTGCTCCAAATTATTGCCTGAGATTTTCAACTGGCTGTGCTGAGGTCAAAGTAACTAAATTTAAACCATTGCTTAAATCATATTTTATAGGAAAGTATTTCTCCTGCCAGATTTGGAGGTGCTTTTTGCTGTTCTACCCACTCTAGTTAAGCTCCCACTTCTTCTCGTTGTTTGTATCATTACAACTATATTTTGTGTCATGATATTATTGTAATGTCTTTGCAAAGCAATTTGTAACCTTGTATGGAAAAGTGCTAAATGGTGGTGTTATTATTATTATTTGCCACAACATGGAAAAGTCTACTCCGGTAACAAGCTCATTACAGTTTATAACAGATTTTTTGACAGCAGCCATGTGGGAAATTGGACCGTGGAACTGCTGACATGCCAGAAATCAGGCTGACTCCCTCTAAAATCGGTCTTACCGTAATCTGTACAGTGTCTGCCCAGTTTAACCAACGTGTTTAAATGCCTAAACCTAA
The DNA here is from genome assembly GCA_029721515.1 of Synanceia verrucosa. Lineage (NCBI taxonomy): Eukaryota > Metazoa > Chordata > Actinopteri > Perciformes > Synanceiidae > Synanceia > Synanceia verrucosa. The sequence continues at coordinate 6,588,395 of CM056554.1, read as the reverse complement.
CCACAAGTGGGACACAGAACTCAATCACCTCACATTGTTGGTAAGACACAGGGTTGGGTATTTCTTTCTTATTTCTTTTTTTTTTTTTTTTGAACAGCCATTAGTAGAGAGATATGACAGGAAAGCAAAGCTACAGCCAGTGTGCTCAGGATGAGCAGGGTCCAGTTCCCTTGCTGCAGGTCTTGAATCTTGGTCTCAGTCTGTCTAATGGGGTGGATGTAAAGGGTCTGATCACATGGTGCACGTGTGTGCTTATGCACCTTGCCATGCAAGTGTGAGCACATCTGTATGTACATGTATATTTATGTGTATTGCTTATGACTGTGCACATGCATCTACATGCCTGCTTGCATGTGCTTTAAAAAAAAGTGTTGAGGGGAGTCTTCTTCAGGCACTCATGCAAGCATTAAAGCTGCAGTTGGCAACATTTTTTAGTCATATTTGTTTGAACTGTCATGGGATTCTGCAAGTAGTATATAAAATAGTCTGTTTAGGAAAAATCCCGAATTCTATAGCTCCCTCTAAAGCCTGTAATCATGTTTGCAAAAATCCAGCGCTTCCTGTTTTGTTTAACCAATCACGTTAGAGGGGAGGAATAGCTGCCTGTCAATCACAGCTTGTGCACACGCTGCTAACGAGCCCGCCCCCTCCCCCGGTGACTTGTGGTATGCCTGCTCTCAGCTTGTGTGCGTGCACGCTGGCATGCACTCACGTGCACAACCTCGTCTCCAGAGGGGAGGGCTTTGGGGGACGGTTTTGGAGCTTAGTAGAGGTTGGGCGAAGGACCTGAAATTTGTATCAGTTTGAATTTTCCCACTTAGATTCGGAATTTCAAAGACTTGCCAACCACTGCTTTAATAGTTGTTAACTGTTGCTCTTTGGAACCTATGAAATATATATCCCCTTTTCCTCAAACCACTGAAATCTGCGGCAAAATTTTGGGAAAATGAAGAGGTTTCAGAAAAATGATATGAACGACTGCACCAGTACCAACACAAGCGTTCTTGCCTGCAGACGTGCTGACCAGAAAGAATGACATCACTAGAATGGTTATTTGTTTCTCTGCAGTTTTCCAGAACAAAGCACATAACTGAGGCTTGCTCTCATGGCTCTGTCGATTTGCAAAGGGGGATGCTGCCCTGCTGAGCCTCCATATGTACATAAAAGATTCCAAATATATTCTGATTCCAAAAACAATTCAATAACATGCATACACAACTGGAAAGAGGATGTTGTTTCTTATGTTCCACTATATGTAAAATGCTTTGCGAATTAGAGAGCAATGCCAAAAATAATATGTTTGACTGAAACAGTTTTGCCCATTTCAAAAGAATTGTGGTCTATAATTGCATTCAAAATGCAGTCTTTTTTCCAGAGATAATATTAACACAAACCAGGAAATATGATAATGTGCTATATGCTTACACAACAGTTGAGTCGGGGTCTGTATAAGACAGGAGATGAAATACTCGACCACACAGTGTCTACTTCTGATTGTTGGTTTTATTCAGGATCTGGTGCAAACTGCATAAAGGTCCACACAGGACTGGACCATGTGCCACATATTAAACCTGATAAGTTCACTCAGTAGAGTGCAGATTAATGTCAATCATTCCAAATGATGTTTTTCTACCTTGTAACATAATAAAAACATATAGGTTCGATGTTAAAATCAAAAAGTTCCTTTATTTAAATCGTTTGATAATCAATAACAGCTGCATACACTTTTCTAAGTACTTCTGACAGTGTTCTTCAGTACACAGCAGGAGTAAATATATCAGATTACTTTCATTTCTTCCTGAAGTTTGCCAAAACACTAATGTGTGATGTCTGTTACTCATGGTGCAGCATGGCTCAGTGGGTAGAGTGGCCATCTTGTAACCGAAGGGTTACCGGTTCGATCCCGGCCTGAGCTCCTGTCAACCTGATAGGTCATGGTTAGCAGCTTCTGCCATCAGTGTGTGAATGGATGATTGTGATGTGTAATGTAAAGCGCTTTGGGTATCGTTTCAAGTATAGTAAGCTATAAGCTATATATCTCACTTCACTATAGAAAAGCTAATCAGTGAACACAGACACAGAACACAGATTACCATAAAGACTAATTAATGTGCAAAGTATTTCAGTTCTGGAGGCCTTTATTTTTTCATATCAATAAGTAATGCACCTTATTTCAATAGACGTTCATCTGAGAAATCAAATACTTTTATTTGATATCTTTTTAGCAAAAGTTTGAAAGGCTTGCTAATAGTTTTTCATTTGAAAAAATAAATATCTTCATTTAAAGAATCAAAACTTTCTGGGGTTTTGTTAATGTTGATGTTGCGATATATCTTAGGTCCACTTTTGCTCATTAGTCTTACTCCAGGTATGTTATCGGTTATCGGTGTCAGCCTTTGAAAGCAGAAAGTTACCGGTTATTGTATCGGTTTAAAAAAAAAGTTATTGTGCATCTCTAATATTATAAACCTTCACCTAGTGGAGATAATTATGAAGTGATATATTTTCATATGTATCCAGTTTGGGACCTTCTCACCTTAAAGAAAACAATTTTATTATTATCTCCGCCAAGGAGGTTATGTTTTCACCAGGGTTTGTTTATTTGTTACCTCCGTGATAACTACTGAAAACTGTGCACAGAGGACAAAATCGCGGCAGAGTGCTGCTTTGGCTGCCTTACTTTCTGAAAGTGGGCAATAAGTCATCATTGATAAATTTAATGTATTCAGTAGCTTTGCTTTGTTTTTTGTGCTGTTACTGGTCTTTCTGTACATGTCTGTAACGTGTCTTTAGTTGTATTCATATTGGCATGTATTTGGTACATGCATGTTGCATCATTATATTTATCATTACCATCGCCATTATTTTGAAGTCATCGGTGAGAATCTGTTACGTTCCCTGCCATCATCTCCCTTCCCTGAATCACCTTTGTTTTCATTTTCATCTCTCCATCATCATTTGCATGACAGTCATCATCATGTGATCTGCTTCATGACAACCAGGTGAGTGGCCATGATCACTGGAACATTGTGTGTTTGTGTGGTTTGCTTTTACCTGCACATTTTTGCACTCTGGGCAGACTTGGTTTGAAGCACATGTGAGTGAACCCAAACAGCTGCAGACAAGCTCTGTGGAGTAATCTGCTGAAAGTGGCATGTGAAAAGGAAATCTAGGGAATTATAGGATAGGTAAAAACACTTGCTCTTTGTTCATGCTGTCAGCTGGGTCCCCTAACTGGTGCATATTGAATGTGTAGCCTGGGTGCTCTGATGTGTCATCAGTTCATCAGTATAATGTGTTGTGGCTCTGGTGACCATGGTGCATCCAGCAGACTTGCGGCTTGGCCGAATGGTGGATACTGTGCTGTAAAAGTGCTGGTTTGACTGAAGAATGAGGAGAAAGTGTGTGGAATGAATGAAATCTTCTCCTGCTGCCATTTTCTGACTTCAGTCAAACACTTGACAGGATTTCACTGCAAGGGCCAAATAGGCTGCATCAGACTTAATGATTATTTATTGCACTCAGTGTCCCTGAGATGTGTTTATGTGAACTATGTGCATCAGGTTACTAATGGAGATGATATTTCAGCTGGCCAGGTTTGGCCAAAGGACAAGTTCAAGCATTTCACAGCCTCTGCTTCGCAGCATCAGCCATTTGTTAGCCTTTTTTAATCCAGAGAACCAACTCTTTATGTGCCACAACCATTCATTCATTTTTCCACTGTTTTTTTATTTCGCCATTCCTGCACAGACCTTCAGCAGCCGCTGTGTGCTTTGGGTCAAAGTTGGAATGTGTCAGTAACAGTGCACCTTACCCCACGAGCTCCTCCGGGAAGCAGTGGTAGACGGGTAGGCTTTAGGATCTGCCATACAGTGATGTCATTCTAAAACAACAGCAGAGCCATGGTGTGATTTATTGAGTGTAGACAGTCCAACGTATCTGAGGGCTGATGTGCATCAACACTGAGATTCCACCTTCCTTCACATGCTTGGCAACAAGTGTTTCCCACAGAACACTGGGCAGACTTTAATATGCTGGGGCAGCCATTATGGCAGTACAATTTAAGTATTTAAGTAAAAATAAGACTGAGGTGTAGCAGTGTTTTTTTTTTTCTCTTTACCTGCCTCTCTTTGGGCTTTGGATGACTTCCTAGGATGGGAGGTGCAGTGCTAGTTCAGGGGTGCAGCACAGTTGACATTATCTACTGGTTGCCTGGTCAGATCAGTGCCCAGTTCCTGAAAGCATATTGAGCTAATACCTCTGGACCTAATGGCACTTTTCCACAGGCATGGCGCCGTACTATACGGCACGGCTCTACGCAGCACGGCTCTACACGGCTGTGACATTTTTCCACTAGTACCTGGTACCTGGTACTAGGTACTTTTTTTCGTACCTCCTCAACCCTGGTTCCAAGCGAACCGAAGCGATACTAAAACGCGACGTCAGCCGACTGCCTTCCACTGATTGGCCAACGAGTGTCGTCATTGGATGCGCAACATTTGACTAGACCGCAAAGCCAAACACAACTCAACCCCGCCATTTTTAAAAGTGGCAACTGCTTCACTATTGTTACACAAGGAAATGGGATCACAGAAAACAACGCCATGGGTGGTCGAGGACAAAAAGCCACAGAGCGAGCAACAAATACATGATCGCTTCAGTGTCCTCCATTGTTTGTGTTGTTGTTGTTCTTCATCCCAGTTTTTTGTGTCGCATGTAAATTTCGCGCTGCCATATGACGACACCTCCCACGTCAAGGAGGTACTATGAGGTACTCATTTGTAATGGAAAAGCACCAAACTATATATATATATATATATATATATATATATATATATATATATATGTATATATACATTTATGGCACTCAAGTGTTGTATTTTAAAGGAAGTAAATATACATCTTAATACGTCTTAATTGTATTAATCAACTGCATTAATATGAACTCTGTGTTTAAAGCCATTTTTGCCACCTTTGTAATTATCTGTTCTTTTGAGAAGCATCCCATAACCTGGGAGGTAATGGGATGCAACATACTGTACTGCATGTAACATGTACTGATACATGTTTCATTTTGTTTCATATTTGTTTTTGAATGAAAATTGCTCTCACTGCCCAAGTATATGGATGTTAATTAGTTATTAAAACACAATTTAATTATTTTTTTTCACAATGTTTTTTTTTGTTGTTCCAACAGGAAGGCTGGCCTCATCCTCTCCCAGTTAGATGAACTCTCCCCTTGGTGCAAGGGTCTTCTTCAGGAGCAGAAGATTGGCCTCCGCAGGATGTCCCTCAAGTTCCTGTCCTGCCGTTACACCGACACCAAGGCCTTTGGGCTCAACTGGTCCAACATGGGTCAGGACGTACACAAGGCCTGCGACGAGCAGACGCTCACTGTCATGTATAATGACTACGGAGAACCCAAGGAGCTGTGAAATTATCACAGGTATCAGTTTTGATGTGTCCAGCAATGTGGGAGATTTATCAAACCCAGCAAAGAAACAAATAAAATGCAGGTTTAGCCTCACCACATCATTGTAAAATATTCAAAAGTCGAATCAGAGCTTTTAGGTAGGAGTTGATCTGATCATTTACGAATGAACTGGGGCTCTTTGCTGTGTTTTGTTTGATGCTGAAGTCTGTACTTCCAGTAATACATTTGAGAAATTTTATTTTGTAATCCAAATCATCTTAGAGGAACTAAATATAAGGCCATGTATTTTATTTCACTATTTCTTTGCAGGACTCAACAAACTTCAATCTAAAACTTTGATAGATAAAGAGAGGGTTTTTTACACATGTCAAAAGTCTAAATTAGTTAGAAAAATGCAATTTTATTTGGCTTCTTCATATTCAGTTAGATATTAAAAATGTCAGATCTAAGATATAAAGGATTACACAGCAGCTTTTTTGTGCCTGTTCAAATCCAAACCTGTCACATTGTGAGAAATTTTGGTGAAAAATTACAAAAGACAACTGTTGATGTCAAAAACAGATTTTTATATCCATTTTACAGCCTGTTCTCTTCTGGTTTACATGAAAAATGGATTCAGGAGTTTCTGGCTCTTGCAAAGATTTCAAATTCACCGTAGCTTCAGTTTCACTGGTTGTATTTTATAGCTTCTGATGCTTGTCGTACGCTTTTATTACGAATAAATGCAACGCACCCAGCAGGTGAAACATCCTGTATCTCAGCTGTGATTTGCTATTGGCTGCTGTGTCGTGTGCAGTTGCTTTTGCAGTTTTGAACTATCTTGTATTTTTACATATTTTGACTTAAGTCAGCCTTGTGAACTCATAGTTACAAACCTGGTTGTTTCATTTAAATGTGTCTAAAAGTTAATACAGTACAGTAAGAGATTTAAAGAATTTTTATGTAGCGACACAAAAAAATTACCATGTTTCTATGAGAGCATTGAGCTCACAGGGAAGCAGATGAAGTGATTTTACTGGACTGATACAAGATAAATAAGAGATGATGGTCTGCTGGTTATTTTAGCAGTATAAACATCAAAATCGATCTTGTACATAGCATTATCATAACATTTTAGCGATATAACCTGCTGAATGTGGTATTGATAGTTTGCATTTCAAAGACAAGCTGTAATAAAGGAGTTTTACTGAGGCATTAGAGAAGAAGTTCACACATGGCTTCATTTTTTCCGACATATTCATCTAAACCTGCCAAACCACTTGACAGTATTTTCTTTTATTGTTTTCACTTCACTATAGAAAAGCTAATCAGTGAACACAGCTCAAAGTGATGGTTCTGTAACAGTGTCTTAAAGGGTAACTAAGGCATTTAAAGCTATATTCTGTCATTCTGTTCAGAAACACCTTTTATTATACTGGCTGAAAAAGAAAAGAGTTAGACCTCTGGGGCAGCTGCACGACTGTAAAAACTCTGACCTTCGTGTCTGGTCCTGCTTATGTCCCCCTCTGTCCCTCCCTCCTCCCCACTTGTTTCTGGAAATATCCAGCACACTCCTCTGCAGAAATACGGAGTTAGCAGGAGAATCTGTTCTGTAGGGAACAATGGCAGAGAAAATGCAGCCAAAAATACCACTTCCAGCGTTACTTCTGACGACTCACCCTGCTAAACAGGAAAAGACCACTTTCAAATCTTGCTGGCTGTCTTGCTAGCTCTCTAACATGACAGACTACACCTTTAAACCTATTTACTATGTTTTTGTGTTCAAATGACGAATGGGGACAAAATTGTCCAGTGTTGAAGGAGACAAAATGGGACACAATTGTGCCCCCCTCTGACATCTCGTTAGAGGCTTTGGACTCATCCTGGTTAGACCGGATCCATGATTGGACAAATTAAAAAAAAAAAATCTTACCCCCATTTGTCACTTAATCACAAACTCAAGTAAGAATAAAGTCCAGGTTGAAAAATCCCTAAATTACCTTTTTATTTTCAACTGCTGCTCTGTATGTTTAATCGTTATGCAATAATGTCTTAAGATTTTAAGATTTATCTGACATTTTCACTCAGTTATTACTGTGAGTATATTTAACTTTAGTTTCACCTCCTATTTGTTTTTAACAAATCTCATATGTGAATACTGATATTAACACTTGTAGATTTTTGTATAGGCAGCAAAGTATTTCATAAATGCATCACATTATAGCACAGTACAGTGTTTTTCTTTTGTATATAAATGTACAACAGGTGATATTTTGCATTTCTGTGTGCTTTAGAGGATATTGTCTTGTAATATATGCTGTGTCACTTAGTTTTAGTCACTTGATTTCACTTGTAATGTAAAGAACAGAGGGTTTTACATGGTAAAATGACAGATTAGAAAGATGGAGACCTTGTCCTTGAAGTTTGAACCAACTATCTACTACCTGCATGATGTTATTCTGTCTGTGGCTATCATAAACTTAACCTTTTTCACTTTGATCTTTGCTACTTCAAAGAACAATAAATAATACATTATGAAATATGGCTGTATGGATATTCTTCAAATCATCAGATGTCAGGAGAAATATTATGTTTGTAATTATGACAGACAAGATTTCACAAATTAAGATTGTTAAATCTACCAATAAGTTGTATTTAGAAGGCTTAAAATAAGCAGAAATGTTGGTTTTAATAATAATAATCAGCTTTATTTGTCATATACACACAAAATTTGTCCATGGAGAGGGGACTGAACCCATGACCCTGAGGTTCAGGAACAACCACTCTACCAGCCGAGGTACAACCACCCCCTTAAGATGATTCATCAAAATCTAACTTTTTATAGACCCAAAAAATTGGCTAAATACATGCATAAAATAATCAGAAAATGCTGGCTTTTAGATGAGATTATTTAAAATTTAACTTTTTAAAGACCAAAAATATGTGAAATAGACTAAATACAAGCAGAAAATGTTGGTTTTTAGATGAGATTACTTAAAATTTAACTTTTTGAAGACCAAAAATATGTGAAATAGACTAAATACAAGCATAAAATGCTGGTTTTTAGATGAGATTACTTAAAATTTAACTTTTTAAAGACCAACAATATGTGAAATAGACTAAATACAAGCAGAAAATAAGCCGAAAATGCTTGCAGATGTTTTTGTGTGACTCTTGAATCAAGCAACTTGAGTTTGTTACTGAATCTTTATTTGATGAGACTTTGGGGGAGATATGTAATATATCTTATTTTAATAATTATTTACCTCATTTTAAGATTCCCTGCCTATTTGAGAAAAAAAATAAAGCTGTGCTTGATTAAAGATTATAATGTAAAGTTGAACACGTAAAATAAGAAATTAACATCATTTATTTTTTTTCATCTTGGTAAGAACCAAATAATTTGCAGTGTAGGTTTAGGCAAAGATCATGATTTGAGTTAAAATAAAGGTCACTTGCATGTACATAAAGTTACGTTGCCTGAGTTTGGGTATTTAGTCTTTAAAATTTCTCTGGTGGCCTTAGTGGTCAAAAATGTTCACACTAAAAAACTACCTTGAAATGATGTATTCAGATCATGTGTGTCATTATTTGTACATGCATAGATGTAAGACTCATCAGTGAATGAACACAAACCATCAACAACACATGATAAGGGTTGATATAAAGTTGCTATTTATTTCATATAGAGTATAAAGTACTGTAAAATATCACAGAGAACATGATTACATGTTTATTTATAGATAAAATATGGAGAACATTTCTGGCTAACAGATACCAGAATCTGACATAAAAACATGCAAACAGGAGACAGGTCTGAAGACCGTGATCAACAAAAGATATGCCCAGGCTTCCCAAAAGACTTTTATCTACATTTTTGATCTATCGTTTTCATTTATCCGCAGCTTTGCTGACTCCTACATTTTATTGTTTTAATAGTTTCAGGTAGAACAATAATTCTGACAATAATATTTGGCAATTTTCTAGCATTTGTTTAGAATTTCAAACATAGTAATTCACTTTTTGTCTGTTATTTAGTACTAAAAATACATATTTGAGAAGCTCTGTGCACACACTGTATTGTACAGATAAGTGTTTGTTTTACTGGATCTGTGCTATAAATACTGTTGACTTGTGTGACTAATAACATGGTCTGTTAGATATGTTAGATGGTCCAAATATATTAGTCTATACATGTTAGTCTTTACAGATATGCATCCTTTCACTTTCCTTAATGATCTGACGATGAAGAGTGCAGCTAATGTTAGTGTTTGGGAGATCAGGATCATGATTTATTTTTTTTTAAGTCATGTTTCTGGCAACTCTTCTCCTCCGTCCACTTGACTGGTTCTCGTTTGCTTTTGAATAGCCATCAGATGAATGAATAAATGAGTTTCAGTATGATGATAAATATGGTATTTTCTATTTTCTTTCTCCTCTAACTGAATGCTACAGTAAACACAGTTAGCAGTAGCCCTTACTGTAAGGTCAGTGCATGGGTTGAAACAGCTTCCAGGCACTGCGTTCTTTTGTTTTAAGACTAATCCAGTCCAGAAAAATACTTGATGTTTTCCAATTACAACTTGATCTGTTCAGGAGTGGATTGTGTTTTAAGCCTTTTTGAACTGGACTCCGTGTTTTCTCACTTGTCAGGGTCTCAAAATAAATTACAATGTCCTGCTCTAACACAGACCCAGCAGTGAAGATGGTTCTTAACTTCATAACATGAACAAAAATCAATATATTCACATGTTGTCTAGCTTGATTTGTGCAGGAAAAACCAACACAACTCAAATGTGAGGCATGCATATTTAACAGCAGGATCACTTATGATTAAAACGGCCCTGTATTGTGTGAAGACCTCATCGTGTTCTTTGCATTACAAATTTTAAATGTAATATGTTTTGTTTGTTTGTTGTGGTGAATAGTCTGTGGTTTGACTGAAGTTCAGCCTCTTTCATCCCTCCATCTCATTTCATTCCTCCTCAGGCACCTCCTCCTCCTCCTCCCCCTCCCAAGTGCTTGGCTTTACTCTTATTCTCCTCGGCGTCCGGATCACGGCAAGTGCACTCATCCTGGTTGCAGTCCGCCCCAAACTGAATGACCTGTGGGTAAACAAGCACAACATTCAGTGCTCTGCTTCCCAGAGCCACTATAGATCTTTCAATCTGTGGCTTGATTCAAACAAAAACACAAGATGTGCCTTTTCAAGCATGTCTGGTGCAGATGTCATTTTTACTGGATGACTAAACCAAGAAAACACACGTTCCATTCGATTGGTCGAGGACTGCCTGGGATGGTCTTTGATGAAATCTGATAAAATCGTGTGCATATATATATATATATATGGCTCATTCCAGTGCAAGTAGGTGGAAAAAGAAGGATGAAAAGCAGCAGAATAAGAGGAAATATTACATCAGGACTTTAAAGAGTCACTGAAAAATGCACTAGTTCAGGAGGCTTCCCAGTAGGGTTGTTACATTTCAACTGTAGCAAAGAGCATGACTTTGAATGGCAAAAACAGACAATAAAAATACACTTGCTTGAACAGTCCAAGCAGCTAGTGAACAATTTTGCCCCCGCTTTGTGTTTGTGCTGAAAGATAAGTACCGCTCAGTAACCCGAGCATGCTCTTAGTAGACTTGTTGTATTTCCTCACAGTTTCAAAGAGAACTGCCCTCCGGAGGCCGATAAAGTGCGTGATGTCAAATGGTTCAACCTGGCCTTTGAATGGTGAGAAGCCTTGAGGGTCTTCGGGGGGGAAGGAAAGGGAGGGTTGGGGGGGGGGGGGGGTGCACTGCCGTGGAGGTGAACGGATGAACACATGTTAAGAATCAACAACAAGAGACTGCCAGCTCTTGTCTAGGAAGCGAGCCATCACCACAGGTTGCAAAATAAACTCTGGTGCCCCGTGAAGCAGTCTGTTGCAAGAAATGTAAACATTCACTCCTGGAGAGAAGGAGTGAGAGGAAGATTGAGAGAAAGAAAGGAGAGTGGGAGGCAAAGAAAGAAAATAAGGATGACTGCAAGCAGAGTGGGAGGCAGCGGCTTGTCGGCCTTCACTACTGATCGCACTCAGTTTTGGAGAAGACAGGGTTGATGGCGGGGTAATAGTTTCACAGAGGGCTGCAAAATGCCAGCAGTCCCATTTAAGATGAATTGGCACAGCCATTAAATGTTTCCTTAACAGCTTCATCTTGATTCATTGGTGCAGGCTCAGAACAAGCCAAGCAATACCCCACCTTTGATGTCTTCTAACAACCTCTGGAAGGAAAGAAAGGCCTTGTTTTTGCCTCATCCGCAGAAATAAAAGCCAAGTCCTTTTGGCTGTTTGGATGTGTTGCCTCCCTGCTGTTTACTGCAACATATTCACGAACACAATTCATGTGACAGGAAAAAGTTTCAAAGTGATGAATTCAAACTCATGTGCAATCAAAACCAACAAAAAAAATGGGTCTTCTTGAATCTTCTGTTCACTCTCTGCTGCTTTTACTACTTTGGCTCTTAGTTGGATGACAACAGACTTCAGTTAACAAATCAAAGGAAGATTGTGTGTTTCCATAGATGGTGTGGCAGCTCAGATCTTTTCTTCTGGAGTTTTCCCGTTGGCTGATGACTGAATCACACCTGAATCATTTCTCACGTATTTGTCCTCCCTTGACACCGCTGCAACTAACCCTGTAAATAAAAACCATTACGGCCTTAGCTCCAAAAAAAGGAAGGAGCTGGCCCTGTTCGACTGATCTAGACACAAATAGATATGAATATTGATTCAAATATTTGAAGGAGTTCAGACGCAGGTGACTTATCCTTCCAGATACTTGATCAGTCTACAGCAGAATGAGGTAAAAAAAAAAAAATCTCCCCACATTGATTGAAGTATTGAAGCTGTTGAAAATTGGCAGGAAATATTCCACCTCCCATATTTTTTTCTTGGCAGCAGAGAAAATCTGGATTAAAAACTTTAATTTCCTACACTTGCACTAGCCGAGTCCCCCCCAATCACTATGCTGGAGGTGCTAACTCTCACCAATCCCCCCCTCCACACACACACACACACACAAACAAACACACCCCACCATGGTCGCAGAGCTACTGTTTTACAGTGGCCGACTAAACCACAGACCGTCAGACACCCCCGCACCCCATCTCCTGTAAAAGAGCAGTTAGTGGCAGTCTGGCAGCTCATTTATTATGATGGCAGCTACAGACTCACTGAACTCCTCATTTAGGAAGGAGCTGCCTGTGAGTCATGGTGTGCTGTGGACATGAAGGAGACAGCCGGAGTCCGGACAACTGTAGGCCATAATTAATAAGCAGGGCCCCCTGAATAAGTGTCATGAATATGTGGCTGTACAGTAGCCAGATAGGGTATAGTGAGGGAAGAGTGGCGGTGGGTGGGAGGGTGTACTTCCCAGATGTCCACATGGGAGTGAAGTACTCGTGAAAAGCACAGAAAATAGGAAAAAAAGACATGTTTTTGCAGAAGCAGGAATGAGTGGCCTGGTTTCCACCACGGCCCGACCTGGGCTCACTCATTATTATTCATACCATTCCTCTTAGCCACCCAGTATATACAGCAATCATTTAGAGCAATTAGTGTAATGTGATGCATTTGCATTTGTAGCAAGCACGAACAAACTATCACCAGGCAAAGTGTAGGGATGGATAAACACAAAAATATTCAGCTTATTCACACATTAGGCCTGTATTAAATGTTCTGTTGTTTTTTTATCTATTTGAAAATTGCTTTTCTCAACCCCACCTGAGATGCTTTAAATTGTGATTTTCGGGGACCAGGACCAAAATAATACAGTAGTGTGATCTGAATCTCATCATGTATTTTATATATAGCGAATTGTGTGCTGGCATGGCATGTTCTTTCTGCAGTAGAACTTAATATGAGAGGTGAGACAGTATATAGCAACACAGGGTGGCACAAATCTGCTTATTTACCATTTGAGTGGAAAAGCTGGAGGCCACAAGTCTCCTCTGTTGTTTTAAGTGCAGATGAGGGAAACTAAATAGGCGCAGTTGTTAACGGAAGAGAGGGAAAAGTAGCAGGGATCTGTGTTTGTTTGCTTAATACTGTAGAAGTCTCCTGCATAGTGGCACAGCGCTCATGCCAAAAGAGACAGATTTCTCCTGCTGTAAACAGGATGAAATCTGGCTTTGAATCCAGATTCAACTTCTAAGCTCCATCTTGATTGCAAGATACAAGCCTGGAGCAGCCAAACAATACTTTAGCCACCTTTTAAACAAACCGGACAGAAGTTGTATTACCTGTACACACACACACACACACGACAGGACATGTCTGTCTGTGTACCTTTCTGGTGGAGAGTGTGGATGGGCAGCAGTCTCCTCCATCATACTGGCAGTAAGCCCTGTTGTTGATGGTGTCACACCAGCCATCCGCTCCAAAAGGCTAGACACGAGTTACAAACAAGAAACAGTGTTAATGTTCTCCCCAGAATAAAAAATTAACCTCACACAACATGGATGGAACAAATGTCCGTACGCACTCAGCCTTCACTGGAGGTCTAGTCGAAGCACACGGATAAAGAAGTTCAGCCAATGTGAAGCATTGATGCTACTGTTACTTCTAATTTCCACAGGATGCGGAACGACACCGACGTCTGTTAATACCCACCAGATCCGTCAGCTGCGGCTCCGCCGGACAGCTGGAATCACTAGATTCCAGCTAGATTCCAGCTGGACAAAAATGTGAATCTCGCTGGAATGTCGCGATTCCATTGCCGAAAAATAGAAGCTCTGTCGATTTGTTTTGGCAGGTGTCGGCATGTTGGCGGCATTCCGCATTCAGTGGAAATTTATTTATTTGAATGGAAATGTATTGGGTCCAACAAAACGTTGCCGTCATTCCGCATCCGGTAGAAATTAGGGGTTAGGGTCCTGGGTATTCCATGATGAATCAGTGCTTAGAGATGAGCAGGAGGTAAACTGCCTGAGGTGCTAAATAGCTTAGCTTAGCGTATTTGGTTCTCTATGACCACATATCTGCATGAACGCAGAATCTGTAGGCAACAGAACAAGAGTTATTGAATATTTTTGTAGCACAAGTAGTACTGCATTGGCGAAACACACTTTTGGAATCTCTCGCTAACAATGATTTAGCCTTTCAGCAGGAATATTGGCTATTAGAGGCTAAATTACTGTCAGATTGATTGTCGATGGGTTCTTAGATCTGTGTTGGCTCGACTCGGTGATCATCGCAGAAAGAATGGCTCAGCTTTTGCCCTGATGATGTTAGCCACAGCCATTCTCCCTGAAAGCTTAACTCTTTCAGTGCCATTGATGTATATATACGTCAAAGTGGGTTTTCGGCAGCTGGCGCAAGAGGGCGCTTTCACACAGCCCGTGAGTAATATTAGGGCTTAAAGAGGGACATAAAGGGATGGTATACGCCACAGAGATCAAAGCAGGAAGTGGAGACGATCAAGATTAGAGAGCAAAAGAGAATCTGGACAAAACATGGTGATTTTGGTGTAAGTGTCCTCTACTCTACCTCTGATAAAACAAGAATTGAACAAGGTAAAAAAAATGTTTTTTTTTCCACGATTAAATAGTCTCTTCTGTCATATGAGCTATTCAGTGTTTTCACTCATAGCACAATATATTCTGTGCATCATGAAAAATGACTCAAAATGGGCAAAACCAAGGCACCTTTGGTTTTATAAAACAGTTGGCACTCAGTGAGTTAAACAATCACGACTTTGCAGCATGATGTTTGCTATGACAATCATTTGGATGGTGGCATATCATTTGTTTAAAGGCCAAAGGATGATCGAAACATCATGTTGAGTTCACTGATAAGCAACCTTCTTTCAACATTCCAGGATAAACGTGACAAGAGAGCTTTACGCTCATATTTCATTTCATTGACATTTCATGTAAACCAGGATAGGCAGAGTAAACAGGCAGATGTCATTTGATGATCTTACTTACAATACATATTAATGTCAATTCCTCACTGTTTTTTTTTGCAAAGCTCTGGCCTATGTGGGAGTCCTTCTGGGGAAATTGGAGTGGCACGCAAATTTACAGAATTTACCTTACACAGAATCTCAAACACGTCATGATGAAAACCTATTTAATGTTTTAAACAAAACCTTGAGGGTTTCCCTGAAATGCCAACAATATGAAAATAAGCAGCGAGTGCCAAAGATACTTTTGGCTCACTCCTATGAGCTGATGGAGTCGTTTCAAAGACTTGGGGTTCTAGCTAACCTGTGCAGGGGGAGAGAGAGCAGCTGCTGAGAAGATTTCTGCAGTTTTCTCTTCACTTCAAAGAACTCCCTACTTGACGAATCCCCTTGCCTTTCCCAACTAAACCACCGTGGCATAAATAAATCTATTTAATCGTTCTGTTTCTGAGTAAATACTTTACCAGCAATTGCAGCAGATGCCTCACCCAAATCACTGTTAGTACGTAAATCTTTGAATTACCTTTACAGTCTGAGGCAGTTGTGCATAATACACTTGCTTAGACTGCTGTCAGTTTTATTTGAATCATATTATTTTCATAGCTGAGCTTTGTTGTGGGTTTGATCTCCAACTCACATGCACTTCTTTCAAAACTATTAAAACTAGCTGACCAACATTAGTCTAATTCTGAGGTCATGGTGAGGTTAACTGTTTGAGTGCCACTGACATACTGTATTTTATCGTCATTTAAAATCTGACACCATCGACGTAATAATACGTCAAATTGTTTTTTCAGCAGCGTGTCACCAACCATGGCCCCCCACAGCCTGTGAGTAATGTTGGGTCTTCTGTGAGATGTAGTCGGAGCATAAAGAGATGGTATACACCACAGAGATCAAAGCAGGACGTGGAGACGATCGAGATTAGAGAGCAAAATGGACGGATTCTGGACAAACAAAAAGTGGCGTTTTTGTTTAAAGTGGCCTCTACCTCTGATAAAACAGGAATGGAACAAGGTAAAAACATTATTTTTCATGATGAAATAGAGAGTCTCTTCTTTCATTTGAGCTATTCAGTGTTTTCAGAGACATTGTACAAAATATTCTGTGGGTCTTGAAATATGACACAAAATGGGCAAAAACACTGAAACAAGGTACTTTCTCTTTTATAAAACAGCTGGCACTGTTTTGTGAGTGAGTTAATTGTTATTTACATTCTCTTCCCGGAAGCATATACTTTTTTTCTCCACAGAAACACACAGACCCATAAAGATTATTAAACCAACCAGGTACCAACCAAATAAAAAGTTCAACTGGTTGGTGTATTACCATTATACAGTAAGTCCCTTCAAATCAGTGTCATCTTTCTAACATAAATTGTCCACCTCTTTGGCATGGCCTATTTCCAGGGGAGGATGTGCCGTCATCAGCACCAGCAAAGCTCTTCATCAGAACATTCTAAAACATAGATATGTGTAGTGGTAATATATTTATTTTTCACTTCCTACCAAGTATCTTTATCTTTCTTTTAATATCAGAGCTTTTATCTTTGGCCCCCTCCTTGGCCTCCTTGCCCAGAGCTCCCTGGAAACAGTTGGGGGAGTGCATGATCTGCCCTTTTCTCTTCTCCATGTGACTCAATTTTTTTCCTTTTGATAAGAGAGACAGTTTGGTGAGTTCAAGGGAGGTTGGTGCATGTGTGTCTGTTGACGGTGGTTGTAGTTTAAATCATATAGGCATATTGTAAGTATATATATTTGTTAATGTGTTCTAAATTGTCATGGCCATGCTCACTAATGTGCCTCTTTAAGATTTCTTATATATTTATGGTGGGAGCAGTGAGAGGACAAGCTGTGGGAAGCAGTTTCTTGCTATGTTTGAATTGTACAAATATCCTGCTGGTTGTGGAAACCAGATTATTGAGTGGTTGAACTTTCCAGTGCAGTTCCTCTCAGTTTCTGTGCTTTTGAGTTTGGATCAATTTGTTTGATGTACAACTATACACAGCAATGGTATGACGACATGTATACATGGTCAAGCAGTCAAATTTCACAAATCTAGCTGTATTTTAAAAATAAAATAAAATTTAAAAAAAAAAACAGGTTTCAGGGTAACATTATGAAGTTATCATGTTACTGCCCAAATCCTAGCCTGAGCTTACCAGACCTAGCATTCCTTCATTGAGAACCGATTTCAGACGGGAGGCATGAACTCTGTTGAAGTTTGAAATGAATGGATCTGATTTTACCCAATCGCTAACATTTGGTTGTGATGCGCCACTAGCATTCAGGTTAGCCAACTTCTTCACAGAGCTAACTGAAAAATAAGACTTTTCCTGAACCCCGTGGGGAGTAAAGCAATGACATCTTTGCCGGCAATAAAACTGGTTAAACATTCCTCTTGTCCGACTTGCTGAATATTTGGGAGCCTAGCCAAAACGGATTGAATGGCTTCTTTCACTTCCATCTCCGCTGCCATTGCCAAACTACAACCAACTAGACAACAACGCAAATGCTGCACATTTGACGCTATCATCCACCTCCCCCCATCCCCCACCATTCGCTGACTGGCCCGGGTGGAAATCATCCGTCCAAGGGGAGCAAACCCAGAGTGGAAGATTACGGAGGGCTATGGCCAGGCTAGCCAAATCTGTGACACTACACAAAAACACATGATTGAAGTTCAATGTCTACAAATGCCACTCACATCAGTTTTATGGAAATAATGTCTTGAAGATGTCCCGGCTGTATGAACATTTAGCATCAGTACATTTTTCCAGCTGTTGTTTTTTTGATACAATGCCAATTTCAATACCTTTGATTCTATAACAATACTTTTTTTGTGTTCACTGGAGGTCAGAACTACTGCTACTGTTTATGACAGTAGCAGATAGCATGAATTCTATTTTGGGTTGTGCAGATTATTCTGACATTCTGAGGTGGAGATCTGACTTCACGGGTGGTTATGGTTTAAATTCTGACTTGGAGAATGGAAATTCCAATATTCACGTACAACTGAACACACCATGTGTCAAGAACACAAAGTCCAGGCTCCCAGTGCTGCTGCAGTGATATTAATCCTTTGTTTTACTGTCCACCCGTCCCCACTGACATCTGAGAGCACGAATCACAGACACATAGGTACCATAATTTAGCACTGAAAAATTATAAATTTTTTGATACCTGAAAGGATCGAAGCTTTTTGGTTGGTGCTATAAAAGTATTGAAGTTTGGTACCCAGCCCTAGTCATGAGTCATGATTGGTGCCATACACTATATGAATATTACAATTTTTCTTCTGAACTTCTGCACTGCAAATAAAGTCAATCAATCATGAAACAGGCTGAAATGCATTTATGTTCATGAAACAAGCAACAAACGGGCTCCATTGTCCAAATCAATGCGGAAAATTGCCAAAGACAAAAGTGCAGAACATTATTATATTCGCAGGTGAGAATTACACATTCTATGTTGTTTATTTGTCATGCTCCAGGTGTGTTATGTACTTAAAGCAATCATGGTCCTTGATACTTGAAGTAATGAGCCAAATCACTTGATAATCTCATTTGTAAAAGGCTCTTTCAGTAAGTAGAGTACGTCCTGGAACATGTGGTAATAGTTCTGGACCTTCACCAGCCTCATATACCAAGGTTTCCAGGACCTCATAGTAGACTTGGTAGATTTTCCCATTAGACACCTCCTGAGTGACTTCTTGTAGACATTTCCCAGGCAAGTCCAACTGAAAGATTCAAGAGAGTACCCAGGACCTAGAACATGCTGAAGATATAATGTTCAGCGAAAGGTTTGCAAACACAGCAGGACTGGAAGATGTGGCTGGGAAGATTTGGCCACCTCCGTTAAGTCTGTTGCCACTGTCAACTGGATCCGAGAAAAGTTACTGAGAATGGATGGATGATTTGCTTGGGGAGAATTCACTCAAATGTGAATCATTCTACAATAAAATATCAAGAAACAGCAGTGACTTATACTCAATGCACCGAGAGGAAACAATAGATCTATTAAGGAACAAAGTTATCAACCTTCCTAGCTAGTGAGTCAGGATGCAGCCAAGTAAATGTGGTCATTTCCATTGATTCAGGGCAAAATCTGAAGCCACACATTTCCATTTTAGTTGACCAAGAATCCTTGACCCTTTCTTGGATAGCAAACTTTGTATTTGGAGCAAAGAAAGCCTCTCCCAAATGATGTGCTCTGTGGAGAGACCTTTGATTTTGACTCCATTTGGACTACGTCAATGCAACTTATGTACATTGCTGTCCAGCAATGGTCTGTTGTCTGAACTAATAACCTCTGCTCTTCTGGCTATATTTGGTCTATAGAGACTCATTTGGTTAATTTGCTGCAGTTGTGTTTGTCTTCAATTAACTCACTGACTGCCAGTGTTTTGGCCCATTTTGAGTCATATTTCAAGACCCACAGAAAATTTTGTACTATGTCTCTGAAAACACTGAATAGCTCAAATGAAAGAGGAGACTCTCTATTTCATCATAAAAAAATGGTTTTACGTTGTTTCATTCTTGTTTTATCAGAGGTAGAGTAGAGGCAAGTTTCACAAAAAAATGCCACTTTTTGTCCAGAATCCCTCTGTTTTGCTCTCTAATCATGATCATCTCCACTTCCTGCTTTGTTCTCCATGGCGTATACCATCTCTTTATGCTCCAACTACATCTCCCAGAAGCCCCAATATCACTCACAGGCAGCAGGAGACCGCGATCGGTGAATGGCTGCCGAAAAACACTTTGACATTTATATTTGTCAGTGGCACTCAATGAGTTAAACACATATGTGCTTCAAAAGAAACAGTGCCATGGATACTGTATAAGAAAAAGATATTTAGCAATAGTCTTGAAGTTGTTGATAGATTGCCAGCTCACTTTGTGTTGAGATAATTTCAACCTTGAGCTCCCATCTGAAGCAAAAGCAAACATCCATCCTATTTGAGTCAGTGGAGGTTCTTCACAAATAAGAATTTATGTCTGTCCTCATCTTGCACTATTGTGATGTAAACACAACTATCCCTAATCCTCAATTTAATTTCTTGTTTCAGACTGGAAATGTGATCAAGGGGATTAACACAGCGTCCACCAAGCAAATGGTTTCAGTTAATTCTGCCTAAATGCCTCATATTAAGCGATGCATGAGTCAATGTGTTTAATTGGCTTTTTGTTCTGTATGCTTATTAAATTTCAATCATGCTGAGAACATTCTGAAAAAGACGATTCTAGTAAGACACAGCAGGTCTTCTGTAACTGATGTAACTCTTCCAAGTAAAAGTAAAGTAGATGAAACCCTTACAGAGCAGCCTCAGTCTCAGCCTGGTTGCTGTGATGATAACATACCTGAGCTGACATTCACACTAATTGTCTACCAAGAAAGAATGGAAAGGGAGGCACAGTAAGATTGGGAGCAATGGCATCTAAATGAGGTCTGGCATTGTGGATATGCAGCACATGTGGTCCGCTACAATTTACAGTGTTGTCATGGCAGAGCAGGTTATAAGCAACTGTTTTGCCTAGCAACATTCATGGGAAGGTGGAAGGGGAAAATGTAGTTCTGGCAAGTACAAAGAATATTTTAATACCGTGAGACATCAACAGTTTATGTGTTCCATCAGTAGTTCCAGTAGCGATGAATGCCAAATAAAGACTATCTGGCTTTATGATTTTAGATGATTTACTGTTACTGTTAAAGCACTACTGAGCAGGCATGGACGTTAAATTGCAACTCACTTTCAATTGTAATACCAACTTCAGCAAAATAAACTTGATGTATTTGAACAAGACCATAACGATGTCAGACTTTTCAAAGTCTGAATTCGTCATAGAGCGGCCTCTAGAGGCTGTGATGTGTGCTATGCCCCACATTATGAAGGTGTTGGATGAAACAAAGAACATACTGAGCATTTTGCTGTTCGATAATAGAGAGTTTATCTTGAAGACACCGCTGGGGAAAATCTTATATTGCACAGCTGGATTCTCACAATATCTTGAGATCATATTTTGGGATCTTGAGAATCGCAGGATGACATATCAAATGAAAATCCATCTTGTAGGGCTAGTGAAGGGTTTGTGTGTTTGTGTGGTGTGGTTTATGTGTGTATGATGCAATGATAAACTGTAGCCTGAAGATTATTTCACAGCTAGAATACCTTGTTTGATCTGAACTTCCTCAATCCTCACTATGATCCAAAACAAAGTTACAGGTGTGAACCCACCCCTGGACTACAGTACAGACTACAGCCTGACTTTGGTCTGACAAAAACAGGTGGTCTCAGTCCAAATCAAATTGAACCATGGTTTGTTTATAGTTCGAACATTTGGATGGATGGTTGTCAGAATTGGAAATAGGTAAAACCATGCAACGAATGCAAACAAATAAGATGCAAGATGTATAGTTTTAAACTAGGGCTGTCAAAATTAGTGCATTAACACAGATTAATCCATCGTTATAATTAATCTCATTAGAAATTTTAACGCAATCAACCTATCTGCAGCGCAGAATGACTCTGAATGTCTCCAACTCATTTCAGGCATTTGGTCCAAGTAGAGTTAGCGTCTCAAATGGTCAGGTGATCCGGTAGTGACAGGAAGCAGAAAAAAAAACAGACTAGTTTCTACTTCAGAGCCTCTGAGTCGCTGCAGACCTCTAACAGTAGAGTTAATGCTCCTCAGTGGTTGGTCCACACCGAGGCACTCTGTCTGTGAGCGACGATGTAGCTTTTCTATTAAAAACATCCAATGTTTGACTGATATCCACTAATAAACTCCAACAATCCCCCTCACTGTTCACTGTGGCTGCTCTGATGTTCACGTGTTGCTGATCGAGGCTTCTTGAGCAGTTTAGGAGCCTCCACAGTCACCAAATAGCCACTTCTATAGTTCCTAACTGGGGATGAGGCAATGCTTCATTCAACCGTGATGCACAAGTACAATGGAGTAGATAGATGAACAATGGTTGATTGAGGATGAATGATTGTTTAAAACAAAGAGACAAAACATTGTCAAGTTGTTTCAAGTTGATTAAAAGTTTTAAGTGTTTGACAGCCCTAATTTAAACCAACGACCAATGAACCAATTGACCCACTGAACTATATATTATCATCTTTTGACCCACATGCAGGGCCAAATTTGGACATCATAAGTGTAAAGTAACAGAAAGCTGTAGAAAAGGTGGATATCTCTAATTAGTGACAGATCAGTGACAGATTTAGGGATCATATTAGGTCATATTAAGTGCCACAGACTCTGTGCTTGCTCCTGTATTTCTCCTTGTAGTTCTGTTTGTTTGTGCTTTGCAGGTCATTACATCAAATCCATTTCATTTTAAATCTATTACCAACAAACAGTATTCATCTCTAGTCTTACAGTACTTGAATCATTACAAAATTAACCAGTTGAACTTTGCTACTAAAAGTGTCCAACTGTTGTTTCCAACACGAATCTAATTATTTTTTCTTAAAAACATCATTTGGAAACTTATTCAGTTTTGTGACACAAGACATTTTACTAAAAGCACTCCAAACATCCAGTTGAATTAGACAGAAATATTTAAACACCTTGTGTCAGCCTATATCTTAATCTAACATACTGAAATGTGGTGATTAAATTATTTTCCTTTATCAGATGTTCCATTCAGTTTGGCAGGCTTAACACCATTTGGCAATGCTGAGATCTGTGTTAAGAAAGGGCCTTTGGACAGATTTGTAAAGGATTCTTGTAAAGTTTTAAGTGTGAGAACATAAACCTCTGCCTGAGATTTGTCATCATGTAATGTGAAGCACATTGCACACTGGCTCTGGTATCTTGAGTGGTGATGACAGCAGGGATATAGCCTGTTTTGCTTCATGTTTGATATTGGAAATGTCTGGCTATGGCAGTAAATTTAATGTTGTTACGCCCAGAAATGGTGTAATTGTTTTAAGGATTAATTATTCCCTGTCTCAACATTAATAAAATACCCTTGATAATAATGGGATGAAAGCCAAACTGTGATCTCCTTGATCTTGAGGCTTTGAAAGCACACATAGTAGACATGGTATGTAAGAGGAGAGTTATACTTTCACCTTCAGTAATGTTTGTGGCACCAGTTGTGGTGGTTCACCAAGAGGCATCGAACACCACGTTCCCAAAGTCCCTTACACTCAAAACAGTCATTTTTTGGGTGAACATAAAAAAAAAAAAAATGTAAAGAATTTCCACCCAGTTATAATATGCTCACATTTAGCAAGAAACGGTTTTCTTGAGAGAAATTAATGTAACATCAGATGTTGGCATTACTATTACTCAATTACGAGGGGTAAATCTAACATGATAATTGGGTTAACATAAAAAATGCAAAGTAGTTCTACTCAATTATAATATGTTAATTTAGCAAGCAATGCAAATCCCAAGTAGTTAACCATGGTTAGTTGTTAATGCTGCTATGATCAGTGAGCACACTATGAAAACATTCGGTAACAAAATTATAGAGCGGACAATAACAAGTGATGTGACATTTTTGTGCAGTGGTTTATTTTTAAGTCAAAGTTATTTTAACTTAAGTAAAGGACTGTGTTTTGAACTGTGTGCTGAACTTCAGGAAGTAAAGTTTCTAAAACTCCCAGCTCGCACTCTACTGCCACCTTCTGCTCTGGAGTTGTACACGCAATTTGCTATCTTACCCAAAATGCATTATGTTCTGTCAACATAAGTTATTGCACATCATGCTAAAATAACATTACTTAATGACAGTCAACCATAACCAACTTGACTATATATGGTAGAAGCTACATGTTACACATAGATTAATGTAGCAGACACACAATCTGTCTTTTTTGAGTGTAGGGCTCAGATATGATACATTTCCACCAAGCAGCTCAATTCAGTACAGTTAGTCTCACATTAATTGTTATTTTTGTGTTTCCATAAGCAAAAGTTGTGGATGACTCTCAGAGAAGTGCTTTATTTTGGTAGGTTGTAAGTGAGCTACAGCAGAGCACTGATTAGCCAGGATATTTAACCTGGATACTTTTAAGTAGTCAAGCTACTTTTAACTCATTGAGCGTCAGCCCTTTTATAAAACAGAAAGTGCCTTATGCCAGTGTTTTTGCCCATTTTGAGTCAAATTTCTAGACCCACGGAATATTTTGTACTATGACTCAGACACAAAGAATTGCTCATCATGAAAAAAATGTTTGTTTTTACCTTGTTCCATTCTTGTTTTATCTGGAGGAGAGTAGAGGCCACTTTCACAAAATCACCACTTTCTGTCCAGAATCCATCCATTTTGCTCTCTAATCGCGGCCTTCTCCACTTCCTGCTTTGATCCCCATGGCGTATTTGCTTATTTTGCTTAAATTGCGAAATTTTGACATTCAGCGGATAAAGTGCAGATCCTCTCTTTGGATGTGGTTGAGATGACTGAGCATGACAAAGAGAAAAGCACTGGTACCAAAGCTGTACCATGCAGTGAAAACACAGCTTTACTTTCAGTGACACCTATGTGCTTGTAAGCTGTTGACTCTCACTTCTTTGAACTTTTGTCCCTTCACCACACTGAAAACGTGTGACAGGGAAAACTTCTTCACTCAGGTATTCTCAGCTGCACCAAATTATTCTGTAGTCGTCTGCCAGATACAGTGTCAGTCAAGAAAAAAAATAGTCATTCAACAGTTACAAAAGCCCTGCTGAGACTGATATCTGGATGGAAAGTTTTTGCACATGCTCCTGTATTTGATGCAGGCCCACTTGGCAGTTTGGACTCTTACCTCACATGACTGGATGCAATAGATGTGTTGAGGGTCAGGGTGCCACTTCATCATCCCTGTGCAGACGATGCTCTGGAAAACAGAGGATGCAAGAACAATGATTGAGCAACACAGTCACAGGACATGGCTAACAACTGTGTGTTACCATGGAAAACAATATTATACTTGTTTTAAGTTCAAGGCCCCAGAACAGTTCAGGTGAAATTGATTGATTTAATCAATTAAGCAACCACAGATGGAGGATAATGAGTGAGTTTCCAAATGAATTTATAATATAAAGGTCTCATTATAGCATACTGAATAAAGTGGCAGTATAATTTCTCGATTTTAACATGTCGGGGAAAGTGATGAAAAAAATCATAGTATGTGGTATGTTGAAAAAAATGTAATCAAATGCCTTATTATAGCATATTGAATAAAGTGGCAGGGTAATTTCTAGGAAAAAGTTGTAAAAAGCCAGATTTTAGCATATTTGGGAAACAAAAAAAGAGTCATAGTATAGTATGTCAAAGTCAAAAAATGTTTAAAGTGTTATGAAAAGTCATCAGAAGGTCTCATTATAGCATACTGAATAAAGTGGCGATATAATTTCTTGAAAACAAGGTTGTAAAAAAAAGATTTTAACATTGTTAAACGTTATGAAAAAATGAAAAAAATTTGTAACATTTTAAAATATCAAGAAAAGTAATCAAAAGGCCTAATAATATCATACTGAATAAAGTGGCAGTACAGTAAATAAAATGATACTTTTCTCCTAGAAAGCATGTCAAACTCTTATTCTGATACATGAATATATTTTCTAATAATGATTTTAAACACACTGCTCTTTGTGTATGCTAACTGTTTATTGTTTTAATGACATAACAGTCAATTACATTAGTAACCATGTAAGCTTAAGACAGTTATGGGAACTTTTTGCCAGTAATCCAGCAGTACATGGCCTGCCCAACTGTTGTATGAAACAAACAAATCTACATCTTGCACTCATTTTGATTGCAGACCTGAAGATCTCGTATTGTTTTCATGAACATGTGAAACACATGACAATTTCAAGCTGCCTTTCTGCAATGTTAATCTGCATGAAAACCTTGTGATGGAAAAAAAAATGTTTTCTCTACCTTTTTAAGCTAAGTGGATGCAAAACTCAAAATTGTGTGGTGAATTTTTGTGTGAGGCTGTGGTCCTTTGTCATTTCTTTGACCCCAGGAATGTACAAGGTGGTTAGCAGATGGCTGATTGACTAACTAATATGGACAGAGAAAGTGGATCCTCCCCTGTGATTTCCTGTGCAGCCTGACCCATCGAGGGAGACCTGACTCTGAGATCTGAGATAACACAATACTTCGACATCACAAAGCAGTGCCAGAGATATGGCGTCAGTTACAGACCCCTGTCCAAGTATTTGACCTTGGCGAGGGCAAATTAACTGGCTGGCTGACTGACCACCCAAAAATAAGGCAAAGCTGGAGCAGTGTTTTGCGACAGCATTAACGTAAAAGCGATTCTTCAGATATGATATTAGGTAACGTGACCCACCTTTAAAGCCAAACATCAGCACTCAAACTCAGACATTCCTACGAGTTTGTTCACGGTGACTCTTACACACTCTGTGTGTGTGTGTGTGTGTGTGTGTGTGTGTGTGTGTGTGTGTGTGTGTATTTTCTAAAAGGCTTGACGTCAACTGGAACCTTTAGTCTTGATATCTGCCTCTGATATTTCCAGTACTGCAAAACACTCTAATGGTAACAAACACCGTTTCCCACACACAGGAGGTGGATTTAGTGTGTGATAATGTGTGATTAGCTGTTGCAGCCAGGAATTAAATGTAGAAGTGATATTAAAAGTAAGATAAGTAATATGAGCTATAAAGTTCAGAAAACTCTACTGTATAGTGTATATACTGTGTGTGTGTGTATATATATATATATATATATATATATATATATACGTATTTAAAAATTGTCAGAAAAACAGAAAAAATATTCAAAAAAAGTAATCAAAAATTTTTAAAAAAACATTTTTTTTTTTCAAGTGAATGCAAAATGCTTCTGTGATACAAGACTTTATTTATATTATTATATTATATTATAATTCTAATTTCCAGTACTGTAAAGTGCACAGACACAATGTCAAGTCTCACCAGTAGACTGAAGGACATCCCCTTATTCCAGAAAAGAATGATCATTGATCTCATTAGAAAAAGCTGGCTATGATCTCATCCTATTGAGTGGTTTCACAGTACATTTGTTGCAGACTCAACAGAACAGAAAATTTGAATGTAATGTTGTTCTTGAATTTATGCTAAATTGAAAGACAAAAGTCATCATCTCCCTTCATCTATTCATCATTCTAATCTAACAAAGCACAAAGCCTTTGTGTTGTCAACCTGAGCTTGTTTCACCATGAAGTAAAGAAGGCTCATGTAGAAGATTAGAGATGAACGATATAAGTGGTCATCCTTAACGTATCAGGTAACTAACAAAATGAGGAGACGTAAATCACACGACAGTATTTTTCTACATCGACTGTCCCCCACATGACTTGTCTTTGTCTTAAAACTGCAACCAACTACGTGCCTCAGTGAGTTAGTGTGCTGCAGTAACTCCATGTGCTCCACGCTGTTGTTCAGCCCACCAGATGTTTGGATGTGTAATTCATTCTGATGGGTGTTTTTGTGTAAAAATCTCGGCGCTGTTTGTCATGGCAGCGAGCGAGCAAAACAACAACTGTTTCACAAAATCTGCCAAGAGTTTCCAAATGGTAGCAAAAACACAAACCCCTTGCTCGGATGCAGGTTATGTAAGAATCAGGCTCATCTCGTTTTCCACCGCATCATGCATCATCGTGCAACTTGAAACAACTTAGCAACAGGTGCAAGCTGATCTGTACAGCGCCCTTCCTCGAAGCTTTGTCTTTTATTGGAATGGATCAAATGGATGTTGATTTGAAACATGCATGTATGAGTGAGTGTGTGTGTGTGGCAATGTTTTTGTGTAACAGTAATAGAAAACATTCTCCTTCAACATCGGCTTCTGTTTCTCTTTTTCGATTTGTGGAAGGGGGGTTCTTGTGTTTAGTTTTACTCAAATTCACCTTATTAAATGAAAAATATCTGAAGATTTATTAAAAAATGCCTTCTGATTAAATTGCAGTATATATACAGTATATATACCTGTACCTAAATGAGCTAAATAATGCGTAACTTATTGAAAATAATTGTATCTGATTTATGATGGTACAACAAAGATTGGAACTGAAATGAACTTGAGTAGAATCATTGGAGGAAAACCAAACAGTAAGTTGACTCCCCTCCTCAGGCCTCTCACCTGGACTTTGGTGGGCAGCATCCAGTGCTTTAAAGAGTCCACTGTAGTGCCGTTGGGCAGAACCACCGGGTCACGCAGATCCATGTCTAGAGCCACAATGCATGTTGGGTAGCAAACAGCACCTGCAAGGAAAAGTTTGGGAAAAAAAGAAAATACAAATCAAATCAATTACTTACCTCTAACCCTCATTAGCATCCGTTGAATTTATGCATGTTCAAACACTGACGAAAAAAACCGCATAGCTTCAGACCACACATCATCTGTGGTCTGGACTTTTTGGCAACCTTCACTATAAGAGGACTTCTACTGTTTGTGTGTGTGTTGCGAGTCGGTCTGTTGGTTCAAGTTCTCGGGAGTCTTCTCCTGGCATTTAATAACAAAGCATTTAATAATGATCTGCCATAATATGTCAGTGTAATTCAATAGCTTGACAAACTCTCCATAACACATGTATTGTCTGCTTGCCAGAGTGTAATATCATGATTTACTTTCTGGTTTGATGCTGCCAGAATGAAAATGTTCAGTGTTTGCTGTTCATCAAACATCAAATGCATAAATGCAAAATGCTGGAACACGATTTAATTTACTGCCGGGCACTAACATGTAGGAAATTGTAGTAGTAAAAAGCTTCATTTAGTACTAAAATGAGTTGGAAGAGTATTTTTTGAACTTATATTTGCAGTGGGTCAGCACGGTAAGAGTATTTACAAAGCACTCACAGCATGTTCATCACTACCTACACTACATAATCCTAAAACTTTGGTATTTTAATAAGAGAACAAGTTTAGATATTTCATATATTGCACATGTATTCAGATCTGCATCAAAATACACACAAAAAAACAGATGAAAATGGTGTAATTGGCTGGTTATGCTTGCTTACCACATCACTGTATGGTGTCTCTAACTTAGTTGAACCACGTCTACTGGACTCTTTGTGATTTGAGAGGAGAAACTTTCAATTTAACTCTGCCATTGGCGTATTTGTACATCATTTAAAATCCAACGCTTGAGTGCCATAGACAGAAGTCAAAGTGTTTTTTCGGCAGCTGGCAAAAGAGGGGGCGGCACAGTGGTGTAGTGGTTAGCACTGTTGCCTCACAGCAAGAAGGTACCGGGTTTGAATCCCGGGCCCGGGGCCTTTCTGTGTGGAGTTTGCATGTTCTCCCCGTGTCTATGTGGGTTCTCTCCGGGTACTCCGGCTTCCTCCCACCATCCAAAAACATGCATGGGGATTAGGTGAATTGGCTAATTTAAATTGACCATAGGTGTGAATGTGAGTGTGAGTGGTTGTCTTTCTCTGTGCCCTGCGATGAGGTGGCGACTTGTCCAGGGTGTACCTTGCCTTCTGCCCAAAGACAGCTGGGATAGGCTCCAGCCCCACTGCAATCCTGTGAGAGGATAAGCGGTAGAAAATGGATGGATGGATGGATGGATGGATGACAAAAGAGGGCGCTCTAACACAGCCCGTGAGTCATATTGGGGCTTCTGGGATTTGTAGTCGGGACATAAAAAGACGGTATACGCTACAGAGATCAAAGCAGGAAGTGGAGATGATTGCGATTAGAGAGCAAAACAAACGGAATCTGGACAAAAAGTGGTGATTTTGGTGAAAGTGGTCTCTACTCTCCTCCAGATAAAACAAGAATGGAACAAGGTAAAAACAAACATTTTTTCATGATGAAATAGAGAGTCTCTTCTTTCATTTTTTATAGGTTTTTAATTCAGCTCTAGTGTTGCACCCCCACCTTGTATCATCATGGCTAAATCCTGGAGACACCTTCTGCAGTTTAGAGTACTTAGACAGATGTTAGTAAGGCTGTCCAACTGTGGACCGATTTTGTCATTGCTATACCACAAGTAGGCAGGTAGGAAGTCAGGAAGGGGCCATTGGCCTCCAATTTCGACCACTGGTCTGATTCGGGATCGCTGGTGTAATACCATCACAAGATGGTGTCCACGTTTTTGTTTTTTTTTAATCCACTGTCTATACTTGAACTAGATTTAAGTATTTTATATGGCATGAGTTGGTCTAACCCAAAGAATACCAGGTAAAAATAAGAAATTGGTTGACAAAGTGATGGTCTACTGCTGTGATTGCTTTGTCTGTTCAGGCAGTTGTGTTTAACCAGACAAGCCAAAGGCTGGCTACAGTGTATGGCTTTGTTTTGTTATAATCAGGTCTGCTTATTTTAGATGGATTACATCCTCATCCCTGAAAGAAGGTGTAACTTACCGATAGCCATCCCCTGGTCACAGCTGTACTCCACAGAGTTGAGATCGGGAGGAGGAGAGCATGATCCCTGGAGGTTGGGGCACATTGTGAACGTGGCAGTCCATTGACCCTCCTTAGTGCAGCGAATCACCCTCTGGAAACAAACGCAGATACTAGAATACGTTGGTATGGAAGTATAATTGTGCCATTTCATTTTGAATTTCTAGCACACATTTATATTTCTGACACACATTGTTTTCTCAATGATAAAATAAATTCAGTGTAAAAAAAAAAATCAACATCAAAAGTTCGGCTTGAAAAAAATCACCTGCAAAAACTTCAGTGTAAAAAGAGATTGAGACAACTTCTGGGTAACCATGGAGAAGCAATCAATCCCTGGCTCTATCATCCAACCTCCAACCAGTCAAGTTATGCTCCACTGGTCATGTGACACCGATCCCGCAAGATTGAATTTACTTCACCATTTGTGTTCGAAAATTTATCAATAGATCCCTGACACACCCGCTCATGAACATGACTTGACTGGTTGGAAATAACAACAAATGCTTGTAAATGCTTTTATCTCAATCATGTTAACACATACTAAACATTGAATGTGGCTTCCATGTAGCATCCAATAAGGAGGAATCAAGTGCTTCACCCTGTCCAACTGTTATATGGCTGTGTTAATATTATGATATCACCAAAAATACTCCTATTTTTACGCCTGAGGAATAAATAGACAGCTGTTAATCTTACATTGGCGGCATCTGTAGCATCTGGGCATTGCAGGGTGCAGAGGGTGTTGTAGTACAGGCCGTTGGTGCAGGTATACATGCCCTGGAATACATCAGGTAGGGCTGGGCAGGATATGGGCTCACAGTTAGTTTCCTCCCACTGCCCTCCCTCCAGGCACTCCAACCTGAAGTACTTCCTAGAGACAACAGGAGCAAAGAATATAAATGTGATCTTAACAGGAGTTAAATAACGTTTAAGTAGTTGAATTTCATACTTCATACTTTTGGGTGTCTGGAGTGTACTAATTGTGAAAGAAGATGAACTTTTTTGCACATTGCCTGGATCACCCACAACTTGAGAACTCTTGAACCTTTACAAAGGTGCACCATATTTCTCTTGCAAACCAAATAGGCTTTTTGGTGAGGGGTCTCAAAGAGACTATTGAGCGGTTTTACTTGGTAACTTTCACAAGTTTGGAAACTGCTACTACACCCTGACAGTTGCACATCAAATGTCTTCTGAAACATATTTTAGTGTACAGTTTAACCTGGCCACCACCCAAGCACTTCCCATGTGACTTCAAAGCTGAACAGTGCACTAAAACATGTTTCTGAAAATATCACAGAGGAGAAATAGGCATTACAGTGACAGAGTCTTGATTCGAACAGCGCTCGGTTTTCCTTCAGTGCTGTAAAAGCCATCAGAAGCCTTACCCCTAATTTCCACTGGATGCGGTCTGTCAATACCCACCAGATCCGCCTGCTGTGGCTCCGCCTGACAGCTGGAATCGCGAGTGCTTTTGACATATTTCAAGGTTATTTAAAATCCGATGCTTGGGTGCCATCAATGTAATAATATGTCAAAGTGATTTTTCGGCAGCAGGTTGCTAATCGCGGTCTTGCACACCCTGTGAGTAATTTTGAGGCTTCTGGGAGATGTAGTCGGAGCATAAAGAGACGATAAATGAGATCAAAGCAGGAAGTGGAGATGATCACGATTAGAGAGCAAATCAGATGGATTCTGGACAAAAAGTGCTGATTTTGGTGAAAGTGGCCTCTCGTCTACCTCTGATAAAACAAGAATGGAACAAGGTAAAAACAAAGGTAAAAAATTTTTTCATGATAAAATATAGAGTCTCTTCTTTCATTTGAGCTATTCAGTGTTTTCAGAAACATAGTACAAAATTTTATGTGGGTCTTGAAATATGACTCAAAATGTGCAAAAATGCTGGCACAAGGCACTTTCGGTCTTATAAAAAGGCTGGCACTCAATGAGTTTTAGCTGCAAGCAACAATAGTGTAAATCTGGTCCTGAATCCTGACACATCTTTACAACAAAAAAAATAACATTTCATACTGGCTAAAACTCCACTGTGTTATATTATTTGGTAACACAGAGCACCAAAGGGGACACATAAAAACTAACTCCCTAAACCACATGCACTCTACACCAGCTCACCTTCTCTATTTACTTTTACTGTTTCAATAACAACATAAACAAAGCACAGTGGAATGCCCATGTAGTGTGTAAATGCAACAGTATGTGTTACGTTATAAATTTATGTGGGCAAATGTGTTGAAGGTAAGAGTAAAAGTCATGTTTAAAGCTCTTTAATAGCTGCTGCTGTTCACTTTCACAAGTTTCACATGTTGGACTAATAAAGCATCAGGGGTGGTTAAAATGTTTCCACGTATGTTCGAGAAAGTGTAACTCAAAAAGATCTTTCTCTAAAATTCAACGTACACAAACCTATAAAATGCATCTTTTTTTTACTGAGAGTGAAGGACCGCTTGTTATGTATTTGTGTCTTCCTATTAGAAAACCCTCATCTCATTAACAACATGAGAGCTGTGTTCAGTAATGAGCAGTTACCCAAAGAAAACAATGGGCTAGGTAATGACACAGTGGTGCATATTTTATTGGACTCTAATGTGAGCTTGTTTGGAAACAGAAAATAGCTTTGCAGATGATGGACTCAAACAAATGTCTCTTTAAATTATATCAATATTTAAGACTTTTCTTTGAGTGTTCATGAGACGGGTTGTTACACTGCTGCATCAAATATCTAAATTCTAATTTTATCAAGAAGGGCATAATGGGAATCTTGTAAAATAAAGGAAAAGAAGGATTTTTCCCGTTGTATAGGGAGGCATGTGTGATAAAACACTGCATTTACTTTGGTCTGCTGTCTCCACAGATTTACTGGTATTTAAAGGCTTTGCACAACCCACAATATGTAATCCAATCTTCTTGTGTTTTTTTAATGTCCTTGTATAAAAAAAAATCACTCTCTACGGTAATTTAATCTGTCAATCGGACACAGAACCCACTGGAAAGAAAGAAAGAAAAAAGAGTCGATTATACAGTTTTTGCTCATCGTTGATGATTCAAAGAGGTCATTACAAACACATTTGGATATTTAGAGTGCCGACCAGACCACAAATTGTGTAAAAATGCAGTATTTAGTGTGCCATGTGTTTCTCACAAGCCAATCAGAGACTGGGCTTTTTCAGGAGGTGGTCTTAAAGAGACAGGCCCTAAAACAGAGCCTTTCAGAGGACAAGATGTGGGAAAAAAAATGTTTTTTGAACATTAAAGCATTTGAACCTGGAAAAGAGCATGACATGTTCCCTTTAAATAATTGAGTGCCAGCCATTTTATAAAACAGAAAGTGCCTTGTGCCAGCATTTTTGGCCATTTTGAGTCATGTTTTAAGACCCACAGAGTATTTTGTACCATGACTCTGAAAACACTGAATAGCTCAAATGAAATAAGATACTTTATTTTTCTATCTTCAGTAGATCCTCACCAAAAGTGCCCTCTTGTGCCTGCTGCCGACAAAAAAAAACACTTTGACGTATAGATATGTGCATCTATGGCACTAAAGCGTTGGATTTTAAATGACGTAGAAACACGTCAAACAAAAGATGTCATATATTGCTGTTAAACCCAACATTTGTGTGAGTGATGCTAGTTAAATGAACAGTAGCTGTAGTACTAGTCTGTGTCCACTGAGCTGCCAACAGTCCCAGAACACTTACCTCGGCGTCTTCTTTTTGAGGCTCCCCATCACATAGAAGCCTGGGTTGCATTTGTAACGGCAGACGGAGCCAACATTGTGCCCCGAGGACAGACAGTCTGCTGTTAGCATCCTGGCATCGGGTATGTTCGGGACCTCTGGACACTCTATCTTGCAGTAGGCCTCTGGGAATGACCACAGACCGTCTTCCAAACACACCAGCCTGTCGCTGTCACCTGAGGAGGGCAGAGGGAGGGCATTTCAGAGGACTGCTTCGAGTATTGGTTCGGCAGGATTACAGAAAAAAAATACTTTCTTCTTCTTGTAGGGTGCCAAAGAAAAACCTGTTACAATTTTTCACCTTCCAGTTCCACTACTGAATTTGTTTTGTTTTGTCTTAGGAATATTGTTAGTCGTCTGATTGGTATGGTTACATTGCGTCTATAGAATCTGTTTATTGCTTGAAATAAATGAACTATTACGATGGACTTTTCACTTCTGGACATCTTCGACAATATTTTGCCAGATCAAAGTGTAGATTGCATTGGATATTACCTTTCTTGAGACTATATAACATGTGCCGCTGTGACTTCTGTGAGATTCTCTGTAGTGAATTGTGTAAATGCTTGACTGAGAGTGAATGGATACAAGTAAGCGCAGTGTCCAGTGTGGAGTTGTTTGTATGCAGAGTTCTTGAGAAAGCTGTAAGCAGCAACAGAACAGCTCAAGCACTCAGCCCGTGTGAACAGGCATGTTATGAATGCACGCTGCATTTATACGACTAAAACACAAAGTAGTACATAGGAGAGCAAGTAGGTCAACAGCATGGATTAATTTCTGTCCCACAAAACTTTCTGTTTTTGTTTTTTATGCCTCTATCTTGAACAGTTATTATGAGGAGAAGGAGACCACATCTACAATGTTGCCCAAAGCTAATATTTCCTGTACCTGTACAGCCTCGTATGAAGCATGAGTGTTGGTATGTGTGCAGAATCACAACACCCTAAACATTTCACATTTTTATTAGGACTATAAAATGTAATGAAGCTTTAGCATGGCATCCCATTTTTATAAGCTATTTAAACATTATGTTGGTGTTGTGATGACCAAAATCCATCACAGCTGTACTGGTGTGTACTGCTTTTTACTGCTGAGTGATGCATGATGGCCTTCAAACATTTTGCTAAAGCAAAATCCACAAATAGAATTATTTCGCAGCAGTCCATACTTAGTTCATAACTACATGAGCTTAACTGCTGACTCCGCTGTGACGTTTGAGCTTCATGGTGGCTTTCAGACCACAAACACAAGTGTGAGGACATCACGCTTGTTCCATCTAATCACTTCAAGAAGCATCCGCTGCATTGCGTAATTTGCATTACCGAAAAGTTGTCATGCTTTTTCATTTGAGTGTGTGAACTATGAATTTGTGCGGCATGTGTGGCGAACACTCTAATTATGGTTGCCACCGGCAATATTTGTTCTGACTCATTATGGTGCAAGTGGTGTTTTTAAAAAAAAATTGTGGGCAACTTGAGTGCAGGAAACTGGTACTTTGTGTGAAGGGAACAGGAATATGTGGTGTACATGTCATGTAGATGTCATGTAGATTGGTGTACATCCTGAAATTTAAAGGCCATAAAGCAGAGAGGAGCAAAATGAGCTTCACTGATGTAATTTTGTAAATGACATTTCCAGTGGGATTTTATTGCAACACTGTAGATTAGCGCCTCTCATCGTAGCTCATAGTAACTGTTTTAAACCCTGTGTAGCTGTATACCCTGTATAACAGGATGTGCTCTGTAAAAGAAAAAAAAAAAAAACGGCCTTTTAAACCGCAATGGTGTAAAATGAAAGCTTAATGTCCATTTCATTTTATGGACTGTCACTAGAGGAGGCACCTTGCTGCTTGTCTCTTCACTAGATTGAGGAGATTGATTGAAATTATATTTTATTGAGACAGTTCGGCCTCATTGTTGATCTTTGTCATTCAGTAATGTGTGTTGTGGGAAATTTCCACTGTTATTTACCTGTTATTTATTCATCTATACCATTTACACCAGTTGGTCCACTGTGTCTGTCTTTTAATGCAACCTGGTCTCATGAAATATTCATACAAATTACTATGAAAAATGTTGCACTATAATTCACATATAACCCACGTAATTCGGACATCACGTGACGTTCGATGCAGGCTGCTCTGTCTGTGAAAACATTCCTTACGTTTTCAGTGGAATAGTTTATGAGTTCAGGTGCATTTTAATCACATTTCTAACGGAAATTATGCATTTTATTTCCATAAGCCTAACCCTTTAATGCTATCCCTAATCCTAAGCATCACTGGAAGTGTTGTCAGGGTGTATTTCAATGTGTATTGTAATGTTAAGGTTTCAGCTGACAGTGAAAGTAATATCCAGCATTTCCGCGTTCTCTTCGGAGCTCGCGCATGTGCTGATTGCTCATTTTGCTGGGCATTTGTAAGATATGCATGAAAATCTGTGCCTTACTTTTCGTATGATATCATACGACCCGCTTCATAAGAATACGTTGTTTAATGCTGCACTATCCACTTTGCTGCTGTTACGATGCAAAGTTCCCCGCTTGTGGGACTAATAAAGGATTATCTTATCTTAGTTTGATTGAAACTCATTGAATTATGATTTATCTTGTTGCCAACAGCAACCAATAAGTAATTACAGAATTATAATATTGAGGCAATGTGTTTTGGGGATTTTTTTTAAAAAATAGATGTCTTTGCATGGTTTGCCTAACACCTAAGAGCTGTGCTACCACACATGTAACAGCTGTTTGTTCTCGACCCATTGCTGTTTAAAGGAAAAAGTGACAGCGACGTAGTTGGATGCAAGATTAGCTTGGATTTCTTTTCTCCTCTGGGTAGCCAGGTGGGGCAGCATGCTGACCTTGTAGTATAGCTGGGGATCCACAGGTGAAGGAACACTGTTTGCCGAAGGTGGTTCCCCAGGGGCAACTGAATATGGCGTGGTAGACATGAGACTGATCAGGCTGGCCGCAGTCTACTGGCTGACAGCTAACAACACGATCCCACGAACCATGGAAACACTCCAGGTGTGTTTCTCTCTGGGACAAATGAACGAACAAGAAAGAGAGAGAGAGAGAGAGCGAGAGAAGGATCAGATACATAATAACAAACTGAAAACTTGTTCAAAAAGATTCAAAAATATAAAAATAAAAATATATATGTGACAAAATACTTTTCGTTGTACAACTGTATAATGATAATAAAGGGCATTCTGTTGTATTCTATTCTATTCTGTATTGGTATGGATATAAGATTCAAGAGTCTTTCTTGTCATTATGCATGCACAACAAAATTTTGTAGAGTCTCTCGGCTTAAAGGTGCACACAAATAAAAAATAATAGAGATATAAAAAGATGTAAAAGA
This sequence comes from Synanceia verrucosa, assembly GCA_029721515.1. Lineage (NCBI taxonomy): Eukaryota > Metazoa > Chordata > Actinopteri > Perciformes > Synanceiidae > Synanceia > Synanceia verrucosa. The sequence goes on along the minus strand of CM056554.1, from coordinate 6,550,548 downwards.
TGTTAAGGATATACCTGAGTTATTACTACTATTTATTGAAAGGAAACACTGCCAGAGAAAGAATAACTCAGAAAGAATGTAGAGAGACAGATCCCTCAGAGCTTCCATACAAAGCCTTATTCATTGTACCTGATGGGGAAGGGTTCCCTTGCTGTTGAGGACAGTGATGCTGTAGCCACGCTGGCACTGAACAGAGCAGTGAGAGGACTCCCCTCCTCCTGTACACCTACAGAGACATACTGATATATGGATATGTAGTTCTTTTGTTTGCTGTTTCTGCTCTCTTGATTGTTCAGACCTACCTGACAGAGGCGTGCTCTAACTGGGGAGGACTGCAGCTGTCCGTCTGACATGGCTGCCGCAAACAGCTGTTTCAGGGATGGAGGGAGAGGGATGAGAGGCAGGGAGAGACGGACCGAGCAACTAGGACGCCTGAACTCATCACTGTTTCGAAGCAGGCTAATCTAATCAGATTATAGGAATACTCCAATGCTTTGGAGGCTGTGAGCAAGAATGTATGATTTTTTCATTTGTTTGTTTGTTTGTTTTTTAACTCTTTGGGTGCCATTGATGTATTTCAACATTATTTAAATTCCGATGCTTGAATGCCATCGACATAATAACATATCAAAGTGTTTTTTTTTGGCAGTGGGTCACCGATCACGTTTTCCCACAGCCTGTGAGTAATTTTGGGGTTTCTGGGATTTGTAGTCAGGAAATAAAGTGACGGTATACGCCACAGAGATCAAAGCAGGACGATCAGGATTACAGAGCAAAACGGACGGATTCTGCACAAAAGTGGCATTTTTGGTGAAAGTGGCCTCCTCTGATAAAACAAGAATGGAACAAGGTAAAAAAAAAAAAAAAGGTTTTCTTCATGATAAAATAGAGAGTAGATAATATCTTCTTTCATTTGAGCTATTCAGTGTTTTCAGAGTCATAGTACAAAATATTCTGTGGGTCTTGAAATATGACTCAAAATGGCCAAAAATGCTGGCAAAAGGCACTTTTGGTTTTATAAAATGGCTGACACTCAATGAGTTAAAGGGAAACTCCGCTAATTTTGCATCATACTCTGAGTACTGTATGCATGAAATCTGATAAATTGTCACTGGTGATGTCACTTGATCATCAATTGAAAATGAGACAGGTATCAGACTTATCTCTGCCTGATACTAGTGCCCAACTCCCAAACACTAGAAATATTCCTTTTATAATATTTATTCCAAATATAACACAATCTGTAGTAATATTATATTTACATGTGGTCCCTTTTTCAAGCATTACGAAACTTGCTGAAGAAGCATGCGTGTGTGTGGTAAGTAGGTAGTTGTGGGAGAGCCCACCCTCTGATGCGCACCCGGTCAGGGCGAAGGTGCTGAAGTGGCAGGAAGTCCTCAGGACCACTCCTCCTACTGCCACAGAGGGCGAGGAGAAGAGGAGAATAACCGAGGCTGTGATGAAGAAGGGTCGAGAGAGGTCATGGGTCACGTTCACCACCAGTGGGTTCCGATGGCAGGAGAGGTCATGTGTGCCTTTATGGATGGAAGATTTTCACGTAGTCGTTTAACCTCACTTTCACTTTCACTAACCTCACTTTGTCTTCTTATCATATAGCATCATCTAACAATAAAATACACATAAACCAATTGCAGTAAAGAATACCTAGTGAATGGTTCTTGCCAGTAGTATCAGACAGGAGGATGGTGGCTGTCCTCCGACACTGCTCCCCAGACCACGATCCATCTGAAGCCAGGTACACCATCACAGAGGCTGCCACTCCAGGATGGACAAATCCCACCTGGATCCATAAGAAAATGGGCGAACATTTCAAAAACAGATCCATCCATCCATCCATCCATCCATTTTCTACCGCTTATCCTCATAGGGTCGCGGGGGGGCTGGAGCCTATCCCAGCTGTCTTAGGGCGGAAGGCAGGGTGCATCCTGGACAAGTCTCCACCTCATCACAGGACACATAGAGACAGACAACCACTCACACTCACATTCACACCTACGGTCAATTTAAATTAGCCAGTTAATCTAATCCCCATGCATGTTTTTGGATGGTGGGAGGAAGCCGGAGTACCCGAAGAGAACCCACGCAGACATGGGGAGAACATGCAAACTCCACACAGACTCAAACCCGGTACCTTCTTGCTGTGAGGCAACAGTGCTAACCACTACACCACCGTGCCGCCCTTCAAAGACAGATAGGAAGAAAAGAAAATAGAATTACTGCCTTGAGCCAGCGCCACCCTGTTCACATCTATGTCTGTCATCATTTTATCCTTTTAAACATAAACTCTTCAGTTATCGCAAAGACCTTGACTTGTTCGCCTGATGCACGGTCTGTCAGGATGCCATGCTTGTGCATTATGCTGCAGGACAGATACGGTAATTGTGTGAAATCCAATCCAACTCATCTATGATATAACTTCAGCTTTTTGCAGCCACCTGTTTAGCCTACAGCCCATGAGTGTTTCCAACTCTTTGGAGTGTCACTTGAAGAAAATGAGGAAGGTCTTCCAAAGGCAGAAGTAAGAACTGGTGAATGAGATTGATGCCTTTTACAGCGCTGACAGAGATGAAGGATGTCTGAAGACCTCTTTTCAGACAGAGACTAGATATTTAAGGCGAGAGAGGCCTTTCAGAGACAGAACGAACACTTCAAGGAAAAAGACATGCTTCAGGTAGAACCGCCAGATAAGGTTGATATCATGGAGGCTTTTCAGGCTGTGAAAGAGTCTTTAGAGGAGACAAGTTGCAGAAATGTGCCTGATAAAGAGGGCGTCCATAAAAGAAGTAGGGGATGGAAAGATGAGTCATTCAACAAAGAAGTGGAAATGATGAGAGAAAGAAAAAAATGAATGACTGAATATGTGCAAGGAAGGAAAGAGCCAGACTCAGACTATAAAGGACCTTATAATCCAGAGCACTACAGACAGGGTTTTGAAGCTATCACTCAGATCAACAGCTAGCCTACGCTTAGTCTGGACCTGCAGACTTGATTGTGGGAACTGTGGCTGTTGAAAGATTAAAGAATACAAAAACAACTAAATATGAGAACCAGATGCAGGTCAGGAATGGAAACCAGGTCCAAGTACAGGACAGTACACAGACCAGGACATCTACTGTATGTGAAGCATTGTTGGCTGCTGAATGATGCTGCAAAGATAAGCTATTAGACATGCAGCGATTGTAATTTGCGACCAAACATCATCACTTTTAAACGTTTTGATCACAAATACACAATTAGTTGTGGATATGTGATGTTTGAGGATGTTTTGAAATGATTAAGAACATCATGAGTAATTCACTTTTTTTGTTGCGACGCTTCTGGAGCCATAATAAAGTATTACAAAATATGTATGATTCATAATAATCTACCTATTAATTACTATTATTCCTTCAGATAAGATAAGATAAGATAAAAATTTATTCCCCCCCGAAGGAAATTCTTGCACAACAGTTGCCATACACAGTAGGCAAATGTAAAAAAGTCTATACAGTGCAGTGCATTTATACAAATGTGAGCATTTTTAAAAAATATATTTCAGTGTTTTTTATTATGAATGATGCGTTAATCATATGACACTTGGTCTTCCATAATTATGGCGCTTTTCCACAGGCGTGGTATGTTACGTTACGGTATGGTATGGCACAGCTCTCCACGGTTGTGCCGCTTTTCCACTAGTACCTTGTACTAGGTACTTTTTTCGTACCTCCTCAGCCCTGGTTCCAAGCGAGCGAAGCGATACTGAAACGTGACGTCAACCGACCGCCTTCCACTGAACGATTGTCATCGTTGGAAGCGTCATTTGATGTGTGACGTCTGACTAGACTGTAAAAGCCAAAAACAACTCGACCCTGCCATTTTTTAAACCGGAAACTGCTTCACTACTGTTACACGAGAAAATGGCATCGTAGAAAACAACACCATGGTCAGTCGAGGATAAAAAGCCACAGATCGAGCAACAAATACATGCTCGCTTCGGTGTCCTCTATTGTTTGTGATAGTAGTGTTGTTCTGCTTCTTCTTCCTGGTTTTCTGTGTCACATGTAAATGAGGTCATGGCAGTTTCCCGCTGCCGTATGACAACCCCACCCACATTGAGGAGGTACTACTGTATGAGGTACTCAGTTGGAACGGAAAAACACCAAAACTGGGCCGTGCCGTACCGTGCTGTTACTGTGTAGTGGAAAAGCACAATTAGTTAACTGGTAGTGGTCATAACTGAATGATTCAGGGGATTAGCACCCACTGGATACAAAATAGCGCAACATGTGCAAATGTGACTAAAGAATAAGTAGAGGGTTAGTCATGACTTGATAATTGTCTACGGATCATTAGGACCCATAATTTGCAGTTGTCCTGGAAAATTGAGTAATTTATGTAAAAAAAAAAATGCATTGTATGAATCATGCGATTGTTAGAAAGTTAGGAATGTGTGTGGAGACTGTGAGAGGCCCTGCAGTCCCATTTTAAAAAGTATTGGAAAATGCTGGAAGCTGCTGAAGACAGAGTAGTCACCCACAATCATTCAGTGGAGAGGAAACCAGATACAGTATGCACGCGCGCACAAACACACACACACACACACACACACACACACACACACACACACACACACACACACACACTGATGTACCTTCAGCCAAAATGAATGCTCCAGGTCATTATTTGTGTCGGACCGGGCTGTGCAAGGGAACCAGGCGTCTGTAGGCAGTTTCTCACTCACCTCCAGGTGTTGATACCTGCAGAGCTTCACACAGACCAAGGGGAATACACAATGCTTATTAAAATACAATTATAGCTGATCTTTTTATTTTCAAAAAGGTAACCAAACATCAGTGCAACTTAAGCTATCAAACTTTGATTTGTTTAGTTTATTGCACCTCTCCTCATACGGACACTGTAGCATGAAAATCCCGGGAGATTTGCCAGTTCTGAGATGCTGGAACCAGTGTGTCTGACACCAACAATCCTCTCATGATAAAGTGTCTTAAATCATGTTCTCTCATTTCACAGTTTGGTTTATCGACATTTTCAGGGTTTGTAAGTTTCAGTGCCCATTTCCAGACAGGTAAATAGAGGGACAAAGAAAGATAGCAATAGTGATAAAAAAAAAACATAATCATCAAAGACAAATTAAATAAATAGATAAATAAAGTAAGCAATATAAAATAAAAATACAACAATAAAAACTGTAAAGGATAAAAGTTGCTTGCACTTCATTTGCATGTGATTTACGATGTAGAAGAGCAAAGTTTATGTGAACACATTTCTAAACCTGTGACATAATTTGGAAGCAATATTGGATCTGAGAGGCCTCATGTGACTGCACACATTTATGGATGTGTCAGAGTTGGAAAATGATTTGTGTATTTTGCACTAAAGCTGTAAAAAGAAAGAAGGGAGCTATGTTGATTCAGAGTTGCTGTGTTGTCACACAGAGCTTCTGCCAAAATGTCCTCCAAAGTTATGTGCAAACTAAGTCTTTCCTTCTCGGGCATGTCCTCACGAGCCACTGCTCAGCTTTCATTTCTTAATACAGAAATACTTCTTTATCACCGGCTTCTGTCAAACAAGTCACAGTGACCTGAAGGGCTTTGGTGCTTCTTTTAACCATTTTGTTACACATGGCTGTCTTGAGTCATCGCTCATGAATAAAGCAGGTGATGCAAAGGGGAAAAGGAGGGGCAGAGAGAGCATGGGGATAGAAAGAATTTGAGTTAGCAAAAGAGCAAAGTGAACAAAGTTTAGCTGAGGAATGTGGCTCCTTGTATTTAACTCTTTGAGTGCTATTAACGTATATTTATGTCAAAGTGTTTTTTCAGCATCTAGCACAAGACGGCGCTCTCACACAGCCTGTGAGTAATATTGGGACTTCTGGGATTTGTCATCAGAGCATAAAGAGACGGTATACGCCACAGAGATCAAAGCAGGAAGAGGAGACGATCGTGACTAGAGAGCAAAACAAAATGTGGTGATTTTGATGAAAGTGGCCTCTGCTCTACCTCTGATAAAATAAGAATGGAACAAAGTAAAAGCAAATTTGTCTTCATGATGAAATAGAGAGTCTTCTTTCATTTGAGCTATTCATTGTTTTCAGTTGTTGTTGTTCTTTCTGGCTGCTCCCTTTTTGAGTTGCCACAGCGGATGATCCGCTTGTAGATTTGGCGTTAGTTTTTTACACCAGATGCCCTTCCTGAACCCTCACCCATTTTAGCTGGGACTGGGAGGGAGTCTAACCAGGGTTCCCCAGACCGATGGCATGCGCAATCCACTGCACTACCAGCCAGGTATTCAGTACTTTTAGAGTCATAGTACAAAATATTCTGTGGGTCATAAAAGATGACTCAAATGGCTAAAAACACTGGAACAAGGCACTCAGTTTTATGAAATGACTGGCACTCAATGAGTTAATCTTTTGGCAAAAGTGGTTCCAGTGGGATCTCATGTAAAACTGTTGTTTGAGTAACCACATTGACGTAATATATGTTCTTGAATTCAACATGGGTTGTATTGATTTTAATGGTGTTCAATGTATCTGCACTCCATTGGGAGTTCTAGTTTTATAACTTTAAAGGCACCAAATGCCAGTGCACCACTAATGATGTGTTACATGTAACTTGCTGTGTTGGTAGAAAATAAAGTGTGACATAAGAAAGAGAGAAAATACTTCTGGATAGCTGGAAGTTTCAAATCTTAAACTTCAAGTCTCAAGTAGCTCTGAAGTTACTGTGGTGAGAGTCCCTGCTACACAGCAAGTCCATCAGGACAAGTCAGGGCATATGAAATTCTGATGATCTGCCCTAATTTAACCCATCCTGGAGTAAATACTGCCTGGCCCAGTTCTAAAACTACTGTTTTTCTACAATAATTATTTCCATAATTAAAAGTGATGCTCGATAATGAATTATGTCACCTTTTATACACATATTTTTTACATAAGCCTGTGCATATTCATTGATTTGTTCATCTCACATGTATACAATTCATAAAGTGACAGTTATTTTTTAGTCTAATATCTGTTAAGTGTATTACCAAGCCACCACTCCAGCACGGCATTGTAACTGCCAGACAGCTGTGGTCCATCTTCTCGCTGTGTGTGCACATGACAGAGTATGTGACAGCGTGCTTGTGCACTCCTCAGTTGTCCCGTAATTCAACAGTGACAACTGAATCCAAACTGCATTATTTTTAGGCGAGCAGACGTCTGTGCGCTCTGCTGGTCGAGCTGGTTGCCAGGTTTGCATTTTCAAAAATAGAATGGAATGTATCAATATCTAGAAAAATTGGACAACTCAGACCAAAATAGTACATTTCTCAAGTTGTTTCTAAATGCAGCCAGCTGCTAACACTGTTGGCCCAGAGCTGAGGATTTCCACAATGGCCTCCATGGGGAGTTTATTGTCGTCTGGAAGTCTTTTATGTGCCTTGTGGTTCATACTTCATACCTTGGTAAGTGACGGCTCCCCAGTGGCAGCGTGGGCGGGACAGTGGTTGGGGTCCTGGTGGGAAGCAGTGGCAGTGGATGCCCACTGATCCGTGTAGCCCAAAGGTGTGAAGTAACCACAGTCCTGAACGCTGGAGCTTCGCTCAAACTCCTCGCACACGCCGTCACCGTCAAAAACATAACACTGACTCGGTTCACCTTGGAAGATGGAGAGGAGAATGAGACAGGAGGATTTATGAAAGGATATAAAGCCTGGTTTCTTAGTCTGGCAGACTACACACTCACCCCCCACTGTTAGACTCCTATCCAACTCTATTTGTCAGTGAACCAAATCCAAGCAAATCTATTTTGTATTTTCATTGGCCACTTTTAATGTTACCCATGTCAACTCAACCGTATCTGACTCTCCGTGCTGTCAACAGGCTGTAAATTATGGCAAGAAATGCACTTTGACTTCAATTAATTATTGAAGATCACAATAATTTTTGTTATCTTAATAGGCAACAAGAGGAGCCATTATGTGACTTGGCTAGTTAGTTTCCCAAAAGCACCTCAGTGGGCTTCAGGTATTTATAAGTCACTAAGTAACAACAGCAGCATAACGTGTTACAATGAACTGTCAAAGTTCTTCCAAGTCTAGAGTACAGACAAGAAGGCATTTCTTTTGCCATTATTGTCTGTTAATAAATTTAGAATGTTTCCTATTTCATCAACTCAACTTTTATCACCCCTTTAAAAATGTAACAACATTAAGCAAGGGTAAAATAAAACAAAGCCAATAAATGCCTGCCAGTGGGGGTGGGAAGTAACACCAAAGTTTTATCTAAAGCAACATGATATACTGGACAGTTGACAGTAAAACAGAAAAGAAAATTAGAGCTGCCAATTAGTTGACCGGTTGATACTTAGGGTGCTGATGGACAAATGTGCTAAATCGGAGATGTTTCTGCATGACTCAGTTCATCTGCAGAGATAATACTGGCACTGAATTACGAGACTGTTAAAATGTCATCAACCAAAGACTACTGAAAAAACATTTAAAATCACTTCTTCGGTACTTGTGCACATATATTTGGGAATCTGGAGTTCAGACCAACCCACAGACTGTGAAATAAAACGACCCAGTCAGTTTTTGTGGTCAGAAAACATGATTCAGCTAACCCTTCAGACTGAACTTTCCTTACCCTGTCACATGTAGGATCATTAGAATATACACAGACCAGGCATAACATTATGTCCACCAATGTGTTTTTTGAACATTAAAGCATGTAAACATTAGGGGTGTCCCAATCTGATATTGATATTGGATATTGGTCTGATATCAGCAAAAAAAAAAACAGTATCGGATTATATCGGCCTGCATCTAAAATCTCTGACATAAGCACTCTGATACAAGTAGTCCACTCCAGATAGACCATTCCAGACTTTATTATATTCAATTGTAGAATATGCTTATGTTTAAGTTAAACCACTGGTTACTTTGTACTTTAATAATCTATTTTTATTTTTATTGGATTTATTGAGGCTATTTTTCAGGATCTAGTTTTTTTTATTCAATTGTAGAATATTCTTATACTTAAGGTTTAAAAGGGTTGTAAAATTTGTATAATAAATGGGTTAGTTTTTCTCATACTTACTGTTTCTGACTGTTGTTCTCTGTTTTAGTAATATCACTTGATCAAACCTTTTCTAACATTACATACTACAAAATAGGTAATAAAAGTCTGTATGATTTGTGCTGATATTGTATCGGATCAATATCGGTATCAGCGAATTCTCAAGGCTGCAATATTGGTATCGTATCGGAAGTGAAAAAGTTGTATCAGGACACCCCTAGTAAATATGTTAGGTTTCTAAGCATGTACTGTATAAACCCAAAATACAAGTATGAACCTGAAAAGTGCACAATGTGTCTTTTTTTTAGGTAGTTCATGGTCTATGAAGATAATAACTAGCTAGTTTTTCCAGAGGTTTCAACTACATCTCATGGTAGTCACCACACCACTGGTCGTGTATTTCACGTGGCAATCTTTATTTTTCAAGGGGTCTGTTTGTGTGCCAACAGACATTACTCAGGATTAATGCTATTGAATAGAAAAAAAAAGCTGTTATGTTTCCCGTAACACAGTCGCACCTGAGCTATGAGCAATGAATATACATGGAACAGAGTAAAGGTACTGACATCATGCACCACATCCGTGTATCACAAAAAGAGTAGGAAGTTAGAGCTGAACAACAGCTTGTAATGCAGCAGCTATTCATAAAAAGGGCGGAAAACATTAAGACACTTCTGAAGTTTGGCCTCAAGAACATCTGGACAGCTGCAGAGGTTCGTTAGACAGCTGTGTCAGAGAGTTAGTGCTGCACAATTGGTTTTAATTAGTCGATGGAAACGTATTTCTGATAAAAGACAAAATAGACAGACGAAATTGCAACGCCATTTTGTCACCCTGAGTTCATTTGGCAATAATACACAAAGTGAACTCACCAAACCTCCCACCCCCGCTTTGAAAACACCTGTGAAAATGATTATGTCTTTTTAATTCCAAGTCTGCATATTAATCAAACCTCACAGACAAGGATGACTTGACAATCTTTAAAGTTAAGACCACCTTTTTTTTAATGACAGTCTGCAAGCTGTAATCTTATTGTGCAATGTTTATTTAATCGAGCATTAAAAAAACAAGTCATAGAATCCATAAAAACTACTTCTTCAACAAAAGCAGCTTGTCTGTGACGAGATGACTGTAAAAGTAGTCGGTGCAGAACCATAGCAAATTAGTAGTAAACTATAGTAAACAAAACAATAGCAAGACCATTTGGCATAGTTGGAGTTAACTGGGTCAAGTAAACGTGGCATGAAAACCCAAACAAATATTCTGTCTATGACTAAGAAGTACAACTGAATAATTGGCTTTAAGTGTTGCAATTTGTAAAAACCTGTTTTTGCCAAGTAGTTCTCCTTCCTAGTCATGATGTCTTTTATTGTAAAACTAAAGATGTAATAGTTTCAGTCACGACATGGCTAAACCTGGCGAGAGAAGAGAGGGTGTAGGGGGTCGGCCTCTGCTTGTTTCCCCTGACAAATAAATTAACTGGATGATGAAAATTTCATCCCTGTAACAAGCTGTTTCCCACCACTCATAAATAACTACCATCCAGCTGCTGGTGGAAACAATACATGGCCTAAAATGGAAGTCACTTACATCATCTCAACTGATCTTTATCATCTTCTTGGCACCATTATGGAATATTCATGAATATTATAAACGCTATACTTGTTCTACTTAGCTGCTGTCAATTGGGGACATTTGAGGGTGAATATTCAGTTATACGGAGGGTAAATATGAAGATTGTGGAGGAACACCACGTACCACAACATCAAAGCTGATTTCTCGTGTCATTGCGGCTTTCAATGAGAAACAGAGACACTTGGATGTGTTAGACGTGACAGGCCTGTGATTTGTTTGAGCCTATTAGGAGGGGCGTCACTATAAATCACAATATTCAGTGTTTCAGTGACTACATCAGTCACTGAATGTGTGTAAGCAAGTCTACCACTTACTTTTCATTTGTCCTGCCAATGGTTAGCAGCACAGAATTCTGCTTGTTATGTATATACAGTCTTTTCAGAATAACTTCCCAGGAAACTGCTTGTTTTACAAAAGGATTTACTTGGTTAGGTCTAGGCAACAAAACAACTTGGTTAAGATTAGGGTAATGATTGACCTCACTTAAAAAAACTACTTTTTTAGGTTTAGAAAGTAGTGAGTAGTTTGGGTTAAAATAACTCCGGAACTGGCATTTCTTAATGTTGACTTCACACAGGGTGCAAACACAGGTCTCCTTGGCAAGTCTGGAGTTGTATGACCCACCCATCCACACAAACTTCCTTACTAACCAGCCTTTCTTGCTATTTATTCATAATTATGTGGACTACATACGGATTGATTTTGTGGGATACATATATGAATTACACTGCTTTACATTTTGTTTTTGTGTGGCACATATAGTGTGTGAGAAGAGCTATGTGCATGCTATGAGAAATAATGAAATCATGCATGAGGTTCATGTTCTCAGTGCTTTATGTCTAACTTCACTCCACCACATTGCACTCTTTGACTGAATAGGTCAAAACACATGTTGACAGAGGCAGTGTTTTGTGTAATCTCCCCTCTGTATTGTGTTGTGAGTCTTCTGTTGTGGCCTGCCTGCAGGCTTCAGACTGGGCCGGGTTGTAGACACAAAGTATTCTGTCCTGTGGTGGAATCCCAGACGATGGGGGCTTCTTTGTTTGTGTTTTGTCACGTTACGCTCTATATTTTTGGGATTTTTTTACTGCCTCTTTTAACCCCCTGGCCCGGGGTTGACTGATCAACATTTGGCTCTGGTCTCATGGTTGAAACTGTGTATGGGATTCAAAGGCAAAAAATGAATGCAATCTTGTTTTGGATACTGTGCAAAGAATTGACACAAGGATGGTCTGTAGATCTGTACAGTACAGTGTAATTGTTACAAACTTCCAAAATCCTATCGTATATGGAACTTGTGAAAAACTTGCAATAGAACGTGTGATTAAAGTTGAAGAGTTCTTAAGGGTAACTTTTCTTTCTTCAGTTTCTGAAATTGATCCAGTATAGAGTCTGTGTTGTTTTCAGTCATCCAGGTTGAGGTAAATCAGAAATTGCAAAATCACCTGCACCTGAGAGACACAGGCCACTCCTTTGAGGACAGCAAAGTCCAAAGTCCAGCCAGGGAAGACAGATGGTTTGAAAGAGGAGTTAAAGAAGCCATTTTTGCCAAACTGGAGAAACCATCTTTTAACAGAGAAGGAGGACTACAACACCATCTATCAGCCACTTAGTAATGGCAGTAGCAGTATCCATTCACACCTGAGTGCATCTCACCTTAATGGCTCTCATAAGGGTGGCCGAGACAGTGACTCCCACATGAATGTTGACGACTCCTAACAAGACCTATTGTTTTGGTGATTTCCGTCGTTTGTTTCTTTTCTGCTCCAACAGGAGTATAAGATGGCGTCCACACGACAAACTTAATACCAATTCTGCCTCGCGTACAGATGCCTCCGGCGTTGTCGGTGACCCACTATGGTATTTTCTGACAAGGGGTTCCAGAGTGAGGAGATAATGCCATTCGGAGTTGCAGTGTGTACCCGGCATTGTTGCTAACAATGATGTCACATCGTCAGGTGACCTGAAGTAGGAGCTTAAAATCCAGCGCGCAGCAAGTTGTTGAACAACGGTGGTGGATTACAGAGAAGCATATGTGATACAGGCGCTGCTAAGTTTCTTAGCATTTTTGCTTTTTTCTTCTCTGCGTTTATGTTTGCATTCAGCGCACTTAAATCATAAGGACTTGCACATGCTCATTGTATTCTTTTGCTCTTTTGGTGGGTGTCTCTGTGTTTCTTTGCAGTGCCACCTACGGGCATAGCATATGTATTACATCCTTGTCACTCGTTATCGCGTTGCTATTTAGACGAAAATACTTCCACCAACGTTGTGTGTGTGGACACAAAAACTTTGGAATCCGCAAAGAAAAATCTCACAAGTGTTATCGTGCTGTTGTCGTGTGGATGGAGCCGAAGTATCTGAACTCTCTAACAATCAGTTATGCTGCGTTTCCTTTTGTACTCAAAAGTCAGAATTTCAGAGTTCTGAGTTGGCAGTTTCAACGGGAATGCTCCCCAGCCCCCGCCCTTAAGTCGGAAAGTCGGACGACCCTCACCAACCCCGACTTGACTACAACATCATAATCCAAGATGTCAGCACCGTGGGTTAGCGCCATTACACGTTACAGCCTACAGTAGAGTCAAACGTTTTTCCCACACAGAATTACACTGGAGAACAAACACGGCATCTGCATCTTCTTTGTTCCCATTAATTGTGTTTGAGGTGGACCTCATATTACTGCATTAGTTTTCTGCATTCCAACAGAGGAAGCACAACAAACTTCTCCATGGAAACTTGGAAACTTCTCCTTGGAAGCATTCATCTTGGTTTTCCGACTTGTAACTGGAATGCCGTCAACTCGGGTGTGACGTTATTCCCAGCTCCTCTGACTTCTGAGGTTACTGGAACGCAGCATTAGAACTGAAGAAGCCTCTTGGATGAGAGGTGAAACGTCCTCAGCAAACCTCACACAAGTCCACTTGACTCATTTTTGCTTTTTTTGGTCCAGTTTAGAGGGAGAACGCTGTTGACGGCAGCTGCTCACAGACTGTTGTATAATTGTATGGATCAAGCTGGCACCATCATTTACGTCAAGTAAATTTAAAAAAAAAAAAACGGTTGTCACCATCAGTCCCTGATAGAAAAAACAGGATCCAGGTTTAAAAAATACTGAAGTTACCATTTAACAGGTGACTCTGTCTTCAGTATCTATCTAAATCCTGAACTCTTTTCTGGTAGGCACGTGACTTAGTGCACCACAAATCACTGATTCTTAATGTTCCTCATCTTGCCATAAGTCTTTGGTTGTTAATTCGAAGAACAAATCATGCATTCTTGCTTAAACCTCACCGAACGTTAACCTCACCTAAACTCTAACCATAGTTGTTCTTTCCTGCCACCCATCCCCACTGACCCACACCCCCAAGCAGTCAAAACTACATGGTGGCCTCCAATCAGTTATCTATGAGGTCAATAGACAACAGTTGTCAGAAGCAAAGGCTTTCACAGCTGGTTATGATCTCTCTCACTGGGGAGAGCTGGCTCTGGACTGTTGCAGATGTGATTTGAAAATAAAAAAAAATACTTATTTTACATAAAGCATATCAAATAAAAAAATGAACAAATGTACAGCTGTTATTGTGAGCTGATTTCTGCAAGTGTCTGATCCAAACACAAATCAATACACTTCATTTATCAATATTCCCAAGCCTGTATCGATTGCTTGAAATCTTATTTCTAAAGGCCAGAACTTATTTAATAAAGGAAACATGTCTCACATGTGTTTTGAGACTGCACAGTTACTGCTGAAAAGCGTTTTTCTGCCAGCCTAATGTCAAAACGCTTCAGATTTCTAAACAAGACTTGTGACTTAGCAAAGCAAAAGCTTTCTTTTTACCCTTCAGCTCATCTGTTTTCTCTTAAGTTGCGGTGATGCTACATTAATGGTTTGTGGATTCAGTTCAAGCCAGAAGCTTTTATGTCTTGTAAATTAAATTTGATTGGCTTGATTTTTTTTCTTATTACTGTTGCATGCACAAATGAGAGATATCTGCTCTTTTATACTAAAAGTTTATACGGTGTTCATGTTTCACATGTATGAGAGGGCAGAGTTGGAGGCTTTGATAGTGTAACAGTAAAAAAAACTGTTGCTCAATATGTTTTCACACCATATGATAGACTTTTTTCTTTGCACTGGAGTGACTGAACTCCCTCACCATTACAGTTGAAGCCTGTTTCCTTGTGACATCTCTTAGAGCAGCCATCACCATCCAACAGATTACTGTCGTCACATTCTTCTGTCCTACAGAGAAAGAACCATCGTCATTTTCCCATGCTGTCGACATATTTACTGTGTAATTAGACATGTTGACTTATCCAGTGAAGTGCACAGACCCTTGAATTAGGCCGTCTCCACAGTAGGACTGTCCATGAGTGTAGAGAAGAGGTGAGGAGGGAGCACTGAGGACGCCGTCTGCTTCCACTTGGATCGTGTACTGGTACTTGACTCCATGCCTTACAGAGCTGGAGAGGAGAGGAGGAAGAGAGAGGGGATGGGAGGAGAGCAGAGTAGGATAAGAGAGGGGATGGGAGAGGAGAGGAAAGGAAAGTAAAGGATGGGCAGAGAGGACGAAGAGAGAGGGGGTAGGAGGAGAGGAGAGGAAAGGAAAGGAGGAGAGGATGGGGATGGGAGGAGAGGAGAGGAGGAAGAGAGAGGGAATGGGAGGAGGGGATTGGAAAGGAAAGGAGGAGAGGATAGGCGATGGGAAGAGAAGAGTAAGATAGAGGGAATCGGAGTAGGGGAGAGGAAAGGAAAGGAGGAGAGGATAGGGGATGGGAAGAAAGGATGAAGAGAGTGGAGGTGGGAAGAGAGGAGAGGAAAGGAAAGGAGGAGAGGATAGGGGATCGAGGAAAGGAAAGGACAGGACACAGGAGGAGAGGGGGCAAGGAGGATAGGAGATGATGCGTAAGGAGAGGACACAAAAATGGTTTTGAATAATTGCTTAAAATTTGAAATAATGCTCTAAATGACATAATAAAACAATTTAATAGATGTCCAAAATTTTGTCCAATCAAACCTGCATGATGATTCTGCAAACGATGGCTCATGGGATAGCAGTGACAGCAGTGGAGCTTCTATCTGTAACCTTGCAGCATCCTTTGACCTTAAAGCCCCACAGCAGGAAGTGTGTGTAATGATACCTTGGCTCCAGTATTGGAACTATTGATCTGTTTTGGTGGGTCCTTTCTATAAAAAGAGCCTCCTTGTGTATCCGCCTGCTGCTAAAGTTAACCAGGAAAAGTACAAATCACTCATTATCTGAGGACACTCTATCAATTCCACTTTTCCATTAATTATGGATCACAGGAGGAAATGAAGAATTTAAAAAACTCCCCCTTCCTCTAGTGTCTGTACTATCTATATATTTACTATCTGTACTATCTATATTTAGGAATATCCTCTGCCACAGCTGTCAGAGGCCTCTTCATCATGATAACGGTGAGGTCAACACCACACTCCCACCCTTACCCAATCCCCTCTTAAACTACTAAACTTTATTTATGAAAATTATTCATCCGATAAAGTATTTTGTTGTTTTTATCCGCAAGCGTTCTTGTGTAAACAGGGCCTCAGTTTAATCAAGTTGACCTGGGTTTAAGACACTGGGAGATAGTCCTGTCTATAAGGCACATATACTGTATATGGTGTTACTATTAGTTTGGCGACTTTACGGAGGGACCTGAAGACACTTTGCAGGTTGGATGTTTTTGCTGGACTTCAAATTATCTTGACAATTCAGGAAAAAATACCTCGAAAAACATACAAAATACTCAGTAAAACAGAAAAAAAAATATTCCTAAAAATAAATAAATAAATTACTCAGGAAAAAAAACAGTTGTTCTTTTTTCAAGTGAAAGCAATATGTTTCTGTAACTGTACTAATGTTTTGTGAAGAATGACGCTTGAGAAGGAAGTTCAAAACCTGCATGCTTTCTCCTCACCACACACCTGGTGAATGCAGCAGGCAGTGGATGTGATTGTGGCTTTCAGAAAGTGACAAATTATCAGACGCAGACCCGTGTGGGCGAGAGAGTTTGACAAGCGCTTGTCGGAAGATCGAAGAGCTTCGGAAAGCCCTACCCCCGCACCTTTCCCACCTTCAGATTGGAGATGGTTGTGTCTGACCATCTCTGTAATTTTCTGAAACCAACAATGTGACATTGACACTCACTTCGCACTGAGTGACTGGCTGAGAGAACACTATGAATGTCTTCCAAAATGTGTCATTACCTCCATGTTTAAACAATATTGCCTCTACGCATCCCTGATGATGACCATCTGTTCCCTCTCAGATAATGTTTCCCACCTGTTTGAATGGTGTTTCCTTCAGGGTGATAGGTTCAGGTTAAGGTAAGGGGAAACACATCAACAGGGAATCTTCGACACAGGTGTTTCAACCCCACCTTCTTGTATGGCTGTTCAGTTTTCTCACTTTTCCCTGAACTCTTGCTGCCATTCCAAGTCTTTGTGATTAATTGAACAGCTATTGTTTCCGTCTCTGTGTTGTTCGCCGACCACAGTGCGAGTTCAGCAGGAGGAAGCAGCTCAGGACCAGATCCAAGGAGTCACTGATGTTTATGGACCTCTGCTGCTCACATTTTTTTCATATTCAAAAAGAGAAAGAAAATCTGCTAACTTTGCTGTTATGTCCCTCTCCCACCTTTCCTCACCCCTCACCTCTGCTTCACTCCCCTCCAGTATCTTCCACTTCATTTCTTCCCCCACATCTCTTTTTTGTGCCCCTCATACACTAATCTGTCTTTTCCTTTGCCTCTCCCCCTCTCTCTTCTTCTTTTTCATCCCCCTCCTTCTCCTTTCTTTTCCAAACTCATTGCTCCCAAACACTTTCTTCTCCTAACATCAACCCCTCTCTGCCCTGCTCAGCCCCACATTACTCAATCCCCACTGGTTCTTACATCTTTTTGCACTTAGACACAGCTTGTGTAACACAGGAGACGTGTTCCCTGAAAAATAAACTGTTTTTGAAGCTGCGCCCACCTAACATCCACCTTGCTCAGTAAAGTAGCTTTTCTGGAAATGAGGAGCGTCGCCACATTTAAAAATCAGCCCCCAAATGATGATCTGCAATCATATCAGATCCTGGCAGCTATTTGGTAAGATTAAAAAAAAAACTGGGACGTGGCTTTAAATTTGGATTCCGGTAATCATTTGGACATCCCACAATACAAGTCAGGAGTGTACAAACTTATTCAACTTAGCCCCGAAACTTCAACATGCTTTTGATTGAGTATATGCTTGTTGAAACAGATTTGGATCAGTAGCCACAGCTCGGCATCCCCATATTGGAAACATTTGCGTTGTGAGCTTTTCAAACAGAACCAGACCCAAACACTTCTGGGAGACAGATAACTGTGGATTAGCAGATCTGATGACACACACAGACTCAGAGGTATGCTGTGAAACTAGAAGTCTGGCTAAAGCAAAAACGAGTACGTAGTATACTTTCGACAGAACAGAAAAATATGTTATTAAACATCCAGTCAAAAATTGAATGATTAAAGTAAGGAAGACCGCCAAAGGCCCAATCGCGGTAAATGTTGACTACAAATTCACAGTTAAAGTATAAACCACTGCACTGCTGCATAAAATAATTCAATGGCTGTTGCTCTAAAGTTTCCAAATACAAGTGAAAGTGAAATAGGTTATTTAGCGGCATTTTGATTTTCACTACCCGATCCAGCCTCTCGCCCTAAGACAGCTGGGATAGGCTCCAGCCCCCCCGCGACCCTACGAGGATAAGCAGTAGAAAATGGATGGATGGACTACCCGATCCGTACGGGAAACCCAATTTGGTGACGAGGTGTCATTCAGTGAAATGCATGTAGATACACACTATATATCCTGTGAATGGATTTCTTATGTTGACAGACTGTTTAAACTGAATGATGCACACACACACACACACACATACACACACACACAACTGAATTTTAATAACTGCATTTTTATTGAAAGTTCAGTTTCCAAATAAGCCCCTTCGCTTTAACCAAGATCTACAGCCTAACACAAAAACTATAAATTGCTTAGGTCATTTTCTGTATCAGTGTATTAAATTTTAAATGATATTTGTTTGTTTAAAAAAAGATTGATGTATTATGTTGAACTTTGTGTTGAATGTTTGTGTAAAAAAAGTGACGTATATTTACACATGTGTAAGTACAGATCAGATTTCCTCATCTTCCATCCATTTTCTATCCTCACATAGGGTCGTGGGGGGGGGCTGGAGCCTATCCCAGCTGTCTTAGGGTGAAAGGCAGGGTACACCCTGGACCCCTCCCTGGTCTCCAGTTCATCACGGGGCACATAGAAACAGACAACCACTCACAGTCACACCTACGGACAATTTAAATGCATGTTTATGGCTGGTGGGGGGAAGCCGGAGTACCCAGAGAGAACCCACGTAGACACGGGGAGAACATGCAAACTCTCGCCACTGCACCACTTTGCAGCCCATGTGTGAACCCAGAATGTTATAAATATTCATCTACACCTGCGGGAAAGCCAGCTTCGAGAACTTACTTCAGGGGAAACCCTGAGTATTTTATTGCATACTATGGTAACTTTTACCTGTTTGAGGTGCATTCACGAGCTGGGATCCCTATTAAAATATGTGGAGTGACCTTGAGCTGAGAGTGAATCAGTAAAATTAACATTAACATGCGCAATAACAGATAATCTTCTGTAAAAGCACATAAATGATGTGTCATTTGGCATCTACCTGTCGGTGAATGTCTGCTGGGTCTGAGGTGAGGGGGGTTTGCTGATGAAAGCCGGCTGCCGATGAATCCTGTACAGCAGAGGTTGGCAGCCAGAGCACAGAGGGCTGCTGGGACCTGAGGACAACATGGCAGCATCGATCTCCAGCTTCTCGTCGAATGTGCACAGTTTAATGGCAGCGATGGCAGCGTTGTGGGTGTCCAGGCGTAAAGTGAAGGGCATGTCACAAAAGACGTGCTGGGGTCCGAGGTTAATGCTTTTCCCTGTGTCTGTTACCAGCTCGATGTTGGCTATGGCCGGGTTTTCTGTGGCAGAGAAATACAGATTTCTGTCATTTTGAGCTTCACTGTTCAATATTGAAACAGCCAGAGTTATATGTGGAGGCCAGGATCTTGGAAGCAATGTTGTGTTAGACACTGAAAATTAGTTACAGTTACAAGTTACTTCATTCAAAAAGTAATTCAATTACTTTGTTAATTTCTTACACCAAAAGGAACATGTTACTGTTAAAAGCAATTTTTTAGTTCCTCTATAGGACCCTGGGGAGTGAGAGTATGCCATATGGTGTGTTCACTGGAAGTCACAACTTGGATCTCAAATCAAGGTAATCCCAAAGTTTAGCTCTTCCAGCCTCAGATGTACGACAAAATATGTAGCTACTGTTTATGTCAGTAGCAGATAGCATGAATTCTATGTCGGGTTGGTGAGGTGGAGATCTGGGGGTTCTGATTTAAATTCTGACTTTGAGCTTGCAAATTCTGATATTCCTGTACAACTTGAATGCACCATGAGTCAAATCCCACAAACAACCAGGCTCCCAGTGCTGCTGCAATGACGTTAATGCTCTGTTTTACCAGCGATGTTTGTCACCATATGCTGGGAAAGCGGGGGGACAGATCGGTGTCACTATGAATCTGAGGGGACATGTCCCCCTGTCCCGAGTGACATCAGAGAGCATGAATGAAAGCTATCTGAATTCATCAATTAGGAAAACATTTACCTCGTAACTGACAGACGCACCATATTGGAACGGTAATTGCGTCTATTTATTTAAAAGTAATGCGTTAGAGTATTAGTTACTGTCAAAAGTAACGGCATTACAGTAACGTGTTACTAATAATGCGTTACTGCACAACACTGCTTGGAAATTGATGACTTCATGTATTCATGGATTGTAAATGAAAAGCACAAAAAGTGGTGAATTTTCCCTTTAAATTAATGACACAAAGAGTTTAATGACTTACCTCACCGAACTTTATACATATCGCCCCTGCTCCTTGTAGAACCCATAGTATTTACAGTAGTGCTATTTGACTGCTAGTACTGCTAAACTAATGATATTAAGTTGTTACAGAGAGACACTTACTGGAAGAGATGTAGGTGACCCAGAGCGTGAGAGCGTGTGGAACCATAGGGTGGAGGAAACTCAGCGTGAGGGTGCAACCCTCCGTGTCGGGACACGGCGAGGTCACATTAGTGTCATAAAGGCTGAGCTCTGGACTCCAGGCCTGGAGGCTGGGATCACAGGGCTGCTCCACATCAGGTGGGCCTGGGGTTCAGTGACATCACACAGACACACACATTTGTATCTAAGCATTGCAAGGGCAACCATTCCATTACCCTCAAGCTGGGAACATATATAGCCCAATCACAAGCGCCATCAGGGGGCGACTGTACTGATTTTATAGAAGTCTATGAGAAAATGATCCTACTTCTTGCTTTATTTATTCCCTCGGTAAACATTGTAAACATGAGTTTATGGTTTCAGTCTTGTTTCCAGTCTTCTTCAATACAGCATTATGTTCATTTAGTAAATTATGGTTCCATTTAGAGTCCAACAGACCATAAAGCAGGGGATGATTTAGGGTTGGGCTATCTGCTGACAGGTCGCTACCATGGTGTTGTCTGGTCTGAGAGTTTTCAGTTCACTTAATTGCAACATTTTGGTCGTCTAAAGATGTCTTTTATGTCTTTTATGAGTGCCAAAGACGTATTTGTACATCTTTTAAAATACGCTTTTACGTAAAATGCTTGAGTGCCATCGACGTACATATAGGTCTTTCCTTTATTTGGCAGCAGGGACAAAAGAGCCTCTGGGATTTGTAGTTGGGACATAAAGAGAGGGTATACGCCACAGAGATCACAGCAGGAAGTGCAGAAGATCACGATTAGAGAGCAAAACAAACAGGATACTGAACTGAATGTGGCCTCTACCTCTGATAAAACAAGAATGGAACAAGGTAAAAACAGAGTCATCACACAAAATAATATGTGTTATGAAATATGATAACCTGGTCTTACCTGACCCTTGTACTATCGCACAGAGGGTCTGGTAAGACTATTGTACAGAGGGTCTGGCATTCCTTCATTGAGAACCGATTTCAGACAATTGGATCTGACTGTACCCAATCGCTAACGTTTGGTAGTGACGTATGTAATGTAACTCCTTCACCACTAACGACGCTAACTGAAAAATAAGACTTTTCCCGAACCCTGTGGGGAGTAAAGCCACGACATCTTTGTCGGAAACAGAACTGGTTAAACATTCCTCTTGCTTCGACTTCAGTTCCAGCCAAAACGGATTGAATGGCTTCCTTCACTCCAGTCTCCGCCGCCATTGCCAACTACAACTAACTAGACAACAACCCAAATGCCGCGCATTCGACATCATCATTAACACCCGCCTCCCCCCGTCCCCGCACCATTCGCTGATTGGCCAGGATAGAAATCATCCTGAGAAATCGAGTCCAAGGGGCTCAAACCCAGACTTAGTCTGCAGGGAAATGATAATTGAGCGGAAGATTACAGAGGGCTACGGCGAGGCTAGAAGTATGACTCAAAATGGACAAAAACGCTAGCATAAGGCAGAGTTAAGTATTTGGTTGTATTGAGACCCACCTTCCTCTGGTGTCATACCTGATAATATTTAGCAATATTTGAATATGATGACAGTGATAGGATGGTTTCCTCACGTTGCCAGGGGCATGACACTGCCAATCAAATCTGATCACACACCCACACAGTGGGTTAGTTAATTTTTGTTTGTCCTGACCGATTTAACAAATTTCTCAGCATTTCTTTCAGCAACTACAAGCAAACCCGTTCTCATTAGCAGAATTTTCCAGTTGAGAAAGAAAGAGCCATGCTCCCTTTACTTAAAACATGGCCCACATTCAAAAACGCAATAGTAACACCATTACACCAAGCAAAATGAGTTGTTAATTGTTAAAGTGTTAGTGATTAGCACAATGGAATCACATTACAGTGGTTTTATTATCAGCTGTGTCCCAGAAAGTTAAATAAAACTGGGATGTTAATGAGGTGTTACATATTTCACATCCACTGTGATCAGCCATCTGTGGAAGAACAACGGCTCGCCAAACAAACGCTAAATGATGTTGAGTTCGACCAAAATAGGCATTAAAATGAACCAGACTTGGCATATTCATAATATCTTAGACAAGATCAGCCATTTCTGCCAAGCGTCTTATGGCTGAATGCTGAATATCTATGAACATCATACATTCACTGGGACGATTGCTTGGTTTGGTCTGACGTGTATATATTTAGATAGATATCTGTATATTTTTCTACACAAATATGTGGTTTCTGCAAACAATATATTCTACATTCTCAGATATTACTTCTTACTTCACATAGATTATTTCTTTTTCTGCAGCCACGATGTGATATCAGATTTTCATTCCCCCCCTGTACAGGGAGGCTATGGACTTTTCGATCTCTCATCCCCTGCAATTTGCAGAGAGAGGGGATCCTTAAAATCATTAATTCTCAATGCAAAAACAAATATAATCCTCCTGAATGTTAGGTGTTTTCCCTCAGCCTGAAGACTTAAACCAAACTTGTGTTTTGTGTTGCCAGCCCTGATATCCGCACTAAATTTGTCCAAATTCCACCCTCCCTTTGTCAGCTGAAGGCGATACTGCCCATCTCCGCTGGCTGACAAAGTGACCCCGCGCATCATCGTCTTTAGAAGTGGGAAAGAGTGAAAAGGGAGCCAGGGAAGCCAGCAGACAGGCTGTCTCCTCAGCAGTGTGCATACCACTGTTTAGAGTAAGACTGTAATTGACTCTTTATCATCATTATGATCCCGCAGCGAAAGAGAGGAAGCCGTAATCCCCCCGTTCCTCCTCGTCGCTTGTTTTCAAAGCATAAATTCCAGCAGAGGATTTCCACATATTTGGGTAGAGTTTCCACGCAGGAAAGGAAAGTGTTATTGTGTTCGTAAGGTATTTTATGCTTTTTTGGTTTTGTTGTTTATCATTCTTTCTCTTTGCATTCTTGTTTGCTTCCTTGTGTTCCTTTTCTTCTTTCTTGTTTCTTCCCCCCCTCACCCTAAACGCCATGCCAGAGGAAACCGTGCTTCTGCAGAAATTATGATTGGAATAACAAGGACCATGTGCTTACATGAAGTGTAATGTTTCAAAGTGCAGTGCTACAAGATATACTTTTTTGGGGGCTTTTTTTTTGTTTATGACGTTGGTTCAATGTTTGAACAGCAACCAAACATTACCGATAGAGGGTTTGCCTAATAATCCTTGTTCTCGCTTTGGCTAAAACAAGACAGAGACAGAGAGAGGTCTGTAGCTGAGGGCAATTATCATTTAATGATTTTCTGCTTTTTCCTCTTCCAGGAGCCATTAGCCTTGCACGCACCTGAAATTTACTAGGAAGAGACGTGTGTGTGTGTGTGTGTGTGTGTGTGTGTGTGTGTGTGTGTGTGTTGTGTAAGGGAGGGGGTAGATCTGCTCTGTAGAAACAAGAGACAGAAGCAGAACTCAAGGACACAAACTCAAACCTGAAACCACCACATTCTTCTCTGTCAATACTTATTGACAGAGAAGAGGCATCAGAAGAAAGACTTGACTTAGAGTAGATTTTATAGATCTATTATAGTATATACTTGGTACTTTATTTTTCATTTGTTTTATTTTACTGAACCCTGCATGCCCCTGTGTGTTTCCATCTTTCAAGCTGCTGGAACTGTGAGATGCTCAAAGTATCTATCTATCTATGGATCCCTCTATCTATCTATTAGGGGTGTGACTATACACACACACGAGACAAGACAATATTTCAACATTACTTGTGAGTAAATTATGACAAAATATATGACTTGACAAAGGGTCATTCAACTCTATTTCTTTAATTAAACAGAGTTTATTTAACTCCACCTCTTAAATAATTAATAAAAAATACATTAAATTACTTTTTGTCAAAGTCAGTGTTGTAATATCAGCATGAGGTGAGATGTATCTGAGCTGAATGTGGTGACACTACAGTTTATATAATGGGAATGCTTTTCGTTTTTGGTTCTGGTGTTGCACTTTGTAGACGGTCCCTGCTCTGTCTCTGCAAAGCCTGGTGCTCATTAGGAGCAGTGTTTTCCATGGAGCACTGGGGATGCATAATTTTGGTAAAAATACAGTTGTAACTCATCATGTGCCTCACCAACATTGCAGAAATGCATCGTTTGCATCTTTAGATCACATATGCCAATCTTTCCAACTTTACCGAAGTGCTTTCCTTCTCCTTCGTCTTGTCAGTTTCTGGCAGACTAGACGTAGCAATGGCTCATTACTGCCACCCACAGGTCACTAATAGAAACTTGGATAGCTCAAAGTCTGATTTCTGGTTTCTTTCTGCCCTGTGCTCGCGAGACATCTTTTCACTAAATGCAAAATCTATCTATCTATCATTCTTACCTCTACCTTCAACTTTTTACTTGGATAAATCCAGACAGAAAAATCATCTATTTTCATCACGTAATTCATCACAAAAAACACCCTCAACTCAAAGTTTTGGAAATGTAGTTGTGGCATTACATGCATGTACAGCGTGATGCAATAAGAAAAAGGCCAATATCCTATTTTTGGTTAAAAAAACATAACTATCCATTCTTCTTATCGACACATACACAAACACACAGAGTGATTTCTGACTGACCAACTGCCTCCTCAGGTGTCCAGTAGCCTGACGTGTCACAGATGCGAGGTGACGTAGCCTCGGAGGCGTACTGGTGGAAAACACCATTCGTCTCACAGTCTCCACAGTTGATACCAGACACATGGAAGGAAGAGCTGAGACAAGAGGGAACAGGAAACAGAAACAGCGCTGATTATGACATATTCAGTTTCCTTTAAGACCGGACCTACAGTAATGTTGGATTAACTTGCTTTGTATTTTTCTCCAGAGGGACAAAGCCAGAACACACAGACACACAGAGTTTATCTGAGGCTACGGTCATTTGGACACAGGTATTCTCAGTGTTGCAATAAGACCTACGCCTTAAATCGGGAAAAGAAAAGCAGTTTTCTTTTGTCTTTTGCCAAGATTTGGAGATACAACTATAAATGTCGAGAATCCTGCTGCACAGTTGTTGCAACAGTTGTTTATTGTTCAGTTTGTCAACTCATAAAGTGAGGAAGTATGACGTGATCACATTAATTTTTTACAAAGTGGTTTTGCCCAGGTGGTCGTCATGCACTGGCAAATATGAAACATAAACAGGACCAATTAAAAAGACTCTGGAATGTATAACCAGGCATTAACTCATTGTTCTTATTAGCTTGAGCATGTCTTTAATCACCAGGCATTACATATAAATTGGCCATTACACTATTTTCCAGTGCAATTTGGTGAGATCGTGGCACCATAACAACATGCGTTATATTTTGGGAGGCTTCTTTTGAATCGCTGAAGTCTCAGAAACCAAATTAATAGAACTCCATAGAGGTAAATAATTATAATTAAGAACTCATTTCACTTTACCTCTGATAAAGTGGTCCCCTTAGCGGTGGTAGCCAATAGATAGAGACAGAATCTGGACTCTGGTCTGTCACTATGGGGGCCAAAGGGATGGGTGCAGGTTGCTGGTCTGTCAGCCACTTCTGGTAGACCAAGTCCAGGTAACAGTGCATCCGGGCCACTTGGTTGGGAGTGAAATGGTTGGTACAGTTGTCATCTGATGTGATGCAATGAGAAGAAAGTCATCATGGATCAGGTTTAAACATGAGCCTATAAATCAATCTAACTTCACTGTTAAATAGTTAGGTTTATTTCATCTGAAGAGAGGAGGTGAGATAACATCCTGCAAATGCAACAGCAAAATTATGACTGCCATTTGTATTTTTATTTATATTAATATTATTAACGACAAGCACATTATAACATTGAAATTAGCAGAAGTCTTCACAATACAACTTTTAAAACTAATGCAAGTTATTTGAATGAAGCACACAATTGAATCGGTATGCCTGCTATTAATTACAAGTTAGAAAAGTGAAGAATGTTTATTCACTGGACCTGTGTAACTCATGTAATTGCTATAAGGTGTGTCGTGGTACATGGTGACACCACAGGTATCATTGACAGCTCCGGGATCGTGGCAGGCTTTGGATTTGGGCGTCGGTGCCGTGTCAGCGCACAGATCTCCTGTCTCCATGGATGGGGTGGTCTCCTGCAAGTAAATGACACAGCACTACTCATAATGTCATAAATGATAAGTTAGAGATTATTATCCCAAATCTGTGGTAACTTCTGGAACATTATCCAGTTTTGGCTCTCTTTAGAAGGTATCCCAGTCTGTGCTCAAAATGAGGATACTGCTCTTTTGAGCTGCATGTAAGTGGGGGTGTATGTTTAATTATGGCTGTGTATACTTGTTTTACAAACATACAAGTTAATTATTTCCAGTATAGTGCCACAGATGTATATTTATATCCTTAAAAATAGAATGCTTGAGTGCCATAAATGTATATATACCGTATGTCTTTCCTTTTTTTGGCAGCAGGGATAAAAGAGTGCTCTCACATACCCTCTGAGTAATATTGGGGCTTCTGGGATTCGTAGCTGGGACATAAAGAGACGGTATACACCACAGAGATCAAAGCAGGAAGTGGAGACGATCGTAATTAGAGAGCAAAACGCAATCTGGACAAAAAGTGGTGATTTTCGTGAAACTGGCCTCTACTCTCCTCCAGATAAAACAAGAACGGAACAAGGTAAAAACAAAGTTTTTATTCATGATGAAATAGAGAGTCTCTTCTTTCATTTGAACTATATTATGTTTTCCGAGTCATAGTACAAAATATTCTGTGGATCATGAAAGATGACTCAAAATGGCCAAATTGCTGGCACAAGCTACTTTCATTTTCAAAAAAGGGCTGGCACTCAATGAATTAATATAATGTTAAAAACTTGACAATGCACTATTTAAGTTGCAAAGATTAATATCTGCCATGATGAAAATAGGGATGTTTGGGGTCCGCTGTGTTCATGAATGCAGTCTGTGCTCATTTATGTGAGGGCCACTGTCAGCACTGTTGCCATAGTTTTCACTGTCACTACCGTTAGCTGTGAGCCACCAGCTTAGCCGTCACCTTGAAGTATCAGCAAGAGGAGATTTAACAGTCGTACCTGACATGGGTCATCACAGGAATCCCGCTCGCTCACACCCTTGAAGACGTGGTACAGTCCAAAGATGTGGCCCATCTCATGGATCATGGTGTTGTGGTGGCCCATGGTACCAAAGTAGGCTGGGTTCAGCACCATCCCACCTGAGGACAAAACATCAAATTCATACTGTGAGCCTTAGATATTTCTTATATATTTCTATTTCCTGAAAAGTGAGAAAACTTTTGTGAGCTTTCACAGGGTTGTTGTGTCTTGCAAGTCTGCGACACCTCATCCCACCACTTTAACAGGCTGCAATGGTTTGTAAAATCATTCTTCAACAGAACAAAACAGATGTTGAACAAAACAGATGTTGTGTTGGTGTGAAAGTCCGGATTCTAACTACTAATAGCTATGTGGCTATTTGACTCCAGTTGTGCGCTCTGCCACAGAATTTCCAAAAGAGAAACAGACCTCCATAGTAAAAACACTAAGCGCTGTGACATTTAAAACCAATTAGGAATGAAGTAAAACTTTAGTACTTTAAACCCAAAACAGGAAACTGGATGTGGTAAAGTGGCTACGGGTGGATCTGGGCCATTTTTGCCTGCTTAGAATATTGAGGAAGGCTCAGCAGAAATATCGTATTTGCCATTTTGCCTTATTTTCCCAATAGTTGACACCAACTACCACTGTTTTAAAGATGTTTTTCTTTCACATTTTCGCCTTTATTTGACAGTGTCTTGGGGGAGTGGGTGGTCCCAAGGTCTCAAGGCCTTGGAGCCAATTGAAAATGCATATAAAACATTATTGCTGATAGAAATAGACTCATAGGTTGGCAGGCTGAATTCAGATGGATCACAATGAGAGGACAGAAGGAAAATCAGGCCTCTGTTTAATCATGAATGGTTCAAAAAAAAAAAAAACTTGGAAAAACCTTCCAGAAAGACTGAATGGAAGAATACAGTGGAAAAATACCATCCTTATGTTTCCATAAGCACATTAAATGACCTTTCTAATAATGATGATAATGACCGTTCTCTGAAGTACATTTGCAGTATTTTCACTACGTTGAAATATCTTCTGCAATATTTCCTTTTTGCTTGGATCTTGTTTACATCCCTTCTGACTTTTGCTTATGCCACAGAGGTCACGCTTTTAATCCCAGCAGTAGCAGTAATAGGCCTAATAATATATCTCAAAATATGTTTTAGTGTGGATCTGAATTCAGGGTTTTTCCTAATGTTCAGTACATCCTTGAATGAGGAAATAATAATATAAATATGAATCATTAACAAAACATTCCAAAGATAGCAATTTCAAAATCAGCTATGGTTTTGGGGCTTCAGGGAATTCCTCCTAAATGAGCTTTAAGTGGAAATACAGATTTTCTGCAGCATGCTGATAATCACAGAATCAAGACCAGACATGACAGTTATTGGTTTTCTAATTAGAAACAGTGTGTTCAGTGGTGAAGATGCTGAACAATGAAGACATTAAATGTGAAGACACTAAACAACGGGGCCTCCGGAGACGGCTTGTCATCCGCTAACTGTTTTTTAAACAGAGACAGATGCAGAGTGACTGAAACAAATGTCATGATCAAAGTATCCCAACTTAAATTAACAGCAATCTCAAGCCAATACAGTAACAGAACAACAGCATATTACATTATATATAATTGACAGTTGATGATGATGAGATGAGATATTATTACCTCAAAAATGTAAGATTTTAGAAAAAAGCTGGACACAATAAAAACAGTTAGTCCAAACACAACTGAATATTTAGCTTTATACAAATATGGAACTGGTTAAGCACTGTCTCAAATAAGTAAAAGAACTAAAAAATAAAAAATAAAAAAATTAAAACTTGCATCCATTCATCCAGGTGATAGCTCATTTATATCCTAAATGCTGGTGCAAATATCATGTGTTTTTATTATCATAGTGCTAGATTTGTTTTGCTTTGATTGTGTTGTGGGAGCATTTGGCATTTGTTTTAAACTTAAATATCTTTGGAAGACAGCTGAAATTAATTTGTGCTTGCTAATTTGATGTGTGTATTTTGAACATAAAATGTTGTGTGTTTTGCCTCTAAGGCTCCAGCTAACAATTACTTTCATTGAATGAACCAGTTATGTTTTTGATTACTCAATTATCAATTTAGTCTATGAAATTTCTAAATTACAACTTCCCAGCATAAGTTACCAAAGCAAAGTGACATAAAAATCGAAATAAAACTGTTTATTTGCTCTGGCCATCAAACAATGGAAAAACATTTAATTCTTAATTATGTCAACTAAAGAAAAACAGGAAATCTACTAGAAATCTGACTTAAATGATTAATAATCAATAAACTGTTATCGTAAAACCAATCAGCTGATTATTCCAAAATAGATCCATTTTTCAATGTGCTGTTTTATTTAACTTAACTGAATTCACCTTTTTACAACCACTAAAACACATTTTTTGTAAAATAGTAGACTCTAAAATTCCTGGATAACAACAATAATTATAGTTTAGCATTAAAGATATAATTTCATAATCAGTAATACTCCTAATTTAACTGAATACTACATTTAAAAGTAGTCAGCACCCACTGTGCTGTGTATTTTGAAGTGGAGGTGAATAAGAGCGTTTCAGTGGAGGACTCTCAAGGTTCTGGAAATGCTACAAGCAGCAGTATTTTACATTTTGTTTGTTACAGGACCGTGATGTGACTTCTTCCAGTGAGGCATTTTCTTTAAATGATTAATGCTTCCACATGGGGGCGGGGCTCTACCTCATGTGTCTCCTACTTTTGATTCCACTCACTCACTTTGTGCATGTGCATGCAAACATAAATAAAGAACAGCTGGCAGGTGGGCATAGGTGGAAACAGAGCCCAATCTGGTCAAGTCAAGATTTTACTTATTGCCCAATATTACCTGAATCAGAAATTTGCCTCAGAGTGGTGCTTCACAGTGTTTACAGCTCATGACACCCTTCCTTTTCAAACGTTTGTTTGTTTGGTCGTTGTTGGATTGATTAACATTTTCCAGTGGAAATGATTGGAGGAGGAAAGAGGCAATGTGCCGGGAAAATATCTGCCAGCTCCAATTGCTTTCCCCATCTCGTTTGGATATCACCAGAGCAGACAGACAGACAGACAGATAGAGAGATAGATAGATAGCAGAGTTCCCACGATTCCTTAAAATGTCTGAACCTTAATTTTTCAGATGGTGCATTTACATGCCAACATGGAAACACACCATTCAGAGATTTACTGCAATTTTGCACGTTACTTTGTTCGCAAAGTTCACGTCTTTGTTCTTGAAAATTGTAAAATTAAAATTGCAGAAAAATAGTTAAGTGTTATGCCTTCAATTTACATTGTTGTTGCAAGTGTTAAAGGGTTAAAAAAATAATTTAAAAAAAAAACATTAAAATCATTAAACTCATATTTTTTTCCTGGTAAATATCAATATCAGCATCAGTCTAAAAAACTCCATATTGGTCAGGCCTTACAATAAATTCACTATTTTTGACCAAAGACTATGACTTTTTTTCGACCGCCCTAGACTATTTTTTGTTGAGGTCTTAAAAAGTATTAAATTTGACTTTTAAAATGGTGCAAGAACCCTGGATAGTCAGACAGATACGTATGTTTGATGTAAGTGAACTCACCTTGGTGAGTCAGAGCCTCCTTCGCCCACGGCCAGGTCGCAGCTCCTGCCAGCTCTTCACGCACTGAGTTGCTGGCGAAGAAAACGTTGAGCATGTCAGTGCCGCTCAGGTGTAGCTCCTCCTTTAGCTCCTTCACACTCATATAGGCCCTGCAGAAATGAGTACAGAGAGACATTACATAGTCTCATTCTCATTTTCAATTTTATATTCAAAATGTGTGTCCATACACCACTTACTGTATATGTAAAAACGAATGTTTAGCTATAGGCTAAAAAAAACTGCACCAGAGTCACATGACTGCCAGACTTTTTTCGCAGGGGTGGCCCAAGTGGGGCACGAAGTCATGCAGGGGTGGCAGGATTATATTATATTTTGATGGAATTTAATTAAATAAATCTGATACATGATATTAATCCTCTACATCAGACTCATAATAATAATACATCAAAGAAAACAAGACAATCGCGACACTCCGACTGAATGGGACAATAAGTGTAATGTTAATGTTTTTATGAAAGGTGCAAAAATAAAGACAATGCAAAAATATAAATTATAATATAAAGTGCCGACCAAATCAAACTAAATTAATAAAAAAAAAAAAAAAACCTGCAAACTAAGTCAAGTTTGACGATCAAACAGTCCATCATGCAGGATGGCACCTGGGGTGGCCAATCAGATTGCAGGGGTGACACATGCCACCACAGGCCACCCCGTAGACATGCCACTGATGACTGTATGATGTCACCACTAAACTGTAGGCAGGCCAGTGTTACTGATGTTCTGTTAACCACAGACCACCAGGCATTGAACCAATCTGGCAACACCGCTCCGTGCAGGGCATCTCTTTGGCAGATGACAGTTTACGTCAAACCATCAACAACACTTTCTCTGCTGCATGTAGCTTCCAAAGTATAACTGTTTGAATTAGTCAGGGTCGAACCACTACCGCTCCCCTCCCTCTCTCTAACTGTGATAAATTACCCTGGAGGCACTTTGATGTGCAAAGCCGACATTGTTTGCCCTGGCCGCAGTGATGTCACATGTCATTTTTCTCTTTTGCTTTCATAGCTGGAAAGCTTTTGTGCCCGGCACTGGTAGGCCTTGCAGGATCTGAGAGTCTTGCGGTGGGGTCAGTTCAGCCATGCCAGGCAATGAAGGCTTTTAGCTGACCGTCCTATGGTTTCCTGAAGCAACTGCTTGATGAAAACACTAAAGTCTGTTAACGTATATATGTGTGTCTGCAATTGTTTGCATCTGCTTTATGTACTGGCCTGGGTAATAGCCTAAATATAAAGAGTGCCAGGTCGCCCAGTGGTGCATCAGTATAGAGTCAAATCAGTTCATATTTACAATAACATGTATGAATCATACATAATGTTGTTAGTAAAGTCTGCTTTTCTTTCATCTCACACAGGCAAAGCTTTGGATTTAAGTGTTTTTCATCGATCATAACGTAATGGATTATTGTTTCATGTTGTATTTTGAAAGCTAGGAGACTTGATCAAGTTCAGCTGTGGGGCTAACTTTGTTAAAATTACAATGCCATGCTTTAATCTTTACCTCAGTCACTTCAAGTGTATTTGGGTGATTTCTTTTATGTTGGTTTCTTAAAAATAAATTTAGGTTTATACTTTTGATCAAGCTCAGCTGTAGAGTCTAAATTTATAAATATTACTTAACCATGCAGGTTTTTTTTCATCAGAAATATGATTTCTATAATTGCTCATTAAAAATTCTTGAGCTTTGGCTCAGTGCTTCTTACATTGTTCCAAACAGCCTGAAGGACAGGTGAGCTTATGACTGTAAAATCTCAGCTTTGATGGGAAAGGTCTAGATGGGTATAATAAGAAAACAATAACCCCTATTCTACCATGCACTTATTGCAATGTAACATTAAGTGAGGCACTTTGCTTCTAAATTGGTCCAAAGTTTTTACTCAGCAGCCAAGAGTCTTGCATGTGTGTAATCCTTCCCTTAATGAAATCCCTCCCTGAGTGCATGTGTTGTACTGTAAATAAGAATGTTTTCTCAGGCTCTTTGCCTGCCGAAATGAGGTTTAAGATTTAAGATGCCTCAGGGAAGCCCTGCTCTCTCTACATTACTGTGGCTGAGTTCAGCCGAGGCTGCATGCAGTATCCATCAACCTGAGCTCTGCAATTACAAGTGAAAGAAAGTTGACCACTAAAGAGTTGACTCTTCAACTTCTGAGACTCAGAGGATGCCTCAAAGTCTAAGGCCAACTTGGCAAAAAAAAAAAAATGGCTGCACATGATTGAAATGAAAACAATGGTCATGAATTAACAACGAGCAAGTCAAACACTCAAAAACTGTTGATGTGTGTCCATTTGAGCCCCCTAGAATCAGGAGACAGGCTCTAAAAATACCACACCAAAGAAGCCAAACAGTTAAATATACTATACACTTTATTCACTGCTTCATTTTGTGCAATGTCACATAAAGTAAATAAAAGCATCTGCAATCCAAACAGTTACTCCTGAGCGCTTGATGAATGCAGTGTGAGGAGAAGATACCAGCTCTCACAGTTAATATTTTAAAAGTCACTTTTATTGCGTGAGCAGATTTGCACACGCTGAGTCGCAGTCACCAACAACAACCAGCCCTATGTCACGTCTGCTTGTGAAACTGTGAAAAGTTTTGTGTTCAGTGTTTAATCTTAAGGGTCAATGTTGTGAATAAACTGTCACGTTCAGATGTAAAATTGTATTCAGTGCTCTGGGAAACGTTGCAGTTATGTTTTTATGAGTGAATAAAACATGACCACAATAAAACTTGAGATTCACGTGCTTTAAAGCATCAAACAAGGTTGGAACAGGATTGTTCTTTCAGGGGAGTTGCCTGGAGCTCTTTGCACACCAGCGCACCATCCAGGATTTACAAACTACAGACTAAATCCTGGATGTGTGTCTCAGCATAAATGAACATGATGTCCCTCGCCACCCCATCGCTCCCTCTCCACCCTTGCTTTTCTCTCTCTATCGGTCCATCCTTCCCCTTCCCGCTCCTTTTCCTTTATTGCAATGCCAGAATCTGCAGTGTACCTGGCTAACGCTCTAGAACTGGCTCTCAACAACAAATTTGTGTCGTGACAGCAGCTGGATTGAAAAACCTCTGGCCCTGCACTAGCCAGCAGCAGCTGCACACATATAGGGTCCCACGATCTGATTACCTGGGATGATATCAGAAATGCAGATCCCAAACATAAAAATGGTTCAGTGCTCCACAAATGCAGAGATGTCATCCTCCCATTAATTGTATTTCCATCTGAGAGTTGCGAGCATGCATGTCGGCACATCGTAGCACTCCCACACATAAGTATTTTCAATAAGTCGGGGTCAGGACCTTTCCAGAAGCCCTACACTACTGTTAGTCCAGTTTTAATACACTCGTCCCCAGTGTATTGGCTGTTCATGTTGTTTTTATTGGGGGGTCAGAAGCTTATAGACAGGAACTCTGGCAAGATCCACTGCAGGAGTTACATCACTGCGTAGAAGAAGCACACATACTGTGACTTTTGCTTTCAAAATCTGAAAAGCAGAGGCCTTATTTATGGAAGTCTCTCATGCAAAAACATTCTGCACAAAACCAGATCAAATCCAGAGCTGTGATTTATAAAAGCGTGCTCACATCAACATCAACACATTTCACTGATCTCTCCAATTCCCTGTCATATATCAAACTGAAACAGATTCCAGTTATTACCCCGAAGGTAAGCATAGTGGATATATTTTCATTTGTTCTTTGGAATATTCTTCGAAATAACTAGCAAATTAAATCTAGAATAAATCAGGCCAAAGGAGCAGACCCCAAAACAGCAGAGCACAGTGCTGCCTGCTGTCCAGCCTTTTTCATGAGAGTCCATCTCCTCTCTGCAGGGTAGAGAGCTCAGACTGAGCAGAGGCAACATCTGACCAAAACAACTACCAACCCAGCTTTTCCCTTTCTGTCTCGCGGTGTCTCTCCCACCAAGCTCATGACAAAACAACATAAATTTGTCATGACAAAATTCATATCGCATAGCATTGAGACCACACACATTTTAAACTGTCTTCCAGTGAGAGTGGTGGTGTAACAGGCTGTAGTTGATCATAAGGATTTTTTTTTCATCAACAAAATGTAATCAGTGAGGCGTGTTCCTCCAGCAGTCTGGTGTGGCTTTTTGTAATTGTTTTCAATGAGAGTGAAGTGTTTGAGCCCTGCATTTCTGAGCACCTCACGTTTTTCCGTTCTGTCCACTTCGTGTTTTTACAAGCGTGCCCTGATCACCAACGTGATTTTTTTTTTTTTTTTCTCATTGTGGTGACTTTTGTTGGATGACTTTGCCAACTGTAATCTGGACAGAAAAAGGCTGGTCTGGAGGCAAATTAGTGAATTTTCTCTGTGAGATGAATAAAGTATTTATCTATCTATTTATCTATCTGTCTGTGTGTGTATAACCGCAGGTGTATATGTATATATAAATATATGTATGTATATTTATATTTGTATATACTGTATATATAAATATGTACATTTATACAACTACAATTTCTCAGCAATCTACGTAGAATATTACAATATTGCAATGATGTATCGTATCATGACTCGGGTATCAGGTATCTCAGGTAACATAAAGCTATAAAGACTTTGGCTGTTCTACCAATCTAGTTAACCCTAACCCTAACCCACACAG
The DNA here is from genome assembly GCA_029721515.1 of Synanceia verrucosa. Lineage (NCBI taxonomy): Eukaryota > Metazoa > Chordata > Actinopteri > Perciformes > Synanceiidae > Synanceia > Synanceia verrucosa. The sequence continues at coordinate 6,514,322 of CM056554.1, read as the reverse complement.
TTGGTTGCTGGGACTATTACGTACATTTGACAAGAACACTCGCAAAAACCAACAGTCATGTATATACAGTTTATATTTGACTAACTGTAACTTGGAAATGGTCACGGCACCAGTCTCTGATTAGTCGAAAATATCAAGAAGCTCCTGTTGGTATGTCATACTGATTTATTCATTTGACAGTTGGCATTTTATTCCTCAAAATTTGTGTGTCTGACCATTTGTCAATGGTAACACGTGAGCACTCAAGGCTTTTTTCTGTACTTTATACAAAGTCCAGCAACTATAAACCATTATGATCAATCATAACTAATTCATTTTTGAAAGAATGTGATGATATGAAGAGAAAAAAAAATACAACAGTGTCACTGATTTATGGAGGTTTTTTGCCTGTCATAGTATTTTTCAGAAAGGAATCAGAAAATTACCTTTGAAATAAAATTTGCAATTTGTGATTTTGAATCATTTGTTGTATTTGCTACTTCAACTATGAAAAAAATGTTTTTTATACCAATTATAGAATAGTGCAGTGCAGCAATACATACAGTTGTGGTCAAAAGTTTACATACACTTGTAAAGAACATAATGTCATGGCTCTCTTGAGTTTCCAGTTATTTCTACAACTCTGATTTTTCTCAGAGTGATTGGAACAGATACTTCTTTGTCACAAAAAAACATTCATGAAGTTTGGTTCTTTTATGACTTTATTATGGGTCAATTGAAAATGTGACCACATCTGCTGGGTCAAAAATATACATACAGCAATGCTAATATTTGGTTACATGTCCCTTTTTCACTTCAATTAGGCGCTTTTGGTAGCCATCCACAAGCTTGCCAGAAGCTTGTGGATGTCCTCTTGACAAAAATTGGTGCAGTTCAGTTAAATCTGTAGGCTTTCTGACATGGACTTGTTTCTTCAGTCTTGTCGACATGTTCTCAATGGGGTTTAAGTCAGGACTTTGGGAAGGCCATTCTAAAACCTTAATTCTAGCCTGATTTAGCCATTCCATTACCACTTTTGATGTGTGTTTGGGGTCAGTGTCCTGTTGGAACACCCGACTGCGCCCAAGACCCAACCTTCAGGCTGATGATTTTAGGTTATCTTGAAGAATTTGAAGGTAATCCTCCTTCTTCATTATCCCATTTACTCTCTGTAAAGCACCAGTTCCATTGGCAGCAAAACAGCCCCACAGCATAATACTACCACCACCATGCTTGACGGTAGGCATGGTGTTAAAGGCCTCACCTTTTCTCAGCCAAACTGGGCATTGTGGCCAAACAGCTAGATTTTTGTTTAATCTGACCACAGAACTTTCCTCCAAAAGGTCTTATCTTTGTCCATGTGATCAGCAGCAAACTTCAGTCGAGCCTTAAGGTGCCGCTTTTGGAGCAAGGGCTTCCTTCTTGCATGGTAGCCTCTCAGTCCATGGTGATGCAAAACACACTTGACTGCGGACACTGACACCTGTGTTCCAGCAGCTTCTAATTCTTGGCAGATCTGCTTTTTGGTGGTTCTCAGTTGATTCTTCATCCTCCTGATTCAATTTTCTCTCAGCAGCAGGTGATAGGTTGCATTTTCTTCCTGATCGTGGCAGTGACAAAACAGTGCCATGCACTTTATACTTACAAACAATTGTTTGCACTGTTGCTCTTGGGATCTGGGAGCTGCTTTTAAATGGCTACAAGTGACTTTCCTGACTTGTTCTAGTCAATGATTGGCTTTTTCAGATCCGTGCTGAGCTCCTTTGAGTTTCCCATTGTAGCTTTTGTATTCAATGAGCCCGCTTTAAATGGCCTCAGAGAAGTCACCAGCTGTAGTCACTCATGATCACTCACAAGAAGTTAAGAGGCCATGCTATGAAGCTTATTTCATTGTCACAACTTCCTAAGTCACCAAAATTGCTAATTCATGTTGCTGTATGTATAATTTTGACCCCATAGATTTGGTCACATTTTCAGTTGACCCATAATAAAGTCATAAAAGAACCAAACTTCATGAATGTTTTTTGTGACAAAGAAGTATCTGTTCCAATCACTCTATCAGAGAAAAATCAGAGTTGTAGAAATAACAAGAGAAACTCAAGAGAGCCATGACATTGTTCTTTACAAGTGTATGTAAACTTTTGAACACGACTGTATGTGGTTAATGATAATTATTACATAACAGATTTTTTAAATAACCATTAAAAAATTTAATTTTATCTACCAAACTTTGAGGTGATATGAAGACGTGAATTTCTGTTTCGTATCTTTGGTTTATTTGCTCGGCTGGGATTTGGATTATGCCACAAGGAGGTGCAATAACAAATCTTTTACACATTGGTAGCAAGAGGTCCATTTGACCAAAGTATAAATGGAAATTTTACTGGTTTAAAAAAAAACCATTAATACATCCTTGTGTTTAGCTGTCACACTGTCAACTCCAGACATCAAGCACTAACTCACTTTAAAAAAACAGCTCCACTTCCTGTGTTCTGATTCCCAGTGGTCCAGTGTTAAGCTTGTGGTTACAATTTGGATTAAGGACGGGGTCTTTAAGAGCCTGGGCTGACGACTGCATGGCGAGACATCATGCAAGCTATTTGGAACTCTGCATGAGCCTGTCTGTCAGACCAAATGGAAGGCAGCGGGCTGCTGTTTGACTTGTTTAGTAAAAATAAGTGTGTACTTTGGCCTTTTCACCCACCATCCCCATTTCACGGAGCTCTCTTTAAAACCACAGGGGAGAGTGAGAGTACTAATTTGTACATGTAGCTGTTCATTGCACATCCCTGCTGAATCGACAATGTATTCACCTCATGGGGAGAAATAAGTGGTGAACTGAACCGATACTGGAAGGTGGATTTAAAACACTGCAGACCACTAGGAGAATTGTGCAACACGGGAGAACTTGCACAAATTTTTAAATTGCTAAGCTACTTTCAATAAAGACCGCATTTTTTTAAATTCACCCAGAGAGGCAACCATCTGCAGTTAAAGTACTTGGTAACAAAAGCGAGGAGAGTCCGTTTTTGTCAGCTTATGTTTTTCATTCATGGACAATGATGATCATTGCTATTTTTTATCTCAAATATTTTTTTTTATCTTTTCGTTTGCCCTTTGATATAGACAAAATTTAATCCTGAGCAATTCAGTAAAATGTAAATTCCACAGAATAAATGAATGAGTACAACAACATTGTCATGCCATTCTCTGGGACATTTTTTTTCGTCTTTTTTCCATGTGCTTCCACTTTGCCATTTTTTTTTGGGATCACGGCTAAGTTATGTACTGTTACTGAAACACTGTACAAATGTGTCACATTAAAAATCTTCCGGTGCTTCGATGGGCATAACCACTTCCTTTCCTATGTGAAAGATCTGCAGGAGACATCAATTATAGCACTTGGAAATAATTAGTGAATAAAACTAGTACTAATCTTAAAAAGAAACTCAGAACAGCAAGGTGGTGTGACATGACTTGTCTATGAACCTCACCTGTCAGGGGATTCTGGGTCGAAGCAGGTCTTTAGAACATTAGTGACCTCTGGGTCGCAGCAGTCTCCATCATCGTAGTCATAGTGTATGCTGTTGCACTCCATGTTACAAACTCCATCCTGCCTCTTCCAGTTGTAGCAGGGCCCCAGTCTGAGGCAGTCCCCTCCGTCATGGCCTGTCCTTGGGTGGTCACACTCAGGGTCACATTGGCGGTTCCCAATCTTCCCAATTCGACAATTACTGAGGATGAACCGCTGTCGGAAGCTGGAGTTTCTGACAGTGTGCACGCTCAGATCTAGGGTGATGTTGTAAGGGCGAAATGCCTCAGTCAGAGCCTGGTGCTGGAGCTGGATCTGGGCTTGCGACACAGTGGGGTTTTCGCCATCATCGTCGGAGAGGTTAATGATCCGGTAGCGAATTTGCTTGGTGGCACGAAGCTGCCAGTTGTTGTTGTAACCAAAGATTATGTCGGTGTTGTCGCAGGGCGTCAGGCCGCAAAGTGGCGGCAGGAACGAGGAGACAAGTTCTTGTTCAGGGACTGGAGTTGTGATGATGGTCGGATGGAGGCCAACTTTGTATGGAGCCCATAGTTGTTCCACCTCAAAGGTAGAAGGAAAATTTCAATTAATTTCGATGCTCTAGCCAAACCAAATATATATAATTATGTATGTATATATATGTCTATATATATATATGTGGTATATATATATATATATATATATATACTTAGACTTAATATGACCTAAAATTAAAAGTGTAGGAAATAAATATATTCGTTTACATCAGTGAAGTCCGCCCACATCGCCAACAGTGGCTCGCCTTTGTCCATTTGAAGCGGCTGCTTCAGAAGGTCCTCATGGGAGCGTGCGTAGCCCCACAGGACCACGCCCCCTATATGGCCCCGAAAGCTGTGTCCTTGATCTGACTGGTTACTGCCAAGGAAGAGGCTTCTGCACGTCTTCATGAAGGGACTGTAGAGATTTCCCGACTGGAGACTGCTCTCTCCCACCTGAGTGGAAAGGCAAATGAGAAACCACAGCTGACAATATTCACAACATAAATATAGCAGCAAACTATTGTCTGTGTATATAGAGTCACTCTCCCTCTATGTGTGTTGTAATCAGTGTCTCAGTGCTTTGTTGTTATAGCCGAGCTGGCCATGTGTGCCTTTTGGAGCAAACCCTTTGTGATAGTTATTAACTCTCTGAGTGCCAAATTTGTATATGTACGTCTTTTAAAATGCAACGCTTGAGTGCCACAGACGTATATATACTGTATATATGGCTTTCCTTTTTTCAGCAGCAGGGACAAAAGAGCACTCTCACACAGCCTGCGAGTAATTTTGGAGCTTCTGGGATTTGTAGCCGAGACATAAAGAGATGGTATACACCACAAAGATCAAAGCAGGAAGTGGAGACGATTGGGATTAGAGAGCAAAACAGAATCTAGACAGAAAGTGGGGAAACTGGCCTCTATTCTCTATTCTGATAAAACAACAATGAAACAAGGTAAAAAAAAACTTTTTTTTCATGATGAAATAGAGTCTCTTCTTTCATTTGAGCTATTCTGTGTTTTCAGAGTCATAGTACAAAATATGTTGCACATGATGAAAGATTACTCAAAATGGCCAAAAACGATGGCACAAGGCACTTTTGGTTTTTTAAAAAGGGCTGGCACTCAATGAGTTAATAAGGAGTCCTGTCCTCTTTCAAAAGACACAGAAAAACAACTACTTGCATGTGAATATTATGATGCACTGATGATGGGATTTTTCAACTACCAGATTTGATTGTAAAGTCAAGGAAGAGCGGATGAGAGACTAATACCAGTTCTCACTCTGTCCTTCTACCTTAATGAATTGGATGATGAAGAAATGAGTCGTATTCAAGTACTTGGAAGACCTTGGAAATAGTTGGACAAAACACCCCAAACACCCCAAAACACCCCAAACTGCTGTGTTGTCAAAAAGACTAATCTGTTCACATACAAGCGCCGCAGCCATGGAACGAGAAGCTCATGTAATATTGGGTGAAAGATCCAGTGATGGCTAGTAAGTGGACGTTGTGTTGAGACGCAATATCCTTGTATTCCACTGAGTTGAAAGTAAATGTCCAAACTCGACCAAACTGCGAACCAAAGTTCCACCATGCATTACCACTCACCTTAGCTCCGTCAACATACAGGCTCATTTTGTGGCCGTTGTAAGTGGCCATCAGGTGAGTCCAGGCGTTGGCACGGTATCGCTGGTGGCTGTAAACAGTGGTGGATTTTATGGCTCGGTCTGTACGAAGCATGAAGTAGAACCGTGCATCTTTGGCACCGGCAGGTTCCAGAGTGCGGATGCCCACCGACCAGCCCTTTTCACTCAGTGAATGGGAGCAGTTGTCAAATACACCTATGGTGTTGAAAGTTGAAAGTTGAAATAGAAAAGTAAAATATGTTATTTTGAAAGAATATCAGTGAAAAACAAAACATGTGAACTTTGGGTTTTGATTTTGCATCATCAAATGACAGCGGTTTAAAAAATGCACATTGCCCTTGGGGGGAAATTAGTAAATAAAAACACAATCTTTCCAAGTGATTGCACTCCTAGGGGCAACAGACACACAGACAGAGAATAGACAGAGACAGCGGGAGAGAACAGAGAGGGGAAGGAGGACAGAGGAGGTATTTCACTCAGCCAAAGCATAGCCCTGATGTTTCCATCTGCTTTTGCAACAAACACACATCTGCTCCCCAGATGTGTAACACTGGTACAACGAGGGGTCAGGGAACCCCTTCACCCTCCTCAGTGCTGTATGTGCATGCACATGTGTACAGTATATGTTACGCACAGACTGTGTGTGTGCATGTGCAGCGGACAACTGTAGCAAAATATCCCTTAAATTTAGGAGGTGAGTCAGTTCCATAGCTCAGTATTTAAGCAGCAGTTAGGAAGCTATACATTTGTAAAGCGAATTACTGTACTACTAAATTACACAAATACATTGGTATCAATCTATCTACAGAGAACAGGAGATGTTAAAGGTGCAACATACTGCAATTAATCATGAACAAATCATCATTTGGACAAAAAAAGTGGGCGGTGTAGTGGTTAACACTGTCGCCTCACAGCAAGAAGGTACTGGGTTCGATTCCTGGCCCGGGGCCTTTCTGTGTGGAGTTTGCATGTTCTGCATGGGTTCTCTCCGGAAACTCAGGCTTCCTCCCACCATCCAAAAACATGCATGGGGATTAGGTTAACTGGCTAATTTAAATTGACTGTAGGTGTGAATGTGAGTGTGAGTGGTTGTCTGTCTCTAGGTGTCCTTTGATGAACTGGAAACTTGTCCAGGGTGTACCCTGCCTTCTGCCCTAAGATGGCTGGGATAGGCTGCAGGATAAGTGGTAGATAATGGATGGATGGACACAAAAAGCCAGAATTTACATACATTTCATTGGGAAATTAGTATCACCCAGGAAATTCAGCATGTTTTGGTTCATTATTTAGTGGCTAACAACAGGAGGAGGGTGTTGTATCAAACCTGAAATGATGTTTTATGTTTCACACAACAGCAGATGTGTTGCATCAGGAAGTGACAAGGTTTATTGGAAATGTGGTTTGGAGACACACATGACTTAGTTAGATACTAATGTTTTAAAGCCTCATTTAATTTTTATTTTGTGTTGGGGCTCTACTCCAAAACACGATACTGTTGAAATATCACTACAATGCCTTAAGTTGTTATAGCTAATAGGTTAGCAAACGCTTAGCTATTTATACGTTCAGCAGGTATACAGGGAACAACATTAGAATTCACTAGTGTAATATTCACTCTCCTTTTAGGCCTGTTTCAGTTTCCACCAACTCTTCAGGGCAAAATCTGTCTCTTTAGCTGCAGTAACTGCTCCGACATGCCGACAAATTAGGGTTTTCAAAATTAACGGGTTAACGCAATTACTTGTTGTTAACACGTTAATTTGTGTGATGGTAACTCTACTTGGACAAACTGCCCTAAATGCATTGCCAGAGATGTGCTGGCAGGTCATGAAGCAGAACTTCATTCAAAAAATCGAGGAAACTAACAACACAGTCATAACTAGTGATAAAACTTGCTGATAAAATTAGATTAACCATCTTTTTTGAATCAGTCCAATCTTCTCCTGTAATTCAGCAAACAAATAATCCACCAAATGCATAGTTTAAGTATTAATTTGCAACATGAAATGGACAAAAAGATGAAGCGAACAGTGCTTATTAGAGCGTGTTATCGCTCTGATTTTGTGCATATATATACAGCTGGTGGAGAGCATGCCAAGACGCATGGCTGCAGTCATCAAAAACAATGGTTATGCAATCAAGTATTAACTCTTGTGTGTATCATGTGTTTAAAGCAAACAGAAAAAAAAACATGGAATGCTTAAAAGTAGTGTTTTTGGCGGTACAATGCCATAGCTATTGATGTAAGAATTTAAGTAATTTTGGTTGTTATCAAGAAAACCATGGAAAATGAATAATCCTTAGTTCTTAAATTAAACTCTCATGAGCTATTTTTGTTGTTATCATTATAATTGTCCAAACAAATGTACCTTTAGTTGAGCCAGGCATTAAAATTAACAAGAAATTGAAGAAAACAAGGGTGGTCTAATAATTTTTTCCATGACTGTATATATATATATATATATATATATATATATATATATATATATATATATATATATATAGATATATATATATATATCAGGGCTGCCAAAATTAGCATGTCTCTGCTTCGTTGCATGGACAAAGTAGTTACCATCAGTGTCATCATTTCTTTGTTGAACAGCATGTTCGGGATTTCGCAGCTCACACAGTAACACAATAACAATGCAATGAATGAGCAAACAAATAGCTTCATAAGAAAAATCACTGACCATTAGAAGTCAAACCAATGTCAATGTCATGTCGAGCAGAAACAATAGGAGTTTGTTTTTCACTGCATTTGTCAGATTCCTTCAGAACACTACAAAGAGAAAGACCCATGCCACAAATACTGCCCTCACATAAGGAAGCAATGAGGGAGAAAAAGTTGAGTAATGGAGTTGGATCTTTGATCAGAGCAAATGTGAGCAGACGTAACAGTTTGTGGTCTCCCTCACTATCTGGATAGCTGTGGTGCTGCACCATAGCGCTTTTATCCTTTTCAATTTGCTTGATACATGTGTTGTTTTGTCAAGTGTGGAGCTTTATAGATGTAATGCTTGTTCTTGATGGTAGAAAAAATACAGTGGTGTTCATCTTCACGTGAGGACCCTGTTTAAATGAAGGTTTCGTAGGATCAATGTGTCTGCGGTCGCTGCTCACAATCAATGGAAACCCACAGACAGGCTAACTATGAGGAAGGAGACTGAATGAAACACATCCTGGGTTGTGTCACCACGTATCTATTTAGAGCATATTTAATGGTAAACCAGACACCAAATAATCCCCCTCCTGAAAAAAAGCCCAGTCTGCTCTGATTGGCTGCTGAGAAAAAACATAGTGCACCTTTACAAAAGTAGCTCTCAAGCTGTGGGTGATAAATTCTAATAAGCCTGAAAGGGGAGTCAGATACGAATGTCTTGTTGAATCACATGTTTTCTGATCAAGACAGCCCAAAAAACTGATTGAGACAGTTTGAGGGTTGGGGGGAATTCCAGATACCCATATTTACAGTATAAGAACAAGCAATGACAAAGTTGTTTTTCATGATATATGCCCTATAATGTCCCACATTTGATGCCCTTCACCAATGTGGGCTTTGAAAGTAGCAACATATTTGTGTACAATTCAATAAAGAACCTGACCAGTGCATGGCAGTGTATCAATTTAGATCATTTACTAACTGTAAGTAAAAGTAGGCAACTTAATACCACACAAAATACTCCATTCAAGCATGTAAGTTCAAAATGTAAGTCAACTTAAAATGTGAAAAGTTATCTTATTATAAAGGATGTTTCTTCATTAATATCACCGCTGCATTGATGTGTATGTTGCATTTTACTTATGTAGCATATGTTTGTGTTTGTGCTCATTTGAACTCCCACTACCCAGAAAAAAAAACAATTTATCATCCAGTTTACCATAAACATTTTGCAAATTCAAAACCACCAAATTTGTAGATTTTTTCCCTAATGTAAAAAGTCTAATATTTACACTGAAGCATGCGTGTAGGTTGTTTGAGTGAATGCACTTAGTTCCATCAGTGGCTGTTTTCACCCACCTGCTATGACTGCAGGGCTGCTCTGTCCTCCCTCAGGCTTCACCCACAGCTCCAGGCTGAACTCGGCCCTCGGCAGCTCCACTCCTGCAGTCGGCTTCACCTTCAGCTGCTCCCGGCGCCCGCTGAAGTACAGGGCTGTCATAAAGGAAGAGGGCACCCTGGGCACGGGACTCCCCCAGGGAGAGGAGCTTCCGATGGACAAGCTCGCGGGCGGATCCGCCTCCTCCACCTCCACCTCTTCGGCGTAGTCCTCGGTGCTCTCCTCCGGGGTCCCGGTCGTGGACTGCTGGTCCCTATCACCCTGCTGCAGCCTGTAGAGGACCTGGAGCCCTCTGGCATCTGTTGAGCTGTCGGGGAAAACTTTCTCCCAGCTGGAGTTGCCGTCCTCCTCCGTCCCGCCGAGGCTGCGGGTGAACCTGGAGCGGGAGCCGCTTGGGGGCTGCGCGTGGCCCGGGGAGGAGACGGTCTGCCCGGCACCTTTACGCAAAGGCTGCTGTGTGGTGTTTTCACTGACATGTGGCTCTCTTTTGTCGGCTGCTGAGCGTCCAGGCAACTTGACATATCCGTCCCTGGCTCCTGCCGCCACATCCTCGGCGTCGCCCCAGCTTCTCTTGTCTTCCCCCGCATGAGCGACCTGGTGCGCCCCGGTGTCAAACCTGCTCCCTCCAGCACAAGCCACAGGAGCGCTCTTTACAGTGTACAGCTCTTTCCGGCTTATGTGCGTCCTCGGCCGGGCCGCTGGAGGGCGGTGTTGGGACGGGGAGAGGGAGCGGGGTTGCCGCCGGGACCTCCAGACGCCCGAGACGGTGCAGGGTTCACCTGCCAGCCTGGAGAGCTCGCGGTCCGCCCGCCGCGCCATGGCCCGTTTGTACCTGCTGAGTGCGTCGGAGCGGACCGGACTGAGCAGCCACGTGTTAGTGATGAGGACGAGGAAGATAGCCAGTAGTCTGATCAACAACATTGTCTCAGGTTAGGGAAGGTATTTGAGGGTTTGTTGAAGATAAAGAGGGAGAAGATTTGATCTCTTAACGTTTGCCTCTGGTTTCCAGGTCAGCAGCAAGATGTCTCACACCAGACTGTGTTTATTATTTGCGCACTTTTACCCAGCATTAAAGTCTGTTTCCACTGGGTTTGGAATTAAAAGTAAATTATTTTGTTCAACAAATTAGGAGAGTAATCAAATAAAGTATCAGTGCATTCCAGAGGGATCAAACTAATAAAGAGGATGTCACATTCAGCGTTTCTCACGCCGACTTATTGCATGTTGAGGTTATTGTTTGGTGATGATTTTGAGTAAATCACAAAAAAAACACACGTCTAAATCTATTGGCAGAGCTGCAGCGGCGAGGTTTTGCCCCTTTTAGCCAACAGTCTGCAAAAATGTCTGTAGCATCTGTCACTTTGTTTTTGTTTACAGGTAGAAAACCAAGCAGTCCAGCTGTTTCTGTCTGCGTCTCAGTAAGCCCATGAGGTAAAGAAACTATTTGTAAACGCCATCAGGCTGATTTAAATTTGAAATTAGAAGAAACAGAGTTATTCTATCGCTGAGGAAAATGTGGTTTCCCTTGCACAAAATAAATCAGGTGAAGTCACATCATTTCACTCCTGACTTTGCACAGCGCCTCTTATATTTTACCTGACCACTGCGGCATCATTTAGTGCGTCCTGTTCCAAAATATGGCAGCAAGGTGAGTCAGAGTTCTCCAGAGGCAGAACTGAAGTGCAGTGCAAAGTGCCAGCCTTAGAATAGCTATCCTACTTGTTGAGCAGAAGCTCTTCTACCATTTCTGAGAGAGGACAAAAAAAACATTAGTCCATTAAATGATGGTTCAGCGTCTCCTCTTGGTTTTGTTGTGCGTCTGTGCGCTTTGGAGTGAATTGCTGCTCCTCTGCACCGGTCCATGCAGTAGTAGTAATATCCTCCTTCATTCACTCCTCCATCTCTCTCTCTCTCTCTCTCTCTCTCTCTCTCTCGTCCAAGTTTTTTTTTATCAGGGAGTCCCTGCCCGCCTTGACATCACAGGTCGGGGAAGTGTGGTGGAGGGAGGGGGTGGGGGGCGTCCCTCCTTTGCCTCACACTTGTGTTTTACAAGGGAAATCCTCTCCTCTCCATGCAAAGGGACGACCGGAAATAGGTTGTAAACGTATCTATGTATTTATCATTCTTATCCTGATCTCATTCGTCCATCCATCCATCCATGGTGGAAGAAGAATTGAAACCCTTGAGCAAAACTGTGCAACCCATGAGAGCTATCACATTATCAGCAGTAGCCTACTGTACATTCAACAGTCATACTGCATTTCACCACAAGTTTTAGGGGTAAATACTGACTTTTTACTTCACACAGTAAGACTCAGCTTTATGAAGTCCTGTTACTTTACAGATGCAGTTCACATGCAAAATTTGTGATTTAAAAAAAAAAAAAAAAATTTTATATATGCTATGCTTTAGATTAAAGTATTGGAACAACTGCAACAACAACACTTGAACATGACAGCATCAGTAATGATAATTATTATTATTTCAGTAATGATGAAAACTGAGTATGTCTGCTGGCAAATTTTGTCAAGCAGAATATTGCACATTTTGTATAAGTAAAAGTACTTGTTATGCAGAAAATAGGCCCAGTCCTTGTTTTAAAATGTTTTACACACAGTCCTATTGCTGGATCTACAATAATGCATCATAGTTCATCATTGGTTTCATGTACAAAGTAACCAGCTGTGAAATAAATTCCACCTCAGTCCATGTCTTCCTAATAGGAGGCTCTACTGTCAACCAGGCAACAGATGAATGATGGTGGAGGTGGCTGAGATGAGGGTGGAGGGGTGTTTGTTCCTACAGTAACATAAGTGTGTTTGATCTCTCCCTCACTACCCCTCACTCTCTTTCTTCCTCTTCTCTCTCACACACACACACACACACACACACACTAAAGTGAAGGAGGTGAGATACAAGTAACCTTCCTTCCAGCCCTGTTTCTCCTTTTCTCTTCCTTTTACTCCCTCCCTCCTCTCTTGATCTACCCATCTCGCTCACTCACGCTCTGGCTCTCTTCAGTGGTACAAGACGGACAGGCACAACATCTGTCTCGCACATGAAAAGGGTTTTTTGATCATCCAAATATGCTACCTGATTTGTGCTGAAATCTTCTGCCCATGTGGACTAAGCAAGAGCCAGGAAGGAGAACTATATGGAGGGATCTGATATAATCATGGCACAACAGGTGAAGCTGTAAATACCATGAGATTTTAAATCCCGGTTTTATTGATTTAGCTGTAAACAAATACAAAACACACAAACCTGTACCATCAAATAATATGACCCATTGAATATATTAGAGTATCATTCTCTTTTATACTTTTGGATAAAACCAGTACTCAAGGTCCACTCACTCGTGTTACCAGGTGATGAAAACTGAAAGAAGTGGTTGAAAGCTCCCAAAAGGCAGACAAGTGGATCTCAAACTTGCCTCTCCAAGGTCTGATTATTACACTGTCTGTTTCCATACACTCTGGGAAAATGATTCAATGAAACCTCACAATCAGTAACCATCAATGTGGTCACTCATGGCCATGAAGCAGCAATTTCTACCCAACAGTGCAGAGTTTTCCTTTCATTCCTGCTTCGACCTGAAGATGCGACTCTGCAGAGCTAAATGTAAGTGACTCTATTTCCCACACTGAGTTTTGAATTACGAGTACATCCACTTATTTATGTGGTTTATAAATGTACAATAACTTTTGCACAACCCATCAATGTTTTGACTGTTTGTCTCTTTAACCCTCACTCTGTGTGTGTGTGTGTTTTGTAGCTGATCATATATGGATTAATAATTTGACTCATGAGCAACTTTTCAAATGGAAAAACTTGTGTGGGCCTTCCTAACTCGAAAGACAGGTGTACTTACTGAGATGTTTCCAGAACACTAAATCCATACCCTTACCTCGAACATGCTGTAGAACTTTACAGCTTCAATGTACTGGCTGACTTTTTTTGTTTGTTGAGGTCTTTAAAGTGTCCATCCTTTTTGCAAGATGGACTGTTGCAACTGTGTCATGCAGACAAATTCATGCATGCATTTAATCACAATGCACTCTCATTTTTTTACAAAGAGATAATTAACAAAAACAGTGGCTACTATAGGCAGCTGTGCTGTTCCACACCTTCTGAAACACTGCCCCTTATTCTCCCCCATACCCCACTATTTTGTCAGGCTCAATTTGCAAACAGGGCCCTGGCTCGAGGCTGGAGATGGAGATGGAGGAGGAGGCCGCTGGCAGTTATGGCAGGGGCCCCCGAAGGGGCAAAAACAGTTCCTAAAGAGTGGGAGGCAGGAATTCCACAATCCTAGCCTGCCTGACTGAGGGATCTGCCTGCTAAACATTCAGCTTTTTCTGCTGGCGAAGTGCCCTTTGAAATCCAGCTGCAACTGTGTTGAGGGGGGGAAAAAGAGGAAAAGAAACAAGAAAAATAGGAGGGGTGGGTTTTTTAGAGAAAGCAACAAAAAGGGAGGGAAAGGGAGGATGAAGGAGAAGAGAAAGAGAGGAAGAGAGCGATAGAGGGTCTGAATGAGCGTGCTCCACCGGGGCCTCACCCCCTGCTGTAAGGGACCTCCACAGATTATCCTTCATCTGAGCTTGTCGGTCTTGACCCCGACGACCCCGAGGCCCGCTCTCTCTGTCTTCCCCTCTCTCGTTCTTTCACACACACTTTTCCCCACTCGCTCGTTTGTTTCTCCACACACCCTCATTATTTCCTCCGTCACTCTCTCTTCTGTCGCTCACTAACCTCCGACGCACCAACACCGCTGACACACACACACACACACACACACACACACACACACACACACACAACCTGGTCCCTCATGTAAAAGAGGGGGACCCAACGGGAGAAAATCCAGGCTGATGTGCAGGACAAATGAGAGGGGAAGAAAGAAGAAAAGAGGGAAAAAGAAAGACGACAAGCTTTTCACCACCACTGGTATAAAATAGAAAGAGGGGAGAGAGGGGGCTTGATAGGGACAATTGCAACACAGTGTATATATATATATAATACTGCAGGTGTTTGGCTCAAAGAGTCTCATTCAGAGTCAGGTGTCGCATGTACGGAGTACTTAATGTGTTCACATTATAAGCTAAAACATGCTGTATGCAAGGTGCAGATTCTATTATTTATTTATTATTATTATATTTCTCTATTTTTTTGTATGCTAAAAACTACATATGCACTACTTTAGTAGTGGTTAGTAGCTTTAGTATCTAGGTGATTCATATTTTTTAAATAAATAAAACTAAGGAGAAGCTGCCAATATAAAACAGACAAACAATAATCATAATAATAATAACAGACTGGACATAGCATAAAGCCTGCATATTAGCACTGACTTGATGCACACAGTGTGATTGACCTCTGCAGCTTTTACTGTACACGGTGGTCCCTTTCAGGGAAATTAATTTACTCTTCAATGTATCCAGTAATTTTCCCCTTGCTAAAAAAAAAAACATATTACACATCCGAACAGAGCTCCATAATGATACATATAAACTTCTTCCACAAACAAAAACATGGGAAAATCCATGTTGTGCGTGCCTACATGGAGGATCCCTTATTTGTTCATGTGGAGGTAAAAATGGAAAAGCAAGTAGCAGGCTGGATAAACTGTGAGCGTGAATACGTTAGCGCTCCTGAAGTTTTATTTGCAGAGCTGCAGGTGGATGCTTGAATGACACAACGCTGTTTTCCTTGGCGCGGCCGCTCGGCTGCACTTTGTGGATGTGACCTACCTGCTTGTTTATGATGTAAAGGCAATATCATCTGGAAAGAAAATGACAAATATGAAGAGACACTCTGTGTTTCTGTGCTAGACTGGAATCATCATAACATTTGGAGAATATTCCAAATGGAACTTGTTTGTTTGCGCTGCTTAATATGCTTTAAGGATTTATCCTGAGGTATAATCATACTGTTTCATGTCATTTTAGCCATGTCATCAAATGTGCATATTATAACATGTTCATATCATCAAGTGTGAAGTATATGACGTTGTAGTTTTTCTTTGATCTCAATATTCTGGTATTTTCTGTTGATTTTGTTCTCCTTAGATATACTGGAAAGTTATTAAATATAATTTATTTCAACGAGCCCTGAATTTGTCTTTCATATTCCACAGAAACAGCTTGGTTGTGGTTGTTGTTAAGTTTCAACTGAAAGTTTCAGTGTAATGAGAGGAAGTGCATGGTCCAAAAAAAAAAAAAATAATAAAAACTCAACATGGATGTAAATTTAGTTCAAGATAAAACTATTCTTAGTCTACATCGATGCCAAATGCCCTAAATATATGCTTTTCTACTTGGGATTATTTCACATGTTTATGTTTACTCATTTTTCTATTCAAGAGTTTAGAAAATAATCTGAGTTTTCAATAGTAACTGATGTGGTTGAAAGCTCAGAGAAAGCCAGTAAATAGAACTGAGAAATATGTCACACATATTGTTCCTAAGATCAGAGAACTGCCCAAGATTTCATTATCCAGTTAATTTATGGTGGAGAAAATGAGCTAAACAGATATAATAGAATGCAACACGAAAGCACCAAAAACAGCCTTAACAAATATTAAGTGTCCTTAAGATAAATAAATATCTTCTTAATCCCTGAGGGGAAATTCAATTTTGTGTCACTCAGTTGTTATTTTACACATATTTACACACAAACACACAATTTCAAAGACTATTAATACACATGCATTAATGAGAGATTAAGGAGTAAGGGGATTGCCATATACAGGCGCGCAGAACAGTTAGTTGTCCGGTTCACATGCTGGACTTGGATCTCCGGCCCACCTGCCACAGTCCCTGTATTGACTGAGCCAAAATGCAGGATGTAGTTCCACCCCTCCTCGCTAGGGGGAGGTGGTTGAAAACCGGTAGCGCACTGGCTATCGGGATAATCGAGGAAACTCAAGAGATTCCTCTTCGTAGCTAACAGTAGCTAGTCGGCTGCTAATCTACCGAACAACGCAGTTCTGTTTGTCTTATTGACCGTTTTAGCGCCCATGTCTTTTGTCCTTTGTATTTCGGAGGTTTTCTAAGACGTTGTCACTGACAAAAGTGGGGCAGAGACCGACGGACAAGTTTAAATACGCCGGATGTTTTCCCACTGTTGCTTTCTCCCAGGATGCTAGCACATAAGCAAGTCAGCTAGTTAGCTAGCCGACCTGCTAAAGTAGCCGAATAGCAGCACTGCCCGGATGCTTTGAACGGCAACGCAGCGGATTTTGGGGAGTTTCTAGTCGGACTCGCATGATGTCAAGCAGCCGGCCACAGCAAAGCTCAGGTGGGGCGAGTTCAGTGCCCAGTACGAGTAGCAGCGGAGGCGCCGGCAATACCAACGGCAACGGTGGGAGCAACGCCGTCACAAGTAATGGTAACAATTCTGGAAACGTTGTGCCGTCCCGGACCTCGACAGGAGCCAGCGACGGTGGCTTGTCGGTACCAACTTTGGCCGCCGTACCGTCGTCCCGGGGCGGGTTTGCCTCTCTGAGTAGACCCTCTGCGTCCTCCGGCAGCAGAAAGAAATCCCTCCATCAAGCACCCCTTTACAACGGCCTCTTGAATTCATACGAAGATAAAAGCAACGACTTTGTCTGGTTAGTCTTCTCCACAGAGATGTTCTGCTTTTCTGTATATTGTAGTGAGTTACAGTGTATTGAGGGCTGACTGTTAGTGCTGCAGAAGTTTTGACATGCTTTTAATACATTGTACTTGTCTCTTTTCCAGTCCCATCTGCTTCGAAATGATAGAGGAGGCACACATGACAAAGTGTGGACACAGTTTTTGGTAAGTATTCACCTGAAGCTCGGGGGGGTCAAACGAAAGTGGTCAGAAATAATAAGAGTTTATGTTATTTGTCAAAAAGAATATTGCCAACAAAACTATCCATGCTGACTTACATGTAGGGAGGAAGGAAGACAACTGTCTTTTCCTCCACTTAACAAACCAAGCACTATGGAAAGTAAAAGCATAGTTATCGTCTTCCTCTTCAACAAACAGGATCCATGTGTGTGCATGTAGGAGTGATGAAGTCAAACAGCACTGTTTACAAAAAATACTGCATCAAAAGGGGAAAAAAAAACTTTTCTTAAAAACACATACAAAACAAACATGAGACTAGGTAAGTCAACTCTGTTGGTTCTTGGCAGGATTTTTACACCAGCAATTTCAGCACAGTTGTGTACAGCTTAACTTAATTACTGACTCTCACTGTAACAATGTCATCTTGGCCTCACTTTCTTGTACTGTTTCAGTTATTTCCACATTATTCGGTTGTTTTTCCCCTCCTGCAGTTTCAAGTGTATCCGCCAGAGTCTGGAGGACAGCAACAGATGTCCCAAGTGTAACTATATTGTTGATAACATGGATCAGCTTTATCCAAACTTTCTTGGTAGGTATTTTGAGTCATACGGTTGAGGTTTATTCAAGCTGTTGATTTCAGTCTTTTATTTGTCATAGGACACAGTGAGTATATCCACAGTTATCTCAGATTTGTTTTACATTAAATTAAAGTGGAAATTCCATGAATTTCATTGAAGTTAGGTTAAATTTGTCAGTAAGATATATTTGATCAAATACATTACCTGGGGGTAAAGTTTCCTTAACAGGCCAGACTCCACTGAAAGTTCACTTACAGCGCTGTGAATGTGCACCTCTTTACTGTTTCTTAAGTCATGCTCTGGTCGTGTTTCTGTCATCTTTTCTCATTTCCCCCCACCCACGCCACCCCATGTCCATGTTCCAGTAAATGAACTGATCCTTAAACAGAAACAAAGGTCAGAGGAGAAGAGACTAAAATTGGATCATCCTGTAAGTACAACACATGCATACTGTAACTGCTCTGTGATTCATGTTAAACTCGCACACTCTTACCGCATGTGATCGCTGAACGGTGTCTCTGGCCCACAGAATGGGTCTAGGTGGCAGGTGTTCCAAGACGTGCTGAGTCCTGACCAGGAGAATTTGGACCTGGCAAATGTCAATCTGATGCTTGAGCTCCTGGTCCAGAAGAAGAAGCAACTGGAGGCGGTAAGTAAGGGCCAAAGCGTGATCAGACACGCATTTGACTTTCTTTGGTGCCTGTTATCTATTTCTTGCTTTGTGCATGTGTAGTCTGGCTGCATGATTCTCAAGAGGCTGGATGATACTCTTTGACAAAAGGTAAAGTGGTGATCATTTGAGTCACAGTTGAGTCCTTAACTCTTATTGCATGTTAAATGAATAATTTAGACCTTTTGAAGTGGGGTTGTATGAAGTGTTTATCCATAGTCAGTGTATTACTTATAACAGAGATCCACACAGGAGCAAAACAACATATCGCCAATGGACGGAGGCAGCAGATAAATGGGTTTAGACACCTAAAAGGGAGGCCCACCTTTAAAAAAGTATCAAAAATATATAAAAGTAAAAATGTGTTCAGAATGTTTTCACTGCTTTACGCTGCCATCAGACAGTCCTTTCTGGCATGGAATTATAGCAGCAATCTATGCTCTTGTCAAAACCAACAGACTCTATTGACAATAACAGTAATTTTACCTCGCAGAACATAGAAGTTGCTGGTCTACAACTGCCTCGATTAGTTTGTTTGTGTTAATATGTGGCCCTTTAAAACATTCAAGCACTGAGTGATAAAATGGGATTTGAGTCATTGATGTTCATGGAGGAGAGCTATCCAGCGACTGACATCACATCACATGATCCTTGTTGCAGAGAAGGTATGTGTGTTTTGTCGATGACACTGACTAAATGCAGTACAACGTGGTGCACATCACTCTCTCAGAATAACCTGGAACATCCCCTTCTTGCTTGACAATCTGTGTGATATGAAAACAAGTTACTGGAAAAGAGAAGTCAACCTATCCGGCTGATTTATGTCCTGTCACTTCTGCACTCTCTTGAAGCGACAGCATGCATGAGAGTTTTAAAACCCGAACCAGATTTGAAAATGAGTTGTGTGATGTGTGAGGTGAAATTTCACAGAGTATCTGCTTTTCAGTTGCTCTCACTACAGCATTAGAAAGGAACAGGATGTACACACCACTTTAAGCTGTCCCTTGGTCCAACACATGCTTATCTTCATTTCCTTCTCCGTCACAAAGCATTCAACATATCTCTGTCTGCCTGTCATATGAAAACCAGATGAGAGCTAGACCAGTCACTGATAGCTTATAGCATATTTATTTTATCTACCATTGCAAAATAGATGAATCTGACTCATTTTGCCATTTGTAACGTGCACTGGCCTCAGTCTCAGCTAGTTCATGCTCTCCTCAACTCTTCTTTCTTTGTTCATCGTATATGTCCAACATCTTCACTCTATAATTTGATTCTGAAATCAATTCAAAGAGCAGCTGAAGAGGGTTCCTCTCGCTCATATAAATGTTAACTTCCTGCAATCTGAACTTGCCTTGAATCACATTTAAATGTGACACAGTTTGAACCAACTTTCTGCTGTCTGATGTGGGCGGTACAAGTCAAAAGCTCCCCACAGTTAACAACAACTTCTACTTGTATTTGTAGCTAGATGTTCACAGCTTACATTGGTCAGGCTGCTGCTGCTGAGCTTTTCCTGATGAAATGTGGCATGCTAACTAACAAATGACTTTGAATTTGATGTCTCCATATTAGAATTATTCATACAGTAATAATTCAGCTCCTGATCCACTTGTGAAAAGGAGCAGAGTTAAGTATAAAGTCCAGTTAATAGAAATGTGACATGTTACTTATGAACATTATTTCTGGCAAAGTCAACTGACCACAGCGGTATATTTTTGATTAATTTTTGTTGGTGTGTGTTCTATTAGAGCCAAATAATAAAAGCTTTGCCTCAGGGCTCGTTTAGTCTTTATCTGATTGGACTTGGTGTGGTCAGTCATTAGGAAATTTTGTGTGTAGAAATTACATTTGGCAGGCACGTTAAATTTACACAAGTGCTTTTCCAGATGTTTGTTTGACCTTGTAAATTGCATGTGATGTAGTTGTCTGCTTTTAGTCAATTTGCCAGTCTTAGTGAGTGATATCATAACAGGTTCATATCCTGTCTTGAATTTTGAAGATTGTGCCTTTTGATTTTGATGAAATATCTGCAGTGGGTTCTGTTTCTTGCCTTATTTGGTGTTTGGAGTTGAAAGAAATGGTCAAATAACAGCATCAAGCCAAAATATGATTGGACTTCCTGGCCTTGGTTCATTTGAAGCATGACAAACTTCTAACCACAGTTGTCAAAGAGCTTCTTCCAACACCCATAAACACTCTGGTTTCGGATTGTTTCCTGTGGTTGAATTGAATATTTTACTTGTTCCTAATAATTTGTGCTTTCATTTAAGTGGATGCAAAGAGCCTGGAACTGGCAACTAAAATGTTTTTGCATGTAGTTATTATTGCTCGAGATGATATTCTGCTGCTTCACCTTTGGTCATGTGGGTTTATGTATGATATTTGTCTTTCTACTAGGAATCCCAAGCAGCTCAGAGACAGATCCTCATGGAGTTCCTTAAAGAAGCCAGGAGAAACAAGAGAGAGGTGCTGCTGCTGCTGTTGTTGTTGTTGTTCTTATATTATATATATATTTTATATATATTATATAATATATATATATACATATATATACACACATATATATATATATATATATATATATATATACACACACACATATATATATGTATACACACACGTACATATTGGCAGGCATATTTATCTGTGTTTCTGGCTCTGTCAACAGCAATTGGAACAGCTACAGAAAGAGCTCAGCTTTCTTGAAGAGGACATTAAGCGTGTTGAGGTAGAGCAAGAGAAAATGTGCCATGATCTTATTCCCAGCATGTTCTAAATAGAAAGGAGCAGTACACATTATGATTATGAAATACCATTATATTGTGAAATGGAAAACACTAGATCCGTGACTTGGAATCGAGAAAAACATGTTATTTCTGTGCCATTTTCCAGGAAATGAGTGGGTTGTGCTGTCCAATGATGGAGGCAGAGTGTACGGTGCCTAATGTCGAAGCGCCTTCACCAGCACCCAGGTACCGGAAAAATGATGTCATCCGTCGTCATTACAGTGCAACCAACCACATTCAACTCCTCTCATCACAGATGCTCCTTACTGATGTTATGTGCTCCAGTGTTGCCATATAGAGTGTCTTATATGTCTGAACATGGTTTTTTTTTTGTTTTGTTTTTTTTGCATAGCTGCAGTAGTATAATTGAGCCACCAGACTACAGTCAGCCTCCAGGATTTGGTGGAACAACCCAGGTAAGTCAGAGAAACATGCATGCTGTTTGACTTACCAGTTTTAAATCCATCCCTAATCCTTGTTGACATTCATGTCTATTATTTGCATCATCTGCAATCATCATGGATGCAGGCCATTCAGTTTACCTCCAAAGGATTATGAGAAAAAAAATCTTTAACGATTAAAAAAAACGTACACATGACATATACTGTTGTGAGCATAATGGATATTAAACTTGCGGTATGTCAAGCAAGAAACATGTATTTTCTCTTACAATTATAAATTAGTTAACAGAAGAAATGTCAGTCTGAGTTTAATACTGACTCCACTGTAATCGTTATTTCCAGGGTAAAAGACAGACCTGGTACAACAGCACCCTGGCATCAAGGAGGAAGAGGCTCACAGCTCATTTTGAAGATCTGGAGCAGTGCTACTTCTCCAATAAGATGTCACGCATCACAGGTACTAATGCCTCAGTAAATGGTGGCAGAATCATCTCACAGCACAACAACTATATGTCAAGAATCATCTGTCAACAGATAAGTATCCGATTTAGTACTAACTTGGCTTAAGTTCTTTGAACTGGATGTTCACTTCAGACGATGGACGGAGTGGTTTGTGTCTGCCTCACCCCAGTGTTATTGCTGAAGTTACAATTCCTTTTGACATCATGACATCACCACATTTCCCTCAAACTTGACCACTTACTGTCACATAGTGGGTGTTTCTGATGAAAAGCCTTGGCTCTTTCTTTTATTAGAATTTATCACTGTTAAAATGTGTCATGACACTCCTTCAGCATTCAGTATGGTTATTTTTTCCCTCAGTATATATAGACTGTGCTCCTTGTGAACTATTTTTTTTCAAGGGGCCACAAGCGGAGTGCCATGTAGTTCATTTACATTAGAGAGAAGGCAGACATATCTACAGCCAAAGTCGACAATAAATTCTGTATTGATAAATGGCTCTACAGATAAGAAGACAGTTCATATAAAAAGGATGTGCCTATTGTGTCCAGATGAAGGCAGGAACCTGAACCAGCTGGATGATTTCATGGAGTGCCTGTCTAAGTTTACCCGCTACAACTCTGTCCGGCCACTTGCCACCCTCTCATACGCCAGTGACCTCTATAATGGCTCCAGTATTGTGTCCAGGTACTGAAAGCAAAATATCGAGCTTAGTCTTTAACACTCTATGGCATTGACCTTTGAAGGATCTGTGAGTGTTGGTTGGCTGAGTGGTCCATTTTTTCCGAACAGTAAAGCTTTTATCAGCCCATAAATGTCTTCTCATCTGTGTCTCAGTATTGAGTTTGACCGTGACTGTGACTACTTTGCCATCGCTGGTGTGACCAAGAAGATCAAGGTGTTTGAGTATGGGACAGTGATCCAGGATGCAGTGGACATCCACTACCCTGTGAACGAAATGACCTGCAACTCCAAAATCAGGTAGGCATGGGAAGGTCAGATCCTATGATGTAGTGTTTAGTGGGACTGGTTGCGATGTTAAAGAAAATTCTAGATCGGGTGTCAGTGACAATGGTCCTGATCCATAGGGGCAGATCTGTTCATTGTAATTCCACATTGTCACGAAGCAGAGCTCTGTTCAAAAAAAGTCACGGATAATAACAACACAGTCATAATTACAATCAAACATGATGGTGAAATTAGATGAAGCATCTTTTCTGAATCTGTCCAAGCTTCTGCTGTAATTCGGCAAACTAATAATCCACCAAAGTATTCATTTGTAACGTAAAATGGACAAAAAGTGAAAGAGACATTCTTTTCATTAGCACAGTGCTTACTCCCTGTGATTTTAACAGATAATTCTTTCGCAGTTGTCATACACAGTATTAAAAGTAAGGAGAGTGGCTTTCCGTTCTTCACCTTAGCACGTCTCTGGCAACGCATTCTGAGCAGTTTGTCCAAGTAGATAAGTTGTAAGTAAGCAATTCAGCTCATTTATATCTGTTTATGTTTGTTTTTGTTTAAGTCTGATGTTGCTTTGAACAAAACATGATCCCAGGCTTTTCCATACAATGAGACATAGTTTGTTAGGTAATTCAGTGCTGCTTTTCTGTATTGGTATCAGGCAACACCAAACCACAGATATCGGTGTCAGTATTGGAAATGAAAAAAGTGGATCAGTGCATACCTAAATGTAATGTGAGAAACAAAATGAATTAAGATGATCATGAGTGCAAAACCTGCTGAGCCCCACCATATTGGTGTCAACTTTTATTAGTTCATGGTGGAGGAACAATTATTTTTCATTGTTTATAAATCTGTTGTTCCATTAAATATCAGGAAATGGTAAAAAAAAAAAAATAATAAATCACTCAGTGTTTCCTAAAGCACAAGATGTCAAATGTCTGGTTTTGTCTACAACTTGAAGATATTCAGTTTACTGTCGTAGAGGAGGAGGGAATCCAGAAAACATTCACATTATAGTAGCCTGTATCAGATAATTTTACCTCTTTTTTTAATTCTTAAAAATACTCACACCAATTAATCAATTGTCTAAATAGTTTGCAATTAATTTGATAATTGCCAACCAATCAATTAAATATTGCACCTAACATGGTGTGACGGAATTGATCATTCATAGATATTATAGTCCATAATGGCACTAAGAAGGAAAAAAAATAATATCCCCATATTTATGTTTTATTTGGCCTGAGCTGCACTGCAGGCCTCTATGGATGAACTCCTGCTTCAGATTTGTGTAAAATGCACTAAATCAAAATCATTTTAGAAACCAAAGCCTGAGTGAGAAGTGGACGAAGCACTAATGAAGAATGTAACACGTTGTGAAAGTGATCCGGATCTTTCCTGTTGTAGCTGTATCAGCTGGAGCAGCTATCACAAGAACCTTCTGGCCAGCAGTGACTACGAGGGAACCGTCATCCTGTGGGATGGATTTACTGGCCAGAGGTCCAAAGTCTACCAGGTAGGACACTCAGTAGACATGAGCAGTTTTCTTACCTTCATACCTTCCTGACATTTCAGTAGGTTCACAGTAAATGACAGTGTTTGTGAAAAGAAATAAGAGCTGAGCTGCTTCCTACAGTGTTGTGTATCTAATATGCTATCAGCCTAAGCACCTCTAACACTTAATAAAAAGGAAATACTGGTGCTGGAGGAACCAATGGCAGTTTATGAATTGACGCAGTGCTTACTGACACCATATGTACCGCTGTTGCAAAATACATATGACAATAATATGATTTGTTTCAGGAACATGAAAAAAGGTGTTGGAGTGTTGACTTTAACCTGATGGACCCCAAGCTGTTAGCCTCTGGTTCTGATGATGCTAAAGGTAACTGAGGGATGCCTCATCTTACAAATCCTCCTCTATCTTTCCAGCTCATAGAGAAATGTTCATGTCTGTTTTATTTGTGTTTTAGTGAAGTTATGGTCAACCAATCTCGACAACTCAGTGGCCAGCATCGAGGCCAAGGCCAATGTCTGCTGTGTGAAATTCAGCCCAACCTCCAGGTATCATCTGGCCTTTGGCTGTGCAGGTAAGATCAGGGATGGCTTTAGGTTGAGTATCAGATTTCTTTTCAAGTTTCCCAACATGTTTTATTTGAATACTCTTTTTTTGGTGAATTGTGTAAGAGGCCCCATGCTTGAAACAAATGGGGAGTAGAATTTCAGCATTGTTACTTCCTCACATTCTGTAGATAATGTTAATTCGAACTGAAATTCTGTCCAGATCTTTCCACCTCAAAAGTCCCATAGCATACTGAGTGTATGAGCAAAGTTGCAGGTTACAATACAGCGTTTGAGTGGGACTCCCACGGTTAGTTTATTTCAGACGTGTGAAGACAATAGTGCCATATTATTGCTCTTTGACAGGGTGCAAACACCTCACACCACTGCAATTCGTCCTCACACACAACAACTTTTTGCCTGTGGTTTCACTGAATCTTACGGTCTTACGAAAATTTAATTTGTTACTCCCCCAAGGAAAAAAAGAATTTGAAATATTCTCCTCTCCACATAAACAACCCTTCAAGCAACGGAGCAGCACCTCTGTGTTGTCCTGCAGTGAATCATTCAGGCTTATTTACCCATTCCCTGTGTCCCAAAGATCCAAATCCTCTGAGCCTGAGGAAAATTAAACCCTTCCTTGACCTTGAAGTTGAAGTAAAGCTAGGGCAGCTATCAGACATAGTTTACCGTTCATTCAGCAGAGGCATTGCACCATCACTTCACCATGGCTTCCTGCCTTGTTGGTTACTGGATATGACCAACTGAGAGTTAGCTGAGCAGCCTCACATACAACACACCTCCTCTGTCTTTGCTCCTACCTCACATCTCAATTCATGTTTTTGCCCTTTTTTTGCTTGCAGACCACTGTGTCCACTACTATGATCTACGCAACACCAAGCAGCCAATCATGGTATTCAAAGGCCACAGGAAGGCTGTGTCTTATGCCAAGTTTGTCAACGGAGAGGAAATTGTGTCTGCGTAAGTCACTTTTTTTTTTTTTAAACACCATCTACTTTTTATTGTCTGCTTATAATGTTGACCAAAAATACATATGCTGACATGCATTCATGGCTGAATGCATGACCACCTTTTATTTTTTTCTACCACAGATTAGTTAAAGGCAGATTTGGCTAATCATGTAACCAGGTACCATGCAGCTTTTGACTTTTATGTATTCACACCCTTTGACAGTTCAACAGACAGTCAGCTGAAGCTGTGGAACGTCAATAAACCTCACTGCCTGCGCTCCTTCAAGGGTCATATAAATGAGAAGAACTTTGTCGGCCTGGCTTCCAATGGAGACTACGTTGCCTGTGGTAAGCCTGAAGTCTAAAAAAACTGACCATGTTGCTCAGCCATGCATAGGGCTGGGTACCGAACTTCGAAACTTTTGTAGCAACGACCAAAAAAGCTCAGATCCTTCCGGGAATCAAAAAAATTATAATTTTTCAGTGCCTAATTCCGATAACCAAGTGTCAGATGGCATGCCCCCCCCCCCCCACACACACACACACACACACACACACACACACCCGTGAAGTCAGGTCTCCAACTCTGAAAGTCAGATTCATCTCACCAACCCGACATAGAATTCATGCTGACGTAAACAGTAGCTACATGTTTTGTTGTCCGTCTGGAAGAGCTGGGAGCACGAAACTTTGAGGTTATGTTGATCTGAGCTCCAAGTTCCAACTTGCAATGAACACACCATCAGGCAAACTCTCACTCCCCAGGGTCCTAAAGAGGAACTCGCAGCAGTCTGCGCCTGTTTATCATCATCAGACTATTGTTTAGTATGTCTACCATGATAAAACCCAAGTAACTTATTGAGTTGCCAATAATAATAATAAGTTAATATTGATGATGACCATGATTAAAGCCTAAATTGCAAAATGTTTTTTGAGATATTGAAAAAAGTATCGTTCTGGAACTGGTATCCAAACAAAGATACCCAGCCCTAGTCAAGCAACAGCATCATTACAGGTAAACCACCACTCAAGAACAAAATCTGAACGTGTTTTTTTTTTTTGTGTGTTGTGTGTGTGCTTGTACAGGCAGTGAAAACAACTCGCTGTACCTTTACTACAAAGGACTTTCCAAGACACTGTTAACATTCAAGTTTGACACAGTGAAGAGTGTCCTGGACAAAGACAAGAAAGAAGACGACACCAATGAGTTTGTCAGTGCCGTCTGCTGGAGAGCGCTGCCCGACGGAGTGAGTTCACCTCATTATTACGCTGTTTATCATTTTACATACGCTGTTATTTTTACAAATACTATACTCAACAACAAAAGACATCTAGAGCACTGGCATATGAAAATGGGATCGGCTCTTTTGTTTGTCTACCCAACCTGCATAAAATGGGAAAAATTCTTTTCTCTAAGTGCTTTTGTAATGATGCAGAGACTGATGCAAATTCAACGTGAACGTACAATTGGAATGCTGAATGTCGGCATGAGTGCACAAGATGTTGAAAGGGCAATGAATGTTCATGAATCAACACTTAGTCATCTCAGAACCAGATTACATGCCACAAAGGCATGCACTTCAGATTATCAGACCATGTGTGACAACCAACATTCAGATCGCCATATCCGTCTTCACCATCTCAGAGACCGGACACTCCCCGCCACCATTACTGCTGCTGAGACACCTGGATGTCGCCAACCCCGTATCAGTGCTCAAACAGTGCACAGGCAGCTCAGAGAGGCTGAAATACGTGCATGCAGACCATACTTTGGTCTACCGTTAACTCCAGTACGAATTTTTGAATAAATTTGTTCTCTGGACAGTATTATTTTTGTGCATTTGTTGAAAGGATGTGATAAACCAAATTTTTACTCATATTAAAACCTTTTATAGGTAGTTTGGGGCCGCTTAAAAAAAAAACTTGTGTTACTTTGTTGCTGAGTATAAAAGGAAGATCACACGAGCTGTTTTGTTTCTGGTTTGTTCTTCCTGAACAGATCGTGTTAATGCACGTCACCGCTCGTCAAGATGAAAACATTTTTGAGAAAGATGATGTGCTTTTTCATGACATTTTGTTAATGCTGTTTTAAAACATTGTATTTCATTAATGCTGATTTGTTTTTCAGGAGTCAAATGTACTGATTGCTGCAAACAGTCAAGGAACAATTAAGGTTTGTGTTTGGAAGTGAGAGAAAGAATATTTTACGTTTTTACTGAAAAATCTAATTAATCATATGTTTTTGAATTTGGCCTGTGGCCCTTTGCTGCATGTCATTCCCTCTTCTCCCCCCAAGACTATACTGTCTCTGTCAAATAATGGCAAAAAGCCCCTAAAAACACTTAAAAAACTGCACACACAAACACATGACAGTGCTGGTTTACTGCCAGCTGATTCAGTTCTCTGCCTGAGTATCAAATACACACATCTGGTTGTTGTGTGTGAGTTAAATAGTAGTTAAATGTATGTAGCACGAAGCTGTGTGGCTCTACTGTTACCCCTCAAAGCAATAATAGATCATCTTGTTTCCAATGATGACAGGTCTATTTTTTTCTCTCCTGGCAGGTTCTGGAGCTCGTCTGAAAGCCCACCTCTCCTTCAGGGCCGCGACAGAACTATGATCAGCTTCTCTTTGTTTGGTAGTGGATCAGTCTGAAGCAGGGAGAACCCAGGCTGCCTGCTGAGCTAGGATACCGACATCCCCAGGAGAGCTGAAATAAACTGACCTTGTCTTATTTTTATGAGCTACAGCAGAAAGACTTTGGACCAGTACATCAGTATAGCAGGAGAAGATGTGCTGTCCTTTTGCAGCAAAAGAAACGAGGACCTAGCTTCGGCACTCAATGGAACAAGAGACTTCAGAAAGCTTTGATTTCTTTCTTTTCAGTAAAATGATATCGGCTACAATAGAATCACCTCTCTATGATTTTAGGTCAAATCAAAACCTCCCTTCTTTTTTTATTTTTTAAATTAAGCTGTTGCTCTCGAGGGTTCTCCCTTTTAAAGGCCAAAGCACAAGACAAAATGACATGCAATATGTATGTCTTTACATTAGCTTTTAACCCCCCATCCCTCCCTCTTTGTTTGTCAACCATGTTTATTTCCCTTTACGTGTAGTTTTTTTTGTGTTTTTGAGAATGGGAGAAACCAGTTTTAATAAATGAATGAATTTCATTTTGTCAAGCGTATCGTCAGTTCCTTTTGTGGCTTAAGAGTGTAGACTATCAGGTAGTGTACGGAAGTCAAGAAAGACCAATGGATTATGGACACAAGAAACAACTGATTTTTGTTACTATTGGAACAAAACAACATTATATGATTATGTTTGTCTGTGATCACAGTGATTCTCATGTAGCAAAAGACATTGATCTGCAATGCTACATTAAAACTGGATTATTTTTTCACATATAAGAGCTGTTTGTTGCTGAAAAATGAGAACCTCATGGAATCGGATTTCAAAGTAGCAATGGAATTACTCTTCACATATTGTAGGATAAAACATCTGTGTTTTTAACTTTCACAGAAACTGCTCTGGAGAGGTGATCCATGGTAACAAGGATTTGGTAAATGGCACCAAGACCTACCTATTTTATTATAACTGAGTGAGAGGTGTTTTGTATTTGTATAACTGAATAAATTATTTCGAAACAATTTTGTCAATTTGGTCGTATTTCTCGTAGATATTTTTATATTTCAAGCATTGTCTTTTATTGACTGCGCTTCTATGACAGTTACAGTCATGGTCAAAAGTTTACATACACTTGTAAAGAATATAATGTCATGGTTCTTTTGAGTTTCCAGTTATTTTCACAACTCTGATTTTTCTCTGACAGAGTGATTGGAACAGATACTTCTTTGTCACAAAAATGTTCATGAAGTTTAGTTCTTTTATGACTTTATTATGGGTCAACTGAAAATGTGACCAAATCTGCTGGGTCAAAAATATACATACAGCAATGCCAATATTTGGTTACATGTCCCTTGGCCATTTTCACTTCAATTAGGCACTTTCGGTAGCCATTTTACAAGCTTCTGGTTAAATCTTTGACCACTTCTCTTGACAGAATTGGTGCAGTTCAGTTAAATTTGTAGGCTTTCTGACATGACCTTGTTTCTTCAGTCTTGTCCACATGTTCTCAGTGGGGTTTAAGTCAGGACTTTGGGAAGGCCATTCTAAAACCTTAATTCTAGCCTGATTTAGCCATTCCATTACCACTTTTGATGTGTGTTTGGGGTCATTGTCCTGTTGGAACACCCAAATGCGCCTAAGCGGGCTAATTTTAGGTTATTGTGAAGAATTTGAAGGTAGAAGGTCCTTCTTCATTATCCCATTTACTCTCTATAATGCACCAGTTCCATTGGCAGCAAAACAGCCCCACAGCATCATACAAGGGCTTCTTTGTTGCACGGGAGCCTCTCAGTCCATGGTGATGCAAAACACATTTGACTGTGGACACTGACACCTGTGTTCCAGCAGCTTCTACTTCTTGGCAGATCTGCTTTTTGGTGGTTCTCAGTTGACTCTTCACCCTCCTGACCAATTTTCTTTCAGCAGCAGGTGATAGCTTGCATTTTCTTCCTGATCCAAGACAGAGCCATGCACTTTATACTTACAAACAATTGTTTGCACTGTTGCTCTTGGGACCTGCAGCTGCTTTTAAATGGCAACAAGTGACTTTCCTGACTTGTTCAAGTCAGTGATTGGCTTTTTCAGATCCGTGCTGAGCTCCTTTGAGTTTCCCATTGTCGCGTTTGTATTCAATGAGCCCGCTTTAAATAGCCTCGGAGAAGTCACCAGCTGTAGTCACTCATGATCACTCACAAGAAGTTAAGAGGCCATGCTATGAAGCTCATTTCATTGTCACAACTTTCTAAGTCACCAAAATTGCTAATTCATGTTGCTGTATGTATATTTTTGACCCAGCAGATTTGGTCACATTTTCAGTTGACCCATAATGAAGTCATAAAAGAACCAAACTTCATGAATGTTTTTTGTGACAAAGAAGTATCTGTTCCAATAACTATCAGAGAAAAATCAGAGTTGTAGAAATAACTGGAAACTTAAGAGAGCCATTATGTTCTTTACAAGTGTTTGTAAACTTTTGACCATAACTGTACGTTTTATTTGATCATTGCTAAAGCTGTCAAGATTTTTATCTACCATTTATCATATTTTTGCTTTTACTCTATGTAAGATGTCTTTATCAGTGTGAAAACACCTTATACATACCAATAATGTGTTAAATATTTAGAGCAGGCTTGTTTCAAATTAAAGAGGCACTGTATTACAGCATATTACTTAAAAAGTTTGGAATCTGCTGCCACAAGTACTTTTTAAGTGCAGTCAGATAGCTGCGATATTGAGATATCTTGACATGGAGTAGACTTTTATGCTTGTATGTTGTCCTCAGTCCTCTTTAGAAATATATGTCATTTTGTACAAAGGGTTTGTTTTGTACATGGAGAACAAAAAACTCTGAAATGGTTCAACGAGAATCACATCTGAAAGGGCAGAGACAAACATCCCTCTGGAGAACAGCTGAAGAACGAAAGAAAATTTGTGCATTTTTGTGGGAACAGGTTCCTGTTTCAGTATCAACTGCAAAATAATGCAGCCTATAACAAGCTGGATTAATAAGTGTGTTGCTTTAGTAAAGTTCTCCTTAAAACTTAAGTAGAGATAGAAGGTTAGTCTACAGGAAATAATTTTATTGTAAGGTGGGCCTCTCCAGGGAGCTCCAAGCATACACATTAGTTGTTGAGAGATAATTCAGATACATACATTAGTTTTGGGAATTTTACTGTTTATCCCACTTTGCTTTTTAAGACTATCGCCTTCTAAATCAATTCGTGATCCAGCCATCATTAATCTGATTATTTATACTAACACCTTACCTACTGTGATCTGTCAAAGTTTCTTCTGTGAAAAGGAGGCGATAGAGATTTTAATTAATCAGTTTGTGTGTCTGTACATGTCTGCACAGTCCCTCAGAGGTCTGATCATGCTTAAACTTTATTACAATCATCATACTCTCTACATAATATAAGATAATCCATTATTCATCCCACAGGTGGGGAAATTTATATTGGTATAGCAGTAAAGTGGATAGGGCAACATCACAATAAAGGAATATATTAAAAATAAGAACCAGTGACATATGTAAGCAAGTGTATTAGTAGAATAAGTCGAAAAACATGTCAATAAATGTAGATAACAAAGGAAAATCAGTAAACAAAGTATCTTAAAAAAATATGTAGACTAATAAGTACTATTGATAGGTAAATTATGTATAAATGACTAAATAGCAACAAACTAGACGACATAATATACAACATAAGTGAACCAAATGGACCAACAGGTGTAATGAAGATAACAGAAGAATTGCACATTCACAAAATTATTGCACATGTAGTTTTGTAAGAAAGTTGCAGCACTCTCTCAACAGAAGTATTATTGCTCATTATCTTTTTGGTGTCAGTAATTACTTGGAGCAAGCAGAGTAACAAGCAGCCAGCCAATGAAAATTAATGAATTTTGAACATCTTGTTTTGACTAATGTCAAACTAGAATTGAAAATGGGAACTCAAATTTATCAAGGCAAAATCAAGAAGACATAAACTATATATAAACAATGCCATAATTATCATTCCTGAATAAAGCCATATTGTTGGCTTTTTATATAATGGTTTTCTGTCAAAAGTTGATATTTGAATTTTTTATGTTTTTACTTATTTATTTTCAGAAGGTAGCTGGATTCCACAGAATGAACTGCCTCGAGAGAGGAGGAACCGCGGCGGAACGTTTTAGCAGACGGACAACGGACATCTAGCTAGTTAGCGGCCGCTGGAAACAAAACCGTACTTCAGTTCAAGCAAGTTCTCCCAGTTACCCAGTGAAACCCTGGACGTATTGAGTTACTAAACACATCCTTTCATATTTGACTGTTTGCTTATTTCATCCTGAGGTTAAGAATTTCGTGGTGAAGATGGGAGTACCGAAATTTTACCGATGGATTTCAGAACGCTATCCTTGTCTCAGTGAAGTTGTGAAAGAACATCAGGTAGGAAACCATTGATGAATATCGTTAGCTTCAATAGCCTATGTTACTCATAGCCGCAGCGCTAACTTAGCTAGCCGTTGGCTATCAGTGAGCGAAGTATGATTTAAACGGGCCGTGGAACTTTTATTCCACCTAAGATAGCTGACCAATGTTCTTGCCAATCACCTCTGACTCCATTATTTAATTACACACAACATGGCTAGGCGTAGCGTTAATGTTAATAACCAAATTCCAACACTAACTCGTTTGCTGTTTGGCTAACGCTATCCTCTACGTGTACACATTTTGAAACGAGCTACGTGAATACGATTTAGTGAACATGATACCACCGTGTAGTTTGGGTCTTTATTGGCCTAGAACATTCGAGGCAACAATAAACCCCGCACAGTCAGCTAGCTAACCAACTTGACGCTAACAACAGATGTACAAAGGCTGCAGCTAGTTATTGGTGCTAGCTAGTTCAGTCACTTAGCTTTGCAGTGCCAAATGACGTTGTTTAAAATGCAGCTATGATGTGGTCCTCCTGTAATTATTACGGAGGGGTAACTTTTGAAACATGAATTAGTTATTTCGGCATCTTCAGCTGCACTGGAATTGACTTATTGACATAGTTCCTGTGAGGCATATCGTATTTCAGTGCTTGAGCATTGGTTTCATCAGCTGGACGTTGTCACTCTCATTGCGTAAGCCAGCTTTGATATGTGGGTTCAGATAATAACAATGTTAGAAACTTTACATTGGATTACAGTGTTTGTGGGAAATATGTTGAATGCCCATCTGGGTTCACTGTCAGTAACAGTTACAAAAACATAAATGGCATTTGCCCCTGACTCTACTTAGATGTCAGTGTCATGTTAGTCTGTTGGAGCTTACTAAAATGCTTCTGATGACTCACAAAAATGTGTAGACCCTTACACTTCTGGCTCCCAAAAGTTTTATGTGAAGGATACCACCCTTGCAAAAGCACCACCAACATATATTAAAACAAAACAAACTACAGTCTTTTGTGTCTGAGAGATTTTTTTGTTCCTCTCTTCAGATTCCAGAATTTGACAACCTTTATCTGGACATGAATGGGATTATCCATCAGTGCTCCCACCCGAATGACGAGGATGTCCACTTTCGCATTTCTGAGGAAAAGATTTTCGCTGACATCTTCCATTACCTGGAGGTACTCTTCAGGATCATCAAACCTCGCAAGGTCTTCTTCATGGCTGTGGATGGTGTGGCACCAAGGGCGAAGATGAACCAGCAAAGAGGACGGAGATTCAGGTAGAGAGAGATAAAGGATGAAAGAAACATAGAGAAACTCTTTCCTCTGTTTGAGTCGACTGGGGTCACCTGACATGCTCCATGTTGTGTATATCTGGCTTTGTAATGAAAGGGTGAACATAGATTCTTCTTAGGAGGAGAAAAATATTATTGATATTGTTTAAATATGAAATGATGATTTTTTTTAGTTTTTTTGTAAATTTTTTTTTTTTTTTGTACCCCATCCTAAAATGTATATATTTCTAACTCGCTCACCTATAAATGCTTCTCAGTCTCAAAAGAAAATGGAATATGATTGTTGAGTTTAGGTTGTTGCTGCAGCTTTTCTTATGATGACCAACTAAAGAAATGGACTTTAACGAACATGTCTGCATCATGATGCTGAATCTCAAGTGTAAAATAATGGCACATTCTCATTTATATTAAGTTAGTATCATTTAGTTTTTTTTGATCAAGCTGTCTACTCAATTTAAAAATGTATTGCTAAAATGCCTGGCATAAAGCTGTGTTTTAGCAGTGATGCTGTGCGGCTGATGCCCAAAGGCAGAACTAAAATGCAATGAAGGAACCAGACTATAAGTAGGATGGCAGTCTGAGAGTTTGACCTGCTCTCTTTCTTTTCTTTCTGTCTTTTTTTCTTTCTGCCTGTGTGGGTGTTTGTGTGTATAGGTCTGCCAAAGAAGCAGAAGAAAAGATAAAGAAAGCTCTGGATAAAGGAGAGGTTCTTCCCACAGAGGCTCGCTTCGACTCCAACTGTATCACCCCTGGTAGGAAATGTTTTACACAAAATGAACATCATACGTTAAAGTTGATAAAAGGAGTTCTAGCAGAACATGTGCAGGTACCTGTACCTTTTCTCTAACCTATATTAAAAGTAAAACTTTTAAAAATCTTGAAAAAAAATCTGACACTTAAGCAAGCTATTACCAGGTAGCCACAAACATTTTAATTTGCTGGTATCATGTCGGACAGATTTTTGTGACAGTGAACAGTCAATCCTAGCAAGTGTTTTGCTTCACTTAAGCTTTATGTTTTGTGTTATCGGGGTGCTTCATAACTAATCTTTTTGTGGTTGATATGAAATCTGGTGTGTTTTCCTGTTTAGTTTAGTTTTGACTGGTGTGAAAGTTGTCAGTCAAACTGTGGTGTGGACTAAACAGCTGGAGGGAGACTTACCTATTCAGGTGGTCTCCGTCCTCTTACCAGAGAAGTTTGGTGAGCACCATTCGAGGCATATAAGCAACAAACCACAGGACTTCATGACAGTGGATATGATCAGATTTTGTTTTTAAATCAGCCAAGAAGACATAAAGTCTTTTACACAGCAGTGTTTTCCTCAGGTTTGCTTTGGTGCCATCTCACCAAAATCCATTCTAAAATTAAAGTCTCTGTAAGTATTTATTGGTCACTTATCAACTATTTTTCAGGTAGTTTTTCCACATGAACCACTCTTCAAAATGTTACTCTCATCATTTCCTTCTTCCAAAACTCTACAAAATCTGTTTTTATCCCAATATTCTGTAGTGTATCTCTGCTAAAACACAACAGCATCTTCTCTACTCTGCTCTGTTTATGTGTGGAAACTCAAGAGCAGAGGGTATTAATGATTGTGTGAATTTTTAGCGGCCATGCTAATAATTCTGCAACGGCAGTACTCTGACACTTTGGGAAACACTGTACAATGCTATCATATCAGATGTAAATGCATATGTTCTAAAAAGTTGGTAGAGACTCCTTTTATAATCACACATTCTTCTTCTAGGCACTGACTTCATGGCAAGACTCCAGGAGCAGCTCAAGTATTTTGTCCACAACAAGCTCTCCACCGACAAGCTATGGCAGAATGTCAATGTCTACCTGTCGGGTCATGAGGTGTGTGAACATCTGTCCCCTCAAATTTCAGAGAATATCAGCATTAACGTCAGCATCGGTGTGTTTTTGTGTTTTTCTGACCAATGTTCTTTCAGTATTTCTCGTGCTAAGTTTACATGTCTCTTCCTTACAGACTCCAGGGGAGGGAGAACACAAGATCATGGAGTTTATTCGCTCTGAAAATTCCAAGCCGACCCACAACCCCAACACCCGACACTGCCTATATGGCCTGGATGCTGACCTGGTAGAATTTGCGTGCTCTTAGATGAGGATGTACATTATCACCACAAGCCTCTTTAGATAATCACAGTCTTGCTTTCCGTGTTGTAGATCATGTTGGGTTTGACCAGCCATGAGCCAAATTTCTCGCTGCTCAGAGAAGAAGTTCGCTTTGGTGGAAAGAAAAACCAAAAAAGGTTTTGTTCCTGCTCATTTTTTTTGAGTAGTTGTTTCATATCAAGTCTTTTCCTGGAGTTGTTCACGTTTCTATTTTGTTCTGTTTCATTTCCCTTCTGAACATCATCTTTCCTTTCTTTCTAGGATAACGGCTCCAGAGGAGACAACATTTCATTTGCTTCACTTGTCTCTGATGAGAGAGTACATAGACTATGAGTTCTCTGAGCTCAAGGTGAGGGAGAGACACATTTATATTTACACTATTAGTATAATCATGAGAAACCCCAGACTGAATATGGAAACAAATATCTTGATAGATTCCACTTTACTGTCTTCTATCTACTATATATTCTGATTATGTTTATTTGCAGAATCAGTTGGGTTCAGATTACGACTTGGAGCGAATAATAGACGACTGGATTCTCATGGGCTTCCTAGTGGGAAATGATTTCATCCCTCACCTCCCTCATCTTCACATCAGTCATGATGCTCTGCCGTTGCTGTACAAGACCTACATCAGTGCTCTGCCCACCATGGGAGGTGAGACACACACATACACATTACAACACTGTATTTATTTAAATGATAGTTAAAATGTTGTGTGTAAATATAAACCACAATGCTGAATTTGTGCCGTTATGTGAGCATGATATCAGTCATTATAATATAGGAAAATATTCTCTATAATGTATAAACTGAGTCCTGTTTTTTTTACTCAGGCTACCTGAATGAAAATGGTCATCTAAACCTCAGAAACTTTGAGAAATACTTGGAGATGCTTGCCGAGGTGAGACAACACTGTGGACTGATTCGCTACTTGATATGATATTAAATATGCAAAGATCACACTGCTGTGTTGGAGAGTGGTAGTAGCCTTCAGGTAATGCCGGTGTTTGGGTTGTCCACTCTGGGCTACTGTAGAAAGATGTCAATTAAAGAGCATGTAGAGCTATATAGATATGAAGGACTTATTCTAAGCTAACAAAAAGTTTAGTGTCAGATATTTTTTCAATTTTATTTTTGGTGTGGCGACAATATGTTAGTCTTTTTAAAATGTTAAGAGCGGGTATGAACTATTACATCATGACATATATTTGAGAAACCACCATAAACGATTGTTCCTTCCTTTTTGTTCCCCTTTCCTTTTTTTCTCCAGTTCGACCGGGAACATTTTCGTGAGGTCTTTGTGGACTTGAAGTGGTTTGAGAGTAAAGTTGGTAACAAGTATCTGAATGAAGCGGCCGGGTTGGCAGCAGAAATGGAAGCTGACAGCAGTGACACCAACAATAATGAGGTCAGCTATGTTACAGTATTTCTACACACAGTGATGCAGTAATTAAAACCCAGTGTTCATCTATGTACTAGTTTCATGTACAGTTACGGTAACGTGCCCTTGAAAGTAATAACTTGTGTGGGTTTTTTTTGTGTTTGTTTGTAGGATTCTACCTCATCAGAAAGAGTGATTGGAGAAGGAAGAGGAGCAGTAGGAGATTATGAGGAAGAGGAGGATGACATGTTTGAAACAGAGTTCAGACAGTACAAGCGCACCTACTATATGACCAAACTAGGCGTGGATGTGGTGTCTGAGTGAGTGTATAGACACACACACACACTCAGTGCAGAGAAAAACAAGAAGTTGATTATATCTAGGCTTTGTAGAATATGGACAAACAGAAATATGCAGGAAGTACAAATTCACTCTTGCAGCACAAAATAATGCCAGTAGATGTTACTCACTGTCTATATAAAATCTTCCTCCTATCAGGACAATATGCCTAATTTTATACACTACAGGCCAAAAGTTTGGAAGCAACTTCAAGTTTCTATTCACAGTGCCTTGTATTTACTGCATGATCAGACTTTGCCTTCATTCATATGAACCATTTACCTTCAGGTATACATTGATGTTACCAGTCCATTGGTGAATAAATGTCAACTAAAAAAAGAAGGGCTTAGTTTTAGGATCAAGGAGTCACAACTTCAGTGAAAAAACAACCCAGTCACAAACTACTGCAGAAATGGCACCTGAGTAAAGAAATGAGTTATTCTTTATAATCATGTTTATTTTGTTGCAAAGTATACCAATGAAACTATGATCTTTGTTTGTACAAATTCAAATTTTGGGCTGTAGTGTACAATAAACAGCATTTCAAATTGGTAGCATGACACTATTATATGACAGATTTTAATTTTTAACACTGGTGAAATATTTTTTTGTGAGTTGATTTACCCTTAGTGGCTTCAAAAAAAAGTAGTACATGAGAAATTCACTTACATGTAACGTCAACATATGTGTGTCTGTAAACATTATGTACTGTTAAATAATGTAATTCCCAAACATCAACGTGTAATTTGCAAGTAACTCTATATTGATGTATTGTGTTGTTTACAGTGAGTTTCTAGCCAAGCAGGCCAAGTGTTATGTGGAAGGTATCCAGTGGATTCTCCACTACTATTACCATGGGGTTCAGTCCTGGAGCTGGTGAGAACTTCTTCATACGTGACCTACCCTCTACCCTTGGTGGTAGTGTCATATCATCATTATCATTGTGTCATAATTTCTCAAAAGGGTAGCATCATTTTCTTATTTTCCTTCCATCTGCTCACTTTAAATAATGTGTGTATGTCTCTCTAGGTACTACCCCTACCACTATGCCCCCTTCCTGTCTGACATCAGGAACATATCAGAGTTAAAGTTGACCTTTGACATTGAGAAACCCTTCATGCCCTTCCAGCAGCTGTTGGCAGTCCTGCCTGCTGCCAGCATGGAGCTGCTGCCTGAGAGTTACAGGGTAATAATGCACATGATATGTGTCTATAAAGAATATACATAGATTTCATTTTTGGATTTCAATTGCTATTTGCTTACAAGTGGAACAATATAAGAAGGAGGGTATTATGGTATTTTTTTTTTTGTTTTATGTCGCAGCACCTGATGACCAGTGAACTCTCGCCCATTATTGAGTACTACCCTGTTGACTTTAAAACAGACCTCAATGGTAAACAGCAGGAATGGGAGGCTGTGGTTCTCATTCCCTTCATAGATGAGGTACACATACACACACCTGCCACAATTATGTTCAAAAGGTGTGTGTGTGTGTGTGTGTCTGTGTGTAATGTGTATTGTGTGTTTATTGAGCAGAGGTGCCTTCTCGCAGCCATGGAGCCCTATAATCACAAGATGACAAAGGAAGAGAAGGCCAGGAATCGTCACACAGAGTGTGCAGTCTACTCATATGACCCTGAAATAGACTTCACATACACCTCCACTCTGCCTCAGCTGTTCCCTGACATCATCCACTGCCATGTCAGGTAGGTAAACACTGCAATATACATGAGGCTTTCTTACATGATCTTTAAAATCACCAATAAATGTTTATGTTGTGTGCCTCTATTAAGGCTCACAAGTTAAGCTTTGACTGTCATTTGTCATGTATTATGATGTCATCGCCATCAAAAGGGATGTTCACAGCAGGTTCACTGTATCCTGTTTGTTTATTACAGGAAAGTAGAAATCCCTATGGATGCGTGGCATGTACCGCTGGACCACGTCAGCAGACGCTTCGACCGCTCAGCGCTCTACTTCTGTGGCTTCCCCACACTGCAGCACATCAAACACAAGGTGTGTGTGTGTATGTGTGTACATGCATTATAATATCCACTATGTGTTGGATGGCGGGCGGTGCGGTGGTGTAGTGATTAGCACTGTCACCTCACAGCAAGAAGGTACTGGGTTCGATTCCTGGCCCAGGGCCTTTCTGTGTGGAGTTTGCATGTTCTCCCCATGTCTGCGTGGGTTCTCTCCAGGTACCCTGGCTTCCTCCCACCATCCAAAATCATGCATGGGGATTAGGTTAATTGGCTAATTTAAATTGCCCCTAGGTGTGAATGTGAGTGGTTGTTTGTCTCTGTGTGCCCTGCGATGAGGTTACAGCCCCCCCGCGACCCTATGAGGATAAGCGGTAGAAAATGGATGGATGTGTTGGGTGGCTGAATTCCATTTAAAGGATCTAAACCACCAAAACAAGGTCTGATGGGGTTGTTTAGTTATAGTTTGTGTTTTTTTTTTATTATAAGTGTAATTGAAAGTGGATTAATTAAAATGATTAAAACGTTCTCCCTTTATTTGTCTCTCTCATCCATTGTCTTTATCTGCCTCTCTCTCTTGTTCATGTTCACTTCTAGTTTTTCAAAAAGAAGAGTGGGGTTGTCGTGTTCCAGCAGAGCAGCAGAGGGGAGAACATGATGCTGGAAATCCTCTCCAACCAGGAAGGAGAGACTGTGAGCTTTAGTTTGTTTGAATTATTCTTGTTTTATAAAAACTAACTAGATAAAAAATATTCATTGGAGATTCCTTAATTTTTGTTTCACCCTTGTGCTTCACTTGTCAGCGAGGTGTAGCTTTAATATGTAGCAAGCACAGGATTTGGATTCCTTATCAACACAAGGACTCAGATAATAATAAAAACAAAATATTTTGAAAATGGAAATTTTCCTGGGCTGATCATGAGAGTGTAGTTTTATTTACTTATTCCATGCTGAGTATAAGAAATGTCCACTCCTATCTCCTCTCTCCATCTTGTTGTTTTTCTTCTCTGCCTCCAGATATGTGACGATGTTGCAGCACAAGTTCTGGGGAAGTCAGTGTTCGTCAACTGGCCGCATCTAGAGGAAGCTCGCATCATTGCAGTGTCAGATGGGGATGTCAAGTAAGAAATGGTGGCAATAATGATGTGTCTCATGAAAGATAGCTTTTTGTTTTCACATTCTGGATACATTCTACCGATGTATTAATTGTCATTGTGTAAAGGACTTGCCATGTCTTCTATTAGCCACGGTTCCTACGGTTAATTAAAAAGTCTTAAATTGTCTTAAATTTACCGTAAATTTGATGTAGGTATTAAATTTTCAGATGGTGTGTGCCAATAGGAAAACAGAAGTCATTTACTGCAGTTGTGCATGTTATTTTGTTCAAAGTTCACTTCTTTGTTCTTGAGTTGTGAAATTATAGTAGTAGAAAATATGTTATGCCTTCAATTATGTTGTTGTTGCAAGTGTTAAAGGGTTGAAAAAAAGTCATAAAAAAGATTTATATTGCTTTATCAGATTTTTTTGTCCTTCTAAATATCAATATTGACATTGTCCTCTAAAACTCCATATTGGTCGGGCCCTACAGTAGACTATTTTCTACCAAAGAAATTTTTATGACATTCTTGGATCTTAAAAAGTATTAAAGTTGACTTTAAAAATGGTGCAAGAAGCCTGATTAGCATCCCCTGTGATTTTATTGAGAGCGTTTCATCAGTCAGAACAGAATCGATAAGCATTTCTGAAAAACGGATCCTGGTAGATACTGCCACTGGGAGTCTTTAAATTATCGAAGGTAAAACCTTGGCCTCTATCACAAAATACAGCGTGTTTGTCTGTTTAGCTCAAGCTAGCACAGTTTCTGTCTTTGTAGCGGTATGAAGCCAGCTGTTGTTAGTGAAATTTTTCAACCTGTTTTGCAGGTTTTCTCTAGACGAACAACCTGGTGTCCAAAGAGTATACGACAGGCCCTCCACCCCTCCTCCGACCAAAGTCACCTGCCTGTCTGACAAGGAGCAGAAGGACTGGGTGAAGGATGTGCAGGGGATCACTGAACAGTAAGGCTCAATGAGCAACACCATACTTTGTTTTAGTTCCTATGGTACTTTTATTTAATTGTAACATTCCACATTAGAGGGGTTTAAGTTATTGGTATTTTGCATTCAAACTCACCACCTGTTTTATGCTAAAGTGATAGTAAAATGTGACATCTCCTGTCTTATTGCCTGTGTTTATGAGTCCTTTCTTAAAGTCTTTTTCTTTCTCCCAGTTTCCTGAAGAGGAAAGGTATTGTGGTGAATGAGACGTCAGTGGTTTTGTACGGCCAGTTGCTGTCGGGAAGGAAGTACGTCCCTAAAGCCAATGGGTTGGTGGAACTGGAGAAACAGTGGGCCAAGCAGGTCCTCCCTTTCGCCAACCAGACCGTGGTTAAGGTACAGGCATATACATCCAAAAAAAAGAATACACAGAAATCTATTAAGCTCCATTATGCAGTATATCTAAAGTCAGCTACTAGGTTTTGTGCTAAGCTCTGGTGTTTTCCAGCAGGGCCTCAAGGAAGTAGGGTCATTCCTTACCAGCTCGCCAAGACCTCCTAGTTCATGCCATGGATTATCTTAAAAACAAACCTGTGACTTATATTAAAAAACTTTTATTGAAGCGTGATTCAGTATTTTTCAACCTGAACCCTGTTTTCACATTTTTGTGTCTAAGTGACTAACAAGGGTTATAATATAATCTGGACCATCAGTTTAATCCACTAGTGGCACTTTTCCACAGGCGTGGTACAGTACGGTACGGTTGGCTCTACACAGTTGTGGCGCTTTTCCACTAGTACCTGGTACTAAGTACTTTTTTCATACCTCCTAAGCCCTGGTTCCAAGGGAGCCGAAGCCATCCTAAAACGTGACGTCAGCCGACTGCCTTCCACTGATTGACCAAAGAGTGTCGTTATTGAAAGCGTCATTGGATGTGCGACATCTGACTAGACGTAAAAGCCAAACACAACTCGACCCCACCATTTTTAAAACAGGCAACTGCTTTGCTATTGTTACGTGAGAATATGATATCGTAGAAAACAACGTCATGGTCGGTCAATGTCGTTGGTCAAGCCACAGAGAGAGCAACAAATACACGATCGCTTCAGTGTTCTCCATTGTTTGTGATAGTAGTGTTGTTGTTCTTCTTTTTCCCGGTCTTCTGTGTCGCATGTGAATTATGTCATGGTAGTTTTGCGCAGCTGAATGACGACCCCGCCCACACCAAGGAGGTACTATGAGGTACTCAGTTGTAATGGAAACGTACCAAAACTGCGCCATACCATGCCGTACCGCACCGTGACTGTGTAGTGGAAAAGCACCATAAGTGACTAACAGTGTCATAGGTTGTCATGTTATTATCTGGGGCAACCAGCACCATCAATTTAATCCACTAAAAGTTCTTGTTTGAGCCACAGACAGGCTCAGATTGTTATAAATGTCTGACAACATTATGGAAAGAACCCTATAGAGAAATAATCTTCCTTTCTTTTCACCACAAATATGATTTGTCAAAAATCTCTGCCTTTGCTAGTTTTTACTTTCTGGCAACAATTTTTGATTCTGTGTAGAGTTATTAGTTTTATCTCTTCTAGAAGTTATTGTCTACTTGATAAATACAGCCCTTAGATTATTTTTATATGTTGAAGACTTTTTAAGAGAAAGTTGTTATTACTCCATGTAGTATTGATATTAAGTAGCAAATCTTTCATGCTTTTAACTGGCTGTGCTGTTGCATTTCAATGGTTTTATTTTACAGGTGGATGTTTATATTATGTTGACTTTAGGACTTTTTTGACATGATTTTGGAGATCCTGGTGCCAGCAATTTCTTAATTAATAGCATGATTAGTGGTTTGTGAAAACTGGCATACGTAGTACTGTTTTATGTTGTTATTAGATATTATTTTTATTATAGAGAAGTAGAATGATGTATTTTTATTTCAAGCTTAATATTGA
This sequence comes from Synanceia verrucosa, assembly GCA_029721515.1. NCBI lineage: Eukaryota > Metazoa > Chordata > Actinopteri > Perciformes > Synanceiidae > Synanceia > Synanceia verrucosa. The sequence continues at coordinate 6,469,687 of CM056554.1, read as the reverse complement.
GTGACTCGCTTGTGGCACATATGCATCTTATTAACGATACTGCTGACGACTCTTTCTTTGCCTTTGTTACTCGCTTACCCATGAACCACCTGCCTTCATCTTCTCAGGACATCAAGGCCTTTTACTCGTCTCTGACCTGCTTCAAGAGCTTAGACGAGCTCTTTCCTCCAGCCATTACTGTCTTCATGGTGGGGAATCCTTACTACGGTGCCATGGGCGAGGTATGTAATCATCACTTTCCTGCTTCAGTCTTATCTAATGGACAGTCCAAAAAAGTGAAAAAGAAATCCTGTGAATTAACAAGAAAAAAACTCTGATATTCCCTTAGGTTAAAGTTGAAAGAATGATGCGATGAAACTTATTGTTATATAGTTTCTGAGGTTAAAAGTCACAAATTTAAAAGGAAAACAGTTAAACCTTATTACTTCACTCAACTCCACACACTGTGGCAAGATGAGCCTCCAAGATGAGATTATATTCAGATTTATTTTTCCACAAAAGAACGCAGAAAGAAAAGCCGTATATGTATCTTTCAGGACCTTAGCCTCGCTTAGAGAAGTGGCACTCTTTAGGATCTATCTGTAGTGTGAAGAGGTTGAAATCTGACAAAAACACATTTTGGTTTTTGTTGTGACTTTTTTTAATCTCTAAGTATATCCATAGCTGTTTCTCACAAATTTATGACTTATCTAGGAAATTTAGTTTTTTTTTTTTCTCCCCCTGTACCACAATTTATTTATCTTTTTTAATACAGCGGCTCTAATATGCTGTCGGAGAAACTAATCTATACTCAAGTTAACTGAAGATAGCCTCTCTCCTGTGATAACATGATTGCAATGTGAGGTTTTAAACACTCCTCAATTATTTTTTTTTTAATATGGAAAGATTTTACAAGTTTATTTTTTGGGTATCATTTGTGGAGAACATCTTGTTGGCTTTTTGAATCAGCTGAGTCACCATCTCCTCTATTATTTGCTTAACAGGTGCAAGACTCAAGTGATGTCATTAAAGATGGCCGTGTACGAGTGGTCTTCAACGTGCCGCATGAACCACAGCTGGAGCCCTTAATCCAGAATCAGCATGTGAGAGACACTTTCAAATCAGAAATAGTATTGATTCTGACTTTGCCTGCTCAAATAAGCATAAACAATATGCCTATATATATATATTTTTGTAGAAATACTGTGTAAAGTACAGTCCTGGATACATCCTGGCATCTCGTCTTGGCATCACCAGCTACCTTGTCTCTCGTTTCTCTGGAAGCATCTTCATCGGCAGAGGATCTAAGAAGAAGTAAGTCACAAAGATATTATATCCAGTATTCATTAAGTTTTTACTATTGTGTCTTTTAAAATCTCTTTTTTAAAATATGTAAAATGTTAGAATTCACACTTTCGTGGCCTGTGTAACTCTGTGGCATTGTACCAGAACTTTTTTTTTCTCTCTTTTTGTCTGCATCGTTTTCTTCTTCATTATTTCCAGTCCCTGTGGAGAGCAAAAAGCAAACGTTGGCCTGAACCTGAAGTTCAACAAGAAGAACGAGGAGGTTCCTGGTTACACCAGGAGAACTGAAAAGGAGTGGCTCTACTCTGCTGCTGTGGAGGAGCTGCTGGCCGAATACCTGGACAGGTAAAAACAAAAAAAAAGCAGCGTGAGAACTTTAAAGAGATCATTGAGATTGTATGAAGTACTTCATACGTCCATACTCAGTATATTACTACAGTAGATGGCAGGCACAGAAGCAATGGAGTCTTGTGGATGACAGCAGTTAAATTCCATCAAAGCCACCAGACTCCTTTAACAAAAACAATGCACAAACGAATAAATAATTCACAATGACACACAGTGCGATCTAATGATTTCAATAACTGTTATCAGTCGTGGCAATGTGTTGAACTACAGTATGTCTAATGTTGTCTAAAATTGGATATGTGTGAAGAAAGCCTCATTATTCATACTGTGAAGAGATGCACTTTTTTTTTTATTGTTTTCTAGATTTTCTGAGGTATTCAACACAGTGTCCAGAAACAGTCATGATGATGTTTTCTATGAAGATGACATCTGGCCTGCTGAGGACCAGAATGGGTAAGAAACACACACACACACACACACACACACACACACACACAGTTATATGAATATGTTTTAATCTCTTGTGAGTTTGGTACCTGATTACATCTTTTGCATTCATTTAATCTATGTTGGATATGTGGATGTGTCTCTGATACTGATGGACACCCTCACAGGGCAGAGAAGGTTGCTGAAATCACCTCATGGTTGAAAGGTCACCCAGTAAGCTCCATCAGCAGGACATCATGTGACCTGCAGGTGCTCGACTCAGCCATCGTGGAGAGGATCGAGGAGGCAGTTGAGAAAGCAAAGGTAAGACAAACACTGGTCCAAACTACAATAACCCTCCTCCAGTTACTATCACAGAAGAGTGAAGCCAGTGTATCTCCGTTCACACACACCTCTTTATCCATCTTTCTCTTAGGTGAAGAAGAGCGTCAAGAAAGTCCGTGTGACAGTCAAGCCTCATCTGCTCTTCAGGGTGAGTCTTGACATTTCTTATCCATGTGTGTATTGTTAAACTAAACAGAGACATGGCGAAATGCAAGACTGGTATTTCACCTCTATTACTGGGTCCACACAATCTAAGTTTACAGTCTGCAGTTATTTACTGTAAAAGCAAAAGCTTTCATTGAATTTACTAGGTTTATCGGCAATAAGTGGTGGGACAATATATCTTCCAGCAAAATTTGTCATTGTTACAGGCCTTAGTTATTTTTTTTCATCCCCACTGTGGAAAGACCTTAATGATGATATGATACTAAGTGCTAGTTGGATCCCAGATATATGTTTGCAAAGCATTGAACATGTCCAGATATCAGACTGCCTGTGTTTGTGTGCAGCCCTTGGAGCAGCAGCAGGGAGTCGTTCCAGACCCAGATGCAGAGTATCGCCTGTTTGACAGAGTCATCAACATCAGGGAGAGCTTCACCGTCCCAGTGGGACTCAGAGGAACTATTATCGGCATCAAAGGAGGTAGGTTCAGTTTCCTGTTAGAAGTTAAATGTACTGTTAAAATGTCCATGAAATAAAAGAGGAAAACTGTACGTATAACTTTTGATCTTCAGTTTACATTGTGTCTGTCTTTTTGCCCACAGCGGAGCGAGAGGCAGAGGTTCTCTATGAAGTGCTTTTTGATGAAGAATTTGCTGGAGGTCTCACAATCAGGTAACTGGACTGAATCTATCTAGATTAGAAACCCCTGATTTTTTTCCAAGTAATTTAAGCTACATAATGTAGAAAACAAGATGTAGCACGTGATATACAGTACAGTTACATGTAAAGTAAGAATGATTTCTTGAACAGATGTGACTGCTGTGTTGTTGGTTTGTGTCCGCAGGTGTACATCACCTCGTGGTTACCGCCTCCCTCCCTGCGCTCTCATTAACCTTTCCCACGGAGCCCGAGTGGATCACTCCTCCCACAAACTCACCGCTATCGTCAAACCTCAGCCCGCCACAGCCGCAAACCTCAACTCACAACGTCAGCTGTCTGGCCTGAACCATTCTCCCCGTTCACCCTTCATTCCCACACAGGTAAGGGTGCCCCATGCACACATTCTTTCCTCATTGAAATGTAAAAAAAATATCTCAAGGATGGCTCTCTGCACAATCTTTTTCTTCCCATTCAAACAAACTCTTTCTTTTCCTGTCTTTATTCCACCTCTGCAGCATAACAATAAACATGGCGTAGTGAAAGCAGCCTCCCAGGGCAACAGGAACTCTCCCTCTAAAGGTCCTATTCAGAAACAACAGGCAAAGGTAAGCACATGGTCACATGAACAGGTAGGCCCTTCACTTCAAAAGGCCATTTTAACCATGTGAATATACAAATATACATTGGTCCCTTCCCTTTTCCAGGAGTACAGTAATGTGTGGCAGTCTCTGCAGAACTCTGGTCCTCCTCTCAAACCTCCGGCTCACTGGCACAATGTAAGTCTGTGTGTTTACTGTGTATTTGGGGGCCTTTTCAAATATTAATAATAAGAATAGACTAATATAAATAATAAATGTCTGGAGAAAAAAATAATAAGAAATTATCAGAGATTAATCGATTATCAGATTTTTTTTTCCTGATAAATATAGATATCAACATCACCCTCAAAAACTCCATATTGGTTGGGCCTTACAATAAATTCACTGTTTTCTACCAGAGAAATTGTTGTGACAGTTTTGGGTCTTAAATTATATTTGTTCAGGTCTTAAAAAGGTCTTAAGAAGTATTCTATTTGACTTTTAAAGTGGTGCAAGAACCCTGATATTATATATAGATTAATTGTGGTTCAGAGGCCCTCAAAGCAAAACTTAAAAAAATATATGTTTCCACTCTAGGAAGGACTTTCTCAACAGGAGAAGAACCAGTACACCAACAAAACTGTAAGTACACACAGACCACACATGCTGACTTTTCCAGAATCCAGACAAAACAAAACTATAAGGAGCAGAATGAGCCTAATCCAGATTAAAAACACTTTATTAACATGAACTGCATGTGTGTCAGTTGTACAGCAATAATAATTTCTATGAATGTTGTTGAGCTAGAAGGAGATCTTCTGATGGATTCTGTATTCAGTGAGGTTACAGTATGATTTCTGGATGGCTAAAATAATGTTGGTTTGTGTTTACTTTACAGACCCCGGTTGGAGGTATCAGACTGTTGAAGAAAAATGAAGACGCCAACTCCCTTTTCCCCCCACAGAACACCGCCAATAAGGTACCAACACAAGTTTAATCTCCTTTTTCATAGCTTATTTTTATTCTTAAATTGTCCAGTACGTGTGTTAACTTAAGTCTCTTCACTCTTCTGACGCTTCACATATTTCTCTCACATAGGCGACGACTGAGTTTGAGGACCTGATAGCAAGTCTTAAGATCTCCAAGGGCAACCAGCAGACCCCAGCCCCTCCTGCTCCTCCACAAGCACCCACCAGCCAATCAGATGGCCCGTTGTCTCCGCAGTCCTTCGCCATGGTGAGTAGTTCAAGTAAAGATTTGTTCAGCAGCAGTCTTCTTGTAAAGTAGATTTCACAAAGACACCACGGAGGACTTTAGGGTTGTCCTCAGCCAAAGACGATTTTTAGTTGGTTTAATATACAGATTTGGAAACACTGAAAAGACTTAGAATTCTGCATGAAACACAAACTACAATGAATTTAGTTTGGTTACTGTAAAGCATTTATTCTTAACATTTTCATTACTATGCAGTCATACATCAGCTCCAGTCCTGATCACTGAACCAGGTTTGTTTGTTGCAGAAGGGAACCCTAATGCTGAAGGAGATGCTGAAGATTGACAGCACTGGCACAGGAAGTCCCTCCTCCCAGGAGGCAGCTAACGCTGGTGGCCAGCAGCAAAACAGGAGGCGATCAGCCAAGAAACTAGGTATGCAACCAATGTATAGAGTTAAACGTGCTGCAAACAGATTCAGATACCCAGGGAAGACTGTCTACATCTTCAGCCATGCCTTTTTCTCTCCTTGTCATTCCATTTTCTCTCCATTCAGCAGCAAATATGAACGCCCCTCATGGTGACACAGCTGTAGCGGCTTCACCAGCATCGGCCGCCTCGGCCAACCTCTCCAGCGCTGGGCTGACCAGTAAGGTGTCCGAGCTGGCATGCGTCTGCGCAGGGTTGGGGATGGCACCACCCGATTTCAGCTTCATAGGCAACAGACAGGTAATGCAGTGAAATGCTTGTTTGCCTTTTGAAATACACACATGTAGAATTCCTTATTTTTTACATGGTTTTTACCCGCATGGTGTAGATGGTGTATATACCAGAGGCTTTAGCCAACAAGCTGTATGTGGTTACATTGTGATCTGTCTCCACAGGGTCGGACAGTGGTTTGTCAGGTGAAGCTGTCCAATGGGCTGATGGTTCACGGTCCCCAGTGTCAATCAGAAAATGACGCCAAGGAGAAAGCGGCCTTCTTTGCCCTGCAGAGACTGGTAACAACACACATATTAGTGTTAACCAATGTTAGAATATGTGCTTTTAACGGTTGGGAAATGGTACCTATTTTCCTTCCTCAGAAGAAACACACTATCTGTGTGCACGTATTGTACATTTATATCAACGGCTGCCGCAGCATCTCGCTGGATTACACTGTTTTTTTTTTAAAGGCATCCACAAGTAGAAAAAGAAATTCTACTCATCCATTTGTCTTCTTGTCTGTGTTTGACTTGAGAGTAAGTGGGGAAAAATACTCTTAGCTGTTTGTTGTTATAATACTCATTTTGACCACACAAAGCTGAGACGGCCTCATGTTCTAAATTGGACTGTATGCATTCATGTTGTCTTCTGATGATTTTAGGGGGAATCACATCAGTCCCAGCCCTCGTGTGATTGTGCATAAGTGGATGTTATTGTTGAACTCAACAACTACAATGAAAGCTTCTCTGTCTGCAGAACTCAGTGGGATCTGGCTTCTCCCTCCCACCAGCTCTGTACCAAGGAGTGGGTCAGATCTGCCCCCCACCCATAGGTGCCATGAACCCTGTCTTCAGCCAACAAGGTGAGTCTTTGTCTCCTTACCTGTCAGGTGGGTAGTCTGGTCGATGGTGGGGAGCAGCATCCTCTCAGTGGCTATACCTGCATATCCACAATTCTTTGGCTGTTGTTTTTAGCATTGCCTGAAAGTCATAACCATATAAGTCAGTGCTAACTCGGTCTGCCCTCTCTCTAGGTGGCTTGCTGTTGCCCCCCCAGGGTTATGGCCCTGCTCCTCTGTGGGGAATGCCGCTGCCTCCTCACCACCACCAAAACCAGCCCTTCTACGGAGCAGTGGGAACCTTCCCTGGTGCCGCCCGCCCCCAGCCTGCAACATCACTGCCCATCGGCTCACACAACCAGTTTATTCCTCTACAGGTAGACTTACACGTATCAATGAAACAGACATTTGTTAAGCTGTTTTCTGCGCTGTAGTTCTTGTAAAGTAATGCTACACTTACGGTAATCTGTCCTCGGACCTCAACAGGTAACTAAGAAGCGAGTCTCGGCCAACAAGAAGAACCAGGATACACGAGAGTTTTACAGTGCCGCCCACATTGTGTCCAAAAACCAATCACAGAAAGCCCAGAACCAGACCTTCGGCCATTCGCTGGCTCAGGGTGAAGCCCAGCAGCATCAGTATGCCACCAACAGCCACCCCTCCTCATCCAGTCCTGGTTTAGTGGACGCTGCCTCCACAGCAACAGCGGTCCTGAACACACCGCCTCGGCAAAATGCCCCAGCAGCAGGCCACACCCCCGGCTCCTCCTCCAAGAGGAAGCACAGGAAGCTAGCAGTCAACTTTGAGGCGGCTAAAGTCTCTGAGTGATGAGCTGGTGTGTGTGCGTGTGGGTGAGTGTTTCAAAGCCTGACTCAGCATCTCTGATCAAAACCTCGTTAAGGTGAAAGGTTCTTTTCACCCAAAATTCTAATGCTGCAAATTAAGTTATTCCCACTTTTATTGAAAACACAAAAATATCATGAAGTAGAGCTCACCTCCTCTCTGGAGAGCAGAGCTCTGTCACTGTGACAGAGCTGTTGTAGTTCCTGTTACCTCTGAGAAGTTGCCTTCTGAAGCTCGTTGTGGTGTGTGAGTCGGCAGTTTGCTGAACAGTGTGCTTACTCATGTGGACAGGAATCCAGTGTGTTGGCTAGAGGAGTAAGGTGCATTCTGGGAAGTGAACATAGGTTTTTTTTTTTTTTTTTGGTTTTTTTTTTCCTTAGGGTCAAAAAAGAGGTGGATTGAAATTCTTCATCCTCACAGAATTAATTCAAGTCACTCACATAGTAATGACTGTCTCAGAATGTGGCAGCTTGTCCTCGCCGTCCACATGTTTTGGCTGTTTACAGCTGAGAGGCAGGAGGGTTTTCACTGACCAGATGTGCTGTTACTGCCTTTGTTTTCAATAGCAGCCCAGACTAAGAAGATTTAATGCTGGTGGTCACGGTGCAGATAGTCCATGACATTTTTGAAAACTCCTTCAATCGATGGATCTTGGTTCTCAGGGACTCTACATACTTAGGCCTCAGATTTGCAAACTTCTTCCTGCTTTTCCATCTGAATATTTGTAGACACCGTTTTATTTTGGAAGGTGCTAGTCTATTAAAATTGGCCTTCGATCATGTTTGTGCTTGTTCATACGTATCAGTTTATGAATCAAAAATACACGTGCTTCGTCCAGTTTTGATCAGTGGTGTTAATCTCTTTTAGCGTTTCCCTTTTTGTTTTGTGATTTCCCGTCAGGTTTGACCGTCTTTTACGTCTTTCTTACTTTTGAAGCCTGCAGCTGCATTTTTATACTTTTTTTTGTCTTAACGACATCACCAAAGGAAAAAAGTTAAATGCAGACACTGAATTGAATGACATGAGAAATTATAGGCATAATTTTACATACACACCACACATGATCCTTTACACCAGCATGTTACACACTTAAATCCCACCTGTAGTGTTGAACTTGCCAGTCTTTTTTTGTCTGTTTTAATCTTTATATACCGGACCTTGTGAGGAAGGCCCTTTTTATTTTATTGTTGAAACTAATCTGTCAGATTTGTTCTGCTGGACCACAAGAACTCTCACACTGCCAGACTCCAAAAGCAACGTGATGCAAATTGTTTCAGTGCATCTGCTTTTTAACTGACTAGCAGAATGAAATTGAAGCTGATGCTGAGAACCACACACAGATGACAGTTAATAACCTTTACAACAATTAAAAAGTGAGCATTGATCTGCGGCGATGGCATATTGTCCCACCAGGGTTGAAAATTAATGTTTGTATCTGTGTAAATGCAGCCATAGAGCATTGTAGCAGTGTTATGTGATGAGTTCTAATATATTTAATATTTCCATTGCATGCTCACTAACTTAAGTGTTTGGGTAACATTTCTCCAGGTCTAAGTTGGTCGTTTTCTAAAGCTGTTTGGCGAATTTCAAAGTCTGGGCTTTGTTTTACGCCTCTGTGCACATCTGGGCTTACTTCGTCCCTCCATTTTAAAGATTTTTTTTCAAGCTATGGATTTTATGGATATCATTTTTATAGACAGGCTTTGGCTCATTTCTAAGCTAATTAAGGTGGCTGTGGTGGAGCCACAGTGAGGGAAGCAGCTGCAGTGATTGGTGTAATGTGTCTTTAATTTGTCCCTGTTTTGATGCACAGACATAACGGGATGTTTGTGATGTGAGTGTCATTTTAAGGCCCATGTCATAGTCTGTCAGGCTCTGGTGCAATAAGAGGAGGTTTTAGAACATTTTGGAAATTGAAGCACACCTGTTGTATATCTTTTGTTTCTTAGTAGAGAACTCTCAATATGAAGAGATAATGACTTGTTTTGATCCAGGAATGTGCTGTACATACCAATTTAATAAAGTAATTTTTTGTTACAATTTGGTGGAAATTTTGTTTTATTGGGGGGTATTTCCGTCGTTCAGCAATGGGTAAAGGAAAGTGGGAATACGCAAAGTGGATATTTTAATCTGATAGAAATAATGTGTAAAAATGAGCTAAAAAAGTAATCTGACCTAAAACAAAACAAATTGGACAGTGCACAATATATCCTGGATCCATAAGTTTACCAAGACATCTCAGTGTTTTTGGTTTTAATTCTAAAGGCAATGCAAATTGCCCAAACTCAATTCAGTCAACTCAGGACAGAAGCTCCTGCAGATTCACTTATTAGGTATGCCCAGTAGCTTAATAGCAAATATTGGAAAACTTAACATGAAAAAGTTTTTCAACATCAGCATAATTTTATATAACAACATACCATCAAGATATGACATACTGTGATTTTTGTTTTTCGTTTTGCTTTTTTATATTTTAGTTTTTCTGCAGTTTTTCAACATTTTTTGACATAGATTACATTATGTGACATACATTTTTATGCCTTTTTTGACATACTCTGAGGGTTTTCATAACTTTTACCATCAAATCTGGCATTTTTACAACTTTTTTTCACATAATTGCGCTGTTATTCAGTATACTATAATAACTATTTTGATTACTTTTCTTGACATTTTGAAGTTTGACTTTTTTTTTTTCGACAGGCTATACTGTGACTTTTTAATCACTTTTTCCAAACAGAATAAAATCTGCTTTTTCACAACTTTTTTCAAGAAATTGTACTCCCACATTATTCAGCATGCTACAAAAAGGTGTTTTGATTACCTTTCTTGATATTTTGAAATTTGTCATTTTTTGACTTTTTTTCAACATACTACAATATAACTTTTTTTAATCACTTTTCCAAATATGCTAAAATCTGGATTTTTTTTTTTCAAGAAATTACACTGCAACATTATTTAGTATGCCATAACAAGGCATTTTGATAATTTTTCTTATCATTTTAAATGTTGACATTTTGACTTTTTTTGACATACTATACTATGACTTTTTAATCACTTCTTCCAAATATGCTAACATCTGCTTTTTCACAAGTTTTTTTTAATGAAATGCTACTGCCACATTATTCAGCATGCTATAAAAAGGTATTTTGATCACTTTTCTCATCATTTTACAATTTCACATTTTTTGACTTTTTTCAACATACTATACTTTGAATTTTTTAATCACATTTCCCAAACATGCTATCATCTGCTTTTTCACAACTTTTTTGAAGAAATGTTATTTCCACATTATTCAGCATGCTATAAAAAGGCATTTTGATTACTTTTCTTGACATTTTGAAATTTGACATTTTTTGACTTTTTTCAACATACTATACCATGACTTTTTAAATCACTTTTTCCAAATATGCTAAAATCTGCTTTTTCACAACTTTTTTGAAGAAATGTTACTGCCACATTATTCAGCATGCTATAATAAGGCATTTGATTACTTTTCTTGACATTTTGAAATTTGACATTTTTTGACTTTTTTCGACATACTATACGATGTCTTTTTAATCACTTTTTCCAAATATGCTAAAATCTTGCTTTTTACATATTTTTCAAGGAATTATTCTGCCACCTGATTCAAAATGCGATATTTTGATCATTTTTCTCATCGCTTTAAAATTTCACATTTTTTGACTTTTTTCAACATACTATACTATGACTTTTTTAATCACATTTCCCAAACACGCTATTGTCTGCTTTTTCACAACTTTTTTGAAGAAATGTTACTGCCACATTATTCAGCATGCCATAAAAAGGCATTTTGATAACTTTTCTTCACATTTTGAAATTTGACATTTTTTTGACTTTTTTCAACATACTGTACCATGACTTTTTTAATCACATTTCCCAAACACACTATCGTCTGCTTTTTCACAACTTTTTTGAAGAAATGTTACTGCCACATTTTTCAGCATGTTATGAAACGGCATTTTGATAACTTTTCTTCACATTTTGAAATTTGACATTTTTTGACTTTTTTCAACATACTATACGATGTCTTTTTTAATCATTTTTTCCCAAATATGCTAAAATCTGGCTTTTTACATATTTTTCAAGGAATTATTCTGCCACTTGATTCAAAATGCGATATTTTGATCATTTTTCTCATCGCTTTAAAATTTCACATTTTTTGACTTTTTTCAACATACTATACTATGTCTTTTTTAATCACTTTTTCCAAATATGCTAAAATCTGCTTTTTCACAACTTTTTTGAAGAAATGTTACTGCCACCTTATTCAGCATGCTATAAAAAGGCATTTGGTTACTTTTCTTGACATTTTGAAATTTGACATTTTTTGACTTTTTTCGACATACTATACTATGTCTTTTTTAATCACTTTTTCCAAATATGCTAAAATCTGCTTTTTCACAACTTTTTTGAAGAAATGTTACTGCCACATTATTCAGCATGCTATAAAAAGGCATTTTGATTACTTTTCTTGACATTTTGAAATTTGACATTTTTTGACTTTTTTCGACATACTATGCTGTCTTTTTTAATCACTTTTTCCAAATATGCTAAAATGGGGCTTTTTACATATTTTTCAAGGAATTATTCTGCCACTTGATTCAAAATGCTATATTTTGATCATTTTTCTCATCATTTGAAAATTTGACATTTTTTGACTTTTTTCAACATACTATACTATGACTTTTTAAATCACTTTTTCCAAATATGCTAAAATCTGCTTTTTCAGAACTTTTTTGAAGAAATGTTACTGCCACATTATTCAGCATGCTATAAAAAGGCATTTTGATTACTTTTCTTGACATTTTGAAATTTGACATTTTTTGACTTTTTTCGACATACTATACTATGTCTTTTTTAATCACTTTTTCCAAATATGCTAAAATCTGCTTTTTCACAACTTTTTTGAAGAAATGTTACTGCCACATTATTCAGCATGCTATAAAAAGGCATTTTGATTTCTTTTCTTGACATTTTGAAATTTTACATTTTTTTTTACTTTTTTCGACATGCTATACTATGTCTTTTTTAATCACTTTTTCCAAATATGCTAAAATCTGCTTTTTCACAACTTTTTTGAAGAAATTTTACTGCCACATTATTCAGCATGCCATAAAGAGGCATTTTGATAACTTTTCTTCACATTTTGAAATTTGACATTTTTTGACTTTTTTCAACATACTATATTATGTCTTTTTTAAACACTTTTTCCAAATATGCTAAAATATGCTTTTTCACAACCTTTTTGAAGAAATATTACTGCCACATTATTCAGCATGCTATAAAAAGGCATTTTGATTACTTTTCTTGACATTTTGAAATTTGACATTTTTTGACTTTTTTCAACATACTATACTATGTCTTTTTTAATCACTTTTTCCAAATATGCTAAAATCTGGCTTTTTACATATTTTTCAAGGAATTATTCTGCCACTTGATTCAAAATGCTATATTTTGATCATTTTTCTCATCATTTTAAAATTTGACATTTTTTGACTTTTTTCAACATACTATACTATGACTTTTTTAATCACATTTCCCAAACACGCTATCGTTTGCTTTTTCACAACTTTTTTGAAGAAATGTTACTGCCACATTTTTCAGCATGTTATGAAACGGCATTTTGATTACTTTTCTTGACATTTTGAAATTTGACATTTTTTGACTTTTTTCGACATACTATACGATGTCTTTTTTAATCACTTTTTCCAAATATGCTAAAATCTTGCTTTTTACATATTTTTCAAGGAATTATTCTGCCACTTGATTCAAAATGCGATATTTTGATCATTTTTCTCATCGCTTTAAAATTTCACATTTTTTGACTTTTTTCAACATACTATACTATGTCTTTTTAATCACTTTTTCCAAATATGCTAAAATCTGCTTTTTCACAACTTTTTTGAAGAAATGTTACTGCCACATTATTCAGCATGCTATAAAAAGGCATTTTGATTACTTTTCTTGACATTTTGAAATTTGACATTTTTTGACTTTTTTCGACATACTATACTATGTCTTTTTTAATCACTTTTTCCAAATATGCTAAAATCTGCTTTTTCACAACTTTTTTGAAGAAATGTTACTGCCACATTTTTCAGCATGTTATGAAACGGCATTTTGATTACTTTTCTTGACATTTTGAAATTTGACATTTTTTGACTTTTTTCGACATACTATACAATGTCTTTTTTAATCACTTTTTCCAAATATGCTAAAATCTTGCTTTTTACATATTTTTCAAGGAATTATTCTGCCACTTGATTCAAAATGCGATATTTTGATCATTTTTCTCATCGCTTTAAAATTTCACATTTTTTGACTTTTTTCAACATACTATACTATGTCTTTTTAATCACTTTTTCCAAATATGCTAAAATCTGCTTTTTCACAACTTTTTTGAAGAAATGTTACTGCCACATTATTCAGCATGCTATAAAAAGGCATTTTGATTACTTTTCTTGACATTTTGAAATTTGACATTTTTTGACTTTTTTCAACATACTATACTATGTCTTTTTTAATCAGTTTTTCCAAATATGCTAAAATCTGCTTTTTTACATATTTTGAAGAAATGTTACTGTCACATGATTCAAAATGGTATATTTTGACCATTTTTGTCATCATTTTAAAATTTGACATTTTTTGACGATTTTCAACATACTATACTATGACTTTTTAAATCACTTTTTCCAAATATGCTAAAATCTGGCTTTTTACATATTTTCTAAGGAATCATTCTGCCACATTATTCAGCATGCTATAAAAAGGCATTTTGATTACTTTTCTTGACATTTTGAAATTTGACATTTTTTGACTTTTTTCAACATACTATACTATGACTTTTTTAATCACATTTCCCAAACACGCTATCGTCTGCTTTTTCACAACTTTTTTGAAGAAATGTTACTGCCACATTATTCAGCATGCCATAAAAAGGCATTTTGATTACTTTTATTGACATTTTGAAATTTGACATTTTTTGACTTTTTTCGACATGCTATACTGTGTCTTTTTTAATCACTTTTTCCAAATATGCTAAAATCTGCTTTTTCACAACTTTTTTGAAGAAATGTTACTGCCACATTATTCAGCATGCCATAAAAAGGCATTTTGATAACTTTTCTTGACATTTTGAAATTTGACATTTTTTGACTTTTTTCAACATACTCTACTATGACTTTTTTAATCACTTTTTCCAAATATGCTAAAATCTGCTTTTTCACAACTTTTTTGAAGAAATGTTACTGCCACCTTATTCAGCATGCTATAAAAAGGCAAAAAGGCATTTTGATTACTTTTCTTGACATTTTGAAATTTGACATTTTTTGACTTTTTTCAACATACGATACTGTGACTTGTGTAATCACTTTTTCCAAATATGCTAAAATCTGCTTTTTCACAACTTTTTTTGAAGAAATGTTACTGCCACCTTATTCAGCATGCTATAAAAAGGCATTTTGATTGCTTTTCTTGACATTTTGAAATTTCACATTTTTTGACTTTTTTCGACATACTATACTATGTCTTTTTTAATCACTTTTTCCAAATATGCTAAAATCTTGCTTTTTACATATTTTTCAAGGAATTATTCTGCCACATGATTCAGCATGCTATAAAAGGCATTTTGACCATTTTTGTCATCATTTTAAAATTTGACATTTTTGACTATTTTCAACATACTATACTATGACTTTTTAAATCACTTTTTCCAAATATGCTAAAATCTGCCTTTTTACATATTTTTCAAGGAATCATTCTGCCACTTGATTCAAAATGCTGTATTGTGATTATTTTTCTCATCATTTTAAAATTTCACATTTTTTGACTTTTTTCAACATACTACACTATGACTTTTTTAATCACATTTCCCAAACACGCTATCATCTGCTTTTTCACAACTTTTTTGCAGAAATGTTACTGCCACATTATTCAGCATGCCAAAAAAGGCATTTTGATTACTTTCCTTGACATTTTGAAATTTGACATTTTTTGACTTTTTTCGACATGCTATACTGTATCTTTTTTAATCACTTTTTCCAAATATGCTAAAATCTGCTTTTTCACAACTTTTTTGAAGAAATGTTACTGCCACATTATTCAGCATGCCATAAAAAGGCATTTTGATAACTTTTCTTGACATTTTGAAATTTGACATTTTTTGACTTTTTTCGACATACTATGCTGTCTTTTTTAATCACTTTTTCCAAATATGCTAAAATGGGGCTTTTTACATATTTTTCAAGGAATTATTCTGCCACTTGATTCAAAATGCTATATTTTGATCATTTTTCTCATCATTTGAAAATTTGACATTTTTTGACTTTTTTCAACATACTATACCATGACTTTTTAAATCACTTTTTCCAAATATGCTAAAATCTGCTTTTTCAGAACTTTTTTGAAGAAATGTTACTGCCACATTATTCAACATGCTATAAAAAGGCATTTTGATTACTTTTCTTGACATTTTGAAATTTTACATTTTTTGACTTTTTTCAACATACTATACGATGTCTTTTTTAATCACTTTTCCAAATATGCTAAAATCTGGCTTTTTACATATTTTTCAAGGAATCATTCTGCCACTTGATTCAAAATGCTGTATTGTGATTATTTTTCTCATCATTTTAAAATTTGACATTTTTTGACTTTTTTCAACATACTATACTATGACTTTTTTAATCACATTTCCCAAACACGCTATCATCTGCTTTTTCACAACTTTTTTGCAGAAATGTTACTGCCACATTATTCAGCATGCCAAAAAAGGCATTTTGATTACTTTTCTTGACATTTTGAAATTTGACATTTTTTGACTTTTTTCGACATACTATACCATGACTTTTTAAATCACTTTTTCCAAATATGCTAAAATCTGCTTTTTCACAACTTTTTTGAAGAAATGTTACTGCCACATTATTCAGCATGCAATAAAAAGGCATTTTGATTACTTTTCTTGACATTTTGAAATTTTACATTTTTTGACTTTTTTCGACATACCATACTATGTCTTTTTTAATCACTTTTTCCAAATATGCTAAAATCTGCTTTTTCACAACTTTTTTGAAGAAATGTTACTGCCACATTATTCAGCATGCCAAAAAAGGCATTTTGATTACTTTTCTTGACATTTTGAAATTTGACATTTTTTGACTTTTTTCGACATACTATACTATGTCTTTTTTAATCACTTTTTCCAAATATGCTAAAATCTGGCTTTTTACATATTTTTCAAGAAATTATTCTGCCACATGATTCAAAATGGTATATTTTGACCATTTTTCTCATCATTTTAAAATTTGACATTTTTTGACTATTTTCAACATACTATACTATGACTTTTTAAATCACTTTTTCCAAATATGCTAAAATCTGCTTTTTCACAACTTTTTTGAAGAAATGTTACTGCCACATTATTCAGCATGCCAAAAAAGGCATTTTGATTACTTTTCTTGACATTTTGAAATTTGACATTTTTTGACTTTTTTCGACATACTATACCATGACTTTTTAAATCACTTTTTCCAAATATGCTAAAATCTGCTTTTTCAGAACTTTTTTGAAGAAATGTTACTGCCACATTATTCAGCATGCCATAAAAAGGCATTTTGATAACTTTTCTTCACATTTTGAAATTTGACATTTTTTGACTTTTTTCAACATACTATACTATGACTTTTTAAATCACTTTTTCCAAATATGCTAAAATCTGCTTTTTCACAACTTTTTTGAAGAAATGTTACTGCCACCTTATTCAGCATGCTATAAAAAGGCATTTTGATTGCTTTTCTTGACATTTTGAAATTTGACATTTTTTGACTTTTTTCGACATACTATACTATGTCTTTTTTAATCACTTTTTCCAAATATGCTAAAATCTGGCTTTTTACATATTTTTCAAGAAATTATTCTGTCACATGATTCAAAATGGTATATTTTGACCATTTTTGTCATCATTTTAAAATTTGACATTTTTTGACTATTTTCAACATACTATACTATGACTTTTTAAATCACTTTTTCCAAATATGCTAAAATCTGCCTTTTTACATATTTTTCAAGGAATCATTCTGCCACTTGATTCAAAATGCTGTATTGTGATTATTTTTCTCATCATTTGAAAATTTCACATTTTTTGACTTTTTTCAACATACTATACTATGACTTTTTCAATCACATTTCCCAAACACGCTATCATCTGCTTTTTCACAACTTTTTTGCAGAAATGTTACTGCCACATTATTCAGCATGCCATAAAAAGGCATTTTGATTACTTTTCTTGACATTTTGAAATTTGACATTTTTTGAATTTTTTCGACATACTATGCTGTCTTTTTTAATCACTTTTTCCAAATATGCTAAAATGGGGCTTTTTACATATTTTTCAAGGAATTATTTTTTGACTTTTTTTGACTTTTTTTTGCTATATTTTGATCATTTTTCTCATCATTTGAAAATTTGACATTTTTTGACTTTTTTCAACATACTATACCATGACTTTTTAAATCACTTTTTCCAAATATGCTAAAATCTGCTTTTTCAGAACTTTTTTGAAGAAATGTTACTGCCACCTTATTCAGCATGCTATAAAAAGGCATTTTGATTGCTTTTCTTGACATTTTGAAATTTGACATTTTTTGACTTTTTTCGACATACTATACTATGTCTTTTTTAATCACTTTTTCCAAATATGCTAAAATCTGGCTTTTTACATATTTTTCAAGAAATTATTCTGCCACATGATTCAAAATGGTATATTTTGACCATTTTTCTCATCATTTTAAAATTTGACATTTTTTGACTATTTTCAACATACTATACTATGACTTTTTAAATCACTTTTTCCAAATATGCTAAAATCTGCTTTTTCACAACTTTTTTGAAGAAATGTTACTGCCACATTATTCAGCATGCCAAAAAAGGCATTTTGATTACTTTTCTTGACATTTTGAAATTTGACATTTTTTGACTTTTTTCGACATACTATACCATGACTTTTTAAATCACTTTTTCCAAATATGCTAAAATCTGCTTTTTCACAACTTTTTTGAAGAAATGTTACTGCCACATTATTCAGCATGCAATAAAAAGGCATTTTGATAACTTTTCTTCACATTTTGAAATTTGACATTTTTTGACTTTTTTCAACATACTATACTATGACTTTTTAAATCACTTTTTCCAAATATGCTAAAATCTGCTTTTTCACAACTTTTTTGAAGAAATGTTACTGCCACCTTATTCAGCATGCTATAAAAAGGCATTTTGATTGCTTTTCTTGACATTTTGAAATTTGACATTTTTTGACTTTTTTCAACATACTATACTGTGTCTTTTTTAATCACTTTTCCAAATATGCCAAAATCTGCTTTTTCACAACTTTTTTGAAGAAATTTTACTGCCACATTATTCAGCATGCCATAAAAAGGCATTTTGATAACTTTTCTTGACATTTTGAAATTTGACATTTTTTGAATTTTTTCGACATACTATGCTGTCTTTTTTAATCACTTTTTCCAAATATGCTAAAATGGGGCTTTTTACATATTTTTCAAGGAATTATTCTGCCACTTGATTCAAAATGCTATATTTTGATCATTTTTCTCATCATTTGAAAATTTGACATTTTTTGACTTTTTTCAACATACTATACCATGACTTTTTAAATCACTTTTTCCAAATATGCTAAAATCTGCTTTTTCAGAACTTTTTTGAAGAAATGTTACTGCCACATTATTCAGCATGCTATAAAAAGGCATTTTGATTACTTTTCTTGACATTTTGAAATTTGACATTTTTTGACTTTTTTCGACATACTATACGATGTCTTTTTTAATCACTTTTCCAAATATGCTAAAATCTGGCTTTTTACATATTTTTCAAGGAATCATTCTGCCACTTGATTCAAAATGCTGTATTGTGATTATTTTTCTCATCATTTTAAAATTTGACATTTTTTGACTTTTTTCAACATACTATACTATGACTTTTTTAATCACATTTCCCAAACACGCTATCATCTGCTTTTTCACAACTTTTTTGCAGAAATGTTACTGCCACATTATTCAGCATGCCAAAAAAGGCATTTTGATTACTTTTCTTGACATTTTGAAATTTGACATTTTTTGACTTTTTTCGACATACTATACCATGACTTTTTAAATCACTTTTTCCAAATATGCTAAAATCTGCTTTTTCACAACTTTTTTGAAGAAATGTTACTGCCACATTATTCAGCATGCAATAAAAAGGCATTTTGATAACTTTTCTTCACATTTTGAAATTTGACATTTTTTGACTTTTTTCGACATACTATGCTGTCTTTTTTAATCACTTTTTCCAAATATGCTAAAATGGGGCTTTTTACATATTTTTCAAGGAATTATTCTGCCACTTGATTCAAAATGATATATTTTGATCATTTTTCTCATCATTTGAAAATTTGACATTTTTTGACTTTTTTCAACATACTATACCATGACTTTTTAAATCACTTTTTCCAAATATGCTAAAATCTGCTTTTTCAGAACTTTTTTTGAAGAAATGTTACTGCCACCTTATTCAGCATGCTATAATAAGGCATTTTGATTTCTTTTCTTGACATTTTGAAATTTGACATTTTTTGACTTTTTTCGACATACTATACTATGTCTTTTTTAATCACTTTTTCCAAATATGCTAAAATCTGGCTTTTTACATATTTTTCAAGAAATTATTCTGTCACATGATTCAAAATGGTATATTTTGACCATTTTTGTCATCATTTTAAAATTTGACATTTTTTGACTATTTTCAACATACTATACTATGACTTTTTAAATCACTTTTTCCAAATATGCTAAAATCTGCCTTTTTACATATTTTTCAAGGAATCATTCTGCCACTTGATTCAAAATGCTGTATTGTGATTATTTTTCTCATCATTTTAAAATTTCACATTTTTTGACTTTTTTCAACATACTATACTATGACTTTTTCAATCACATTTCCCAAACACGCTATCATCTGCTTTTTCACAACTTTTTTGCAGAAATGTTACTGCCACATTATTCAGCATGCCATAAAAAGACATTTTGATTACTTTTCTTGACATTTTGAAATTTGACATTTTTTGACTTTTTTCGACATGCTATACTGTGTCTTTTTTAATCACTTTTTCCAAATATGCTAAAATCTGCTTTTTTCACAACTTTTTTGAAGAAATGTTACTGCCACATTATTCAGCATGCCATAAAAAGGCATTTTGATAGCTTTTCTTGACATTTTGAAATTTGACATTTTTTGAGTTTTTTCAACATACTATACTGTGACTTTTGTAATCACTTTTTCCAAATATGCTAAAATCTGCTTCTTCACAACTTTTTTGAAGGAATGTTACTGCCACATTATTCAGCATGCCATAAAAAGGCATTTTGATAACTTTTCTTGACATTTTGAAATTTGACATTTTTTGACTTTTTTCGACATACTATGCTATGTCTTTTTTAATCACTTTTTCCAAATATGCTAAAATGGGGCTTTTTACATATTTTTCAAGGAATTTTTCTGCCACTTGATTCAAAATGCTATATTTTGATCATTTTTCTCATCATTTAAAAATTTGACATTTTTTTTACTTTTTTCAACATACTATACTATGACTTTTTAAATCACTTTTTCCAAATATGCTAAAATCTGCTTTTTCACAACTTTTTTGAAGAAATGTTACTGCCCCATTATTCAGCATGCTATAAAAAGGCATTTTGATTACTTTTCTTGACATTTTGAAATTTTACATTTTTTGACTTTTTTCGACATACTATACTGTCTTTTTAATCACTTTTTCCTAATATGCTAAAATCTGCTTTTTCACAACTTTTTTGAAGAAATGTTATTGCCACATTATTCAGCATGCTATAAAAAGGCATTTTGATTACTTTTCTTGACATTTTGAAATTTGACATTTTTTGACTTTTTTCGACATACTATACTGTCTTTTTAATCACTTTTTCCAAATATGCTAAAATCTGCTTTTTCACAACTTTTTTGAAGAAATGTTACTGCCACATTATTCAGCATGCTATAAAAAGGCATTTTGATTACTTTTCTTGACATTTTGAAATTTGACATTTTTTGACTTTTTTCAACATACTATACTATGTCTTTTTTAATCACTTTTTCCAAATATGCTAAAATCTGCTTTTTCACAACTTTTTTGAAGAAATGTTACTGCCACTTGATTCAAAATGCTATATTTTGATCATTTTTCTCATCATTTTAAAATTTGACATTTTTTGACTTTTTTCAACATACTATACTATGACTTTTTTAATCACATTTCCCAAACACGCTATTGTTTGCTTTTTCACAACTTTTTTGAAGAAATGTTACTGCCACATTATTCAGCATGCTATAATAAGGCATTTTGATTACTTTTCTTGACATTTAGAAATTTGACATTTTTGTACTTTTTTCGACATACTGTACTATGTCTTTTTTAATCACTTTTCCAAATATGCTAAAATCTGGCTTTTTACATATTTTTCAAGGAATCATTCTGCCACTTGATTCAAAATGCTGTATTGTGATTATTTTTCTCATCATTTTACAATTTCACATTTTTTGACTTTTTTCAACATACTATACTATGTCTTTTTTGATCACATTTCCCAAACACGCTATCATCTGCTTTTTCACAACTTTTTTGCAGAAATGTTACTGCCACATTATTCAGCATGCCAAAAAAGGCATTTTGATAACTTTTCTTGACATCTTGAAATTTGACATTTTTTGACTTTTTTCAACATGCTATACTATGTCTTTTTTAATCAGTTTTTCCAAAAATGCGAAAATCTGCTTTTTCACAACCTTTTTGAAGAAATGTTACTACCACGTTATTCAGCATGCTATAAAAAGGCATTTTGATTACTTTTCTTGACATTTTGAAATTTTACATTTTTTTTAACTTTTTTCGATATACTATATTATGTCTTTTTTAATCACTTTTTCCAAATATGCTAAAATCTGCTTTTTCACAACTTTTTTGAAGAAATGTTACTGCCACATTATTCAGCATGCTATAAAAAGGCATTTTGATAACTTTTCTTGACATTTTAAAATTTGACATTTTGACTTTTTCGACATGCTATACTATGTCTTTTAATCATTTTTTCAAAATATGCTAAAATCTGCTTTTTCAAAACTTTTTTGAATAAATGTTACTCCCACATTATTCAGCATGCTATAATAAGGCATTTTGATTACTTTTCTTGACATTTAGAAATTTGACATTTTTGTACTTTTTCCGACATACTATACTATGTCTTTTAATCACTTTTCCAAATATGCTAAAATCTGGCTTTTTACATATTTTTCAAGGAATCATTCTGCCACTTGATTCAAAATGCTGTATTGTGATTATTTTTCTCATCATTTTAAAATTTCACATTTTTGACTTTTTCAACATACTATACTATGACTTTTTAATCACATTTCCCAAACACGCTATCGCTTGCTTTTTCACAACTTTTTGCAGAAATGTTACTGCCACATTACTCAGCATGCCATAAAAAGGCATTTTGATAACTTTTCTTGACATTTTGAAATTTGACATTTTTTGACTTTTTTCAACATACTATACTATGTCTTTTTAATCACTTTTTCCAAATATGCTAAAATCTGCTTTTTCACAACTTTTTTGAAGAAATGTTACTGCCACATTATTCAGCATGTTATGAAACGGCATTTTGATTACTTTTCTTGACATTTTGAAATTTGACATTTTTTGACTTTTTTCAACATACTATACTATGTCTTTTTTAATCACTTTTTCCAAATATGCTAAAATCTTGCTTTTTACATATTTTTCAAGGAATTATTCTGCCACTTGATTCAAAATGCGATATTTTGATCATTTTTCTCATCGCTTTAAAATTTCACATTTTTTTTTGACTTTTTTCAACATACTATACTATGTCTTTTTAATCACTTTTTCCAAATATGCTAAAATCTGCTTTTTCACAACTTTTTTGAAGAAATGTTACTGCCACATTATTCAGCATGCTATAATAAGGCATTTGATTACTTTTCTTGACATTTTGAAATTTGACATTTTTTGACTTTTTTCGACATACTATACTATGTCTTTTTTAATCACTTTTCCAAATATGCTAAAATCTGCTTTTTCACAACTTTTTTGAAGAAATGTTACTGCCACCTTATTCAGCATGCTATAAAAAGGCATTTTGTTTGCTTTTCTTGACATTTTGAAATTTGACATTTTTTTACTTTTTTCGACATACTATACTATGTCTTTTTTAATCACTTTTTCCAAATATGCTAAAATCTGGCTTTTTACATATTTTTCAAGAAATTATTCTGCCACATGATTCAAAATGGTATAACAAGGCATTTTGATTACTTTTCTTGACATTTTAAAATTTGACATTTTTGACTATTTTCAACATACTATACTATGACTTTTTAAATCACTTTTTCCAAATATGCTAAAATCTGCCTTTTACATATTTTTCAAGAAATCATTCTGCCACTTGA
The DNA here is from genome assembly GCA_029721515.1 of Synanceia verrucosa. Classification (NCBI taxonomy): domain Eukaryota; kingdom Metazoa; phylum Chordata; class Actinopteri; order Perciformes; family Synanceiidae; genus Synanceia; species Synanceia verrucosa. The sequence goes on along the minus strand of CM056554.1, from coordinate 6,445,729 downwards.
TTCAAAATGCTGTATTGTGATTATTTTTCTCATCATTTGAAAATTTCACATTTTGACTTTTTCAACATACTATACTATGATTTTTTCAATCACATTTCCCAAACACGCTATCATCTGCTTTTTCACAACTTTTTTGCAGAAATGTTACTGCCACATTATTCAGCATGCCATAAAAAGGCATTTTGATTACTTTTATTGACATTTTGAAATTTGACATTTTTGACTTTTTCGACATACTATGCTGTCTTTTTAATCACTTTTTCCAAATATGCTAAAATGGGGCTTTCACATATTTTTCAAGGAATTATTTTTTTGACTTTTTTTTGCTATATTTTGATCATTTTTCTCATCATTTGAAAATTTGACATTTTTTGACTTTTTTCAACATACTATACCATGACTTTTTAAATCACTTTTTCCAAATATGCTAAAATCTGCTTTTTCACAACTTTTTTGAAGAAATGTTACTGCCACATTATTCAACATGCTATAAAAAGGCATTTTGATTACTTTTCTTGACATTTTGAAATTTTACATTTTTTGACTTTTTTCGACATACTATACTGTCTTTTTAATCACTTTTTCCTAATATGCTAAAATCTGCTTTTTCACAACTTTTTTGAAGAAATGTTATTGCCACATTATTCAGCATGCTATAAAAAGGCATTTTGATTACTTTTCTTGACATTTTGAAATTTGACATTTTTTGACTTTTTTCAACATACTATACTATGTCTTTTTTAATCACTTTTTCCAAATATGCTAAAATCTGCTTTTTCACAACTTTTTTGAAGAAATGTTACTGCCACTTGATTCAAAATGCTATATTTTGATCATTTTTCTCATCATTTTAAAATTTGACATTTTTTGACTTTTTTCAACATACTATACTATGACTTTTTTAATCACATTTCCCAAACACGCTATTGTTTGCTTTTTCACAACTTTTTTGAAGAAATGTTACTGCCACATTATTCAGCATGCTATAATAAGGCATTTTGATTACTTTTCTTGACATTTTGAAATTTGACATTTTTTGACTTTTTTCAACATACTATACTATGTCTTTTTTAATCACTTTTCCAAATATGCTAAAATCTGGCTTTTTACATATTTTTCAAGGAATCATTCTGCCACTTGATTCAAAATGCTGTATTGTGATTATTTTTCTCATCATTTTAAAATTTCACATTTTTTGACTTTTTTCAACATACTATACTATGACTTTTTTAATCACATTTCCCAAACACGCTATCATCTGCTTTTTCACAACTTTTTTGCAGAAATGTTACTGCCACATTATTCAGCATGCCAAAAAAGGCATTTTGATTACTTTTCTTGACATTTTGAAATTTGACATTTTTTGACTTTTTTCAACATGCTATACTATGTCTTTTTTAATCAGTTTTTCCAAATATGCTAAAATCTGCTTTTTCACAACCTTTTTGAAGAAATGTTACTACCACGTTATTCAGCATGCTATAAAAAGGCATTTTGATTACTTTTCTTGACATTTTGAAATTTTACATTTTTTTTAACTTTTTTCGATATACTATATTATGTCTTTTTTAATCACTTTTTCCAAATATGCTAAAATCTGCTTTTTCACAACTTTTTTGAAGAAATGTTACTGCCACATTATTCAGCATGCTATAAAAAGGCATTTTGATAACTTTTCTTGACATTTTAAAATTTGACATTTTTTGACTTTTTTCGACATGCTATACTATGTCTTTTTTAATCAGTTTTTCCAAATATGCTAAAATCTGCTTTTTCACAACTTTTTTGAAGAAATGTTACTCCCACATTATTCAGCATGCTATAATAAGGCATTTTGATTACTTTTCTTGACATTTAGAAATTTGACATTTTTGTACTTTTTTCGACATACTATACTATGTCTTTTTTAATCACTTTTCCAAATATGCTAAAATCTGGCTTTTTACATATTTTTCAAGGAATCATTCTGCCACTTGATTCAAAATGCTGTATTGTGATTATTTTTCTCATCATTTTACAATTTCACATTTTTTGACTTTTTTCAACATACTATACTATGACTTTTTTAATCACATTTCCCAAACACGCTATCGTTTGCTTTTTCACAACTTTTTTGCAGAAATGTTACTGCCACATTACTCAGCATGCCATAAAAAGGCATTTTGATAACTTTTCTTGACATTTTGAAATTTTACATTTTTTTTACTTTTTTCGATATACTATACTATGTCTTTTTTAATCACTTTTTCCAAATATGCTAAAATCTGCTTTTTCACAACTTTTTTGAAGAAATGTTACTGCCACATTATTCAGCATGCTATAAAAAGGCATTTTGATTTCTTTTCTTGACATTTTGAAATTTGACATTTTTTGACTTTTTTCGACATGCTATACTATGTCTTTTTTAATCACTTTTTCCAAATATGCTAAAATCTGCTTTTTCACAACTTTTTTGAAGAAATGTTACTCCCACATTATTCAGCATGCTATAATAAGGCATTTTGATTACTTTTCTTGACATTTAGAAATTTGACATTTTTGTACTTTTTTCGACATACTATACTATGTCTTTTTTAATCACTTTTCCAAATATGCTAAAATCTGGCTTTTTACATATTTTTCAAGGAATCATTCTGCCACTTGATTCAAAATGCTGTATTGTGATTATTTTTCTCATCATTTTACAATTTCACATTTTTTGACTTTTTTCAACATACTATACTATGACTTTTTTAATCACATTTCCCAAACACGCTATCGTTTGCTTTTTCACAACTTTTTTGCAGAAATGTTACTGCCACATTACTCAGCATGCCATAAAAAGGCATTTTGATAACTTTTCTTGACATTTTGAAATTTTACATTTTGACTTTTTCAACATACTATACCATGACTTTTTTAATCACTTTTTCCAAATATGCTAAAATCTGCTTTTTCACAACTTTTTTGAAGAAATGTTACTGCCACATTATTCAGCATGCTATAAAAAGGCATTTTGATTTCTTTTCTTGACATTTTGAAATTTGACATTTTTTGACTTTTTTCGACATGCTATACTATGTCTTTTTTAATCACTTTTTCCAAATATGCTAAAATCTTGCTTTTTACATATTTTTCAAGGAATTATTCTGCCACTTGATTCAAAATGCGATATTTTGATCATTTTTCTCATCGCTTTAAAATTTCACATTTTTTGACTTTTTTCAACATACTATACTATGTCTTTTTAATCACTTTTTCCAAATATGCTAAAATCTGCTTTTTCACAACTTTTTTGAAGAAATGTTACTGCCACATTATTCAGCATGCTATAAAAAGGCATTTTGATTACTTTTCTTGACATTTTGAAATTTGACATTTTTTGACTTTTTTCGACATACTATACTATGTCTTTTTTAATCACTTTTTCCAAATATGCTAAAATCTGCTTTTTCACAACTTTTTTGAAGAAATGTTACTGCCACATTATTCAGCATGCTATAATAAGGCATTTTGATTACTTTTCTTGACATTTAGAAATTTGACATTTTTGTACTTTTTTCGACATACTGTACTATGTCTTTTTTAATCACTTTTCCAAATATGCTAAAATCTGGCTTTTTACATATTTTTCAAGGAATCATTCTGCCACTTGATTCAAAATGCTGTATTGTGATTATTTTTCTCGTAATTTTAAAATTTCACATTTTTTGACTTTTTTCAACATACTATACTATGACTTTTTTAATCACATTTCCCAAACACGCTATCATCTGCTTTTTCACAACTTTTTTGCAGAAATGTTACTGCCACATTATTCAGCATGCCAAAAAAGGCATTTTGATTACTTTTCTTGACATTTTGAAATTTGACATTTTTTGACTTTTTTCGACATGCCATACTGTCTTTTTTAATCACTTTTTCCAAATATGCTAAAATCTGCTTTTTCACAACTTTTTTGAAGAAATGTTACTGCCACATTATTCAGCATGCCATAAAAAGGCATTTTGATAACTTTTCTTGACATTTTAAAATTTGACATTTTTTGACTTTTTTCAACATACTATACTATGACTTTTTTAATCACATTTCCCAAACACGCTATCATCTGCTTTTTCACAACTTTTTTGCAGAAATGTTACTGCCACATTATTCAGCATGCCAAAAAAGGCATTTTGATAACTTTTCTTGACATTTTGAAATTTGACATTTTTTGACTTTTTTCAACATGCTATACTATGTCTTTTTTAATCAGTTTTTCCAAATATGCTAAAATCTGCTTTTTCACAACCTTTTTGAAGAAATGTTACTACCACGTTATTCAGCATGCTATAAAAAGGCATTTTGATTACTCTTCTTGACATTTTGAAATTTTACATTTTTTTTACTTTTTTCGATATACTATATTATGTCTTTTTTAATCACTTTTTCCAAATATGCTAAAATCTGCTTTTTCACAACTTTTTTGAAGAAATGTTACTGCCACATTCTTCAGCATGTTATGAAACGGCATTTTGATAACTTTTCTTGACATTTTGAAATTTGACATTTTTTGACTTTTTTCGACATGCTATACTATGTAATCACTTTTTCCAAATATGCTAAAATCTGCTTTTTCACAACTTTTTTGAAGAAATGTTACTGCCACCTTATTCAGCATGCTATAAAAAGGCATTTTGATTGCTTTTCTTGACATTTTGAAATTTGACATTTTTTTACTTTTTTCGACATACTATACTATGTCTTTTTTAATCACTTTTCTAAATATGCTCAAATCTGGCTTTTTACATATTTTTCAAGGAATTATTCTGCCACTTGATTCAAAATGCTGTATTGTGATTATTTTCTCATCATTTTACAATTTCACATTTTGACTTTTTCAACATACTATACTATGTCTTTTTAATCACTTTTCCCAAATATGCTAAAATATGCTTTTTCACAACTTTTTTGAAGAAATGTTACTGCCACATTATTCAGCATGCTATAACAAGGCATTTTGATAACTTTTCTTCACATTTTGAAATTTGACATTTTTTGACTTTTTTCAACATACTATACTATGTCTTTTTTAATCACTTTTTCCAAATATGCTAAAATCTGCTTTTTCACAACTTTTTTGAAGAAATGTTACTGCCACATTATTCAGCATGCTATAAAAAGGCATTTTGATTACTTTTCTTGACATTTTGAAATTTGACATTTTTTGACTTTTTTCGACATGCTATACTATGTCTTTTTAATCACTTTTTCCAAATATGCTAAAATCTGCTTTTTCACAACTTTTTTGAAGAAATGTTACTGCCACATTATTCAGCATGCTATAATAAGGCATTTTGATTACTTTTCTTGACATTTAGAAATTTGACATTTTTGTACTTTTTTCGACATACTATACTATGTCTTTTTTAATCACTTTTCCAAATATGCTAAAATCTGGCTTTTTACATATTTTTCAAGGAATCATTCTGCCACTTGATTCAAAATGCTGTATTGTGATTATTTTTCTCATCATTTTACAATTTCACATTTTTTGACTTTTTTCAACATACTATACTATGACTTTTTTAATCACATTTCCCAAACACGCTATCGTTTGCTTTTTCACAACTTTTTTGCAGAAATGTTACTGCCACATTACTCAGCATGCCATAAAAAGGCATTTTGATAACTTTTCTTGACATTTTGAAATTTTACATTTTTTTTACTTTTTTCGATATACTATACTATGTCTTTTTTAATCACTTTTTCCAAATATGCTAAAATCTGCTTTTTCACAACTTTTTTGAAGAAATGTTACTGCCACATTATTCAGCATGCTATAAAAAGGCATTTTGATTTCTTTTCTTGACATTTTGAAATTTGACATTTTTTGACTTTTTTCGACATGCTATACTATGTCTTTTTTAATCACTTTTTCCAAATATGCTAAAATCTTGCTTTTTACATATTTTTCAAGGAATTATTCTGCCACTTGATTCAAAATGCGATATTTTGATCATTTTTCTCATCGCTTTAAAATTTCACATTTTTTTTTGACTTTTTTCAACATACTATACTATGTCTTTTTAATCACTTTTTCCAAATATGCTAAAATCTGCTTTTTCACAACTTTTTTGAAGAAATGTTACTGCCACATTATTCAGCATGCTATAATAAGGCATTTGATTACTTTTCTTGACATTTTGAAATTTGACATTTTTTGACTTTTTTCGACATACTATACTATGTCTTTTTTAATCACTTTTCCAAATATGCTAAAATCTGCTTTTTCACAACTTTTTTGAAGAAATGTTACTGCCACATTATTCAGCATGCTATAATAAGGCATTTTGATTACTTTTCTTGACATTTAGAAATTTGACATTTTTGTACTTTTTTCGACATACTGTACTATGTCTTTTTTAATCACTTTTCCAAATATGCTAAAATCTGGCTTTTTACATATTTTTCAAGGAATCATTCTGCCACTTGATTCAAAATGCTGTATTGTGATTATTTTTCTCGTAATTTTAAAATTTCACATTTTTTGACTTTTTTCAACATACTATACTATGACTTTTTTAATCACATTTCCCAAACACGCTATCATCTGCTTTTTCACAACTTTTTTGCAGAAATGTTACTGCCACATTATTCAGCATGCCAAAAAAGGCATTTTGATTACTTTTCTTGACATTTTGAAATTTGACATTTTTTGACTTTTTTCGACATGCCATACTGTCTTTTTTAATCACTTTTTCCAAATATGCTAAAATCTGCTTTTTCACAACTTTTTTGAAGAAATGTTACTGCCACATTATTCAGCATGCCATAAAAAGGCATTTTGATAACTTTTCTTGACATTTTAAAATTTGACATTTTTTGCCTTTTTTTGACATACTATACTATGTCTTTTTAATCACTTTTTCCTAATATGCTAAAATCTGCTTTTTCACATCTTTTTTGAAGAAATGTTACTGCCACATTATTCAGCATGCTATAAAAAGGCATTTTGATTACTTTTCTTGACATTTTGAAATTTGACATTTTTTGACTTTTTTCGACATACTATACTATGTCTTTTTTAATCACTTTTTCCAAAAATGCTAAAATCTGCTTTTTCACATATTTTTCAAGGAATTATTCTGCCATTTGATTCAAAATGTTATATTTTGATCATTTTTCTCATCATTTTGCAAGACAGGTTGGGGGGGTTGTTTAGATCAGAAAACGTGAGTCAACAAACCAAATGCAGGGTCATTGAATATATCGCCCTCCATCTGAGTATTTCCACCCACAGCTGGAGAACTGCCTTTGCAAAAGTATTGTGATCAGATTACCCAAACACAGTCTAGATCTGAGCATGGATGTTATAGAGCAACAAAGTCCGAATCCAACATGGGAGACTAGTGTCCAAACTGACACAGCAAGTGTTGTTTTTAATCGTATAACCTCACTCTTTTGACAAACATTGACCATGTGTGACTATCACGTTAACTCATTGAGTGCCAGCCTTTTTAAGACCCACAGAATATTTTGTACTATGACTCCGAAAACACAAAATAGTTCAAATGAAAGAAGAGACTCTCTATTTCATCACGGAGAAAATGTTTGTTTTACCTTGTTCCATTCTTGTTTTATCAGAAGAAGAGTAGAGGCCAGTTTCAACAAAAAAATCACCACTTTTTGTCCAGATTCTGATTATAGCTTAAGTTGGACGATCCTATTTTTGGGGGCAACTGCAATTATCCTAACATATATGGCAGTGAATAAATAGAATCACTGGTCGAAAGCATGCCATACCCCGGTACGATAGGTGGTGCTGTACCCATTTCAACTAGTATTACTAGAGCCACTTCCACTTGACGTCTTCACCACCACCAACAACAACAACAACAAAACATTCGTGGCATTCATGAAAGATGGCGAACGGAGAGCAACATGAAGCTATGTTCCTCTTCATTTCGTTTGCGATGAGCGTGGTTACAGCACTAATGTGATGCCAAACTCTTGGTTGAATTGATAATGGAGGAAAGACGCTGCCACTGAATGATACAGGTGAAAATCACAAGCATGTGCAGAACGCAAAGTCCAATTCCTAGTCCAATTCACTGTAAGCACGCCTCGTGCGACTAACAACGAGTTATCCGGGACTGCAATAGTCTGATTTTTAGTCAAACAAAGGTTTACATGAAATACATATAATACACTCTTAGTTGGAGTTAAAGGGAAAGTGCTGTTTTTTACAAATTGCACCTTATTTCTGTGATAAAATACTGTCATTTACTCACCCATTTCCCTTTGGAGTCATTTGGAGTATTTCTGACGATATGTGGATTTGATGATATCCATTTAACAGGAGTGAAGCGGACCCAGAAATGCAGTCAGTAAATGACACAAACTTGACCATTTCTCAAATAACAGACGTTTAATAAGACGGGCTACACTATTACTATTCTCATTTGAGTCTGTATTTGTCCGTAACTATGAAAATTCAATCTGTAAACAGCCCACTATTATAGTTTACTAAGGACCATTAGTACCCGCCTATGTGGCCTTCACAGTGCCTGAACTCAAACAAAGCATGTATGTGCATGTGACAACATTGCAAATGAGTATTTTTAAGCCAATAAGTCGAGCTATTACACTCCCATGTAAACACACTGACTGTGAAATTTATATCACCCTATAGATATAACTGCAAAAGCTTATGGGTCCAATTACCTCCATGAGGATACTGTAAACACATTGAAACATCAGTGTTTTATGCTTCACCAGACAAATGACAGCACCATCCATAATTCATGATGTGAATACTTGGTTGGCTACATCAAAGACACTGTCCAGTCGGGTTGCAATAAAAACCACTGAAATCCAGAGGCTTCGACTGACCGCAGTAATCTCAGTAGAGCGCTAGCACGCTAGCTAGCCTCTGAGGAGAAAACACAGTTTCCCCTGGAGCAGTGAGGGAGCATTCAAACACCAACTGACTGAAACAGAGAGCCACTGAGTTTTGACTGCAGATGACCAGCAAAGAAAACACAACAGAGCGTGGTAATACCTCTAAATTTAGGCTTTCACCACTGTGAGATCACCAACACAGAGCCACTCAACAGAGCAGAACTGAGCTTGTTTTGACCTTTAAACTTAAGATTTTATATCCCTTCATCATCTTCTTTAGTCTACTGCAGATTTTCCTCTGAAAGGCAGGTCAAAAAGCAACTGCTTCCTCCACCTTCTTCTCATTCCTCGTCCTCCACTCTCTCCATCCATCTGCTTTGTCTCACTTGAGAGCATCAGATGTGTAAAATCATGTAAAAATGAGAAGAAGGGGACAAAGAATTCAATCACAAGTCCCTTTCAGACATGCACTTTAATGCATGAAATATTTTACACATCAGTCATGTGGAAATCACAAGTCAAAATCAAGATGATTTATCAGAGAGATAAAACTATTTTGTGACACTTTCTCCTCAGTATACAAAGGTGAATAAAACACCACCAAACACTTCTTGATGATTAAGTGGGTTTGCAATGTCAAGTTACATTGCATGGCAGAATCATGGCAGAATCAATATTTCACTGTGCTGAGAATCACAGTCACTTAGCACCTCACTGTATACCAAACGTATCAGAATGTGCACCAAAATATATTAAAGCCTGACTGTGCGTTTTCTGATGAAGGGACCCACATCCAGTGCCCTTTGATGTCTTTAAGTAAAATCTATGGCTGAGAGGGTTTTTCCCTTCTTTGCTTTCGGGACTTGTTATGAACGTGTATATTTTCATGGCATATGATAATTTTATTGCTCAATATTTTATCCATTTTAGGTCACATATTTGTGTTTTTTTAAACATTTGTCATTTTAACATCTTTAAACTGGAAGATGGATATTAGCTGGACACTTATTTTAAAGATGTTTTAAAGAACTGTTTTATTGTGCTGCACTCTCAAGCCCGATGGGGATTATATTTATCTTGATTTTAGTTCAGACATAATGGTTGTGCGTGTGGATTGCCAAGTACTCACAGTTAAGACAAGATATCCACCTCCTGAAGGAGAGCCACGCCAGCCTCCAGTATGGAGCTGCTTCGTCTCCACCTACAGCCAACTCTGGTCCGTCAGCCTCTCTGTGGATCTACCTCGAGTCTACTATACAATTATTTCAGTATATTTTATAGCATACTTTACTATGAAGTTTATCATATTTCATACCATACAATACTAATACTACTATAATATGAATTTTATGACTTTTTTTTTACAGCACACTAACTTTTATGTACCTGTTCTTTTCATAACACAGAGTTTTAAATCACATCCTGTTTGACATTTTTATAGTACGCTGCATTTTTATGAGGAAAAAAAATGTACGGCATACTAAACTCGAGTTACTATATGATGATGGACATAAAGTGAAGGGCACTGAAGGAGTCAAAATTTAAAAAAAACACACAAAATAAGACATTTATTCAGTGAGCACCAGTCAGTACAAAGCTTCTCTTTCCTCAGAATCTCAAGTTTTGTTTGAACAGTAATCATAATCAGGAAAACTAGCATTAATCTGAAAAACAAAACATTTCAAAGACGTTGTGCCTTTCAGCCAAACCTATATATTATCTTTACAGGCAGAACACTGGAACTACATCTCCATCGACGCTTGGTGAGAGGAAATAATCTGTTATTTAGTGTGTCGTACAAAACCTAGCTCTGCTGAGTAAAAAACAAAAACATATGGACAATAACAACACATATATACATACACATGATGTTCCACCTTCATTTAAATCTGCTCGCTAGATTTTCACACTGCTACTGTATAAATTAATGAAAGTCACACATTGATTTCAACTCTAATACTAACGCTTAAGCACTGATGTTAATGTTGACACTAATTAAATCATATATTGTGAGCGGTAGGACTGAAGTTCAGCAGAAATCAGGAAAAAATATATCCTTGAATTTGTGAAGACGATCAATCTTTAATAAAGGGCTGAGAAATGCCAATCAGTGGCGTATTAAACTGATTAAGAAATGTAACTGAGTGTAAACAAAGTCAACAAGTTTTTAGCAGGAGGCACCATACTGCAGTTATGAATTATACCATCAGCATTATCTGTGTGCTCTCTCCTGCCTTTAGAACCTCAATGTCTTGTGATGGTTCATTTTCATTTTTGTTTTACATGGCTATTTATTCTGTAGCTTCAACAATTAGAGAAAAGATCTTAGTGGTAAAATGTTTTTGGTAAAATCCAGCCAGTTCTTTTTTGGCTTTTTAGTGGCCTGGAAACATGAATGATGCTGTGACTGGTTGCTGGGAGGAAGTACAGGACAGTGTATTTACATCTACAGTAAAATATGACAGGAGGACATGGACGCTGACGTCTTACCCAAATAAAATAAAATGTCTGACTACAGTGTAGAGTATGTTTTCCAAATGGTTCACATTGTGCTCATACTTCAAAAAAAGTCTGGTGATAGTGTTTTTTCCATTATCAACAAATCTCATTCAAAGACCAAAACCAAAAATTAGCAAATCCATATCTGTAAGTATTCTGTGTGTATCCAGTGTAATTCTTTTGTGACAAAAGAATTTTGTAAAACCGACTCAATCACTGTTTCACTGCTCCACACCCTCCTGCTGCTGGAAACACACAGTAAAGCACCAAATGAGCATTAAAATAACACAAAACATATTTACAGTATATATTCATGCCTTTTTTTTGTCATTAGAAACCACAGTAGGAAAGTTGGGACGTATTAAGAGATGGATTGACACTTTTTTTTTTTATCTTTTCATGGGATTTGTTGACAATATGAGAAAAAAAGAATGCTGCCAATCTTATAATTTAACTAGAAATCATGACTGAAACGACTCCCACTTGATTATTGGATTCCTTGCATAGCCTAAAACTGACCATCTGTTCTGCAGTATAAATACTGCTTTTATAGCCAGCATTAAGGTCTAAACTATAACACTCTCCTGTTCTGATATGAGGTTAAAGATTGTAAACAGACCGTGTTCACTTACATTACTCATTCACTACAAATCATCATATTTTTTTACATCACAGCTAATGATTTTCTGCTATTGCTCCTTTAAGAACAGGTAAAACAAATGATATTGATTTCTAAATTCCTTAATTGTGTTTTTTTTTCTGTAAAAGAGGTGGGGAAAAGCATTTTGGCAAAGAAAACTATTTTGATTATATTTAGAAAACAGATCACCAGAAGTGTTTTCCCCCTGCTTGCCTCTCTGGGCTTCCATATAGAAGAGATTTGTCATCAAACTTGTGTTTTCAGTTATTACATTCTCCTCAGAGCAGCTTCTGTAAAATCTAGACTGGGACAGATGCTTGGCAACATTATGATGTGTTGATGATGATGAAATTAAACAGCGAGTGGAACGCAGTATTTTGTATTTTATCTGCGTGTGAACAAAAGTGCCAAAAGCCTATGGACTTGAATTATTATAATTTGCAGTGATGTGTCACTATGGTGTGTCTATGTTCCTGTGTGTGCTTCCCAAATTAACATGTATGTGCACTCTGCACTTTCAGAACCCTTCATGTGTGTTTGTGTGTGTGTTTCTTCAGTATCCTCAGGTCCTCCTCTGGTTTGTGTTCCCCACATATGTGTTCTCTATGCACAGCACTATGTAGTGGTTAGAGCACGAGCGGCTGTGTTGTCCTAACAGGCGTCCTGTCTGCAGCATCGCAGCCTGGCCTGTCACCGCCATGTCAGCGGTCCTCCACGCCTCGCAGTAGTTGGTGGTGAGACGGATGCCCACTGTACTGGAACCATGCCATACCAGCTTCTCTGGCCTGGGGGAAGACGGAGAGACTGACTTAGTGAGTGGAGGTTACATGAGTTGTAAATCAGTATGAGAAAATGTAATTTTGGAGGTGAGTGAAGTAGGGATCAGCACGTTTTTAATCCACAGAGGTGTCCTCCTCTCCAAACAAACTGACCCAGTGATTAAAACGCTGAATAAAGCAAGTTCACGTTAAAAATCTGTTTCTCCAACACCGTTGGTCTGTGAGCTGAGCTGCTGCTGATGTTTGCTTTGGCTGTTTCTCTGATAACTTAAAAGCCAGACGTTCAGGAGTTTTTAGTGGGAGTCTCATTATCCTCTCCAAAACAAACCAACCTGTTGGTTAAAACTGAATAAAGCTGTTTCATGTTAAAGGTGCTGCCGCTAATGTTCACTCACTGTTCAGCTTGTCGCTCAGATGATTTAGGATCCAGATGTCTGATGACTAAAATCCTTTATCTGGTTAAAACATATAGTTTAAATAAAGGCAAATGCCCCAAAAGACATGAGCTACTGTCAACATCGCTACTTGTTTGCTTCTATCCATGTAGAAATGAAATCCATGGCGTGTCTCTAATAGAAGATTTCTTTTGTTCAGTGTTTTCAGGGATTCATGGACTCATCAATGTGGATGATCAGTTTTCATTTCCCTCTCTGCACACAGTCCCTCACTCACCACGCTGAGTCCGTCATCACGTTGCGTCCGTCGAAGGAGTAGATAGGTGTGGACGGGTTAAATGTGCCTCCATTCCCAGAGAAGATGGACATCCAACTACTGAACAGCATTTCACCCTGAGAGGGAAGGAGAGCAGGCATGGATATGTCTTACAACAATATGTCAATTTAAACATATCATCTATTGTGATTGCTGAGCGTAACGTTACATCTGTAAGTTAGGATGTTTTGGGGTGGTGTGAGGAAGGCACAGGCTTTTCTTTTGGGTGACTAAAACATGTTAAGCTGCTTCAAAAGAGCCAAACTATCCCTTTGAATACATTTTTTATGACACGCTATACTATGACTTCTTACAGTTTACATTCTCAAACAACGTCACCTCAAAATCTGAACTTTTCCTTTCACCCCAGGTGATTAAAAACCTAGTAACTTTAACTTTGAGTGCCATTGACAAATTTATGTCAAAGTGATTTTTTGGCAGCTGGCACAAGAGGGCGCTCTCACAAAGCCTGTGAGTAATGTTCTGGGATTTGTAGTCAGAGCATAAAGAGACGGTATACGCCACAGAGATCAAAGCAGGAAGAGGAGACAATCGAGATTAGAGAGCAAAACAAAATCAGGACAAAAAGTGGTGATTTTGGTGAAAGTGTCCTCTACTCTACCTCTGATAACATAAGAATGGAAAAAGGTAAAAACAACTTTTTTTCCATGATGAAATAGAGAGTCTCTTCTTTCATTTAAGCTATTCTGTGTTGTCAGAGACATAATACAAAATATTCTGTGGATCATGAAAAATGACTCAAAATGGCAAAAAATGCTGGCACTTTCTGTTTTAGGGCTGGCATTTAAAAGCCTATCAAAGGTCAGAAATATTGCATAAGGATCATGTGAAAAAAAAAATTGGAAATATAAATGTAAACTTCTCACTCTGAGGTTGACCACGGGCATGTCAGTGCGGTCCGTCTTCCTCACGATGGTTGCCAGGTCCTGGAGGTGTGAAGACAGGAAGGCCCTGTAAGTGGCCGTTAGCCCCATGGAGCGAGCCTGCTGGTAGCACTGGAAGTCTGCGCCCCGGATGCCACGCATGTCCCCCTTCAGCGGGGCGTTCAGGGCTACCAGGTGGAGCTGGGAAAGAGCAAAACACAGCCACATTACTCAACAGATCTGGCATCAGAGAGGCATGCTGCACTGCAAAAAAGGGTGTCTAAAATCAAACCATCCCTCAGGGAGCTGTGGTTCAGGGACGACCATTCTACCTAGCCTGGGCCCGCCTATACTTCCTGTGACGTTGCACAAAGTTTCGCGACCAAGTCAGTCTGGCCAAGCTGCTATTCTCTTCAACTTCAGATTCACCCAGGAATGAGGACCAGTGTAAAATCTATCATTTCCAAGAGCTCGATTGAGGTGTGTTTAATGCAATGATGCACTAACTCTTTGGATCAAGCAGTTTTTGTCGCTATGCATACGTCAGAGGAAAGAGTGGTCTGACTGGTTGAAGCTTCGTCCAGTAGCACACAGAGGCATTTGATAGATGCTGGTTAAGCTCGCCCTCTGAGAACTCGGTTTACAGGGCAGCATGGTCAGACTACGCTCGCAGAGCTTTGTCGTGATAGCCAGGCTACTTTCTACCCACTGAGCTACAGCCACCCCCTTCAGATAATTATTCAAAATCTAACTTTTTACAGACCCAACGTAAGCGAAATAGACTAAATATACGCATAAATTAAGAATAAAATGTTGGTTTTAAGATGAGATTATTTAAAATTTTAAGTTAATTAATTCTGTGTGACTCTTAAATCAAGCAACTTGAGTTTTTAATGAATCTTAAAACAAGATTTATTTGATCAGACTTTGGAGAGAGATGTAATATATCTTATTTTAACAGTTATTTACCTCATTTCAAGATTCCCTGCCTATTTGAGGCAAAAAAGATAAGGTTGTGCTTGATTTACGAAGTGACAGATATGACAGTGTTATAAGTTAAACACTAAAAAAATAAGAAATTAACTCTTAAAGCAAGATAAATTATTGAACATGTCTAAATCTAAGTTTTTTCACCTTAGGAGTCAGGCCAGTGAGGCATTTAGTTTCACTCAAGATGAGACTAAATATGTTTTAGCATGTGTTAGGCTGAATTATACCTTTAAATTATTTTTTTTTCTGTGTTTGTCGGCAGGTGTGTGTTAGGGTGTGTTTGTTCCACTCACCCCAGGCACAGCATTGAAGGTCTGAGGCAGCACATTATAGCTGGGCTGATAGCCTCTGCTGCCCTCCTGAAGCTCCTATTCAATTCAAAACAAAAAAAGAGTTAGTCTCTAAATGTAAAGATATGTTTATGTCATGCATGACAGTTTTAGATCTGTGTGGGTGTGAACCTGGCTGTGGATCTTGTGTGGTCTGCTCCCCTCTCCAGATCTGCTGAGGGACTGAGACACTGCTGAGGATGAAGGTCCAGCATGGATCAACTCTCCGAGCTGAAACAACAACACTAGTTGAGCGCTTCAATCCTGCGTTGATTTTCCCATTTGAGTCCTCTTCGTTAAGTTAAACGACCACAAACGGCAACACTCACCTGGACCTTGCGCCAGCCGTTGCGTGCTCTGATGTAAAGCTCGCCTCCCTTCTCAGACACGTAGGCCAACGTTCCCTCTGCAGCTCGATGAGTCTCTCTGCTCAGAGCGTGGCTCGTCTTATAGATAGCCACCTGAATATACACAACAGCACAGCATCATACTGCATTATTTGCTCAGAATAGTCATTTATTCATTGCTGTCAGTTTTGATGAAGTCAAATCATGAGTAGAACAAAACTAAATGTTGCAGCTATTTTACCGGGTTAGCATATCCTGGAGGTCCTGGTGGGCCAGCAGGACCAGGAGGACCAGGGACACTGACACCTGCTGATAAAAGAAAAATATTTAACAATACAATGCATGAGGTCGATAACATTTATGGATCTGAGGTCTCCATCTAACTTCTCGTCTTCAAACACATACCTGATCCATATGCAGGTGGTCCTGGGGGTCCAGCTGGGCCAGGGGGTCCTCGGGGACCAGGTCGCCCATACCCAGGGGCACCGGGTTGACCCACAGCTCCAACAGGTCCTGGAGGACCCACGACAGACTCACCTTTTGGACCCTACAGGAACATAAAAAGTGATTTTAAGCTTAACAATCAACAAATGTAAATTCACAATATTAGCAAAGTTTGCAGTCAGCCACACTGATTACAGTCATCCCAAAACCTGAATACTTATTGGAACTAATTGAAAAGGCATTGTCTTATTATAATTGTGTAGTATTATCTTCTCTTTTAAATTTGAACTACCGTTCACATGATTTCTTTAGATCAGAAGTGACTTGTCAGAGAAAGATTTTAGATTTTCTGCACGTTTGGAACGATCTCCAACTTTCAGTGTATTTATGTTAATTGTTTTTGATCTCAGTGGGAAATACCTGGATAACTTACCACAAGTCCAGACCTCCCAGGCAGTCCTGGAGGACCAGGCAGACCACTGTCCCCCTTTTCTCCCTTCTGTCCTTGGTATCCCTGATCACCTCTAGCACCCTGAGAGATTCACAGAATAAGAGACAAACCTGAAGATAAACCAAACACCATTTAAACAGAATTCCTTAATACTGACTCAGTCCTTTGATTCCCTCCCACTTTTGTTTGTGACACTATGTTATTGGGAGCAGCTGAGAATCAATGAAATTCATACAGTAGTTTCAACTTCTGAAGATGCAAAAAAAAAACAGGACAAATTATCTTTTTTGTTTAAATTTGTTATATTTAGGCAAGAGTCTACACATACCACCTGATGAATTAAATCTAATAGTTTAGCTCTGGTCTACAGATCAACTCCTGAGGGAAATATCTGACTTAGGCCTTTAATTTAGGACTGGGCTTCTTTTGCATTTGTTTATACTTAAGTGTATGACGAATCAGTACTTACCACAATTCCATCTGGAAACTCGGATGCTGAAAAGAAAATGACATTATTTGCCATTATTATTATTATTAAAATGTTTTACTGTCAAATATTTTCAGTCTAAACCTGTTCCTGTGGAAAAACAACAGGTGTGAATGCGTGTGTGAAATTTTGGTGTTCTGCCGAGAAATATTTTGGGTGAAAAAAGTATTTTCTGCCAAAATTCATGGTAGAAGAAGAAGACAGGAAGGAAGACACATCACAACAGCAGCACTACGACTTCCTCTCTGTCACGTTGTGCCATTAGGCCCATCGACTTACACTGGGAAAAAGACGTCTGTAACTCGACTTTAATGCATCCTATAAGTTATAAAATGCAGCAATAAGTTATTTTCTCCCTCCCAGACCAAGGAGTGAGATAAACTGCAGCCAAGCCTTTTGGCTTAATGTGCTAGCCAGCGTCTCTCATAGAAATTAATGTTTTCACGTCCCTCCAAGGATCTGTAGAAACCAAATGGGGACCCAGGTGTGAGGTGAGAGGGTGAAGGTCTTACCTGATGTTCCTGGCTCTCCAGGTAATCCCATATCTCCTTTGTCTCCTTTAGCTCCGACTGAATCTCCACCTGTCACTGCCTGCCACACACACACACACACACACAAACATTACATGGCTACCAGCAGGCATGTGCACGTGTACACAATGTACAGATTGTCGGACACGTAGATTAAAAACAGTAACACTTGGGTTATAATCAAAGACACAGATGTTAAGAGTTAAAACACCTGGAGGCACCTGACACACACCTTGACCGCTGCTGCTTTCAATGACACTATGCACCCTCACATCACACTGATAGCTAGCTACTGCATCGTGCAAAAGTCTCAAAAAGAAAAAGGCATTTAGAAAGTGTTGAAGCAGCGCTCCAGTGGATATTCTCTGCTGCATATGATCAAAGGGAACACACACTGTTTCCAATAACCACAATCAAATCATTTTCCACTGTCTTTGAAACGCTTGTTATGAGTTGTGCATTCACATAGATGCTGAGTTATAACTTTACCCCTTGTTACTATACTTTGAGGGCAAAACTGCGCATGTACATGTAATAAAATAAACTGACACATTCATAGCAGTTGTTCTGTGAGTTGCAATAATTAAGCAGGCAATATATATGATAGATATTGACATTTAAAATGTGGCTTTAAAGCTACTTAGTGGAACTTTCATGTTTCTGGTGATCTTGGCAGTTCCTGTGAAGAAAAGTGGCAGTGTTTCCAAGCACAGATTGCCTTTAGAAAACCAGTCTGCCCCAAGCAGTCCTGGTCCTGGTTCTCCAGTCCCTTCCCCTTCAATGGGCCCACCGTTGTGTCCAAATGAAGGTCCAAGGGGGCAGCAGAGTCAGATTTGGGTCCATCAGTGATGGGCTAACTGCTGATGGAGCTTCTGATGAACCTGCTTGATTTACCTGCAGAATCTGACCCAGCGGCACCGATGACAAGCAATAAGAATAACTATATAGAAATCTTCCCATTGATGGTTTTGTTTAAATGTTTAAATAAAGCATCTTATTAAATCAAACTGGATGTGACCTACTTTTCATTTAATCATCATAGTGTCACCAAACACTCATCAGTCAGGTGAACGTTAAGATATTTCTCCCATTTCATAGCCATCAAAATTAATCTAATTATATATTCCTAAAAAATGAAAATGTGCGTATAATCCCTGCATTGAGTCTGTCGTCAGTTCACTTGTTTTGAATTCAGGAAAGTAGAAACCGCAGCGACATCAGAGGCCACAGAAGAAACGTCAAGCAGAAACCACAAACCAGCACTGTGAGAATAGACTGAACACGTTTCTATCTACCTGATGAAAGGCAGGCTAGAGTCTGATACAGCTCACTTCAAATGCAATCAACTGGGTGAAGGATTGAGGCTTTTCTTTGGAATAAATAAAAAGAGAAAAAGCCTGACATGGCCAACGTGTCAGGAACATTTTCTGAAGGAGTTCCTTTTTTGAATTGATTGAACTGAAAAGTAATTTGGCACCAACTCTGATATTTCCTCCACTGTCAGAGGTACACTCAGCTTCCTCTTCCCTGAGATGATGAGGATGGTAAGGACAGACGAGGCAAGCAGGACTCAGTCTCAAACCCCCTTAAACACCGGGCATTAACATTCGTCATGGGAGAACGGATTTGAATCAACAAACAGAGAAAATTTGGGTGTAAATGAACCCAAGGTGCAGCTAATTTACAGGAGGCTAATGTATCTTTAATCTACATTTGGTAACCACTGAGACGCAGCATATAAGAGGAATGTTAACGCCTGTTAACTGGGGCCAGACCTGCAGACATGTAGCCTTTTTAAGGGTCATTAGGACAGTAGGGGAGCCAAGAGGGAGGACAGGAGAAAATGAAGGGAGGTAAAAGAGCTGTTTTTAGCCCAGACCAGAGAGCTGCCATGCTGCTACACCCACACACCAACAGGCCCACCGGATGGTCCCGTTTCAAAGTGAAACGGACCAATCAGATGGTTCGACTCAGACTTACTCGTCCCTTTTTGCAGTGCGGTCTGGGGCGCACCGGAAACACTGTCTTTAAAATTCAAAGAAGAGCAGCGTAATCAGACTAAAAGAGTCAGGTTAAACACTGTACTGTAAATGAGCTTCACAGGCACAGTTCAAGACAGAAATAAAAAGGACACACAAACAAACTACTTACACTTAAAGGGTAACTTCTGTATTTCTCAACCTGGACCGTATTTTCTAATAGGAACAACAGTTTTTGACAGTGGCCCAGTATTGAATCCTGCAGACGACAGCTGCTCATTGGCTGCAATGTTATACTGGTGGGGCAGCTAGCACTCATTTACGTCCTCTAAAAGTGCTTGTTTTTGCCATGACAGGCTCTAAGACTCTTGGAGAAGTCTTATTCAGAAATCTGGCGAGGTGACGTGTTGTTACGGTGGAACAGATTCATGGTGGAAACAGGAGTCTGTCGGGCAGACTTTGTTGTGTTGGAGAACAGAAAGTATGGTTATTTAAATGATTTATAATGACATGGCTGAATATTTCGATGACTTCTATGTGTATGGTTGAGGTACTTCGATGGCCACCCATACTTATAGAGATATCTGGATTTCACAGAGAGACTTCTCCCTGAGCAGGACGTGGGTAACGACAACACACAGAATCAAATGTAATAAACTGTTTTATCACTTTCCGTAATACATAAAATAACAATCTGAAACTGTAGTGACAAGTGCTTTCAGTGAACGCAACGTTACACTGACACTACTCACTCACATCAATATCCCTAAATACTGGGTCATAAATTGTTGTCTGCATTAGTCAATTAAGCATAAATCACAAAAAACTAGAGTCAGGTTGAAAAATACTGAAATTACACTTTAATCACAGATCTTTTTTTTTTTGACAAAACCGGTATGTGTTGTATTTTTATGACATTTGGGAGATTACAGCATCTTTACAATTATTTCCAGTGGCTGTTAAAACTGTAGCCAGTGTCATCATTTTGTACACAATAATGCACCTGCATCATCAATACAAAACACCTTTTAAAATGTCCAGGATTTCTACCTTTCAAATGAATTTTAAGCTATGCCCTATATGGCTGTGAAAGTCTTATATATATAATATTGAAACGTTAAGTGTTGTCTGTGTATCACCATTGACCTTTATGAGCATCACCGACTGAAAATGGAAAGCTAAAGAAATAAAAAGCTACAAGCAGACACTTACCCCTTTCAGTCCAATAATTCTTCCCGGAAGTCCGGGTGGGCCTGGAGGACCTGGAGGTCCCTGGGAGAGAGGACATTTTTATTGCTTGATTCAAGAGCCACGCAAAAAAACATCTGCAAACATTATCTGCTTATTTTCTGCTTCTATTTCGTATTTTACATTCGACATATGGACCTTTAAAAATTTAAATTTTAAGTAATTTCATCTTAAAACCAGCATTTTCTGCTTATTTTATGCAAATATTTAGTCTACTTTGGGTCTGTAAAAAGTTAGATTCTGATTAATCATCTTAGGCTGTAGCTCAGTGGGTAGTTGGGTTCGATCCCTCGCTCTCTGCTGCCTAATGGCGCTTTTCCACTACACAGCAATGGC
Source organism: Synanceia verrucosa (assembly GCA_029721515.1). Classification (NCBI taxonomy): domain Eukaryota; kingdom Metazoa; phylum Chordata; class Actinopteri; order Perciformes; family Synanceiidae; genus Synanceia; species Synanceia verrucosa. The sequence continues at coordinate 6,424,213 of CM056554.1, read as the reverse complement.
ACGGTACGGCACGGCTCAGGTTTGTTGCTTTTCCATTACAACTGAGTACCTCATAGTACCTCCTCGGCATGGACGGGGTCGTCATACGGCAGCGCGAAACTGCATTTACATGCGACACAGAAAATCGGGAAGAAGACGAACAACAACACTACTATCACAAACAATGGAGGACACCGAAGGGATCATGTGAGCAATCAAAAGTGATAGTAGGTACCAGGTAGTATTGGAAAAGGGCCACAACCGTGTAGAACCGTATCGTGCCTGTGGAAAAGCGCCATGAGTGTCATTTTCTGCTTATTTTAAGCCTTCTAGATACATCTTACTTCTAGATTTAACACCTTTTTCCTCAGATTTAGTGTTTTTATCTTGTAATTAGACACCCCTTTGTTTTTGCAGTGCAACTTCAAAGTGAAGTGATGACTAATTTAAGGGACATCTAACCATAACTTATCTAATATAATTCTAACTGAAATTCGAAACGAATGATTGCAACACGCTACTGTATGAATATATTCGTCTCAAAAGGTCACATTTTTGATGAGGGTCACACATATCTTCCTTCTTTTCCCGTTCATCTTACCGGTAGGCCGACAGAATCTCCTTTGTCACCTTTCCTCCCAGTTAGACCAGATCGTCCCTACAGGAAGAGAAACAGTTACTGTGTGCTTGGTACGATGTTTCACATGTTGACATGTACCCATGGTACAGTATATTAATTACTGTTCTGATTGTCTGGCACATCCTTTATGTGGGTGACTGTGACATTACAACTTCTTTGTCAAGTTAACCCAGGCTTTCTAACTACAAAGGGGATATTCATTTCCTGACAAATTTACAACAAATACAAGGTACTCACTGGGCGACCTGGGAAGCCATATTCTCCTTTTTGTCCATGTGGTCCTATTGGGCCCTGAAATAAACAGAGACACAGTGATGTATGCATCAATTATAGGTCCTTGCTAGTAAGCCTAGCTCCTCCAGTAGTTCATAAAACATAAAACAGTCATAAAGTTTTGAGCTCAACAAATGTGAGTCTGCAGATATGAACTCACCATGAGTCCAGCAGGTCCAGGGAACCCACGGTCACCCTAAAAATTACAAAGCAGCAAAATGTGAGATGAGAACACAACAAGGTTTAAATTAATGGCAGTAACAAAAGTTATAAGGCTTTAACAGCGTATAAATTATTCCCATCTCCACAAAAACCCATTATACATTACGTTACATTATTTATATTTGGGATTAGGATCTTAGAGTTAGATTTTTGGTGTTTTGACCCTACTCTCTTCGTTGTTACTGCGTTACAAGCAACAATGCTTGCAATGTTCTGCAATAACAACAAAATGGGAGGGAATTAAGGTACAATTACCCAGGATATTAACAGAGACAATTTTGAGCATGACTTTGGCATGGCAGGAGGTAACAGCTGTTTGTAATTTGTTTGTAATATCTAAACGTAGCTGTGGAATCTTTATGGAATCGCCACAAACATAAACACTTTCATGTCTAGTTGCTATGTTGTATTGTGGATGCATCCACACCAGTAGAATTACTAAAATGTGCATCATATGTATGTAGATGCGTCATCTTACTGCCGCAGACACCTGTAAATGACTGGGTAAGGAAAGGTTGATTCAGATAAGGATAGGGAGGACTGGTACCTTGATGCCTTTGGGCCCCTGGGGGCCTTTTGGTGCAGATAGGAGGGATCCGTCAGCAGCAATAGTCACCCCTGGCTCTCCCTTCTCTCCCTGTTGATGCAAAAAAACATTTTTGTATTTTTCTGCACGTACAGTAGGGGCTATTTGTGTCAACTGTTACGTGAGACCATTTTTTAGTTATATTTATTATATAATATTATTTATAATCCACTTTCTGCTTCATTCTCACCTTCAACCCTGCCGGTCCCTGGATACCTTGAGGGCCTACGTCTCCCTTGGGTCCCCTTGGGCCCTGAGTAGGGATGAAATGCAGTGAGTAGGTTAAGGGGTTTAGTTAGAACAATGGCATAATAAAAAGGAGGCTCTGAAGGTCGATATAAAATAATGTCATGGGTCATAACATACCTACCCTGGTTCACCCAAAGACAGCAAAAGCAAAATTGAAAAAATACATTACAATAATTGTTACATCTGTGGCAAAATCCTCATGGGCATACAAATTTTCATAACTCAGTCAGTAGGTGATACGGACGCTGGGCATAAGGAAGTGTTGCAAAATGGTCTTACAGGAAATCCAGCTCTGCCAGGCAAGCCTTCAGGGCCCTGCAACACGCAAACAAAACACACACACACACACACACACACACACACACACACACACACACACACACAAAACCATGCATGCATGCACAGACAGAAAGCACGGATGCAAGCAGAAGCAGAGGAGTCGGGTGAATTAGCTTTCTGACAAAGCCAGCAATGGTATGCTCACGCACAACATTATGACACAAGCTGCAGGTAAAGCACTTCAAAGATGCATTGATGATGCCACAGTAAAGTATTGGCTCCTTGTATTGTAGTTCAAATCTATGTTTATGTAACTGATGCACCTCTCACAGATGTGAGTAATAGTAATCCATGCATGCATATGCATCTATACATCTGTCATTCATACATTTGCAGAAGGAGGCAGGTAACAGATATCTGAATAGCTTTGTACTACGTACCACTGGGCCTGGTGGTCCTCTGATCTCTGTGAAGTTGAAGATCCCCTCTGTAACATTCAGCAGCTGGAGACAGAATGAGTTGGGCACTTTTAGCAGCACATATTTAGAGTTTTGTTAAATCAACTAAATAGGGTGTGTGCACGTACATCTGGCAGATTAATGATGGGTCCAGGAGGTCCAGGAGGCCCAGGTGGTCCTTGGATACTGAGTCCATCAACACCGCGGTCACCCTTCAGGACACAAAACAGAAAATTAGTAAGTATTTTTTTTTTTTAGATAATTGGTTGTAAGTTTTCAACAACAAGTCAAATTAGCAATAAGTCTGAGTGAAGCAGAGGGGAGCTACATACTCATCACTGCAAGTAACGCCTTGAAAAGTCACATTCATTTTCATATCATCATGTAGCACATCATTTATAAAAATGTAAATTATAGTATACTATATATTATATTAGACGCTGCATTAGGTACCACATATCATGTCCACAAATCATGGCAACTCTACCTTGGATCCTGGATTACCCTTCTCTCCTATGGCCCCCTGATTGAAAAGTAAAGAGAAATAAAAAGTTATGTGTTGATAACCATTATATGGAAACCATATTATGCTGAACATTATATATTTGTGTATATTTACATAATTTTGACATATTATCCCACCTTCGGGGTCATTCTTTGTCAACAGTTCAGTGGAGCCAGCGGCTCCAAACATATACTTATTCAAAGATGGCTTACTAACACAGTGATAGCATAGGAAGTCAGCAATTTGTTCAGAGAGTTTCACATTTTAATAACGTTATCTGTTCCTGATTCTGATGACAAACATGATTTTGTTTGTGTACTATTTATTTGGTGGTTGAATTGTTATTCTCACTATATAAAAATGGAAAAACACCTGCTACTTACTCTTGCTCCTGGTAGTCCAGCTGGACCTTGAAGACCATCTGGACCAGGGTCTCCTGGCTCACCCTGTAATCACATGCAGCATGAATAGAAAGGTAACACAAAGATTAAGTTACACAGAGATTAAGTTATATTAATGTTTAAACAGACTTGCGTACAAAATATGTAGTGAAACAAACAAGAAATGGCAAAGTACCAGACACTTTACCTTGACAGAGAGTCCTGGAGCACCTGGAGCTCCATCTTTACCCTACGGGGGACATGAATCAAGTCAGGTTTATTTGTATAACCCAATATCATAAATCCACCTCAGTTGGTTTTACAGTCTGCTCAGGATGAAACACACCATGCCCTTTACACAAGGACCCTCTCATTGACAAAGGAAACTCAGATGAGTCATACAAACAGTAGCATGAGCTGTGAAAACACTGGCTACCTATAATGTGTACATTTAATTGATTTTCAGAAAGACATTACCATAGGTCCCTGTGGGCCAGGAATGCCAGGAGGACCCTTAAAAAAAAAAAAAAAAAAAAACAAAAACAGAAAACACTTAAGATATGTGACAATACACAAAATCAGAAATACTGCACTGATCCCCGGTGGGAAAATTGGAAAGTTACCAATTGCTCTTACAACATATAAAAGCATAAAGCAATACAAGAAAATAGAAATGAAGAGAATGAAACATGTAAATTATGAACATACTGCCATGATACTGTATACAGTATAACACAAACCATGTAGAAAAATATTTAAAAAAATTGCTGAGGGGTAAAATAAGTCCTTACATACATACACCATCTAAATAAAATCATATAGTGTTGCACTGACCCGCGGGCCTCTGACTCCAACTTCCATCAGCATGTCACTCTTTCCAGATCCCTCCATATCCTGAAACACACTTCCTGAAGTTAACACTGAACATCCATTCTTTGCTCTTCTCTGTTCTGAATGAACATGTTAAAGAAGGACTGTATGGATTATGGACAGCAGAAAGGTCACCTCAACAAAGAATTTGGCTCCTGGTGGTCCAGGTGGGCCAGGAGGTCCTGGTGGACCTGCTGGGCCTCGTTTCCCCGGTGGACCACTTGGTCCTGGTGGTCCTGAGGACCCTTCTGATCCCTCAGACCCACATTCACCCTGCAGAGATAAAAACTCCCTGGTTAACACACTTCTCCCTAACAACCCAAAATGTGTTTGGTGATAAAATAGAAATTGACACTAGCACATGTTTTTGTTTACTCTGTGTTGAGTCATGCATTACCTTTGGTCCAGGTGGTCCAGATAACCCCTGGTTCCCCTAAGGAGGAAACGAAAATTACTTGAGAAGCACTTCTTTTATTTAGCAGTGATGGAATCCGAGACAGTAGACTAGAGTGGACATTACATAAGATTATATGTGTGTGTATAGAATATAATTTTATCAGAAAACCACTCGTGATCAACATCGTCAAAATCACTGTCTAAAGGAAAAAAAAAGAGGATGACTATGACTAGGAGACTTTAATACAGTCCACTGAACCTGAGGCTTGTCAATATACACTCTTTACATGAGTCTTTTTTTTTAAATAAACTTATCAGGAAGTTAGTTTTAGGCTACAACAGTACTTATGGTTCCTAAAAGACTGTGGTTGAGTGACAGCCCTGTAATAAAATGGAAAGTGCTTTGTTGCCAGCATTTTTGGCCATTTTCAGTCATCAAGACCCATACAATATTTTATACTATGACTCTGAAAATACTGAATGGCTTGAATGAAAGAAGAGACTCTCTATTTCATCATGGAAAAACTTTTGTTTGCACCTTGTTCCATTCTTGTTTTCAGTTGAGTAGAAGCCAGTTTCATAAAAAAAAAAAAAAAAAAAAAAAAAAAAGACATTTTCTGCTCTTTGATCCCTTCTCTACTTCCTGCTTTGATATCTGTGGCTTATATGGTCTCTTTATGTTCTCACTACATATCCCAGAAGCCCCAAAATTAATTGCAGGGTCCCTAAGAGCACCCCCTTGTGCATGCAATGAGTTAACATGACTGACTATGGACTGACTTGAGGACCATACCTTCTCTCCCACAGCTCCTGGTACACCCGGTCTCCCATCTTTTCCTGCTGAACCCTGGACATGCAAACGCAGACAGACACAAGTACAGGTAGACAAATAAAACAGGGATAAGTCACAGAAAATATACAAGCATAGGGGAAAAAGAGCAATTTGATGCTAAGCTGTTTGTTGACCCTTTAGCCATTCCAAAAGGTGACAGCCTGTCAGTGTAAAGGAATACCGGGTCATTAGTTTCCTTAAGTGATAAGATCATCCATGCCAAGACTGTTAATCTTAATACATCATGCTCGCACTTAGACAGTGTTGAGTGATACTAACTCTACTTTTGCAATATATATATATATATATATATATGTATATATACACACACACATATTTATCTTATTTTACCATTTAAAGTTAAATGTATCATTACTGTCATTTGGGTAAAAGGTGACATGAAGCAGTGGCACCAGCAACTTTCGAGGCAAGGATGATGTTTTCTTTTTTCTCACCACTTAACAGGAAAGTTATGAAAAGCAAAGTATTCCTTTAACTAAGCAGTATCAGACCAAAGTACAGCAATGTTTCTGTACGTTTTATTTATACAAACGGACAACATAGTGTAACAGTGGCTTCAGCTTTCAGTAAAACATTAAATTCCAAGGCACCCTGATGTACTGCCTGCTGCTATATGCCTCATTAGATTACTAAATAGGAGTGTAGACAAAGTATCACTGTATTATTTTTTTGTGATACTATATTTTGAATGTAAAGATAAGCTCAGTCAAAACTATATTTCTAAAAGAAATCACCTCACTAAAAATATTGCAATAAATTGACCCCTGAATCATGGTACAGCACTATCACTACTATTACTGTGTATTCTTTCTACTGTAAATACACAGCCCTGCTATTGAAAATTTTAACAGTAACAGGCGTACATAAATCCAATCCAAATCCAACCATTAACATATAAATAAACAACAGTTTGGTTAAATAACAGCTGAATTTCTAGGAAATTGTTTGTGGTAAAAACTAACAAAAAAACGTACCTGGAACACATCAACCAAGAGGATTAAACCCTTCCACAGTGAACTCTATGAGCTGTTATTCTACATTCATGACAGAATGTCAATGGGCATAATATCTACAAATCACATTCATGAGAGTTAACTGGTTTATGTGCTTTCCTTGGAGACACTCTTAGCACTAATCTTACATGTTTAGTTTCACTACAGGGACGACTCTTAGAATAAGAAAACTGTCATTATGTAATTGTTTCGTTATCATAACAAAGAGGCTGCTCTGTGATTATTTTGTCAAATTAATCAAAATGTGTTATAAATAAGTTTGAGTGATAAATTCAGTTTTAGATTTGGAGCAAAATCAGAGTATCAGCGTACCTTGGTACTTTGCAGTGACTGAGAAAAGCCAACATACAGAAATGTGCAAAACGAGAAAATAAAACAGATCAGTAAAAACAGGCAGATTTGTTCCTTTACCATGTTGTAGGGGGAAAAAAACCAAAATGACAGCTCAAGTTGAGGTTATACAGCAAGCTTGAGCTCAGTTCATTCACCTTGAAAAGTGAAAACTTGGTGCTGAAATGTTGCATTTGGCAATGACAACATTTGAACTGAAAGCAAATGAACCAAAGCTAATTCTTGAAAAAATTCCAAGCAGGTCGTTCAGCGTTTAAGCAGTAGCATTCGCTGCCAGGGGGATTATCAAGGGGCGAAGAAAGCAGTGATACACACACATACACAGCAATTGAGACAACATGGTTGGAGGTGATGTACAGTCATTAGCCAGGGTACTGGGCAGTCTTTGTCTTAACAAGGTCAAACTAAATATTAAAATAATAAATACTGCAGACTGGCTTCCTCATTACTCAGGCTTTTGACTGTAATTCTGCCTTTTATTGTTTGCTGGTGAACCAAGCAAACCAGGAAAATATACCTTGCCTGAACCCCAAGCAGACCCAAAGTCAAGCCCAGAACCAGAGGCAAAGCTGGATTCAGGACTGAACCCAGAACTGAAACCAGAGCCAAGGTCATAGGACAACTCTGAGCTCAAACCTGAACCGTCAGACCCAGAACCACTAAACCAATCCTCAAAAATCTGAAACAGAGTGGAGAGGAGGAGGAGGTGGTAGAAGGTGGAGCAGAAGAACAAGGAACAAAGATTGGTGAGGAGATAAAGGGATGGAGGGTTTAAGTAGAAGGGGGAATAAAAGACAGACCGGTCACTGGTCATGACACAAATATTGCTCAACAACATGATTTAAGAGGAAACAAAGTGAAGGTGAAATAGAACTGGGCATGGAGAAGAAGACAAACAATACACAACGATAATAAAGACAGAAATACAGCAACACCATAACTAAAACAGAAAAGGTAAACGCAACATATTCATAAGTAAACAATGTTATTGAGGATCTCACACAACAAGCAGCAACATATTTTACAGTACAACTTTAATTCATGCTTCAAGTACATTTCCATGTGTTCAGTCAGTATTTGTAGTGATATATGAATGTATTGCTGCTCATATAGGTTATATAGAGTCATATCAATATCAAATAGAGTTTTGTTCACCAGTTAAAAGTCCCTCACGGTAATTTCACGTGTCAGAGTGGATCATTTTTTAAACCACTGAAACCAACCACAAACACCAACATTCAGACATCACTAGGTTTTAAATCTGTGCCTCTGCATGGCTCTATTTTCTCTAGTTAATTCATAAAACAATACTTCTGGACCGCTACATGACCAATTATTTGTGATTAAAATAAACCCACACTGCAGGTCTTATGTTTATCCGTAACTAGATTTGACTGAAAGTTGAATATGTATCGATGGAACTTACCGGTATTCCAGGTCTACCTGGGAGCCCGTCTCTGCCAGGGCTACCAGGTGGTCCAACAAGCCTCATAGAGAGGTCTCCAGCTGTGTCAGATGATGACAGGGGTCCAGGGGGGCCAGGAGGTCCTGGAGGCCCAGGTGGACCAGGAAAGCCCTGATGGAAAGATAGTTGTTAGTATTTGCTCAGTGTTAATTAAAGCAGTAGACTGTTCTATCCGGTCTATCTCTGCAGCCTCTCACCCTGATGAAATCATATTCGCTGTCCAGGTCTTCAAATCCAGAACCCAGGGCATCGGCTCCATACTGTAACACAGATGAACAACACAACACTAACACTGGGATTTCACTACCTTTACTACATGTTGATTTCATCATAAGGAGATGCAGAATAATAAAATATTTTAGACAGAGTAAAACAGTACTACTCACAGGTACACTGCGTGACCTGGGGGGTCCAGGAGGCCCAGGGAGGCCAGGAGGACCTGGTGCACCAACTCCTGGGTCTCCCTTTATAAAGGAAAGGCAAGAGGAAGAAGTCAGGAGGATCAGTTGTTGACATAATTGCTGACATTATTTGTTGACATAAAATAAATACCACTTATATTTTGTTACAGGATTTATCTGTACCTTCTCTCCTTTAGTTCCAGCTTCTCCATCCAAACCTGGAAATCCCTGAGAGCCTCTTTGACCCTGGACGTAAAAACGCAGTCACATTAACACGTATATTAGTCACAAGAAGGAGACAGAAGAAGGACTGAAGAGACACTCACTGGATCTCCTTTTTCACCCTTGATTCCCTGTGAAGAGAGAGAGGAAAAATAAGATTAATAGAAGAATAGAATAGTTTTCATTTATCCCCCATTGGTGGAAATTCACCCGCCACTGCAGCATAGACAAATTATAGTAATAAAGAAACAATAAATAACAGCAAAGACATGATAGAATAAGTAGTAATAATAGAATAAATATTTAAGTATGTACTAAATAACAAAGGAAGACAACATTTTTAATTGCAAATTAAATGTTAGTTAAACACAATTATTAGATGAATAAAATGCATCTGTTACGTAGATGTGACCTGTAGAAATAGTCATAAACTAAAAAAGCAGTGCAAGTATTTCTGTGCAAAAGGATAGTGCATATCTTATGAAGTTTATAAGTAAGGCATAATATCCATTACCAAGATTTAATGAAGTGATTTAGTGAAGTCTGTTAATTCCTCATTATGGACACTTCAAAAGGCATTGTCCTGCTTATGCCATGCCAACAAAAAACTGAAACCATAAATCTATTAATCCATTAATTATATTTTCATGCGGTTTGCAACCAAAAACTAAAATCTTTTTTTTCCACAATCTATGAATTTTCACTGGTACCACTTAATTTTTATGCAGTAAACTATATTTCCACTCCACTAACGTTATGCTACATCCAAAGTCAGTTCTATTGCGACACTGTAAAAACTGTAATATATATAATTTGACAGTATGTCTATCATCAAGACTAGCTAGTTATGTAGCCATGTTATTGTCCCTAAATCAAGATATTTAAAAAGTCAGTTGGCCGCAGTTTTTTTGTTGCATAGTGGATGATCAGAAGAGGAGTTTAAATTTGTTCTTGCTTGTGTGTGTTATAGTCGCCACTCTGTAGCGTTCACAGAATGAAGCACTGAAGGACCGACAATAACACTCAGTTTTTAAAGAGGATATTCAGATTATTTCCCCTGGAACTACTTTACTACAGACAACGGTATAAAACATCTCTCCATCTCTTTGGCACACACACCTGGTGTCCATCTCTTCCTGGTGGTCCTGGGGATCCAGGGATTCCTGCTGGTCCTTGTGTCCCTCTTGGTCCAGCTTGTCCAGGTAGAGGAGTGGGGCCTGGGGGGCCTGGGGGACCAGGAGGGCCTCTAGGTCCAGGATCTCCACGTTCTCCTTTTAACCCATTTCGGACGTGACCCTGTGAATTCAAATAAAACCCTTGGATCATTTACATAGACTGCAATAGAAAAAGAAATGTTCAATGTTTTAAACAACAAAATGAGAAAGTGAACTTACATCTTCTGATATCTCCCCTGGCTCCTCTGTCTGGTGTGGCCCTGCAGACAGGATGTGACATCATCAACAGGTTTGCCCAATGAGATTCTTATGTGCTAATGTGCTGTAACAGTGTGCATAGTCTGAGGAATAATGCTTTTGGAGCAAAACATATGAATTATAAAACTCTGCTGTATAGGGATGGGAAAAAATACTGATATGGCAATATATCGCAATACTTTTTCTTCTGATATAATGTTGATATTTAATGTCTTAACATCAATTATTTAAAAAAAAAAAAAAAAAAAAGTAATTTTTGGGCTGATTGTAAATCTAGAACGACTTCTGCAAAAACTGAATTTTGACATTTAAGTGGCAAGAAACTTGATCCACTTTTTCTGTACAATTGCAATAAATTAGAAATATGTAGTACAGTATTAACATTCCATAACATTGGGACTAAATACGGACAGATTATCACCTCATTTCATCTTAAAGGGGTTGAGCTATTAAAGACAGACAGGGAAACACTGCACATAAAGGTTCATTCTGACCTCTTAGCATTTCTTCACTGGCCTCTGTTGGGGTCTGGTGACTGGAGTACTCATCCAGCTCCACCTCTGGAGCCTCTGTAGGTGGAGCTCTGACTGGAACGCCGTCCTCATCCTTAGAGAAATCAAGAAGACAAGTAGGTCAACGGAGAGCTGCATAAATGAGTCCTAAAAAAGCTGGTTTTAATATTCCCTCGTCTCAATGTGAATGGATTATTAGTGCGATACCTGACATTAGGTCTGTGGGTAACATAAGCTTGGGAGAGCTTAATGTTATGTTCCACAACATAAAAAGCATCAGTAAACTGATGAACGAGACTAAACATCATAAAAGAGTTTTTATTTTTGTTTTATTTTGCTGAACATATGTGTCATAAACGTTTGGTTGCCACCGAGCTTTATTTTCAGCAATAATCCAAAATCCAAAAGGAAAAATGACATCATTCCTACACTGCTCTACAGATCAAATTAAAATGAATCTTCCTTGCAGTGAAGTGACTGTATCACAAGAGCACATGCTGTACAGGCGCAACTAAAAATGCTGAATTAATTTAACAGGATCTGAAAGAAAATATCAAATAATGAAGATGATGAAGGTCTCCGGACCAGACGAGCGTCGATCATGACTTTAATATCTGGTAACAGTTATTCAGCTTCTGAGGGACAGTTTCCTTTGAAGCTTCAAAGGCAGTGGTGATTATTGGATGTTTGGGGTCAGACTGACTTCCTGGTTGTGGGGGAATGAAAGCCGGTGCCGGAACAGAGAAGAAACACATGGAGGAGTCGCTGCTGTAGGGCCCTGGTGATAAGGGCGGATGTGTGCATCATACACAGCAGAAGACACAACATCACAACATGCTGACACACACACAAACACACACACAACACACACATTCCCCAACAGACTCAATGCAACTTAAGACTAGCTACCTCTGTTGCATCTTATTGTTCAAATATACAGGACATTGTTTTACACTCATACAGAGAAAAAGACATGACGTATGGTTGTAATGATGTGTCCAAACAAAACACGGCACCACCGATAAACACTGCTTACAGATGTTTTCATCCAGCCATCCTACCTGTGCTGCACCATGTTTTCTCTCATGTGTGTTTTTCATCATTTCCTCCTCGGTCTCTCTGTCATCCAGAGCATCATCTCCGCTGGTGTATCCCGAGGCCTTTTATGTGTTTGATTGAAAAAAAAAAATTAAGAAAGAAAGAATGAGACATGGGAAATATATTTAAGTGAAAATTTCCAACTTCAGATTTGCTCTCTGAAAATCCAGTTGCTTGCTGAGTTTTTTTTTTAATAATCCTGGGAGTTATTAGATTAATTATATAATGTAGAAAGGACACCCTCTGGTGATTAAAGAGGGCAGGAAAAAGCAAAAAGTTGAAGTTTATTCATTGATCATTTGGTAAGTTAAGAGGCACTTGTGAAGTCATTTGTCAGCTAGGAGGTGCTGTTGACTCATGTGCACGATGTACAGCTATGACTATTACCAAAGGAAACACATGTTTTAGTCCCAAATATTTAGTATGTTTAGTCCTGTATGTCAACCAGCTCTACTGTGTTCATGTGTGTGTTTCTCACATAGGGATCATCATCTTCACATTGCTCCTCGGCTGCTCTGGGATCATCTTTGATTACCAGCTGCTGAATGGATCCCTGGTGAGAGGGAGAGAGGGAGAGAGAGTGTGAGAGAGAGAGAGAGAGAGAGAGAGAGAGAGAGACTTTTTTTGAATTCACTGGTGTGACAGACAGCCATTCATTAACCACTGTTTAAATTAATTTTCATTCTTTTGTTTCTTTGCTCAGATTATTCCATAAACTGATTCCTTTCAGATCTCAAATCTTTTCTGAATGCTGATTGGCTTAAGTTTTTTTTTTTATGCACTTTAAACATAATTTGCAACATACTGCAGTCTACTAATTCTTGAAATTTTAAACATTTTAACCGAAGGAATAATGGATTTGTTGGCTCCCTATACTGTTTCCCACTGATTATTCTTATGGCTCTTTTCTGTAAAATTTGCCTACTGACAAATGTAGACTGGACTTTACACATTTACAGTATGTAGGCTACATGATTTAAAGTTGAGTTTGTCAGGGTTATTAACTGCCCCTTTACTATTAATATAATTTCAAGAGGCTAATCATAGCCCTGTTATCTACCATTACAAAATATATATTTATTTATATATATATTTTACATCAAGATCTGGTTCACTTTACCTTTATACTACTTGTAGATAGCTAGAAAAGCAAAAACATACTCTTCCTTGACACTATTTATTTATTATCCAGCTCTCAGCTATGGCCAACTCACTGTACATTTGAAACCACTGCCTAACCAGATTTGAATCAGACCATAAATCATGGTGCATGCAACAAAAACAAGCCAGCAAACACGTCGACTTCAGCAACTCAACTGAAAATACTCACCAATTTAACACAATTCAACCAAGATAACTGAAAGCAGCCTGTTAAAAACACTGTACTCAAGTCCATAAACTACATTTTTGAACATTAACACAATCTTAATCATAACTCTGATCTCTCAGATGTGTCTGTGAGCTCTGATCAATACCTATAGTTCATTTTCAGCTAATGGAAAAATAATGCTCCAGGACAACATCACATTTTCCAGGACATTTCTTCTCTTATCCTCCATGTGTTTTCAAGGTATTGTGGAGGCGTGGGAACACTGGCTAAATACCTGAGGAAGGTTGCGGCTTAACTCAGATAACATTACTGGAAACAGCTTAAAAGCCAAAAGAAGAGCAGCAGCATGAGTCATGACCGGCATGTCAGACTTGATCCTTTTATTTCACTATATTTCTTTGACAGCTAAAGTTACTAGTTACATTTTTCTAGTAGTTATTAATGTTTCCCTCAGTATGATCTATACTTAATATCTCCATAGAGAGTGGATTTCTAAACACAGACATGGCAGGACCATAACACTGCTGGTATATATACTATAGCTACTGCATAAGGTAACATGTAAAACACTCACGCACGCGTATGTTGACTAAAACGGGCCCCATGCTACAACTGCAACAGTCAACAACAATCCAGATGGCCCAGATATTTCTGAACATGGCTGCAGCTGAGCAGGCACATATTCTGCCGTCATGCTTCAGATATCCCGTTCAGAAAGTTAGGCTACACTGCGTGCAGTCACCATGGCAACAAGTTACTAGCAGCTTGTCTTTTGTGAGCACCAGTGAGTTGAGAATGGACTGACCGCGATTCCAGTAATAATGTCAGTGTGAGGAGAGTAGTAGCAATAGAGTCTTTAATCTCTTTGGGACGTAAAGTATGCCATGATTCCCGCTGACTGGCTTTCCTAATATCCCTTCGAGTTTGACTTATTACACCATTGTACATGACATGGCAGCAGACTCAATGGCCTGAGGCAAGCCCTTGATCTGACCACAACTGAGCTTTGTTGATATCTCCGACTTCCTCATCTTCCACGACTTACTCCCCCGTCCCCTCCTCAGCATCCAGATCTAAGTCCTCTCCCTCCCATCTCTATTCTTCCCTCCCTGCTAACTTCATCTACCTCCCTCTGATCTTCTTTTATTGAGTAAAATATACAACAGGCAGCTCAGGAAGCAGTACGAGAGGTGGTCAAGTCACTTTGACCCTGCTTAAACCATAATCTGTATATAGGAACAAGTAGAGGTAGTCACTCATAGTGACGTGATCCATCATGTTCAGTAGGGGTGTCCCGATACAACTTTTTCACTTCCGATATGATACCGATATTGCAGCTTTGAGCATTGGCTGTTATCGACCCAATACAATATCAGCACAAATCTTTTTTTTTTTTGCTTACTTTTATTATTTATTTTGTAGTATGGACTGTTGAGGCTTGATCAAGTCATATTCCTCAAATAGAGAACAATAGTCAGCAACAGTAGGTATGAGAAAAATTGACCCATTTATTATTAACCAATGGGTTACATCAATTTAATCTTAAACACGAGAATATTCTACAGTTGAATAGAATATTGTATTAAACTTAAGTGTTGCACTCAGTTGCAATGTTTTTTTTCGGATTTTAATGAAAAATACTGCCACATGGCCTACATCACCCCTACTCCTTGCTACTTTGTTAGCATGTTAGCTGCTAAGATGCTAATACAAAAGCATCTGCCAAGGCTTAGCACAGCTGTTGTTGTGAACACTGGGCTCCGCATGCTGGATACAGGCACTGCTGAATAGAAGTGCTGGAGCGGCGTCTGGACTGGACTGCTGGTATTGGTGTGCTTGTATCAGAGATTTTATATGCAGGCCGATATAATCCACTAATCTTTTTTTTTTTTTTGCTGATATCCAGTATCAATATTGGATCAGGACACCCCTAATGTTCAGCATTTTGGCTGTTGCCATTGGGTTATTTGCAACCAAAATTGAAACAAGAGGGTGAAGCTAAACACAACCGAAGGCTGAATAAGACATAAAAGGTCTAAAGCATCCACTGCTTTATGGTCTGTTTGACTCCGGGGACCATAATTTACTAAATGAACATTACATTGCAACATTCTGCTTCTTGCATGTACAAAGATAACCAGAAAAAAAAGCTTTAAGATCAGTCAAAACCTAAATTGACACTCATTTCTGCATTTACATGGTAATGAGAGGCCAGAACAAACACAAGCACTCAATCCTGAGGTTGAAACAGACAAACTGACCACTCATATTGACACAGGCAGTTGGCCTCATTCTTTCTGCTTCTCTTTGCGCTTTTCGTAGAAAAAAAGCTCTGTGCCATCCAAAAGACACCCACAGATGCATCTACATTCACAGGACATTTACCACAAAGTTGTCGAGCCCTGTGCTTCCTGCGTTTGCTACGAAGACGCCTGAATTGTGTGAGAAGTTGAGTCTTTCAGGCCTCCGATGGAAAGTCGCCCTCTCGGCCTCCCCACAGTCCATGTAGAGACGCACCTCGTCATGCTCCACCACCACCTGACAGAAAGATCAAATTAATGTCAGGTTTTTACAGTATAGTTCTTATACTTTTGATTTGATGCCTGTATTTGTGCATGTTCATTCACAATAAAAGCATGACAGATATTCTCTTTTAATTTTTGCCTAATATGTAAGTCTATTTAACAGCAATAATTCAATAGACACTCAAAAGTTCATTAAGATCTATTCAGCTGGAAATAAAGTACAAAGAATCTAAGTACAGACATTGTAGACGTTAATGTTTTGGAGCTAAGCTGTCCACCGTGTAACGCTCACCGTGAATCGTGTCCACTGGTCGGTCATATCAGGGACACTAAAGGAAGCAGCTTTGTGGCTGTGGGACGTTTGCTCTCTGTCGGTATAGTACAGTAAAATGCTCTGGAGGCCCCCACGCACCGGAGTGAGGGCCAAACCCAACTCCACCACCTTCTGACGGGCATCTGTGATGGCAAAAAGCACGCCTCCTCTCGGACTGGCCGGACGCACCTGGAGTGGAGGTAGAAGATATAGGATTAGTAAAACTGTCACACCATAAAACACATAAAGAGAGTAAAACATGAGCTAGAGATGTTCAAAAGAAATTTGAGAAAATATAAGACCTGGACATGAACTTGCTTTATCAACACGAGTCCACAAGGTGGTGACATAAGATGCCCTTAACTGAAGATCGTACTTTAGTGAAACTAATGTATTTTTACAGTTTTGTGCAGTGCAGTAAACAGCATTTTACAGTATAATAGCGTCTCCTGACTGATGTCTTACAGCCACGGTGACAACATGACAACATGAACTATGTTTTAAGGTTGGGGGTTCAATTCTCTGGCGTTACCGTGACGATGATGGCAAAATCCCTGTAGAATGACCCTGGCACGAAGGTCTTGGTGAGTCGGCCGATGTTGGCGTCGGGCCCGAAGCTATAGGCTGGAAATCCCTCATAGCCAGGAGTGAAGGAGACGGAGGGAGGGAGAGGAACGCCAATTAACTCGGTCAGGTCCAGGTGACCTCCTGAGCCTCGGTCTGACAGAGACACAGACAATGTAGGACAACGAATAAGTGGAAAAAAAGGAGGAGTAACAGGTGCAGACAGGTTGAAAAACATCACCCTTCTCATGTGCTTTTGATTTGATGAGTAATGCTGATGTATTAGTTACCATAGGACTTAGTTTGATCCTCACTTTTTAAGTCAACCCTCACAATTAGAGAATTATTATTTTCACTAGCAATGAATCTGTCGATTATTTTCTTGATTGACATCCTCAAATGTCTTGTTTTGTCATAAAGGAGTAAGCAAACCAGAAAATATTCGTATTTAAAGAGCTGGAATCAGAGATTTTTTTTAATTTAATAGTTGATGACTAAACGAGAATTGTTCGCCTATTACATCTAAAGTATTTTAGTATCCAGCATCATATCTTTAATAAGCAAATATCCTCACTTCTCAGGCTCAGGAGTTTCATTGTTCAATAAGTTCAACTGATGGATACTACAAATTTATTTTTTCCATATTTTTTTTGCTTTTTATTTGTCCAGTACAAACTACTTTTTCTCCACAGTGTGATTACTTGACTGAAGCTTCCACTTATCAGTGACCTTTCCTTCTGACACAGAAGCAGTTGTGGCAGATGCTGCAGGTTGACACAACACATTAGAGTAAAGGGGAGAGGCACCACAATCATCAGGACATGGCTTTAATTTGACTTGATTTGATCCAGAGTCTTCCCATGCCTCGCTGCTCTGCTTCGCATCATGGACATAATCCTCCCAAACAGCATTGCACACACAGAGCTGCTGGTAATTAGACAATTAAGTGTGTACATCAAGGGATGGCCTCACATTCCCATGATTCCCCTTGCTAAGTAGTCTGGCTCCCGTGGCGACTAAATTTCACCTCGGCATTCCAGCCAGGATCACCCCTGCTACCTATATCTCTGTCACACACAGAGACACATCTCCCCCACGTGAACACACACAAACCCCAGACCAGACAGGCCAACATTTAGGGTCTTTAATTCATCAGCCTGACCAACTGGAAACAAACCTGATTAGAGGGTTTAAGGCGTGTGTGCTTCTGTGCACCACTACAAGTGAAGCTCTGTTCATTTATGCTGTTATTGTTGCAAACAGGTGGGCACACAAAACACATGAAAGCCGTCACACCTCCAGTCCAGATGTGAAGTGATTAGTACTCTGTAATGACTGAGAAGTGGAGAGCTGCTGTCCAGTGGTTACAGACTGCAGAGGTTTGACTTTACGCTCCTGCGCTGCCAGACTCACATTTGTAAAATAATGGCTGATCTGGTCTGAGAATGACTTGGCAGCAGCAACCTGGCGGTGATTACCAGTCATGACTTGGACAGCAGCCATTTAGGTAGATAGGACCAAGTTCACACAGTTACTGCTGTGAAGATTTTTAAAGATTTGCACTTTGGCAAAAATGAGAAGGAAAAAAAGCCGGTTGACTATATGGGGTTGTGTGAAAGAACAGAAAACTAGAACTCTCTCACCACAATTTCAGAAACAAAATGCCAGTCTGATTAAACAATTTCAAAGGAAATACAATGCTCATTTTCAGGTGCATATATGTTTTAATGAATAAAACATTTTACATTAAACATTGTGGTGCTGCAGAGATGATCTGGTCAACACATCACACCCTACAGCCATAAGAAAACTTCTGTCCCATAAAACTCACAGCATAATCATCATGTTTTAAAAATGATCAAGTCTACCAACATCAATGGCAGTATTAGTCAAAATAATTCTTTCAAAAAAGTTCAGCCTGAGGTTCAATGAACACTTAAAAAACACTTTCCTTGAGTTCACAAGAACACTCTTGAGCTCCTATTATTAGTATGATGCAAAATATGTGCATTGGTGACATCACAGTGTTACGGGAGAAAAGCCAGGACACTGAGTGGGGTGATTCAGGCAGTTCAGGAGCAGCGAGCAACTTCTTTTTGTGTGGACTTTGTTAATTCAGAAACCTTTGACATGCATAAAAATACTAGCAGAGCAATTCTGCAGCGCCAACTCGTGGCACTGAAGAGGAAGAGCTCTTGGATGGACACTGACCAAGCTGATCCCATTCAGAGAGAGCACTAAGGAAAAAACACAGGAAGCACTACTTAAAACCCATGTTAAAGCACATGAGGACATGTAACTAGCCAGCAGTTTCCACTAGCAATACCACCCTCACAAATCAAGCTTTTTCTCATATTTGTCACTAAAACACTCAATACACTCTCTTCTGTCTCTCCCTGTTGAGGCCTCGATGATAACATTATGATGCCACTCCAACAGGGCAGCTTGCTGACTAGATAGCTAGGTAGTAATTACCATGGTGAATGCAGGAATAAATTTGTCATCTCTATTTTTTTCAATAAATCACATTTAATGCATGGCACTTTTTTTCTAATATAGGTTTATATTTTCTAATAAAAGTGCCAAAACATGCACGTCTAATTTCCTCTTTAAGGCTTATTGTTACTGTCATTATTATTATTAAGAGCTAAGAGCATACTTTCACTGCTGATTTAGACACACAGTGAACCTATGCAGGAAGGTATGTGGTCAAATCCCTTTCTGACATCATGTGATACGGATTTAAGTGTAGATACTTAACAAATGTCTAATATTAACATTAGACATTTTGGATGATTACTATATGGATTCAACGCTGCCGTGAACAGGTGCAAACACTCAGCCTGTACATATTTTATTCATTCACTTACTCTTTAAGCAGACCATCAGTGAGACAGATGGTCAGTCAGGCTTCACACAGTAGTCATTCAGTCTCACACGTTCATGTGTTCAGCCACCTAATCAAACACTGCGCCGGTCATCTGACCACGCCGTCATTTCACATCACACTTTTCCTAATCCTCATCATGTTAGCCACATGGATGCTTGATCAGCTTGGGGAGATTTATGAAACCAATATTAAGAACCACCCTCACCCCCCCAGTGTGGCTGCGTCTAACCTTTTAAACCCACCTTGACCCTACTGTGCCGCACATAAGCTTCTTGCTGCTCGACCTGCTCTCTCTAGATTTCTCAAATTCTAACACAGAGCACATCAGGGTACAAGTGTCACATACCAGCATACAGAAACAACAACTAGGCCTCTGCTCTGATCTGTGAGGCACACCGGGGCATGAAAGGAGGACATTTAAGATATCAGATGTTATTTAAAAAGGGACTGAACCACTGACATTTTAACATGAACTACTGAACCAGAGGATGGTAGGGAGTAAAAGCTCTGTCTTCTCACACAATTTCTCTTAAGTCTTGTGTTAATACAGGTGTTATTAACTTAAATTAAGCTGCATTAACTACCCGACAGTTAAAAGTACTATTTTCAACAGCGATAGTAACTTTGTAGTTTGGGCTTTTAAAATAACATGCTGCTTCCATCCAGTTTGGTCAGTGTCTTGTTTGAAAGACACACTAATAAATATGTTAATATTAATAATGGATTAAATCACTTTAAGTATTGTAAAAGAGTTGCTTGTGGTGACAGACCCACAGAGAATTATCTCTCAACTGTACAGAGCATTTTAGCTTCTTTTAGCTCATTGTTTTGTTTCACTCTCATCAACCTTGTCTTAAAAACTCAGTAAAACCCATGACACTTTCTTCAGTGCCACACGGCGCACAGCGCTAGCAACTAGCTGGTTAACATACAGTGGTGGAGTATTTGCTACTAAAGGGCAACATATTTCCCTCAGCGGGTGGTAGAGACCAAAACAAACACAAAACAGAGGACAAAGCATTGTGAGTTTGGAACTGCTGGTTTAACTACAATGGAAATCTAACCTCTATAATCCGTAATAGTAATTCTGTAATACTAAATGCCTCCTCTGTTCCCTATAAAACTCACCACTTTTCCAGTGTTTCAGTGGTTTGTATTGGGCCCTGGCTTTGCTTCCTCCTTCTGTGCTCGCCTTTGGAGGTAACGTCCCAGGTCCTGCAGTGCTGTGGTCAAAGACTGACCTTCCAGGGTTCGGTGTAGGGCCCAGCACAGACCCCTCTGTCTGAGAGCCACCCTCCGGAGTTTTCTCCATCACCCCATCTTGCTTCACCACCCACTGTGTTGTCCTCGGGGTGTCAGAAAGACCCGTGGAGGTGATGGATGGAGAAGTGATGGAGAGAGGTGTAGTGGTGGTCTTAGGGTTCGCCCAGAGGAAACTCCACCACTGGGCTCGTACAGGGGAGGAGAAGAGGAGGAAGAGAGCAAGAGAGAGACGAAGGGCTCCCATCCTCTCGCTACGTCTTGCATGAACGAGCAAAACACACCGATCCTGTTAACTGCAGCTATGAAATACTACACATGTGCACACAGGCATGTATGAGAAGCACACAGTTTTCAGCTGCACATGCAGAGTCCTGCAGTGGCTTCCTGCTGTCCTCTTGCTCTTCTTGTCTCTCGTTATGTCCTCCCTTTCTCACTCCGTCTCTGACAGCTCTCTCCTGTTTTCCCTCCCCTCCTCTCTCCCTTTGTAATTACTGACTCCCCCTCCTCTGGCACTCTACAACACAGCACAGTTGATTTTCTCCCTTTTTCCTCTCAGACAGGCAGATTAGAGAGTTAGTTCACTACTCCTACCTCCTCCTCTTTTCCCATATATAATGTGCTCTCTGCGTCTACCCCTCAGCATGTACAGCATGTCAAGTCAAACAGAGACACACATTTAAGATCCATCAGGTGCATTATTCACAATGCAGCAATTAAGTGTTGACCAGCTAATACAGTAAAAGGAAGCATCTTAACTGTGACTTCCAAACGTATCTACTCATGGTGAGGCTTATCGTAAGATAATTATGGCACATTCAGAATAGTGAGAAGGTAAATAATTTCAAAAATTAAGAAAAACCTTATACTTTTTAATGTAATAACGGTTTTACTGTTTATCATCATTATACAAATTGTAGGTAGATACCCGGCCTGCAGCACAGTGGACGATTGTGCAAGTCTACAAACGGTTCATCCACTGTAGCGACCCTGGAAGGGAGCAGCCAGACAAATTGTAGATAGATCATAGGTCACAGCAAAAGGAGATAATATATTGGCTAAAATGTAATTATTAGCAAGCACTGCCTTTTATTCTTTAATATATGATTCATATGTTTATTTCTGTTAAATATGTTCACTTTTCACATCTATATATCATGCAGGACTGTGCTTTTATTTTTTGTATTTGATAACTGGTTTACACCATTAAAGGCGTAGTGTGGAGGATTGGGTGACATTTAGCAGTGACACTGCAGATTGCAACCCACTGAACTCTCTGGGTATCGAAATTCTCTGGTTGGGTTAGGTACCGAACTTTGATAATTTTGTAGCCCAGAATGAAAAGCTCTGATCCTATCAGGTATCATATCATATCAAAAAAAACATTTTTCGGTGCCATATTCCAATACTCAATACTCCAGTAATAAAAGTATGTATGATTCATTCTGCTATCATATTAGCTCATTATCAGTATCGACCAGTAATCAAGTCTGCAATGTTGTTGACTGTGAGCCAAGCCAGGTACTTCAGATTCATAGTGACATCGATCCATCCCCCCACTTTCCCAGCATAAAGAGACAAACATCACCAGTAAAACAGAGGATTAAAGTCAGTGCAGCAGCATTGGGAGCCCGGTGTTTGTTTAGCCTATTGGTGCCTTCATGTTGTACACGGGTGTCGGAATTTCCGAGCTCCAAGTCATATACCAATATGTGCAAACTGAAATCACTTCAATTAAACTGCACTGATCCAAATTAAAGTGGTTTATTGGAACATACATCTATACTGAAACACTTAATATTCTAATATTAAAGGTAGATACATGAAGAAAAGGAATAACAGACAGCATCAGAAAGTCACCTGACTAAAATTACAATCAAAAATCAAATCTAAATACAAACGGTTGAATGCAAACATTCATAAAGTGTGGACTTTTTGTCTCTGCTGCAGCTCACTGATCAGGCTGAGAGGGTCAGAGGCCCCACGTTGGTGACGACAAAGGGAAGCTTGTTCTGTCGTATTATGCTTCTCTAATGTTTGGTGAGGTCCAGCATGAGGGATGGAGAGCTGCTGAGGGTCTGAGGTGTTTGTTCAGGCCGCTTCGGGGTGTGGTCACACTGAATTTTGATACACAACATCATTTCAGTGCTACACTTCTGACAGAAAACACCTAAAAATATGAGGCCCCAGGTATTTAATAACTTTAATACCTGCATTTTTCTTCTCCTGTATTTGTTTATACTAACATTATAATTATAAAACCCAAACCCTTCAGAATAGGTGACTGACACTGGCACTGAAAGAATACCTGTATGTTTTCATGTAGGTCTGAATAAGTGGGCAATCACTGTCAAAGATAACAGAAAATAATACGTTATAAAATAGTATTTCCTATCGCTAACAAAAATAGGACAGACAATCCTACAAAGCATCAAAATCCTTGATTTGCTGTTTCAATACAACCATCACAAAGATGCAATCAGAGCATCTCACACAGTGGATGTATAAACACTGCGATTGACTTGGTCATTGGGAAATCTGATTGGCTGCAAAAAGATCAGCCATGGCCCACTTATCTACCTGAAAGCTTGTTGAATGCACACATGTAGCTCAGCTCTGTGCAGAATCATCAGCATGTGCTGATTGTGTTGCTCATAATCCTAATAAAAGAACACTGTAAATTTAAATTAAAATGAAACTAAAATATGCATCCAAGGTTATGAGTGATAAACATAATCAGGACATGTGGGAAACATTGATGGATATCTGCCTCCTCTCCACTCATTACTGCATTACGAGGGTTATCAGTAATGCAGTAATCCACCACAGTGGATCCCAAACTTTTTCAAAGTGACACAAATTAGACCAAATAATCTGATCTGTCCCATGCCTACTATTTGCTTACTATTACCAGTGTTAACTAGTTATTTTAAAGCAGGTATGTGTCTACTTAGTCTTTTCTTGTTTACCAATATTCTCTTATTTTTTTTATACAGGCCCTTATGCTCCACTTGCTACTGTGATATGTAAATTTCCCATTCATCTTATCTTATGCAGTGTCTCCCATTTGATAGGATATTTGTTTATTTTTTTATTTATTGTTTATTGTTTGTTTTTTTGTTTAATAGAATAACAATTAAGATAAATGTATTAAAAAAGTAAACTAAAATTAAAAAGTAATATTGCACATGAGATAGAGTAATCTGAAATTATTTAAAAAAATAAATGAAAATAAATGAAAATAAATGAAAAATGAAAAAAATGAAATTGCACATGACATACTGTCATTCAGTTACTTATGGATGGAATTATAGTGAAAATATATTACTCCCCTTTTTGTTGGGGACACTCTGGAACCCCCTCAAGGACCCCTAGGGGTCCCTGGACCTCACTTTGAAAACTGCTGCACTATATAATTAGTTGTGGGAGGAAAATGGTGGGGAGGTCTCTAATGGAGCAGATGATAGGTTTAAGATTTAAAGACGAGTGAGGGAGGAGACCCCTCCATGGGGGAGGCTTGATTAGTCATGGATTAGCCAGGGTGGAATGGGATGGGGTGAAGACGGTTTGAAGGGGGTCAGGAAGAGAAACGGGGGGTTGAGACCCAGTGAAACCAGGCATTTCATACCATCTACAACCACTGACCCTTCTCTGGGAACTATTATGAGGTGATCTGACGGGGTACTGTAATAGTTAGAAATTATACAGGTTATATCCAAGGAAAAAGGTTTTTAATGGATATCAATTAAGTGTTTGGCCACTTGAGGGCAGCAGTACAAGTTGTAAATTATGTATAAAGCAAAAAACGACCTGCTTCCTTGAAATATTCAAAAATAGTTTTTTAGCAGAGATGGGGATTATACTCGGGGGGGGGGGGGGGCCCAATTTACAACTGTGTGTCTGCACCACACTAAAAACATTTTGTGTTTCCATTAGGTCTGTGCGGTATACACAGTATTTGCGGTAGATGGTAGAAAATTTGGCCTACGGTAGAGACTTGCGCAGTACCATCCTACCGTCGATGACATCATCGCACCTGCCAGCTGCAAGCACAAAGACAGTGGAGATATTTGCAGGTTGCAGCGGATACATATATATATATATATATATATATATATATATAAATGAACGAGACAGTATAAACCAGAGATCGAAGCAGGACGTGGAGACATCAGGAACAGAGAGCAAAAGCGTTGTGATACCAGAAATAAAGCCATTACCAAGGCCATGGATGAAATTAAAGGATGAAAGATCATTAACCCAGCCTCCATCATGCTTCAGAAAGTGGTCACTTCCATGTGAAATAGCCGTTGAAAAGATGCCACATTCTTATGAGTGTTTTCAGAGCCTCTTTTTTCTCTACATGGTGACCCCGTTTAGGGCCTCTGGATTCCAGGAAGCGTAATCCCTTCACCTTTCACCTCTGTCTCACTTCCCGCTCTACGTAGCAACTGTCCCAACAATAAACTCTAATTGGTTTACTGTCACAGCCAATCGCACGGTTATCCTATGAATTCATTCACGTAAATAACCATTTAAGTGGCTTCTGGAGACAGGAGGAAAACCACGGGACCTAATTTTTCTTAATTTTAAGGGGTGACCCAATACGATATTGATATCAGATATCAGCAAAAAAATGACTATCAGATTATATTGGCCTACATCTAAAATCTCTGACATCTCTCTCCATTACCATCAATCCATTCCAGACTTCTATCCAGCAGCAGAGCCCAGTGATCACAACAACAGCTGAGCTAAGGTGCTAACAAAGTAGCGGAGTAGGAGTAATGTCGGCCGTGGCAGGATTTTTAAAAATCCTTCCAAAAAAGACGTTGTAGCTAAGTGTAAAACTTGACATGGTGGCACAGAACTGGGAAGTTTAAGGTGACCAGACTTATGAAATGAAATCCAGGGACCTTTCCAGCTTGGAGATAATAACAGTTATTACGGCAACGACCAGCTACCGTCATAACCATTGTTCTATTCTGTGCTGAACATGCTCTCTCAGGCTTTCTGCTTCCTACCCAGATACCGTAATAAGTGTTGTTTGGATGACAACATGCTCACTCGCGCTTTAACCAGGGATTGGTCATCCAAAACAGGGGCGGCGCCCGTCTGGTTTCCTTTATTTAATGAGACCAACACCATCACACATTTGAAGCAGCATCACAAAAAAACAACATGAGGATTTCTTCTCATTTTTTTCTTTCTTCTGATTTGTTTTGTCTCCATTATATTCACTAGTAGAATACGTTTATCTTTAAGTTAAAATAGTGGTTATTTTGCACTTTAAACATTTTTTTGTTTTTATTGGATATTTTATTTTAGTTTTCTTCCAACATATTTTTAATTATTTTATTCAATTATAAACTATTCTTATGTTTAAGGTGAAAATCAATGTTACCCATTGGATAATAATGAATGGGTCAGTTATTCTCATGCCTACTGTTGCTGCTATTGTTCTCTGTTTGAGTAATATCACTTGATCAAGCCTTTTATGACAATCCATGGAACAGGAATAAAAGTATGCATGATTCATGCTGCTATCATATTAGCTCATTATCAGTATCGACCAGTAATCAAGTCTGCAATGTTGTTGTATCAGAAGTGAACAAGTTGTATCAGGACACCCCTCATCATTTTCAGTCCCTTGATATTTTCGAATACTGTAATATGTCACATTGTTATCTGAAAGGTCCCACAGGCAGGCGAAATGGTCATTTAGTGCTTACCAAATTTATTAGACCACCACCCAGTGTAAGGTGTTTACCACCGCTGCTCTAAATTCACACTTTAAATGCCAAAGACGTATATGTCTTTTAAAGTACAATGCTTGAGTGCCGTACACATTTATATACATCAAAATGTTTTTTCTGTAGCTGGCACAAGAGGGCGCTCTCACACAGCCTGTGAGTAATGTTGATACTTCTGGGGTTGGTAGTCAGGAGATAAAGAGACGGTATACACCACGGAGATCAAAAGTGGAGATGATTAGAGAGCAAAACAAATGGGATCTGGACAAAAGATGGTGATTTTGGTGAAAGCGGCCTCTACCTCTGATAAAACAAGAATGGAACAAGGTAAAAACAAATGTTTTTCCAGGATGAAATAGAGATTCTCTGCTTTCATTCGAGCTGTTCTGTGGTTTCAGAGTCACAGTAAAAAATATTCTGTGAATCATGAAAGATGACTCAAAATGGCCAATGGCACTTTCGTTTTTTATAAAAGGGCTGGCACTCAATGAGTTAACAGTATTACTGAATACGAAAATATGTTTTTATATTTCTGTAATGGTTAATTCACCAGTATGTGCTTGTTATTTAATCAAAATATATCTAATGATAAAATACAATTATTGTTGTTATCCATGAATTTTCAATACTGTTTACTGTTGATTGAGATGTTAAATTCCAGTTATTTTCTGTCATTCCTGAATAGAAAAAAAATATTTTAGTGGTTGTTATTCTGATCTTCTCAGAGAATTCCAGTGTTCTGGCTCAAATTTGGGCCTAAAAAGGTGAATTCAGTTTAAATTCCTCACTCCTGCAGGGAACTCTGTAAGAAAGTGTCCCAGTTAAAGCTCTGAAATGATCCTTGAGACTCTTTGCTGCTCTGATACATATGCTAAGCTCTGTTTATTTGTGTTCCAAGCAGGTATTAGTATTGTGTATTTGTATACAGAAATATAATTGCATATCAGCACAACTACGGACACAGTGAATGTAAACACATGGAAAGCTTGTCACATAGCCTTGCTCACATATACTAGCACTCTAACAACACCTAGTGGTTACAATCAATACTGCAAACAGCATGTTGCCTCCATCAATCAAGGTAAGTTATAAAGAAGACTCACACATCATACCTGTTTCTAGATCCCTGCAGTGAAAACACCTGTTTGCCAGATTATGTTGTTTAAAATTTGGTTGAAATGTAACATATTAAACCAATCTAAGAGGGTACAAGAAAAGTTGTAGTTCAGCTTATTTAAATACAAACCTGGTACATGAACAATTTTAAGACTAGGAGGAAAAAGTAGGTGAGAGATGATTCTTTAGTATATTTATTATCACAATCACCAATAAATTATGCCTCAACACCACATACCAACCAGTTTTCCTAGTAGTACTCCTACTAGTAAACCTTACTGTTTATTTGCACTATTAATATTCATTATGAGTCCTAATTAATTGTCTGTACATTTTTTTTATCATGTTGTTCTTGTTATACTTGATACCTTATAATTTATAATGTAAATAATACTTTTAAGCATGTTTTTATATTGCTTTTTAATATTGAGTTTAGAACCTTGCTGTTGCTGCAACATAATTTCCCAGGCTGGGATCAATTAAGTAATCATATTCTATTCTGTCCTATTCTATTGTATTCTGTTCTAACAGAGCAGAGAAATCGAAAGAGAAAACAACTGAAAACAACAAAATATAGTTACCACACATAGATATAAACAGACATCTTCAAGGTCACCGTCAACAACAAACAAGTAGCCGAACAGCGTCATGTGTAATCCATTCAAAAGAACATATTGCATGATGGAAGTACTACCTGAACACATAATTTATGTTGTATTAAAGCAGAGATCTGCAAGTATTTCTGCAACAGTTTGACAAACTGTCCATGATGGTCAAAGCTGTTACGTAAGAACGCGTGTTTACAAGTCCTACGTGTGCGTTTGAGTGTACCAGTCCACTCTGCTAATTAGAGCGAAAGAGGTTTTGGCGTACTGGTCAGCGTTTCTGTGCCAGAACAACAACACAATAACTCTTTTATCGGGCACTAGTAACTCTAACAAAGTATTTACCTTAAGGACTTATCTGTAGATTTTTCACTGGTTCTGTCAAACAAGCACAAAGATCATCTGTGCCTCTCAAATGGGCCTTTCTTCCTTTTGTGTATGTGTGTGACTTAGTATTTCCCCAGCAGGTTTGATTGACACGTCCTCTTAACCAACCCTAGAGCAGAAATGTGGGTGGGCGGGGTGTGAAGGTCAACAGAGGGGACCTGTTCTCAGGTAAAGCTATACCACATGTACACATTTTCAGACAGTGAACGCACATACACACTGCACCACTAGACAAGCAGTCAATGAAGCCTGTGTTGAAAAGCTGTTTTTCTCATGCACCTCCCCCCCCTCCCTTCCTCTCCTCCTAAGATGTGTTTTCATTTCATATTTCTAGGCCATGTTCAGTCAGGAAATGTTGGAGTACATTTATAAAATCTTACTGGAAAGACCAGCCAAGAAACGCTGTGCAGCCACTATAAACTAACACCATCATCATGTGGAGTGCCGAGTCATTGTGCACATTTAGTCTTTATAGGCCAATAAAGCCACTGATGGGCATCAATAACAAGACAAAAAAGTTAAAGAAGTACTTGGGCCAAAAGCAAAAATAAAAAGTAATTTACTTTGGAGGCGGTTGCTTTTTTAACCAAACAGGAAAAATATCTGCAAATATCTGCCTGCTATCAATCTGGGTGTGATGCCTAAAACGAATAAATAGTCAACTGAAGACAAAAATAAATGCAAAACTTTTCCAGGAGATGGAGGCTATCACGAACTAAAATCAAAAGGAGGGATGGGTGTAATATAGGGCTGCAAGTAATGACTATTTTCATTCTTGATTAATCTGTAGATTATTTTCTCAATTGATTGATTATTTATATGGTCTATAAAATGTCAGAGAATGGTGAAAAGCGTCGATCAGTGTTTCCCAAAGCCCAGGATCATGGTCACATTTAGCTTAATGTCATAGAGCAGGAAACAAACCAGAAGCTGAATTCACAGAATTTTGTCTTTTTTTTCGTAAAGAATTATTCAAAACCAATTACTCAATTATCAGAATAGTTGGTGATTAATTTTTATAACTAATCTATTAAATTAAAAAGTTGAGATTTATAGGAAAAAAATTGCTAATATTTTAATTGCTTATCTAAGTTGTCTTAGGAAAAGAAAATCACAGAACTTTCATAAAAGTATATCTAATTTCATGACACGAAGGTTTGTTCATACGATCTTATTGACCGGAGATCTTTCCCCAACTTGTAATATCCAGTAGCATCACTGAGGGGCAGCAGCACTGTCTGGCTTTGGCTCATTTTAAGGTCCAGTGGTGATTGTAAGAGTGGCACAGCACAGCACAGCACTAGTCTGTCTGATCGAACCCCCTTTGTGTCCAGGATGGCAGGTGGGAGACAAAAAAAATGCCAGGAATGTCAGAGATGATGTTAGACGTGAGACACACTAATTTTAACACACACTCTTTGAAACTCTAGCTCAATCTCCAACCTGGGTGAAGACAAAAGAGACCTGCAGGCAAAAGGGCAGCGAGCTACAACCTATCAGCCTCCATCAGCTCTCCTCTGGATAGATAACAGACTGCCACAACCAAAGCAGTTTGTGTGAATTTAGGAAAAAGATTCACTAAGCCCTGACTGCAAGAATATCCCCATACACACCTGTTATCAGTGGAGTATTTAGATCCTTCACTAAAGTAAAATTACTATGACAACACTGTGGAAATACTCCACACCACAAAGCACATACCAAATGCATGTGATCATAATTAGTAGTAGCCCTGTTTTGTTTTTTTTAAATATGCCTATTGAAGTATTTCTGTGACAAATTAAACTTCAGCATGGGAAAAGAGGGGGTGAACTGGCAGAGGAAGGGAAAGACAAAAGAAGTGGATGGAGGACAAGGAAAGAAGGTAAAATAGAGGAAAAAGATAAGAGGAAAAAAAAGGAAACAGGAGAAAATTAGTCAGTTTGACCCGAGGGTGGGATTAAGTGACCTGCCCACTAAAACCTGAACACACAGAGACTCAAATGTCGACCCAAACTCTGATATGTATACCTGGTTTGTCTCTAGACAGGATCTTGTCTTATATTTGAGGATACAGCCCATTCTCATGGCGTCAAATACTGAGGCTTTGTCACGGCTGTCTGCACCCATCAGCTCCCCAGGCGTTTCATTCTCTATAATGTAAACCAAGGTTGCAACTAATGATTATTTACATAATCAATTAATCTGCTGATTATGGTCAATAGTTTGGTCTATAAAATGTCAGATAACAGTGAAAAAACGTCCAACCAAAATTCTCATTGACAATTCAATAGTATTATCTGGTCCAAACCCAAAGACAATCAGTTCAATATGAAATAAAACAGTGAAAAGATGGAAATTCTCATGTTAAAGAAGCTGAAAACAACAGTTTATTTTTTCAAATTACTGCAGGGTCCAACGTTAAGGTTTTTCCTACTTGGCCTGCCAGGCAAGTGCTGCTCAAATCTACTTGCCCCATCTAAATTCTTACCCTGCCAATGAGGTTTTTTCGTCTCACAGTGTGGTGTATACTTTCGCATATGACTTAAATCTTACAAAAAAAAAATCCTGATGACTGTATACAACACTACACAACACTTCTTTCTTCAGTCTGAGCAGGTGGGCAAAAAAATGGGCAAAAACACTGGCATAACACACTTGGTTTTCATCCAAGAAACTTTAAAAGTTCCAAATATTCACAAAATCCACTTTCATTTTCACTTTACAAAGATTGTAGTTTCAATCCTAACCATTAAGTTTATCCTGACCCTAACTAAGTGATGTTGTTGCCTAAGCCTAAAGTGACACCAAGAAACAAAGTTCAGATGAGAATGAGTGTGTGCTGTCAGTCAGAGCTCTATTTGAAGCCAGTAGAGCAGTAAAATTAAAATTGCAACGCGCTGACTGGCAAATCATGTTGAACTGTGTGCTCATGCTGCCATTAAAACCAAACATAGTCTGATGACAGGCAACTGCAATTAGCTTCAGAGGCCATGTAAAACGTAAATTGTGTTCTATTACATCTGTCAGTTGAACGTAATAATATTGGCGATGGAGAAACCTGTGTATTTTTGATGAAAGCCTGAAATCAATAAGATTAAGACGATTAGAAATAATGACCAGGGCAGACTTCTCAATTACATTAGAGAAATCATGGGGCCAACATAGCACAGCCTCAGGGACAGAATTCATGCTCTGTGCTACTGACGTAGACAGTAGCTACATGTTTTGTTGTACGTCTGTAAGGCTGGAAGAGCTAAACTTTGAGTTTAAGATGACCTAAGCTCCAAGTTGTGACTCTCACTCCCCAGGGTCCTAAAGAGTAACTGGTATGAGCCTGTTCCTGTTCATTCATTCCACCATTGTCTAGTATGTATGGTAGAAAATGAATGGATGGATTAATGTATTGATGATGACCACTGACTGTGACCATGAAAGCCTAAATTGCACATAAATAACTTATCAAGGTATCAAAAAAGTATTGTTCCAGAACCGGTATCGAAACAAAGGTATCAAAATTGGCATCGTATCAAAAAATTTTAACGATACCCAGCCCTAGTGAAGACTGTATTTTATTAATAATATTTCTTATGAGAAAGATATTTCACCTCAGATGAAAGGATGCCAGATGACCAGAATCACAGCTATAAATTTGTCTGTCTGCTGTTTGGTACTGAACAGGCTGCAAATATTATTATTTATATTATTTAAGCCTTTTCTCTGAATGCCCATGAGAGCGGTGAGAGTGAACCCAAAACAGTGAGCTAAAAGAAACAGAAAAACAGAAATGTAGCATCACTTTTCACATCACACAGTAATTTAATCCATTCCTAATATAAAACATAGATTAGTGCAGCTTTCAATGAAAATAAGCCGTCAACAGTGTTTTTGTCATTAAATGAAGTTGTGATTGCAGCGTGGTCTCTGAAACATGATCCTGAGAGCTGTTTTGTTTTTTTTGTTTTTTTAAATAGCCTACCAACTCTGAATGCACACACATTACACACACAAACAGGAGGCTTATCAACGCCACACTGTGCGGCCTACATCATGTCCGAGATACAAGAATGCATTGTTTGGAGATGTTAGGAGGCCAGAGGTGAACATCTGCCGAGGGACAGTTTCCATTACATAAAGTGTCCCGACTTTCACCCTGTCTGTATTTTTTTTAAGCTCTGGGAGACAGTTTGATGCTTTCAATAACTACATAAACGAGTCACAAAATGCAGTCTTACAATTTAAAAAACAAGTTTCTACCAATATTATAATTACAACGCCTTCAAACAAGCCTCCTTTAATACAGTACGTGCTGTGTGTATTGTTAAATAATGTTCTAGTAATTTCTGTTCATGCAAAACTGATTTTGCATCGAACTGACCAAGCCAGTCAATCAATATCTCCAAATATTTGGTATCATAGATACAAATTGCTGGACTATTTACATCCGCTTATGACCTGATTATGCATGTATAGGGTACAGGGCATTGAATGTGAGGCTGTGTGTGTGTGTGTGTGTGTGTCCATGTGGGGTGTTGGGTGTGTTTGCTCAGCTGCAAGCGTTGTCCTCAAAGCAAACAAGCTTCTCAGAGTTTCTCGACTCATCTCCTCCTCCAATATGAATGTTAATGAAACACATGGGAAGCTCAGTAATGGAGGAATTCTGTCACACATCTGATGCAAACTGCTGGGCAAATGAAAGACAACCTTCAGAGAGAGACGAGGCAGGAAAATATTATCTCATCATGTTCGCTGTGCAGACCCTCTGGCAGAGTACCATCTATTGACGTCCACCCCCTCAAGTCGCACCACAAAATTCACTTTTGTTCGGAAATGCAGAATTAAAATGTTTCTCAGGGCGTTTTTTTTTTTTTTTTTTGTCTCTGTTGAGACTTACTTATAGACCAGTGCAGCTGGAGGGATGCAGTATTCAGGTGAAATTGGCACTAGTCTGAGGCGTAGTATTGAAAGAGTATTTAAACTTATAGAGTGCCAGCCGTTTTATAAAACAGAAAGTGCCTTGTGCCAGCATTTTTGGCCATTTTGAGTCTAGACAAACAGAATATTTTGTACTATGTCTCTGAAAACACAGAATAGTTCAAATGAAAGAAGAGACTCTCTATTTCATCATGAAAAAAAAGGTTGTTTTTACCTTGTTTCATTCTTGTTTTATCTAGTGGAGAGTAGAGGCTAACTTCACAAAAAATGCCACTTTTTGTCCAAAATCTGCATCTGAGATGTTACTGCCAGCAGTCGAACAAACGTGGCGGAAGCGAGTCCCCCTCTCCAGGCACCGCCGGCGAGTTTAAAAGCTGATGTTTGGATGCTTTTCGCATTTAAGAAGTTGGAAGAAAATAACGAGTTGGGCAAAAATCAAATAGTATGCAAAATATGGAATAGGAATATAAAATACAGGGTCAATACGACGAATCTCCGCAACCATTTGACGAGACATCACCCGGAAACACAGTCGGCAGACTCAGATCGAATCGTGGATGGAATCGAATCGGGACCTTGAAATATCGAATTGAATCAATCTGGAAAATCTGAATCGATACCCAGCCCTAATATATAGGTTTATGTTTATATGTCATGCACCAAACCACCAAGTTAAATTGCTTGTTTGTGTAAAGTTACTGGCAATGATCTTGTTTCTGATTTCGATTTGGGATAAAAATGCAGAATTTTTCGCTATTTTTTGACGTTGAAAGAAAGATATATAAACTGTTAAAATATCAACAAGTGAACTGATAATAAAATAATAATTAGCCATAAACTGAATGCCTACATGTTTTATTTGATTTGGCAGCACTTATGTATTACTAGTAGCAATGCTCTGTCCATTTATGCAGCGCGGGAAATAACAATGCCTCTAAATGTGTCAAATAACAGCCATAAAGTGTGCACATAAACAGAATGTTAACACTTTCCTCAAGTCAATGACGTTTTAGATTCCCCTGCATCGTAAAAAGACTTTCTTTGTATGTTTCTTGCCCCCAAAAGCACAGACGGCATGAAACGGGTACACAATGATGATGATTCATGGCCCACTTTTTAAACAGTAGCTATGGAAACGGTGTACCCAAACAACAACAGAAAACTGTTTTCTTTATAAATAAAACTTTACAGAGAGTTTCTAGTCAATTCAACAAATGCTTAGTTTAACTTCCTCTGCAACACACAACAGCTTTTCTCTTCTCACCTGGAATCCACAGCCTCTTTTCCTCTATACGTCACCGAGGTTAAAGCACTACATCTTCTCAGTGAGCATGACATCATGGAAAACACAGAACCATTTTCAACGGAAAGTCATTCGACGCTAATTCTTATTTCTAGTTTCCAGCTAGATGTTTTTTCCCCCCATCCCATAGAGTTGACCGTTACACACACAGAGCAATGACACCTTTTACAGTTGGCCCATTGTGCCCAACTGTGTTCGAATCAAAGTCACTGTGGCTGAATGAGCACATTCCAGACAGGACGCTGCTGCAGCGAGGGCGCTCAGCTCTCTAATATACTGAAGACATTTAGGTAGGGGTTCTTTCATACAGTGCTATGACATTCATGCTTGCCAAGATTTTGGACTCATAAAACACTAAATGGAGTTTTATTCCAGTAACATCAGAGACCAAATAACGTCAAGCAGCTCAAAGGCTTTTAGGTGAGACAGAAAAAGCTCTTTCTAGAGGTGAATACGGATCATAGAGCAAACACTCAACAACCAACGGAGCCAAAATATGCCTGATATTGCAGCTCTCTACGGTAAAACAATGTGTCTACAGTTTTACAGTACAGAGGAGTGTCCGGTCCAAAACAGGCTCCTACTGGGCTCACCTCACAATCATTTATATTGGCTAAACATGGACTCTTTTCAGAGCAACTCAACCAACGGTAAATGGGAAGTGAAGGTTCCTGGAGGCAGGGTATTTGGTTTTGAGGGGACAGAGTGGAAATGTGAAAAATAGCGAGATAAAATTTGTGTGCGTTAAACTGAAAACACTGAAGCAGTTAAATCTGAGGGAATATATTAAATGTGTGTGGTGGTTTCTGATATGTAATGATCGCTGTCCACACAGAAACAACTTAATAGGGAAATAGCCAAAGAGATCTCCTTTAACCAACCCTATCGCCACATTAATGTGTAAAATGCAAAACACCCATGTAGATCTGTGCAATATTACAATATATCATAGTGCGGTATACAAATGTCTACTGTACAATGTAAGCCTCTGTTGTTTATATCGTAATTTTAACATGTAGCGACTTGGTTAGCTCTGTTGCTACTCTAATGTTAACATTACTCCAGTTGTGGTTTAGATTCACTGTGTAAAGCAAACTCAATGTCAGAATGACCACTGGAAAGTTCAAAACATGTTCACTGTATGAGTAGCCTGGTCTTACCAAACCCTTGCTCTATCGTACAGAGGGTCTAGCATTCCTCCATAGAGAACCGATTTCAGACGGGAGATGTGAACTCTGTTGAAGTTAGAAACGATTGGATCTGATTTTACCCAATCGCTACTGTTTGGTCGTGACGTATGTAATGCGCCGCTAGCATTCAGGCTAACTGAACCCTGTGAGGAGTAAAGCCACATCTTTGGTTAAACATTCCTCTTGCTCCGACTTCAATTGCTGAAT
Source organism: Synanceia verrucosa (assembly GCA_029721515.1). Lineage (NCBI taxonomy): Eukaryota > Metazoa > Chordata > Actinopteri > Perciformes > Synanceiidae > Synanceia > Synanceia verrucosa. The sequence goes on along the minus strand of CM056554.1, from coordinate 6,387,671 downwards.
ATTTGGGAGCCGGAACAGATTGAATGTATTCCTTCACTTCTGTCTCCGCCACCATTGCCAAACTACAGCCAGCGAGACTACAACGCAAATGCTGCACATATGTTCAACATCTTCGTTACCACCCGCCTCCCCCCGTCCCTCCACCATTCGCTGATTGGCCAGGATGGAAATCATCCCAAGAAATCGAGTCCAAGGGGATCAAACCAAGACATAATATGTAGGAAAATGATAATTGAGCAGAAGATAATGGAGGGCTATGGCCAGGCTACTGTATGAGGCACAGACATAATGGTATGACGGCTAATGTAGCTGCATCAATGCTACTGACAAAAATAATGTTACATCAGAAAAAAATACAATATTGTGTGTGGCAATATCAAGTTACACAATTTTATCCATTATTGCACAGCTCTACACTCATGACGTTTTTTTTTTTTTTATTACATCCATACATGTAATGTGGCTTGGTATAGTTGAGCTTAAGCCAAGTTCACACAAGACACAAATTTCAAAGTCATCATATTGCTGTACTGTTCACACCACATAACTGACCAGGGACAGCACAACATCCAAAAACACTCACAAGACATGACACAGGCACTTGTAGTACAACATATTTGGTCCATGTAGCAAGTCAGCCAGTTTCTATCGGCCTGTTTCTAGCCAGCTTTATTTATTTTACGTCAGGGAGCTCTAAAAAAACGTTGGGCTACAAAATGTCAGTCAACTGAAATGTTTGGTCAAGTTTAGACAAAGACTGTGATTCACTTACTATTAATGGATTGTAGATCTGGACAGGAGGAAATTCTGGTCTCTTGCCTGAAAAGTTGTTGCACTAGCATGCCCATCCACTACCTAAAGCTCTGTATGCTTTTGGTGTGCTTCAGAGAAACCACTTGTCAGAAAGTCTAAAAGCCCCGGAAACCTCCTCTCCCCACATCCGCCCACTGATAAAAATGGTGGTCGGCTGCTTACAAATAAATTCCTTAAGTCCAACAATCACAGCGACTGGCTAGCTGAGCTTGAACTTCTAATTAATTCTCATTTTAGCTTGGATGCTGGCCGTGTACATAATTCTTTACAGCACATTGATAATGGGCTGACTAAAACACATGACATACTTTACTCTGAGTCTGAACCCATAGAAAACACCAATGAGTCTCGGTTTGAGTGAGAGATTTGATTCATGTAAAGCCGAAACATTGTCATATCTTGTTAAAGTCATTAGACCATGATAGTTAGAATTATTTGACACCAAAATCCAATATAAATGAATATAGTTGGGATAATCATTGAGTCCAGTCATCAGTGGTAGAGCCAAATAGTTGACATTTATTGTGTTTTGCTTAAGGCTTGAAACACTCAGCTGTTTTTGGAATTTAAACATGCTTTTCTAATCACAAGACGAGTCTCTCAAGCCTGTGGCAGCACACAATGTGATGAGCTGTGTTCAGGGTGAATAATAAATATCTTTCTGACTGTCTGTAAATGTTGGAAAACTATTTTCAACCCCCACCAACATACTTGCACACTGACATTAAACCAGACAAGTGTGTTACATGTACATGTGAACCAACCCACACTGGTCCTCACTGATGTTCTCACACAAACAGCAAGTGCAGTGCAGATGAAACCCCTCACACCATTACCATACAAACTAAACAGTGCATTTCTCACCCTGGTGCGGCGTTTGACTCGTCTGCCACTTCCAGCTACCTCATTGTACACAAACAAATGAGACAGAGGGCAGAGGAAGCTCGGCCTTCCGCCAAACAAACAAACTATCTCTCTCCTGCAGAGCTGTATAAGAGCAGCCTCACAGCAGGGAGTAACTACACGAAATCCACAGACGGAGGTGTGAAAATGGAAATGAAATAGGGGGCTGACCCTTATTAGGGTTCTCGTAATGGGTCCGTGACATGCCTTTCATTGATGGATAACATTCTACTTTAGTTATTTGGCATGTTGTTGCTTTTCCTTGCATCCTTTTGGTCATTATTCTACAACTTGACCGAGTAGCGATATGCTTTAACTATAAAACTATCATGGCGAAGGTCTATCCTCCAACCTGATCATTTCATTTCATTTGTAGTCTGATAATTCAATATTACTTTCATCCCCAAAAAACGATTTTAATTTTCACAAATATAGCTGTATCGCTATCTTACTGGTATTAAAACAAGTGCCTTGTAAAGACACAAAACGCCACTATTTAATATCTAAATCACCTAGATATGATGCCTGGCTAACATAACACTGTTTTTCATTCATTCCTTATGTTTTTACTCTTGTATGTTTGGGTTTGAAGATGATAATAAAAGCAAATTCCAACTCCATGCATCATTTCAACATGCAGAGTAATTCAAAGTTCTTTTCCTGTTACAGAAATTTACATCTGCGCTTAAAACAGCCGATTTTCCAAAGGAATCTACAGAATACTTGTGACATACAATATAAAACACACTGTAAGAGGTCAGGGCACTATAATTCTGTTGAAAGAAGCCAGATCCATAATCAGTCAATTACACGATGAACAAATACATAATTGTCATTACAGGACACATTCAAATCTAACCATAGCATCCAGAACAGTGGCGTGGTGCTTGGCTGAATCGATCACATGAGCAACTATAACATCTGGATTATTTCCGAGTCAGATGATCCTATATGTTCAACAATTTTGCCTTCAGCTTCAAAGGGAAAATTAAACTTACTGCCACAAGATTGCCAACAGATTTTTAATTTTACTATGTCACTTTAAACTTGACCTGACCCCTAATGTGACAGATGGGCAGTCATCTGAATCGAGAAGTACCATCAAAGACACATTCAAAGCTTAGTTGGGGGGGCTTTATCATCTCACATGAGGAAGAGCACCTTTCGTATAGCATTAGTTGGGTCAAAGCCAAACAGTTTTAACCCTCCTAATTTCCTCTGGAGGATCCACCACAGCTGTATATTTCTTACAGTTACAGTGTTGGGAAAGTTCTGCAGCAGCATGAATCTTACCTTCAATAACCTGCAGGGCAGCAACCGACCAGCACAGCAGGGCAAAAAAACACCTGAGAAGATACATCAGGAACATAGTGTAAGCAGGCAGACTCATGTCATTATTGCCAGTGAAATTTGCAGCGCTCACAAAGTCACAGGTCTACTCTGAGGTGTAACTGAAGATGAGATGAGATGGTCAGTGAGGTAAAATCCACTCTGCATGTTCACAAAGTGTTATTTTAACTCTTACCCTCGGAACATTTTAGAGAGTGAAGGAATAAAAATCCAGATTTGGAAGTGAACTCCGAGTGCATGTGTGTGATGAAACTCCAGCAAACTCTGTGGTCCCTCTGCCTCACTGTGCCGACCTGAAGGCACTCTTCTGCTCGCTCGCTCGCTCTCTCGCGCTCTCGCGCTCTCTCTCTCTCAGTACAAAGGCTCTCTCAGTTCAGAGCCGAGTGACTCTCAGACCCACAGAGTTGGGAAATTTGACTCCCTTGAAGGAAAAAACTCCCCCTTTACTCACTCAGCCAGTGGACCCTCTCTCCTAACCTGCTGCTTGAGTCTTGATGCTGATATGATGTACATGTAAGTTAGATCTACCTGTCTAGGAATCCTTCTTTTCATGCCTTTCGATCTCTATCCAGACCATTTCATGTCATGAAAAGTGTAACTAATATCAGACTGAGAATAAATATTCCACTAAAAATAAATGAAATAAAATAACTGTGAGTTAATGAATAAGGGTGTACAGCAAATAGCAAATAAAGATAGCCAGCTGTTAGGTCTATTAACACCCCTTTGGTGTATTATGCATGCACCATGTGTATAGCCTCTAAAATCCCATTAGGGTGCAAAGAGGAAACTACACAAGCCAGCTTCATTAAAAGCCCTGCGAAACAGAAAAACAAGCAGCACTCCTGTGGTGGAATAATACCACCATCTTAATTTGTGGTAATTAGAACGAACAGAACTTTATTTGGGAATATGAACCATGGAATCAAGTTATTTTTATACACTGCATGTAGACCAAATTAATCTTGACAGCATACAGCAAACTATTCGAATAAGAAAAAAAAACTCCCAGAAATACACTTTAATGGAGCGAAAGGCGGCGGAACGGTGGTGGTGTAGTGGTTAGCACTGTGGCCTCACAGCAAGAAGGTACCAGGTTCGATTCCGGGCCTGGGGCCTTGCTGTGTGGAGTTTGCATGTTCTCCCTGTGTCTGCGTGGGTTTTCTCCAGGTACCCCAGCTTCCTCCCACCATCCAAAAACATGCATGGGGATTAGATTAATTGGCTAATTTAAATTGACCATAGGTGTGAATGTGAGTGGTTGTCTGTCACTATGTGTCCTGTGATGAACTGGAGACTTGTCCAGGGTGTATCCTGCCTTCCGCCCTAAGACAGCTGGGATAGGATCCAGCCCCCCCGCGACCCTATGAGGATAAGGGGTAGAAGATGGATGGATGGAGGGAGGGAAAGGGAAGAAATCCTTCTTCTTCAACAAAATGAAATTCAACCCATACAGAAAAGAAACAGAAAAAAAATATTAAAAAATGTACTGAAATTCATGAATAGTATATGATTTACTCTTGAAAGTGGCCACTTCAGGATTCTTTTCATATAAGATAATAAAAAGAAGTATAAGGATATTGTATGCATCATTACTGTCATATACTATTCTGATAAATACCAAAATCATACAAGTTTCATTTTGTTTAAATTTACTAAGGATCTTATATCCGGATTCACTGTTGTATGTAAAACATACAACAGTGAATGATGCATACAATATCCTTATACTTCTTTTTATTATCTTTTATGAAAAGAATGCAAAAGTGGCCACTTTCAAGAGTAAATCATATACTACTCATGAATTTAAGTACAAGTTTTTTCTGTTTCTTTTCCGTATGGGAACAGTCATCTTGTGTGTGCAGAACTCACCAAATTACGCTATTCAGATGGCATGCAAACTTACATACCGTATGAATAATATGGATCGTGGAGGATCACATGCAGACCAGTATATAATTTTTCACAGTGTTTAAAGTAAACATTAACATTAACAGACTAAATAAAACACTTCTACCCTCATCAAGCTACTAAATCACTGATTGATTATCTGTTTCCATATCAACGCTGCATATATCTACTATTTACATATTTGTGACTCTTGCACATTTGCACTTTCAAGCTACTAATAGTGCTAGTTTGCACACTTCAGCAACAATATCTGACCACACTCTGCCTTCTGTACACAGCATTTACTATTTTAGTATTTCTTTTATTTTATTTGCTCAGGGTTAAGAGTACTGCTTATTTAGTCTTTGTTATTTCATTTATATATACATACATATTATATAATGTGTGAAGGGAACTAACAAAGTAAAAATTTCATTACCCAGTGTCACTCCTGTTTCTACTATGTATATGATAATAAACATGTCGAATCATTAGCACCATTTTTCAGGGCTCTGTTGGTAGAAACTGAATGCAGCATTCAAACCCATGTTTTATTAGTTGTTTGATCACATGAAAACATGAGTCGCTGAGTTTTTGGTTACCTTAGAATGAGCCGTTGCGGCCGCCATGTTGCTACAGGGGCCTGGAGTCTAGAGCTGAAATACTTGACTTCTCCTGTTTGGGCAGTGGTCAATTATGACGTTGTCGCTTTGAACTAATGCTGCGTTAAATTAAACATCACTCAGCCTCCAGAAAACAACACACGACATTGCATGTATTTATGCACAACTTCTGTACTGAACATGCAAGTCTCAAAAACAAGCTAACCATGTTCTGCTCGGCTAACTTACTTGTTAACTTGCTAACTTGCTTGTTAGTTAGCTAACAATTAGCTAACTAGCTAATTTCGCTCACACATCCGCCACTACGCTCTCTCGCGCGCGCGCCTCTATCCAATCTATCTATCTATCTATCTAGACACACACACACACTGACTTGGAGTTGCTGTGCTCGGCAGACAATTTCCTTTTTAAAAACGTGTCAATTATCGTGAGTTTTCCATAAAATGCCACTAGCTATCAAGTTCTGCTCCGTTCGCTAACTTGTTCGCTCACACATCCGCCACGACGCAGTTTCGACGCATGCGCACGCGTACAGTTGGTGACGTCAAGGAAAATATTTTTTACTTAGAAAGCTGGGCATGGAAAATGAGATTTCATCATGTATGTCATTTATCTGTGCCCCTTGATTTATTTATTTACCTTTTTCATCTCCCAGTGTATTTTGTTTTTAAGTGAATGAACACTAAATTTCCCTGTATTAATAAAGTATCTATCTCTCTATCTATCTCAAATCAAATTTAGTTATGAGCTGGTCAAATAAGGCAAAAATCTGCTATGCACATATGTTTACCTGACACCATACCTTGCTCGCTCCAGACTAAGAAAGAGTCATGCTCAAGTGAGGGGAGAAACTGATGATTTGCTGAAATTGAACCAGCCTGTCAGCCAAAGTGTTTTCATACCTGAGCCCATGTACACAGAGAATGATAGACCAGTGACTTTGGTCCATATGTTTTTAAAAGGTAAATTTTATGAACATGCAAAGTTTTTTTCAGTGCAAATCACAGCTCTACCTGCCAGCTGAAAAACAGTCTCAACTGTTAAGTTAACTTAAGTCCCAAAGTTTCACAGTTCTCTTGCTTGTTGCTATGTTAAACTCACTTCCTGCCCCCTACAAGTGAAATACAGCAGCTACTCCTTTGGACAGGAAGGATGTTTGGTTTGGTTTCCAAAACTGAAAGGGAATCCATATTTTCAAAAGAGATCATTCATGCGTTAGAAAGAGACCATTTACTTCACCAGGGCACACAGATGTGTGATTTATGCATCACCATTGTTGTCTGTTTGCTCTCTGTGTTTTCAGTGCTTTAATCAGTCAGATGGGAAAATATTTTCAGATCATTATAGTCACACCCTGATGCTGTCACACACACCATACTGATTAAATACTGCTTGATGTTTCAGCTACAGTGCAAAACCACTCATTTGCCTCTGTCTGTTTGGACCTCAGACCCCAGCCAGCAGAGACAAAGCTTCAGGGGTCAACAAGGTCAGAGGGCGTCTCAGTGAAATTATCAATGTTGTGATGTTAACATCCCACTATTAGCACATGCTGGAATGATAATGGCTAGGAGAGAAAGAAAGCATTGCCCCCATCCTCCTCCTCTGTCCTCACAGACAACATTCCCTTCTTAAGCCACTTGTGCTTTCTCTCTTTAGCTCTTCTCCCAGATTAAGCTCTCAGATAAGGTTCAGACAAATCAGATGTTACTGGAAGGTCAGTGGAAGCTGTGGGAAGATGATGGCAGTGGTGGAGAGTAACGACCAGTGAGCTGAAGACACCTGGATGAAACAAAGACAGAATACATTTAGGAATATAAATATATAGGAAATCATGTTTAGATAATAACTAGATGAGGAAAAAGTCCTTTAACTAGATGACCTTTAAGTAGCACTGCTTTTTGTAGATTTTTGGTCAGAAACCAAACTACTGAACTATTAAATGCTAATTCTGACTAATGTTAGAGGTGCTAAATGTGAGACTGGGAGCATGCTACTCTGGTAAGTAATACACTGACAATGGATACACACCTCAGTTCCCAGAGTTATCCTTTGCAGTTCTGAGAATGATTTAAATCCTGTGACAACACTAGCATTATAGAGTCAATATGACTTAGTTGTAACAAATCATCCATGACCTGCCATAATACACACATAGTTAATGAGCCACGAAAGACGCGTCTCATACATGATTGTGAGCTTTAACAGAAGCAAGTTGGCAAAAATCTTGCAAACTGGCTTTCAAAACATCCCACATATGCAGAAAATAAGATGAGAACTTGTCGCGTTCCCTTTCTTGTCTTTCACGAGCTCTGTTAGTTGTTTTATGCAGTGACACTTATGGTCATTGTCTTGTTTCATGTGGATCCTGGCCACCACACAAGACTCCCAATGGGGAAGCAATAAAGTGTCCTGAATCGTAGCAAAAGACAGGCTGTGCTTTTAAGTGACAGTAAGGATAACAGACAACACTGAACGTAGCTGAGATGTAGTTCAGACAGACATCGGAGCATCAGACCAGAATTATCGTTGTTGTTCTGTGCGTGATGACCCAGCTAACCACTCTGCGGGACAAACAGGAAGCCATTTATCCAAGGCCAAGTTTCCTGTGAACTTCTTCCTGCAGCTCCAAGATTGTCTTTGTTCTTTTGTGCGCAAAGACACAATGATTTTTTTAGGATGAAACTGAGTTTGGGAAACTGAGTCTGGGCTGGTTATGTAAGAGAGGAGCAACAATCCTGCTCATCCATCATCTGGGTCAGACACGACCAGGAATGTATCACCTTCTAGTATACGCTGCATGAGGAAATCACTGAGTTTTAATGAGAGACAGAGTTACATAATATAATACAACCTGCTTTAGATAAATTGTTAGGATGAATATAGGATGAAAAGAAGGCAATCAGAGGAATCACAGAGCTCTGTAGCTGACCAACCAATCATTTAGCTTCATTTCCTTTGTCTGCAAACTTCCTGCTTTGATGTTTCATGTCATGTTATGGGAGTTTCCTCTAAGTCTCACTCAGCTCATTATGTGAGGTTTCATTTATATCCCTAATGCTCTGATCTTTTCACTTTTAAAATGATGTTATTGACAGCAATGCATATATTTATTGTAAAGTCAGACCAACAATAAGTTTCAATCAGATCTTCATGGATGCTTCTTTTGTTGTTTTCTGTCACACCTCTACATGTTTAACTATTTTCGCCTTGAATATTTTCACACAGAATGCAAATATTACATGTTGGAAAAGCATTGTAATGTTTTTTTTTCTGAGAATAAAAGCATAAACCTATCTTGCAATCAAGAGACTTTATTACTCCCTGCAACCTTGACAAAGGCAGCATGCCAGATCCACTTCTTCTGTTCTTACCTTTCACAATAAAAGCCCTTAGCAGGTGGCCACTTTTGTGTCATTAAAGGCCTTAATACAAGGACACATTGTATTTATTAAAAGTAATATTAATATGAAAACACGACATACAGTAGGTTGCATTTTGCTAAAAATCATCACCAATGCACATTAGCTTCGTATGAACTCACACATGCATCTCATCACCTTGTTTCAATAAAAATAAGTCAATCCCAAAAAATTATTAGTTAAAATAAAATACACTAAAATGCTAATATCAAAAAAGTTTATCTCTATCATTTTCTCCTTGATCACACTTGACACACCAGTGTAATCTGTGACAAATGTGATACACGTAGCAGAGTTCAGGAGGACAGATATGCCCCAGACGGTGCACTGAGCCCAGGCAGTGCTGCAGATGGACTCCCTGGTCCTTCCAAGCAATCACAGTCCTGCTTTTATTTCCTCCTGACAGTGTGAGAGGGAGAGCACTGTACTTCCTCTGTCCCATTATCAACTTGTGTCCTCTGGGGTCCTTTTGTCCAACAAAACTTCCTCCTGCTGCCCTTCCAAACAGTTAGGAACCTCTTGGTGCTAGGAGTAGATGGTGACGACCTCCCGACCACCTCCTCGAACCAACAGCACGCGGTCTAGACCATCCATTAGAACCTCCAGGAACTCCATGTCTGAGAGACACATTCTGGTTAAGGATGCTGCCATTTTCAGGTTATCTTTTGAAAACCTTATTTCTGGGTGTCAAAAAATGTGTCTGTCAGTTTTCTACCACTTATCCTCAAATAGGGTCGTGGAGGGCTGGAGCCTAGCCCAGCTGTCTTAGGGTGAAAGGCAGGGTACACTCTGGACAAGTCTCCAGTTTACCACACAGACAACCACTCACACACATTCACACCTACGGTCAATTTAAATTAGCCAATTAACCTAATCCCCATGCATGTTTTTAGATGGTGGGAGGAAGCCGGAGTACCTGGAGAGAACCCACACAGACACGGGGGGAACATGCAAACTCCACAAAGAAAGGCCCCGGGCCAGGAATCGAACCCGGTACCTTCTTGCTATGAGGCGACAGTGCTAACCACTACACCACTGTGCTGCCCTGGAATAGTTTATCATTTTGAGAAATACACTTATTTACAATGGATGAACAGTGGTTGGTTAAGAAGAATGGCATTATAGTGCCATTGATCTTGGCTCTACAGCTAACGACCAGTTAGCATAGCTTCCCTCATAAGGGACGAGCCCATTATTTGAGGGTACCTGTAGCTTGGTGGTTTGCTTCAATCCCCCATTCCTACTGACGACAAGTCGTTATATCCTTGAGCGAGACACATAACCTTGAAGTTGCTCTACAAAGCGCCCAGGGACCTCTGAATTTAATCCATCCTATAAGATCAAGTTTCTTTTATGTACATGACCAATAAAGCTGATTCTTCTTCTTCTTCTAGCATTGATCCTTTAGCCTGATATTTTTTATATGGTTGACAATAAAGCATCTTTCGAGCATATACTAATGTCTTCTTTGACTGATTGACTTTATAACCTAATGAAAAACTGATCAGCTGAAAAAGGATACAGTTTTCATCCCCTTTCTTGTTCTTCGGTGGGCCCGGCATGTTGAGTAAGACCAGTTGTGAATCTTGGGATTTCTTGAGCACCGCCCCGTTCAGCTTCACAGCTGTGTGCATCCTCCGTACGTTGGACTGGTTGCTACGTTAGACCACAAATATTACTCAGCATCAGTTATCCCATCATTCCTTACAAAGTCAGAGGGCTGTGTGATGCTCTAAATCATCAAATCTACAGGAAGGGCAATATGAGTGACTGGGAATCTGATGATTTTGCAGACAAATACAGCACACGCAGCTTATCTGTCATCATGCAAACTGATCTGGTGATCTACTTTCACATAAGCATGCAAATCATGGGTGCATGCACGTGCAAACAAAAAGCGAGAAGTGACTTACAGATTCTCCCACTCACTAGAGGAAAGGAGCAAAAAACAACAAATCCAATGTTAAGGCAATGTTAAGGGATGCTCCTCAGTTTTTAAAAATTATTTAGATGCAGAAAATTATCACTCGTCTGCCAACAAACAGTTTAAACAAAGTAAAGTAAAAACATCAACGTCTATAGGATATTACTAAGTGCACTTTAAAGGACAACTTTTGAATAATACAGTGAGATATGGCCTGATATTTCGGAAAACTACAAATAGAAATCTCTGTACGCAACAGCATTCATATATACAACAACAGTACACTATAATAAAAATATCTAAATCAATAAATAAATGATATTGTTCATGCTGAGATGGGCAGTGTGACAAAAAGTCACCTTGGAGATTTTGTGCAGCAAACCTGGATCCACTTACGGTTTCATATTAAACACGTCTTTCACCCCCATGCCTTCTCTGTGTCTGTTCCTCTCGTTGACCAGTTTGTCTTTGGTCCAGGTCATGTGGACGCGATCTGGTGCGGCACCTTCAGCTTTATCATTCATCATGGAATGAGACGCTGTGTTCCGGTCGTGGATCAACTGGGCCTGAACATGACAAGCGTCACATCCTCGTTATTTTACATTTATCTTCAGTACTGCTCTGTATTTTAACTAGCAGCAGAAAATATGACTAGAAGATGATCTGATGACAAATGATTTAGATGTAGATGCAGTATATTTAGGTCAGTCAGGTTTTTGGTGATGACAGCACATGCAAGAAATGATACAGAAACACACAGAATTTTATCTTTTGTATTTTCAAAATCAAAATCTTGTCTTGTCTCCAAACTATTCTTGAGTATCTCAGTAAGTACTGGCTGAAGACAATTTTGACCTATTTTTAGAAGTTGAAGCAATGGATGTAATGGTGAGTAAAAACTGGACTGAGTCTCATGTAGTCAGGCTCATGTTTAAAGTGGCTCAGTGAGGAATTTGTCTTCCTCTAGTGGCAGCTTTCACTCCTTGCATCTCCATCCAACATGTTATCCTTCACTTCTGATGATGACAGCACTGACTAGAAGCAGTGCAGTTGTTACGAATGGATTATGACATGGGAAAGGATGGAGTGATTAATGGCACTGTGATCAGCCACTGCGGACCGTTGCCGTGGCTACCTCATCCTCTGGTATGCACAGGGTGTTGAGGGAAGGGGCACCTGGCGACTTCTTCCTCTTTATGGAGCCGCGCGATACATCTGTGATGCTCTGAATCTGAGCCCGTTGTCCAATCACAGAGCCAGGATGGAGGGGAGAGTTCAAAGGTCAACAACAACAGCTACACCTTTGTATTTGGGTAGAGTATAACTATATTGCAGCTGTAATAAAGTAAATACAAATAAACTGTGCCCTAGCTCTTCTTTTTTGATCCAAGTTTAGAAAGCAGAGTGTTGTAGTATATTTGTTGCTGTCCTGGTAACACTTTAAATTGAGCTTAACTCATCACTGTACTTGCGTAAAATAATACCGCTGTGAGTCATAACCAAACCAGATGTGCTTGACCCATGTCACATTACAGTCACATACCTCTCGTTCCCTCTCAGTACGAGACAGCTGCATCTGTTTAAGCATCTGAGACCTCTGCTCCATCACCAGCGTCTTCTCATAGGTGAAGGCTGAGATGTCACCTTCATGCTAAAGGGACACATTTAACAGATTTAGGGTCATTTGGTGAATTCATGATAGCTCAGGTTCATTTAGAGCGCTTAAAAGTCAACAGGTAGCTTTAAGGTAAATTAGACTACTACCACTTGTCATTAGATACAAAAATAAATTTGCTGAATTGTAAATCGTCTCACCATCTCAACCACCTCCACCTCTGCGTCCAGGCGTAGATGGTAGAGAAACATCTGGAGGTCTTTCTTCATCTGGATGGAGTTATCATCCATGTGGGCCACTGTGAAGATTCGCATTTTACACTTCCTCCATACCTGCAGAGATTGGAGATGTGTCAGTTGTCAGCTCCCAGTCCAAGAGCACTAAAGCCAAGAGGGACATGAGAACCGGAAACACTCACAACTACATCATCTTAAAGGAGATGAAGCACAAACACAAACATACTGTAAGCATCCCTATAGCAAAGGATCCACATCTCACAGGACCTCATCTGGTCAACTAACTGCTCAAATTTGGTTAAGAAGGCTCACCAGCAACTTTTTACTGAGCTCTCTTCATAGAGCCCGGTGAATTTCTAACGCTGCACCATCCAGAGCATCCTAAGCAACTGCAACACAGTCTGGTATGATAACTGCTCTGTTTCGGACAAGAAGGTGGTGAAAACAGCCCAGCACATCGCTGGAGCTCACTCGCCTCACTCACTGCTATTAAGGACATCTACAGGACATGCTGTCTCTGGAGAGCTGAAAGCATCAGCAGGAGTCTGCTGATGGTTTCAGTCTCCTGCAGAGACTGTTCTGCCCTCTGGGAGGCGTTACAGGAGACTCCAGACTAAAACCACCAGGTTCAGAAACAGTTTTTTCCATTGGCTGTGTCCCTGCTGAACTCAATCCTCCGACACCCCCATTTTATTATAAAAAAAATATTATTTTATTATAATATGTACTCTGTATATACTATATGTATATATATATATATATAGTATATATATATATATATATATATATATATATATACTGTATATAATATGCTATATATTATATGATATATACTCTGTATATAGAGTATATTATATAATATATATTATATAATATGTACTCTGTACTCTGTATATACTGTGAATATTTTATGCTATATTATATAACATGTACACTGTGTATACTGTAAATATTTATATATCATCCCATAGCCTATACTCTGGCGTATATATATTCTATCATGTGTATACTCTTCTCACATGTATATTCTGATTACATATATATTATCATTTATTTATTACTGCTTTGTTGAATCTGATTTCATCTAATCTAATCTAAACATGTTAGAGCAAAGAGAAAGTTGTTTAGTGAATGACAGTATTTGATGATTATAAGAAAAACAATTGCTATAATAATCAAATGAATTATGCATAAGTGACATGCATAGTTTTACTCTTCTCTTCTTGCTGACATTGAACTCTTTCAATTAAAATATGAATAATTCAGTTCATAAAAACACATTAAACAATCTAACAGGAAAAGTACATTTAGACAAACACAACAAACACACACCTTGTGTTGACTAAGTAGAAATGGCAGCAGCATGAGCAGTCCCCCATCATGTACGATCCACCACACATCAATGGTTCCCTCCTTCAGACGCTCCTGGTTGCTAGGGAAATGATCAATGTTCTTAGCGACAAGCAGAGCCTGCTGAGCTGCTGTCGTCTCTCTCACTGTTTCTGCAGAGACAGAGTGACAATAATGTTTATTAATGCCACATGAGTTCATGAGATAAACTTATAGACTTAACTATTAAAGCAGGCCAAATTTGGCAGGTTAAATTTTTGGCAAAGGGTGTGTTTGTTGTCGTGATACTCATTTCACTGCCACTCCAAGTTCAAATAAGACCATTCATTCACAATTAATAAATTCCATGCATAATGCTAGTCTGCTGTTAATGAAAACATGCTTAAAGTCTTTTTTTAGAACATGGAGTGATGGTGAAAATGGTATCTTGTGGCTGCAATGAGCATTACAACTACAAACATGCTTTTTTCTACTTCTTTTCACAGGTGTAAAAAGTCATAAACATGATAGAGAAACCAATTTAGAACTGACTTCGAAAATAAATCACCAGAATTATTACCTTTTCTCACTTGCCTCTCAGGCCTTCTGTACATAAGCTTTGATAAGTGTCACAATAAATCAGATTTTACTTATTGTAGTTCACCTATGAAGTTCCTCCTTGCAGAGGAGTCCCGGGCTTGTCCCCAGCCTGCTGGCCAGGCCATCAGCACAGCGTTGTGTTTCATCCCTCCCAGTCCAGCAGACTGGATGAGCAGGGAGAAACCATCTCGTAGGTTGGACGACACCACCACATGAGAGAAACCCTTCATCTTCTCTGCAGCCATGGCTGCTTTTAAGTTCTGCAGGGATCAAGAAAAAAGCAAGTAAAACAGTTTCAGCCATCTCTTTCCTAACTTATATAAACGACTACTACATGAAATCAGGGTAGATGAAAGGTCAACATAATCAGCATTGCCAGATTCAAACTGATACTGTTTTTTAACTTAAGTATCTTCTGAAACTTCTACAGAAACATAAACACATTCGATGATGGCCAATGATTGATTTTGATTGTGGTGTGGTAGCTTACATAACACATAACATAACGTACCACAATGCCACTATTTCTAATGTTCTGTCCCAGTAGGTATGTACATAGGAAGGACAAAAAAATGAAACATGTCTCATCATCTCTTACCTGAGATCTGAACATTGAAAGCCACACAGAGGACTGAACAAACTGACAAACCTGCTCTCCAGTCTTGACATCGCTCCCTCGGGTCATGTAGGTTCCTTCCAGGACCGAGCAGACGATGGTCAGTCCTTTTCCTGCCTTGAGCTGCGTAGTGAAGGACAGCAGACGAGGGTGTTTCACCTCCAGGTCTGAATCCAACTTAACCATTACCAACAGCTGAGGCCTGAAGACAGAGAAAGAAAAGTAGGACAATACAAGCACACATTTTTTGCACTATTCTGCACTATATATGATTTTTTTTAGATAATAACTGTTACAATTTCTTACTGTGTATGGCAACTGTTGTGCAAGAATTTCCTTTGGCATGAATAAAGTTCTGTCTTATCTTAAATAGGCACTCTGAAGAAAATACTACAAATCTATTATTATTATTATATTAAATGGATACAGCAGCAGATTTACATATCAAAGTGTGAGTACTACTACATTTGTGAAAATGTCTTTTGTTGGTGTTAGAGAGAAGTGAGCTCATTCGACCTCTGCTCATCTCTTGCTTGAGGCTAAATGAGTCATTAATGCACCAACATCTAATGCTGCGTTTGTGTTGTATCAGAAGTTGGGTTTTGGAACTGGGAATGACGTCACACCCGAGTTGAAGGCATTCGAGTAAACAAGTCGGAAAACCAAGATGGACGCCTTGGTTTGTTGCGCTCGCTCTGTTGGAATGCAGAAAACTTACGTAGTGTAATATGAGGTCCTCAAGCACGATTGATAAGCACAAAGAAAGACGGGTGTGTCTTTGTTCTCCTGTGTAATTATGTGTGGGAAAAACGTTTGACTGTGTGGGAAAAACGTAATTATGTGTGGGAAAAACGTTGTAACATATAACGCTACACGGCGCTAATCCAGGGCGCTGCCATTTTGGATTATGATGTTGTGGCCAAGCCGGGGTTGGTGAGTCAGAAATCCGACTTCAAGGGGCGTTTCAGTTAATATTTACGACGCGGAGCTCGTAAATTACAGCTTACGAGTACAACATTACCACAGCATAAGTCTGTACTGGTAGAGTAGCTGCATTGTGGGTATTGTAGTCCACTGGTTTTGATAAGATACATCAGCTTGCTGTTTCTTTTTAACTGTCCACCTTGAGTCCAACAATATTACTTGCAACCCATTCTCACTCCAGACGTGTAATTACTACAGCTTGTGCTGTGTCTGATTCTGTCGCAACGAGGCACCCTTTAGCATTTGTATGAGACGCACTGGGCTTTCAACTGACTGAAATTTAATTAAATTAATTTAACCCACCTTCTAGCTAGAAAGTCTGTGCTGGGCAGGCAGGAGGGGATGTTCAGGTCAAACAAGTACTGACTTTCACCCAGAAAATCACTATCTGTGTTCTGTGTAAAACTAACATTTTTTTAACGTTTTGTTACTTATGTGCTTAACGCCAAACCAAGTAATTTTGTTGCATAAACCTAACCAACAAGTTTTGCCATGTAAGCCACGCTAAAACTTTGCTGGAAGTTCCTTTTGAAAAAACAGTATCCATGTCACAAAATTAGTCTAAAACTGGCAATAGAGGAGGAACTAGTTTTATAGAGATACTGACAATTTAAATTAGCCAATTAACCTGATCCCCATGCATTTTCCCCCATGTTTTTGGATGGTGGGAGGAAGCCGGAGTACCCGGAGAGAACTCACGCAGACACGGGGTGAACATGCAAACTGTTTTGTGCATCCCGTTCCACTGATTTCATTATGATTTTCATTATGACCAAACCAAATCACAACATTCACACACTCTCACCTCCAATTTTTGGTGTGTAGTGGTACTTCCTCCAGCCGGATGAGAGCATAACGTGCTGCATTTAAGGACAGGCCTCTGATCCCGTCTCCCCATTCCTTCACTGCCCTGCAACCAAAAGGTCCAAATACAATTTGATATTCAAATGTTTTATCTGGTCTAAGTGGTATGAATGTGCAAAGCTTCACCTACCGTCTTGACTCACCCTCTGTATTCGATATACTTATAGATACAGCCGGCTATCACCACGGCAACAAGGGCGTAGTACCAGGAAGAGATGAACATGAGAGAGAGACACAGGCTCATCCCTAGGAAGGACAGGGTCCTACAGGACACACATACAGAATGTATTAATACAAGTGTAATGGTTTTAATCAAAGCTTTCGAAAGCTCACATACAGGATTTATTTTGAGTCTAGTTGGAAGCTGTTCTTACCAGTGATAGAACTTGAAGCGAGGTCTCCAGTTGGGAGTACGGAGCAAAGTCTGAACAGCGCAGGCCAGGTTAACGAATAAATAGCACATGAGGAAAAACCTGAGTGGACGGAAAAGATCATTGAGGCGAGACACCCCCAGAACAATTATGTCTCATGCACTGGGCAGTTTTGACAGTTTGGAATATTATGCTTCCATAACATGTCTTATTTCAGACTGGTGGAAGAAAACATTTAGTTTAGTGTTTATTTTGCTAAACCTTGAAAATTGATGATTTCTCCTAAATGAATTAAGTTAGCATTAGATAATGCCTCATTTGCATATTTAAAAAACAAAACACTGAATATGCTTCATTAAGCGATCTATTAGTTTTTTTTGGTGAAATACATGCCTTTTAAGGTTGTTTTTTCATTTTCTAAATGAGGTTTCTGTCCCTCTTCTTAACCTAACTTTGTCCACTTTTCAGATTTCTGTTATTTAAATATTTTCAGAAAACAGAATAGAAATATAATACAAAAGAAATAGAATACGAAACAGAATAGTAAACTAAGGGAAGTTTCACAGCAACAATTTCTAACCTTTTCACCTGTAGTGTTTCCCCTTAAAGAGAGAACAGACTGTAATAGCATTGAATCGAAAAGTAACAGTTTTATGTATTTTATGCAGCGTTATACCACGTACATGGAGAGAATGGGGGCCACAGCATCCAGAGAAGCGATGAGGATTCCTATCTCACAGATGCCAACTGTCAGCAGCAGAGCCCAGGTGGGCTCACCGTTAGCCTTCCCATGACCAAAGACCTGAGACAGACAGAGAGAGATGGTCTGATACAGAACTCCATGATGATTTATCTATATAATATATACTGTATGCGCCATGCGTCTTTCATCACACTGGCTCTAAATTCACCATTAATACACAATATATTTAAGAGTGGGGCCACAGGGTCAAGGAAAAGGTCACAGCATTTTGTATAAACAATTCCACGGATTACAATCACATCATGAATCTGAAGTTTTCTCAAGAACAAATTTAAGATATTGGTGAATGGCGTGTTTGTAAACTCCTTTACTGTGAGTTCAACCAACCCTCAGGCAAACAAAACGAAAAGTAAGCAAAACCTTTGAACATGCCATTACTGTGTAATGTAATTACTATGATCCACAATGGGGTCATGAGGGATGTGAAGCTGCTGAAAAGGCCCTTTCAAGACCAAATGAAATAATAATACAAACCAAAACTAATGTTGCGTCAAGGATGGAAAAAGTACACACAGTTACTGTAACAAGAAATCAAAGGCCTTTCCAACACTAACCTGTAAGAATGGGATGATGCCGTCCCGAGCAATGGCCTGCAACAGCCGGGGGGCACCAGTGAGGCTCTGAAGCCCCGCCCCACAGCAGGAGAAAAACGAGCCAATCACAAGCACCCACGGTGACGGCCAGGCCAGAATACCAATTACTGGGTTCTTCTTCACTGAGTAACCATACCTGAAACAACCACATGCAAGCATACAATACATATACTGGATACACTCTGCTCACGTCAACGGCAAACGTTCATTCATCCATTCGTCAGCTGCAAAATACCAGTGGTGGATCATTTGTTTTTCTGCAATGAGTACATGATAATACACTTACTTGTCTCTCAGCACCACTCCTTCAATACAGGCTCCAAACAAGACCACACAAGAGATGTCTGAGCTTCAAGTTAAGATGGAAATACTTTGTTAAAACAAACAACATGAATATATACATATACCCCCTACATGTATTGTATATATGCTAGTTTGTACTGTGCTGTGTTGAGGATACAGATGAAAGAGGTGGTGAGAATAGCCATGATGGTTCCTATAGGGATGGACCTCTGGGCATCTCTGAGATCACCAGACCTATTAGAACCAGCCATTATACCTGAAATAAAACATACATTTAAAAGTTAGAGTCAGTATTCTAGTAGTAGTCTAGTTAGAGTCAGTATTGGAGGAAGTATAAGACCTTTTAAGTATGGAAATTTTACATTTTACTTAAGTAATAGTGCATGAGTATCAAAAGTGTAATTCATGAATCAAAAGTATAAGTGTTTTAACTTTCACTCTACACACTCTGGGTGTAATGAATAAACCACAGGAAAATGTGAAATATTAGCCTGGGAATACTATATAGCTAGAGTGTGTACTGTGAAAGGTAAGAACAGAAGGAGTGGATCTGTTTGCCTTTGTCAAGGTTGAAAGAAGCAATAAAGTTTGTCGCCTTGGCTCAGATGAGTTGTTTCATAAAAGTAGGTCCAACTCGTGATTGGCTGAAGCTCTTATTAGTGGCACGAAAGATCAGAAAAATCTGGTTTGATGTATTGCATTCAATAGTAATATTCATGTGCAATATTCCAATTCTGAAAATGTAACTCTTGTAGCAAAAAATGTTTTAGCCTTACTACTGTAAATAGTATCTTATTTATTTTATCTTATTTATAACTTTATTTATGTCTTTTCTATTTTATTTTTAAGCTGAGTATTTTTTTCATTTTTTACATTTGACAGCACAATGTGGAGCAGCACTCCTAATTTCGTTGTATGCACTGTCATATAATGACAATAAAGGCTTTTGATTTTTTTTTGAAAGCATTTATGACAAAAACAGCAGTTTCACTGAAAAACACATGATGTTTTTGTTTGGTACATGAGCTACCTGTGACAGAGGGAAAGTATATTCCCACCAGCAGAGTGAAGTAGGTGGTGATGTCATTGAAGACGTAGGGCTTGTACACTTCATCAGATGCACCCTGAGCTGGTACTGAAGGCTGGCTTTTCTTCTCTATGTACGTAGCAGCTGGACCATAGTCTCCCCACAGGTTATCTAACAGAGAGATAGATCAATACAGGAGGATGAACATTATGAGTCATCCTTTATATGGCAATGAATTGTGGCCAAAATCTGATGGATCCTGCCTCTCCTCCTTTTCACCTTTAATAACTCCGCTCAAGAGCCCAGGTATGGCTCGTATCTCTGTCAGGTTGTTCAAGGAGAAGTATTCATCACAGGTTGCGTTGGGATATTCACTGTCACAGAAGAGGCTTCGCAGCTCGGTGAGCACGGTGATGTTTTTCACAACCTTCATCTTTGCACATGTTTCAAACATTTCATTCCTCAGAGATCGGTTCCCCAACAGACAGACACTGTAGAGGAAAGTGAAAAGTGTTGGTTGATAAAAGGTGATTTGCACGTTCTCACTCTGAATTACAGCTGCTTGGCCCTACAGTATCAATTTGTACGTGTTAAAATACATTTCCGTCCTCACAGAAAATCTGGACAGATTTAGGCAATAAAACTACTTGGTTAGCTTCAGGAAAATATTGTGGAAAAATAAGTTTCTTGGTTTCACCAGGACCCAAACTATAGCCTCCTGCGTTAAAGTCTGGTGGTTTTGACCTATGCATCTACCCCGACCTGCTCTGTTAATCACACTTTATCACTCTTTGTACTACATCGCCTGGCTATCTCCTTTACTCCTGGCCTCATAGAGAGCATTTGGCTACTTTGTAGGGACAACAGGCTGGTTTTGAACCTACACTGTTTCTGTGGGAAATGTTTGACCAATACACCGCAGGAATTAAGGACAACTGTGGCTTCAACACAGCCATCACAATTCACCACACACACACAATCCTTGCATGCTGTTAGTTTTACATCCATTATAAATGAGTCACAGTCATGCTGCAGTGATACAGCTGAGGTAGCGTGCCCATGTGCCCCTGTGGTCATAACCAGCGGCGGTCTACTACATAAAACATATCATATATTATAAGCTCAGTCTTTCTCGATTGAAGCAAACTGTATTGCCAGGGAATGTAAAAAAAGAATTAAACAGTGTGATTCTTAATAGCTGATTCTGACTACTTTTACTATTGCCATTATGCCTAAATGTAAATATTAGGCACTGGAGGAGTCACATTTGGCATATTGTTTATGAGAATATCTTCAGTCTTAAAAACATGTCAGTGTTTATTGAGAAATTATTATTTAGCTGTTCATAACTCACTTAAACTCTGGCGGCTCGATGAGTGTTTTGATGACTCCTGCATAAGTGGCCATGATGGAGAGAACCACACAGGCCAGAAACACCAGAGCCAGTTTGTTCACATACCTGCAGAAAGAGGGGAAACGTGAGCGTGTGTGTGCTAGTGTGTGTGCGTGTGTGTGTGTGTGTGTGTGTGTGTGTGTGTGGATACTTACTTCACCCCCACAAACACCACCAGAGCCATCAGGAGCAGGCAGCATGTGCCATAGACACGCATGTTGTTGGACATCGCTGCACTTTCGCCTTCTTTAAACACCGTTGCTGTCGGGATGATGTACATCTGTCAGCGGGGGAAGCAGCAGAAAGAGAGTGAATGTGTCATTAATATGCTACTGATGTGGCTGATTTTTATCTGTTGGCATGGTAACGTACCAGCAGAATCTCTATGGTTCCCAGTATGTACATGGATCCAGCGAATGTGGTTCCCAGATAGAAACAGAGACCCACTGCTCCTCCAAACTCTGGACCCAGTGATCTGGAGATCATGTAGTATGAGCCACCGGCTTGCAGAAATTAAATCTTGGTTAGTTACTGCTACCAGAGGTATTCCTCTGTATTATAAACATTGTTTTGGAAAATTTCTATTTAATATACAGTTCCACTGTGGGTGCTACTCAGGACAGAAAAAAACACGAAAAAGACGCTATAACACTGATCATTAATCAAAGATAATGTAGGAAATACTTGTGGGAAAACAAATTTTTGATATATCAAACATTTTGATATATTATCATAACACCATTTGTCATAAAATATCAGGTAATTGTCCAGCAAATTATAGGTGATTACTATATTAATGTAGTAATTTAAGGGGCTCGTTGGGGGACATAGTACTAAAATGATTGCCTCTAATTTCTCTATAATTACTACAATATTGCATATTTATTTTCATAAACATCCTGAGATTTTTTAGATATTACAGGACTGTAAAATAAAGCATTCAATTTGCCACAGAAATACAAATATATTTATCTATTTTTTAATATATCCACAATGTGCCAGTGATAAATAGAAACTCTACACTGTATCAAAGCCATCACATCTAAATAAATTGCTAGTAGAGTAGAAAAACATGATGAATGCAACTTTTCGTAATGTACCTGGGACAACACCATTGGTTGCTATGGCGCTCATTGATATGGCTGTGAGCAAAGTCTGCATGAGAGACAGAGAACATTCGTTAGTCCATGACATTAGTTATGGAAGAAAGAAAAGTGTGCAGGCTGCATTTTGTTATTGGTACAAAAATGATATAGTTTCAAATGACGCTGAGAGAATTTTTTCCCTCTGTTTAGAGCCTGTGGGATCACTTTAAGCATAGATGAGACAAAGGGAGAGTATTTTGCAAGCAAGAATGACCTCTGACCTTATTTCAAGTCATGTAGAAATAATGACCATGGGGTAAAGGAGAGACAGTTCAAATGTTAAATGTTATTTATACAGGAACTATGCGATCAATGTTCAATTTTTTTTTAACAAATTTCACAAAATGGTGGTTTTTTGACAGTTTTTGATACCGATGGAATGAACATTTCAGTCACAAGCGGTGTGGTTTAATAGCCAGACCTGCTGGAGAAATGCCAGATATAACAGTGTCCTGAACAGCACCACTAACATCTGTAGTCCCCTCTTTGGCCTAATTCTAAAACCGTGGTGGCCCTATATTGTAGGGGGGTGTTGAATTGAGAGTGCTCACATCACATGAGTGCTGAACATTTTCAGTTCAAACCTTTCAAACAGTCAGCTCTCTGTTTGGCCGTGGAGCTACTGACGTACAAACCGTGGTTGTAAATGAGATACAAATTTTCTGCTCGTTTTGTGGACCCACATCTGAGCTCCGGCATG
The DNA here is from genome assembly GCA_029721515.1 of Synanceia verrucosa. Taxonomy (NCBI): domain Eukaryota; kingdom Metazoa; phylum Chordata; class Actinopteri; order Perciformes; family Synanceiidae; genus Synanceia; species Synanceia verrucosa. The sequence continues at coordinate 6,364,207 of CM056554.1, read as the reverse complement.
AATCAATGGCACTTACCAGAGGAGGGTCGGCTGGCAGGGCTTTAAATCTCCAGCTAAACCTCAGATTTATCACTGTTCCATTCAGGCCATTATAGATTTATGGCCAAGAGGGTCTTTTTGTTTGTTTGTTTATCTTTTCTTTAATCACAGTGTCATTGATGCAACCCTGTCTCCCACAAACTTGTGTTCCCAAAAAACTAAACTGTGTTTGAAACACATTTTCTCTCGGATCGCAGCTGCTGTTCAATACACATGATTAACTTTGCTAACTGAAACAAAACAACTTAGACAAGTTCAGGTAACAACGGTTGCGGTCCCCCTAACTCTATCACTATGTATGTTAAATAATGGCAAAATTTAAAAAAAAATAATGCAGCCATCTAGACTTATAAATTTGTGATATACGTTGACATTTCTTTCAAAACATTATTGAGAATGCAGTTTAGTTGGTCATTCTGTCTGCACTAATATTAGCAGACACATCTGTGACAATGTTTCTGTGACACTCTTTGACACCATATTTCAAACTACTTGTCGGCAGAGAGTCAACATGCTCAGTTGTTGGATTTCTAAATGACTCACACAGATGCAGCACATGGAGACGATGGCGAAGGATCCCAGGATTCCTGCTGTGCCGACGATCCAGGTGAGGCGCAGGAAGAGAATCACACCCAGGATGTTCTGCATGCAGGGCAGGTAAACTCCAATGAAGGTTCCCATCTGGGGGACCTGAGGAACGAACAGAAAACATCCAAAATATGCTGAGTGGTGGGATGCATGACCAACAGTCTGTATGAGGCTGCCTTTAAGAACACAAAGCAGGGGGATCCCGACACTCATGAGCTGATTACTCACACAGATTATTCTGAATATCTCCAGATTTCTGTAAAAGTGCATGCAAAATTCTCAGTACTTTTACACATTTACAAATCGAATTACACCCACAGAGTGAGATACAGGTACACATTTCAATTGCTACAACAATGGGCCCATTGTTGAAGACCAGAAATTCTGGCTGCTGTCCAGATTCTGCAAATTAGCATTTTACTCCTGGAGTAATTAGAGCATGAAGAAATTATCTGACTTTCTCACAATAATAATAATAATAATGATAATGTGCTATCCACACTGAGTTTATTTAAACTATATTTGACAGTGTGTAAACAATATTTACAATATAATATTTCACTTTCACTCCAAGAGTAAAATATAAACAATATTATAAAACAAACAGATTAAGCTAATACACTACCACTATCATTATTCTATAGCATTTACAGTATTACACTGCATCAACACTACTTTCCTTCAAAAGCCAACTTTACGTACCATTTTCCGAGTTACGATTGCTTCATCCTGAGCTCTCTCCACTGCACTCAGCTGTCTGCCTAAATACTGTGAAGTGCTTGATGTTGATTTCCAGATGTCCCACATCTTCTCTCTTGTGTTACTCTCTTTTCCTCATTTGTCTGGTTTTCTCGCCCTTGCTCTCTCTGCAGGGACTGTCCTATTCTTTTTAGCCTCAGATCTCCTCCAGTGCACTCAGAAAACACACTCTATCATTCAAGGGGCGGGTTTCACCAAAACTTCATCAATCCTTCCACATAAAGCTACAGTCCAAGGTCCTACTGTGTTTAAAGACCGCAAGAGGAGGCAAGTGTTGTAACTGGAGAATAATCTCACTGATTTCCGATGATTTGACTCATTTAAATTCCTGCTGTCTGCAGCATGTGCAGTTATTGTCACCAGTAGTGTGGCTACTGGGAGCAAGGAGGAGTTTTTTTTTCCATTTTTTGTGAATTTGCTGGGACGTGGCAAGTTGTCATACAATTGGAATTAATACCTGGTGGGTATTTTACAGACTGATTTTGATATTGTTTTGACTCATTATATTTAAATATAACTACCTACAAACAAATTCAGGACCAGAACTGTATTCCTAGTAATCTGCAGACCTTGAAACAGCATTTAATCTTTTATGTAAGGAAATAATTTGACAGAAAGCATAATTAAATCAAATTAATGAGTAGATTCTGTAAAAATATCAGCATAAATGTACTTCTGTTGGCTTAAATTTACAAATGAATGGCACTTATATGCCATGTCAAACACGGTTTAAGTAAGTGACATGTCAAGTCAAGTTGTTTTTAGAGCATTTAAGACAGTTAATTATTAGGGGTCCTCAATGTGGCCAACCACATTTACTAAAGGAGACAGTCCTTAAAGGAACTGCAGCATTTTTAAACTATGCTTATTTGCTTCCTTGTATAAAAAAAAAATCATTATTTGTCTCATATTATGGCGAATTGATTTGCCATTGAATCAACAGTACAGCAGTAAAAAAAAATGCAGATACTGCATACATGCCAGAAGCTCCTAAATGCAACACACTGTTCCTTTAAACATGAGATAACATGTTGATTTACTCATTAAAAATCTGACACTTGAGTGCCATTGACGTATGAATCAAAGTGTTTTTTCCGCAGCAGGTTGATCGTGGTCTCTTGCAGTCTGTGAGTAATGTTGGGGCTGCTGGGAGTTGTAGTCGGAGCATAAAGAGACAGTATACGCCTCAGAGATCAAAGCAGGAAAATGGATCAAAACGGACAAATTCTGGACAAAAAGTGGCATTTTTGGTGAAAGTGGCCTCTACCTCTGATGAAAAAAAGAATTGAACAAGGTAGAAACAAATTTTTTTTTCATGATGAAATTCTCTCTTCTTTCATTTAAGCTATTCTGTGTTTTCAGAGTCATAGTACAAAATATTCTGTGGGTCTTAAAATGACTCAAAATGGCCAAAAACTCTGGCACAAGGCACTTTCTGTTTTATACAAGGGCCGGCACTCAATGAGCTTCAGAGGTGCAGCTAGGTGGACTATTTTTGAAATAGTTTTTCAATCATATCCATCATGACTGGAGACGGTCCATTTATTCCCACACACCACAACTTTTATGGAGCAGATGATATTTATATTATATTGTACACAACACATTGCATACTTATAAACTCTTGCACATCGTCCCAGAAAAATCCAACTGGAAAATCCTGGAACAAGTGGCCTTCTGTGCATATTAAGATGTCCTCTGTGTCAGTTTTAACACTATCAGAGGCAGGTGTGCCAGCTGATACAAAAAGCAGGAAACACCTCCAGTTTCGACCTCCAGCTGGCACTCAAACACAACCTCCCACAACACACACATTCCTAGCTCTACTCTATATAGGGGAGTTTAGTGGAGGACAGAGAAAATGGTTGTTGGAAAGTGACCTTAACTTGAATGTCGCTAGTCAAGTTTTGGTGATTTCAGGTCTTTCCCACATCAGACAGGCTGTTTACGTCATACACCAGCCTAAGTACAAAAGAGGTGTTATTGATCTTGTGACTTTGCTCAAAGGTTGATAACAACTACAGTTATCAAGGTACTATCAAAAAGACAATATTAGGTTGTTTGAAAGCCAGCGATATGTGAGTGACACTACTGTGCTGTGAGCCCACAGAACATTTTATGTGATTAATCAGTTTGCGTGGTTTAACTAGGGATGTATTCTGCATTAATTAAGTTTTTCTTTAATGCGCTGCCCATATTGTGAAAGATCTTGTCACATGCACATCAAGTGATTCAATATGGATTTGAAAGGTCAGAATATGTTGTCACTTGGTTCCTTATCTGACCCACTTCCACTTCTCAGCTCTTTGTTCAATTATATTCAGCAAACCTTTCATGTGGCTTCAGGCAGCAGTCAACTGATATCATCAAAGAAACTGCAAAACTCAGCTCCATTAGTCAATTTCACAACAACAGTCAGGTTTCCGTCCAAAATTAATGCTTGTTTCCATCCACTAAGGAATTAGCAGAGTTAAGAGTTAGTTCTGTCAGATAAGTGGAAAGTGGCATCAATTCTAATTGCTGTAAAATGCTATACCATTGCAGAGGAGGCATTTCTGCTCAGTTTTTGGACACAAATTGAAAATGTGCATGTAAACTAGGGGTGGGTATTGGCAAGGACTTAACGATTAAACATGTGTCGCGATACTTGAGTCACGATATGATACATTATTGTGATATTGCAATACATTTGCGATTTTCTACACAGCTCACAGATAAATTTGTAATGCAGCTTTAAATACAAGTTGTATATATGTACATACGTGTGTGTGTGTGTGTGTACACATATTTACATACATATACACATATATATACATATATTAGGGCTGTCAAAGTAACAGCATTAATAAGGATTATTTACTTTTTTATTTTACTTTTATTTAACTTTTTATTTCAACGTGCGGAAGTTGTTCTGGATTTTTTTATCGTCCCAACACAAGACTTTTTTTGGGGTAAAAATTATATTAAGAAATTAAAAATCAATATCATATCAGAAGAAAAAAATATTGCAATATCAACATTTTTTCCCACCCCTAATATAAACAGGTGTCTGGAAATGTACCTAATGGTTATGGTACATTACTGGACTTGCAGGACAAGATTTGTCCAAATTTGTCCAACATTCAATCATTGTCTCAACAGTGAAAATAAACCAGCAACAATTTTCAAATACAATGAATAATTCAGCAGTTCCAGTCTCTAAAATGTAAATCTGTAGCTGTTTTCTTTGCCTTCTTCAGTGACAAAATGTAAAGTCTTTGGGTACTGTACTATTGATGTCCAACAACCTCTTCCCCACTTCTAGTGCTCATGCTCGGCCCATCATCAAGCTCTGCATTCATTATGATGTCAGGTTTCATGACTTGTGTCTTGACACACACAAGGTGAAAACAAAATCAGCTGCTGGCAATAATTAATTAAACTGGCTTTGTCTCCAAAACTCAATTCTGAACCACAAAGATTAACCAGCTACCAGTTTACTGGATGTCATTTATACAACAGGCACCACAAAATCGACACATCATTTGAAAATAAATCTCACAAGATATAACTGTAAAAGAACATGCCACATCTTTCTCACAATGCATTCCTTTCTTTAGAGTTGTTCCAGAGCTGCTTTATCTCCTCTTGACATCATCCCAAAGTGCAAAACGTACAGTAAACTACTTGTTAGACTGTAAAACTGAAAGGAGGTAGCTGTTTTAATCATTCTACTGATTTTATATGAAATCATAGGCTTAACATTTTAATTTAAAACATCTTGACACACATGAAAACTACAACATGCATTATTATAACACAATCTTTAGGTGGGGGCGTGTTTTATCAGATACTGGATGACCATGCATTGGCACCCTTGCAACCTAGCTACTTAATGAATTAATTACAGGGGTTGGACAATGAAACTGAAACACTGGCCAATATAGTGTTGGAAGTTACATGGCTAGTCTTGCTGGTGCTTCTGTGACCAGGACAGCAAGTCTTTGTGATGTATCAAAAGCCACGGTATCCAGGGTAATGTCAGCATACCACCAAGAAGGACAAACCACATCCAACAGGAGCAACTGTGGACGCAAGAGGAAGCTGTCTAAAAGGGATGTCCGGGCACTAACCCGGATTGTATCCAAAAAACATAAAACCACAGCTGCCCAATTCACTGCAGAATTCAATGTGCACCTCAACTCTCCTGTTTCCACCAAAACTGTCTGTCGGGTGCTCCACAGGGTCAATATCCATGGCCGGGCTGCTATAGCCAAACCTTTGGTCAATTGTGCCAATGCCAAATGTCGGTTTCATTGGTGCCAAGCAGCGAAAATCTTGGGCTGTGGACAATGTGAAACATGTATTGTTCCACCTTTACAGTCTTTCCCACATTCGGGAGAGTTATGGTGTGGAGAAGCCCCAAATAAACGTACCACCCAGACTGTTGCATGCCTAGACTGAAGCATGGGGGTGGATCGGTGATGGTTTGGGCTGCAATATCATGGCATTCCTTAGGTCCAATACTTGTGCTTTGATGAACATGAAAGTGAAGTTGAACATCTCCCATGGCCTGCACAGTCAACAGATCTAAATTTTATTGAGCCACTTTGGGGTGTTTTGGAGGAGCGAGTCAGGAAACGTTTTCCTTCACCAGCATCATGTAGTGACCTGGTCACTATTCTGCAAGAAGAATGGCTCAAAATCCCTCTGGTCACTGTGCAGGACTTGTATCTGTCATTCCAAGACGAATTGATGCTGTATTGGCTGCAAAAGGAGGCTCTACACCATAGTAATAAATTACTGTGGTCTAAAACCAGGCATTTCAGTTTCATTGTCCAACCCCTGTACATTACATTATATTACAGCCTAGAGCAAAACTACTGTCTAATCTTTTGTATATCCATTGTGTTTTTTGTGATCAGTACTTACCATCACTGATTCCAAGCTGTTGTGCTCAAGTGAACTGGCTTATGGAAATAAGTGATCTTACCAGACTCCTGCAGCCCACACTTTGTCTCTATAATATTTTGGATCTGTGTCTAAAGCCCTGAGGTTTTTTTTAAGGCTATCTGGCTTTGTTTTAAGTTATTTAGAGTTATTCTGTTTGGTGTGTTTTTGCTTGTCTGATGTCATTCATTCATGCTTGGTTTGTTTCCTGTTTTATTTTGGCCACTCCTCATGTGTCAAAATCAGTGTAAAACTCTTTCTTTCCCTCTGCTATCAGACTCCTAAACAGCTGACAGGGGTTTTCAACTACTATGGAGAATACACATATTAGCTCAATATTGCACATTGCATTACCTCTTTGTACAGCCTATATCTTTTACTGTATATATTGTATGTTTTATCACATTGCTGCTTTAGTTGTCCTTAAACTGTCTTTATGAATCTAATTTTATCTTTTATCGATCTATGCTTTGATTTATTGCTCTGTGTTTATTGTGGATAGCAAAGGAAGTATTTCATTGTACAGGAAAACATGTTTCCTTAATGTTCACATGATGATAAACACTTTGAATATTGAATCTTAGGGTCCCCCTTGACTCCATAGCCCTGTACACATGTTCACTTTGTCACCTTGCTGAGCCACAAGCAAATAAGAAACCTGTTATTTTCCATCTCGGCAATCTCTATCAAAACGCATAAAATGTTCTCTGATCCATACCATGACAGCAATCCTTCTAACCCCATCTTCATTCTCGGCCTCCTCATGCTCACGAACACCTTGCGTCAGGTTGGTATAGTTTGCCAGTTTGTTGAGAAGAGATGATACCATAGGATTACTGTCCATTTCCTCCTACAGAGAGAGAGAAATGTAAGAATAAAACAAAGCATGCACAACAAACACCTTAACACATTATTTGTACAGTGTTCATTGTTTATTATATTGTTACCATTCCACAGTTCCACTTCTAGCAGGGACACATAGACACTTTAATACTAATTGTCAAGAGAAGAAGCGTGATCTCATCACTCCTGTTTGAGTTTCCTTCAGACCTTTACACACCGGGGGTATGTCGAAGATGCAAAATACTCACATGCAAACATTATATGTCTGACGATTTTATTATTATTTTATTATGAAATGCATGGAAAGAATGGATCTAGTTTTGCACTGTCTTTGTAAAGGTTTTAAGGTGTAATAGCACTTTGTTGGCCCATGGAGGTATGAATCATTCTTCCATCTGGAGTTTTGGGGCAGAAACCAGAAACCTTCATAAATCTAAGCCTTTAACTTTTGTGCCAGCAACTTTCAGTGGTGTATCGCTTATTAATTATTCTTAAATCTTATATCACAAACAAAATTACAGAATATTCCATTACCAAAGCAAAATGAACTTAAGCTTAAACTTAAACTTGAGCTTAAAAACAAGCATAGTAAACAATGCAGGTTTTTGCATTACATATTTTTTTTCTTAAAATAAAAGCGTGCATTAGTCTTACCCATAGACTGTGAAAAGAAGAGGTCTTACCTCAAACAGAGCCATGTTCTTGCCATCATAATAGTGTTCTCTGTCATCTTCTGAGGTGATGAATGGACTGGACTCTCTCTGGCTGTCTCCTGGTAGAATACACAGGAAAAACAGACAAAACGTAAGATACAGTACACACCATAAACTACTGATAGAGCAGCAAGATGACAGAGGCAGTATTATCACCTGGTGCTGTTCTCGTGTAGCATCTGTAACACCTGTAGCAGCACTACATATACTGTATTACTAGAAGTGGTGTAGCCTACAGCTAGCACCACTACAATTAGCTAACTTGTTTGCTAGGAGGTAACTTCATCATCATTTTTGTTTTAAATGCACCCCTGGTAGATATATAAGGTGATAAAAATATCGCCTACCATGCTGAAATATGAATGTTTTGGCCATAGATTGCGTTTAAATAGTTTGGGTTAGCTACAGGTATATTGTTAGCGTTTCAGTCTTTGGTTGCCATGGCGCTTCCAGTGGGCGTGGTTTTAAAGTATGACGCGTTCATTCACCATGGCCCCGACCCCAAATGCCCGTATGTGTCCTCCAAAAACCCGGAAATAGGCCGTATTTATTGATCTAAGTTTATTTCAATGGATAAAAAAAAATCTGTGGTGGCAAATATCTATTATGCTTGCAATGCTGGATAAAGTGACTTATCCATATTTCTTGAATGCAAGTGAAAAAAAGAAATAGTATTTTATGATGCTAGAAGAAAACAGGTCTAATACTATATTTATCATAAGAGAATACTGACCTTAAGGAACATGGCTAACATTGTCAGAACTGGAGATAGTGTTTTGGTTTATTATACAACTTTTATATTGATTAATTATATTGTCTAAACACTTAACATGTTGACAATTAGACTGCTAATTTACCATTTATCTGAGGTTGTCTTTGTTTTTGCCAAAGTAAAAGCATCATGATGTGATCTTCAGTGCCTTGAAGAACCCAAAGGCCTAAATGGTTCAAAGATCTGTGAAGATTATTTAATAAGACTACAAGTGTACTGTTAATGCACATGATATGGTAAGGTTTAAATCAACAACTAGCATGTAATGATGTGTTGGGAAGTCCCTCAGAGAGCCCCGAGCCTTTAGAGTGAAAGGATCTTTAGTGTGCATGCTGAGGTCAGGGTTAGATCTGAAATCAGTGTTAGCTTTGTGTCATTCTTCACCCAATTTGTACCCACAATACAAGAGAAGACAAAGGAAACAGGGAAGTAGGATAACTGCTAGGCCTTGTTTGCACATTTATCTCCACAGACCATGAGTGAAACTCCATGATGTGAGTACATTTAATCTAAAAAAGATAAGTTATTGTATAACTCATCACAGTGTCAGGATGACAGGATGTGATCGTATAAACAATAAAGAAGCACAGCACCTGAGCAACATTAAGTAAACTTTAATAAACTCAGTGATTAAAACATTAATTTAAAGAAACAGTCACATGCACACATATGGTCTAACTCACCAGAATATGCATAAGTACAGTTAACAGCCACACGGTCCCTTGTAAAACAATGTGACAATACTGCTGAGCTGTCTACTCGACTTTGGAGTCAGGCTAACATGAATCTGCATTATTGTGTGTAACACTGACCTTCAAAACTAACTACTAATTCTTATCTCAACAACCCAGTTTTTATGCATAATAAAATAATAAAAACAATAAAGTAATAACTATTCATAATCAAAGGCCTGACTGAATAAATAAGTCTGTAAATAATAAAAATATATTTTAAACCATTGTTATGTTATCACTACCTATTGTATTCATTGTGTCTCCTTTTACTGTATCATATTTTATTGTTCTTTTATAATTGTTATTTTTATGCTATCTATTTTTACTTTACATAGCTCTGCTACTGTTACTGGTATTATAGTTTTATTGTTATTTAATTGCATTTTTATTATTTTATTGTATTTCATTTGATTAATTACATTCTTATTTTTATGCTATCTATTTTTACTTTACATAGCTCTGCTACTGTTACTGTTATTATAGTTTTATTGCTATTTAATTGCATTTTTATTATTTTATTGGGTCACACACTGGTCTCGAATTATCACAATTTTGTCATTTTCTGTGAAGGACTTGCATGATAGGTGCAATACAGAAAAATTTTGATTGATTGATTGATTGATCCTAAGCTGAAGCAATATTAAAGCGATTTGTGTTTTTCTTTGTTTTATTCAACATACACTATGCTCCTCAGCTGTGCACATAAAGCCTAATTTATGCTATGCAAAAACTGATATTTCTTTCTCAATGAGTGCAGCACTTACATTAGTTAAGCCTGTAAATGTTCCTTCAGTTCCTTCATTTGATGTCAGTGGCTTCCCAAGCAGTAATTGTGTTGACCAGCAGATGTCCACATTTCTTTACATTCAACAGGACCGAGACTCATCCATCCATCCATCCATTATCTACCACTTATCCTCATACGGTCGCTGGGGGGGGGGGTTGGGCTGGAGCTTATCTCAGCTGTCTTAGGGCGAAAGGCAGGGTACACCCTGGACAAGTCACCACCTCATCGCAGGGCACATAGAGACAGACAACCACCCACACTCACATTCACACCTACGGACAATTTAAATTATGTGAAGACAATTTAAGTTATGTATGTTTTTGGATGGTGGGAGGAAGCCGGAGTACCCAGAGAGAACCCACGCAGACACGGGGTGAACATGCAAACTTCACACAGAAAGGCCCTGGGATTCGAACTCAGTACCTTCTTGCTGTGAGGGGACCGCACCGAGACTCAATTCACCAAAAAGCTGCAGATACACAGTAATATACAGAAGTGTGTATGATTAATATCATAATATGAATTTGGTTGATGAAACATTTGTTATTGCTGGCATTTTTAATGGCACTCTCAAACTCTAAGTTGTATTATGGATTGACTGGAAGTGAGCCAATTAATTCAGAGGTTATGGAGTTCATGCATTGTGTGCATGAACTCCATAACCTCTGAATTAATTGGTCAGCAAAATTTAGTTGAGGCACTGCACAAGTAACAATTAGCAAACTAAACCAAAACTAATCTTCCTTTGGCACTGTTGGCAGTTATCCCACTCCTCCAGGCTAACACGTGAGAAACAATACAACATATTGACATCCTTTTCCGTAGTAGGTACTAGAAGTGCCTGCAATGCCCAGGGGGTAAGGATATGACGATCAAGCAATAAAACAAACAGACATTTTGGCCACCCTTCAGGAAGTTTGTCTTGTTGATTAGAAAGCTGAACTGTATTTACTTTTTGTAAAATCCTTTTAAATCTGCTTACATTTTCCTACTGTGTACAGAAATTTGTGGTGCAAGAAAGTTTTATCTTATCTCATATCATCTTATTTTATTGTGTGTGAGTACTAACAGAGAGGAAAAGAAATTTGTAGATATTTAATACCTAAATTCACTCTTCAGTCATGATCTCATGATTTGGTTTGGTGCAATTAGCTTGCAGAGTCTGGTTAGCTTAGCATAAAGTCTGAGAACAGAGGGAAACTGACACGGCTGGTTACTATATAATAGGTTACATCCAAACTTCAAATCAGATCTTTAGAACACACTGAGCAGATCAGATCTGCATGAGTTTTTTTCTTTCTTTATTTTTTATTTTCCTGCTGGTTTGACAACCACCAAGTCACATTAAAGACGTGTGTACTGTATGTAAAATGCACTTCAGTAAGTTAATGAGCTGCTCACTGTCTCTCTTTTCCTTGAACAATTACAATCCCCTGTCTTGCTTTCACTCCATTTCACTTTCTGATTATTACAACTTTTAATGTTACATGTAGTCATTTATATTTATCTTCATGCACTTTTCACCATTTTTCAATGATTATTTCCTCTCAGATGATGAAGTTCATTCAAAGTTCATTTGTTTTACGAATCTGAATGCATTTAGAAACCAGTAATCTTGATTTTGGAAATTTTGGATTGCACATCATCATTAGCCAATATCAAATCTCTGACTTTAATTCAAATCTATAAAGAAATCAACATAATAAAGTCAAAAAATAAATAAATAAAAACAATAAAGAGCTGCAAAAGGTAAAAACACACAGCATGTGCAGCCTGAGGACGAATATAACAAGCAGAAAGTGGAACGACACCAAACATGACACTGGTCACAGGATACTGCTTTGGAAAATGATGGTACTGAGATGATGCTGTTTATACAGATGACATCTTGTCTAATCAGCACTGTGTGTGCCTGTTTATGACCTTTTGAGTGCTGCACGTTCTGTGACTTCTGCCTTTACGATTAAAGATATAAAATAAACAGTGGGAAATATATGTCTTTATTCACATCAAGTTCTGTTTACGCATCAACAAGAGTACGACCATCATATTACTACAATACAACATCCAGGCAGACTGCCAGAGCCAGAAAGCAAGCAGGCAGGAGCGTGGCTGACCCATCACACCTGCCTGTTCAGAAAAGCTGGTCATAGGTTTGACTCCATCAGGACCACCAGACACCTGAAAACTATCCGACAACCACTCAATCTCTCTTTCACCAACTATGGATAGTGCAGTATGTGACTTACATTGCATTTACTGTGCTGCTAAATTCCTGCATATAAAGTGATATTGATTTGATGGTGATGCAATGTGTTTTATAGATAGATAGATACTTTATTTGTCACATATATATCGCTACATACATAAATTTGTCCTCTGCATTTAACCCATCCCCTCAGGGAGCAGCAGGCTGCCATGTAAGGCGCCCGGGGAGCTGGGGATTCGGTGCCTGCTCAAGGGCACCTCAACAATGCCCACCTCTCCAGCCACCAGTCCACTCTCCAAACTTAGTCCGACCTGGACTTGAACCAGCGACCCCCCGATTCCCAGCCCAAGTCACTACAGACTGAGCTACTGCCGCCCACGTCTGTGTCCTGTCTCATAATCTGATAACCTGTGCATTGCTGTAAGCTTTACAAATAGCTATTTAATATTATTTCATATAACGTAAGTATATTACTTATTATTACTGAATCAGACCTCCACATTCAAAAAGTGACTTTCCACTTAATTCAGTGAGGCGGTTGTTCAATCAGAATGACAAAAAAAAAAAAGATAGTTACACTGACATCTCAGCTTTTTACTCAGTATACTACTGGTAATCATATAATAATTGATGTGATTTGGTGTGGTAAATGCATTGAATCGTAAATTAATTTATTATGTTGACTTGAACGGAAACTTTAACATCTCCACCCCTTCATCCCACACCAATCATGCTGCTTTGCAGGTTCTGGCGAGTTGATCGACGTCACACTGTGTGTGTGCGTATGTTTGTGTGTTTGAGTGTGTGTGTGTGTGTTTGTAAAGGATGTGCCTGCCATAACATGTATCTGACTGCTTGTGTCTGCGTGCTCAATTATTCATTGACGCAGTTTATCAAACATCCACTTTTTTAACACCTATCTTTCCCCAAGTGCATGCTGGGATATGTCTCCTCCATAACCCAACAGAAATACTGAAAGTGTATTAGTGTGTTCACACTGCACACCTACCTGAGTGAGCGTCTTGTGAGTTGTCCTCATCATCTTCCTCCCCAAAGATTTTGCCCAAACTGACCAGTTTGCTGCCTCCCGCTGCAGCGCTGCTGTTGCCGCCGTCCACTGCATCCTCCACTGGCACTACAGTGAAGCTAGTGGGCATCTTGGCTCTTCAGTTGTCTGGAAGAATAGTATGAAGGGGTGTCCAGTGACGACAAGCAGCCGGGCAGTGTAGTTGTTGAACTTTCACCCCCACAGGAAGGAGAAAAAACAACTTAAAGTAAGCTGAATAAAGGCCCTGTTGAGGCAGTTAAAGCTTTAGTTTGGCCTCCACATGGCATTTCCTCTGAATCTTTGGTTTCATTCCTCTTTGTAGTGGGATTCAGTGTCCTCTAAACTCAGGGTGAAAGTGTGCATGAGACAGGCCAAAGTCCTGCAGTGCCTCTTCACTCTCTTCTTGTTCCTTTCCCTCCCTTTCCCCCCTACTGCTCCAAGACTATTGCCCCATGTGACCCTCTATTTACCATATGAACAGAGCTGGAGTCCAAACATGGAGGAGCCTGCAGCTCCTCCCATTGCCCTGAACGTCCCACTTCTCTGACTCGCACCTTTGCAATGCCAAAAAGGTGTAGCACACAACCTCGAAGTATCTGGAAAACTAGGCAGAGTATCTATAAAATCCACTTTGAGTGAAAATAAAACAGCTGGTTCATATTTAACAAAGACAATCCAAACACAAACTCGTCTCTTTTCTGTTCTTCTTGCTTTACTTTTGCTTCCTCCTCTCCCTCTCTTTCCGTCTCTGGCTTCCTTCAGGTAAACAGAATGGGTGTTACCTTTCCCACAGTGCATTATGGGTAGTAGTGAAGCACTCATGTTCAGCTTGGGAAAATACCACATGCTCACATGCGCACATGCATTGTGCTAGCAAAGGAAACACCTTGAAAACATTGGACGCTAACTTTCCTTCAGTTTATAGATTACAATGGACAGTCACAGGGGAACATGACTGAGCTGTGAAAAACAATGGACACAAGTAAACAACAACAGTTTCACTTTGTGGAGTCATGATTTTATTAGCTGGTTTAGTAGGCTACAGTCTATAAAATGAATGTATATTTCTGACTTCATCTGTCATCATTTATTCTGTTGGACACTTTAATACAATATAACACAAACTTATGTTTTTGTTGACAGATTGAAACCGAATATTAATAAAATGTACTCAAATTCATGAATAATATATGATTTACTCTTGAAAGTGGACACTTTTGCATTCTTTTCATACAAGATAATAAAAAGAAGTGTATTGTATGTATCATTCACTGTTGTATGCTTTACATACAAGTTCCATACAAAGGAAATCTCCTTTTTATGAAACTTGTATGAATCCAGATATAAGATCCTTAGTAAATTTAAACAAAATGAAACTTGTATGATTTGGGTATTTAGCAGAATAGTATATGACAGTAATGATACATACAATATCCTTATACTTCTTTTTATTATCCTGTATGATAAGAATGCAAAAGTGGCCACTTTCAAGAGTTAATCATATCCTATTCATGAATTTTAGTACATTTTTTTAATAAGTTTCTTTTCCTTATCGGTAGAATAGTAGATAGTAGGAGTTTATTTAACACATTTTTACAGCATAATGCTTTTTGTTAATAAACAAAATGTAATGTAATATCACTCAGTGTCTGAGTGTATGTAGTTATTTCTTTCCAACATGGTGGCTACATCATTGTTTTGTTCTCCACATGTTTTTTTCCTGCCGTACTTTATCTTCCTGACTGCTAACTTTTCCTCGCTTTGTTCAGCTTAGCTTAGTTTAGCTAAGCATATTCTACCGTGCCTCACAGTACCTTGAAAATTATTTCATTATGACAAATTAAGGATGGTGCGGGCCATTAGTGTAACATGATATTTGTATTTTTAAACTGAAATAGGCTACATTTAAGAGGGACTTTAGCTCAGCTTTTAATACCATCATACCTGGTATTTTGGCTGAAAAAATCTCCCACCTTGGACTATCAGATAGATACTTTACAGATAATTCAACCATATCATGTTTTTATTTAACTGCATATATGAAGTGAGCTAAAGGCTTTTGATTTGATTTGATTTGACTGACTTCACACACTTCACACGCCTCTCAAAGGAATGATTTTATTTATATGTGCGTGTGGAGGTGTGTGCGCTTCGCTCAGGATTATACAGCATCGTCTTGACTTACATCACTTTGGATATGAAAAATCTCCCACTTTACGTAACACCAGCACTGATGACTCTCTTTTTGTCTCATATTTGTTTCACAGAGGAGTCACAGTTAAAAGCTGTATGATCTGCTAATCCAAAATTTTGATTTGATTAAACTTAATTCAAGTTACCTCTGAGCAGATCCTGAAAACCTGGAATGTAGCAGCCTGTCTCCCACATTTTTAAAATACAGGCTGCCCAGATGTTTGACCAGATGCATGTCTTTGAAGCCTGAATATTCGTCCCCAGGCCTGTTTCAAAACTGCTGAGCCATGATAGTTAACATGAAATATACTGTGCAATGTAGACCTTAATAAACAGAAGTGGATTGGACCAGCAGTGAAAGCAAACATGGCTCCTGTTTAACCTGCAGACACTCCTTCTACAGCTGGCCTGGTATCAGATAATCTCCCAGCCACAAACGCCACAAAAGAAACTGCTGTTTGTTCAGCTTTGTTCAGAAAGAGGTGTACAATACAGCTACACATGTTGATTTTCCTTCCTCGGCCAAAGAGCTTAAGTCTGCATTCACTTTTCTTTCTTAGCGACCTTCTGACCTTCATGTACGGTTGGCCGTGAATAACGAAATATAGACAAAAAAGTGGACAATTTCAGAAAAATTGGGAAAATAAGCTTTTTATTCACAGTCACAGGGAAGTGTGTTTAATTATGCTTGGTTTGGAAGGAATCCATTGTGGTTTAGACCAGTGGGCAAAGAAGCCCATACAGAAGTAATTTAAACTTGCATTCTCTCCAACAGCCAGCAGGGGGCGATACTGGTGGTTTCAAAAAGAAGTCTGTTTGTATTGATGTTTATGGCAAAATGACCATTTCCTCTCCTGCTGTATTACCTCTGTAAACATTATAAATATGCATTTCTACTCTGAATGGTTAGTTTAAATACATCATTTAATACATCAGAGTGTCAATATAATGAATTATGGTCAAATATATTGTGAAAAAATAACACATAAGGCTTTGGGATGTGGCTACTGTGTGATTGACAGGACTTTGCTGTCATTAGCTCCGTCCACTCTTTATATAGCCCTGATTTTCCTGCTAACTGGTTGAAAACTCATTTGAAATTGTGGATGGCACAAAATCAAAAAAGTTTGGTCTATCCTGAGTTAAACCATTGTTTTTTGCGTAAAAGGTTGTAAATTATTATTGCTCTGACTCTAATCCAGCTCTTTAGGTTTGTAAGGGAATTATACATCTTCATCACACACTAACAGCATAGTGACATGTCTGTATACAGCCAGCAGAGGGTGCTGTGGGTTCATAGGGACTCAACAAAGTTGATGATGAATAGCAGAGACTGAGAGGAGAGATGTTTGGTAAACGTCCAACAGTTTGTAAGCAACCAGCAAGGAAATGACTGCAAATTTTAGCAGTGGTTCACAGCAGGATGCATGATGATGGAAGCATCAGAGAATGAACGTTTTGCGCTGACCCTGACCTCTGACCTCTCCCATTTTGTATCGCCATATTTACAATTTGGCAAGGTGCAAAACCTCCAATTGCCTCGCTTAAAAATGCCAAACATTTCTTCGCTGGAATCAGCATATCCTTAGTGTGATATCACTTGGCCCGTGACTGAACTAACCCAGCTTCTCCTTCGAGGACAGAACTGCCATTTTATACTCCTTGGACGGCTTAAGTGTGAATGTTGAAAAAAAGGGAAAGTGAGAGCGTTAGAGGTGAAATCAAATCCCTTCAGCAAACAGCAAAAAGGTCAGTGCTGACGCAGACCCGGGAACAGCCTGCCCTCCCTCAAGACTATATTCTTAAGTGGCTAGATTCTATTTGTAGCATTTTTACCTGTTTACCGACTCCCCCAATCCAAAACCAGGTAGCTCTGCAAACATACTGGAGGCTTTGGACGACCTCTTGTGTCATCACACGGCGGATAAAATTCAACTGCCTGCACTGTGCTGTCAGACCACAAAACGCAATATCAGGACGAAAGGACTAATGTTTATCAGGGCTGAAGCGCAGTTTCTATTCACTCAGTGTCAGGATCATTCATTTATGTAATGATCTCATCTGAGAATAAAACTATTAATATTGATAGCTGATGAGCTGCAATTTTCTTTCTCGATAAAGCAACATCGCAGTGTTGTGTTACTAGTTATTAAAAAAAGATGGTTGCTCATAGGCATTCTAGGTCACTGTTATTATATATAAGTTTCTATTTGATTAAATGGTCATCATGACATTGATGAAGGCAGAATACTTATTTTTTTCAGTAATTTAAAACCTTATAAACTCTACAAGGGCAGCATATTTTTTTGCTGCGCAGACACAACATTTAATTGAAGATATTCAGCAATTTTAACAATGAATTAAATTTCATTTTTTCAGGCAAAACATTCACACGTCCTGCAATATGAGGATACGCAGCTTGTTTCACAGCAAAGACGATGGCATAAATAACATAACAATAGCTTGTTTATCTCTATTTGGATGATGTAATTGTAATTTTTATATCATATCATACTGTTCATCTTTAGTTCACTTCACCTTATAGTTTATTTGCACCATGATTATCACCACGAGTCATAATTATTTATCTGCATGTACATTTTTATACTTTTTAATACTGCTCTTCTGTCTCATACTTGAAGTGTAAATAGTAATACTTTTCTGTTTTTATATTGCTTTTTTAATACCGTGATTTCATTTCTTGTTGTTGCTGCAACATTGCCCTTTTCTATTCTATTCTATGTGTAGTTGACATTTGGATTGTAGATCTGAAGGCCCTGCACCCACCAATTTGTAAATTGGACATGGAAATCCAAATATTGAATTTCTGACAAGTACTCATGAAATGCCAAAACACATCAGTGAATGTAATGGGTTGCGAGGCAGAGGTCCAAGAATATCCAAGGATCCAAGATTCTGAGGATAATGATCAATATCATTAACAAACTACATTTTGTACTATGTCACCCTTTTGCATGTCTATATAGTTATTTAAATTACATATATTGGTGACAGATAATGAGATTTATTACGGTTAGCTTATTTGATACCTAACATTTAAACATAAAATGCTCAGTTTTCTCTGCAACACTAATGTTGAACATTTTTGTGGGAAAAAATATTATTTGATTTGGGGAGCGCAGGGTTCCTTATTGAGCCTTTAATGAGAAGTGTGTAGTATTTTTGAACAGTGCTGTAAAGACACCACTGTGAGCATACAACCCTTCCACCATATAATTCTAAAATTTTAGCTTTTCCTTTAATAATAAATTGGGTATTTTGGCCAAGTAGTGTGCTGTATAGTAGCATTGAAGATCATATACAGTGCCTACCTTGTCCTCGCCCTTCATCTTTTTTTAGGGACATGCCCACTCTACATACAGCGATGCCCAGAACACCCAGTAGTATTTTCATTTATTTCATCTCCCTCAGTCTCACAAAAAAACTGGCTTTCATCATAGTGAATAAAATAAATACAACAAATTAATGAACTTAATGACTATTAAGATGTAAATAGTCTGGTCATTGGTGTGTGTGCTCTGCCTGCAGAATGCGACATGAGGGCGACAGGCGAGCGTGGAGAGACAACTATTTTTGGTGCAAGTGGAAAGTTTCTACTGGGATTCTATGGCTGCAGGGACCAACAGCAGAGGATCAGGGGGTAAGAAGAAAGTCTGTGAATCTTGTGGGAAACAGTGACCCTCCGCCACACTCTGCTGGCACTGGAGGTCTGCATGTGGGCTACCAGCAAAACGGGAGGAGAGGGAGCGCTGCCAAGCCCATAATTTGAGTTTGGGATCAGTGTGTGTGTGTGTCTGAGTGTGTTTGGTGGGGAGGAGGTGTGGAGCTCTGGTGAAGCCAAGACTCACCATCCTCAAAATGCCTTCAAGCTGCAAATAAGTCTTCAAATTTTGTTTTTGATGAAGTATCAGCAATGGTTGGAATCATATTTTATTTCATCTCCTTGACATTAACTCATTGAGTGTCAGTCGTTTTTTGCCCATTTTGAGTCATATTTCAAGACCCACAGAATATTTTGTACTATGTCTCTGAAAACACTGAATAGCTCAAATGAAAGAAGAGACTCTCTATTTCATCATGAAACAAAATGTTTGTTTTCACCTTGTTCCATTCTTGTTTTATCAGAGGTAGAGTAGAGGCCGTAGTGGTTAGCGCTGTCGCCTCACAGCAAGAAGGTACTGGGTTTGAATCCCGGGCCCAGGGCCTTCCTGTGTGGAGTTTGCATGTTCTCCCCGTGTCCGGGTACTCCGGCTTCACCATCCAAAAACATGCATGGGGATTAGGTTAATTGGCTAATTTAAATTGACCGTAGGTGTGAATGTGAGTGTGAGTGGTTGTCTGTCTCTATGTGTCCTGCGATGAGGTGGCGACTTGTCCAGGATGTACCCTGCCTTCTGCCCTAAGACAGCTGGGATAGGCTCCAGCCCCCCCACGACCCTAGAAAATGGATGGATGGATAGAGGCCACTCCCACCTCTTTTTGTCCAGAATATGTCCGTTTTCCTCTCTAATCTTGATCGTCTCCACTTCCTGCTTTGATCTCTGTGGCGTATACCGTCTCTTTATGTTCCGACTACATCTCCCACAAGCATCAACATTGCTCAAAGGCGGGAGACCGCGATCGATGACCTGCTGCTGAAAAACCATTTTGATGTTGACACAAGTCAATGGCACTCAAAGAGTTAAACAGACCATCAGACAGACACACCTGAGAAGTGTGAAGATGATGGATGGAGGAGAAAAGATAGAGGATGGAGACAGAGGAAGTCTGTAGGTGGAAAATGAGGACTGTAGAGCGTATGAATAAAAATGATTGCTGAACTTCCTGTAAGACAAACACATCACATCAGTCACCCTGGCTCGTCTCATACTGATGCTTTGTCAGACCCCTCATGTGCTTAATGTTGTGAATTAAACAAAAACACTTGCCTAGGTTCAGGCAACAACACCACCAAGTTATGTTTAAGAAAAAAACAACATGGTTTTGCTTAAAATTACTACATTTGTATAGTGAAAATTACATTGAATGGTGTGAAAAATGGACGCAAACGAACAGCTAATTGTAACGAGAAAAAAGCCTTGTTTTTGTTGGACTCAACCACCAGCCCTCCCACCCTTTAAGCCATGTCACCACAGCATTTTCTCTGGGCATTTCCTTGTGTCACAGATGGGTTTATATAGTTATGTATATTTATATTTGGTTTTATAGTTAAGGGAAGCCTGCAGCTTTGACAATCTGTGATTTGGGAATTACAACTTTTCACACCTCAGTCTATCAAAGTCTTACTAGAATAGTCAACACAGACTTTTATGATGCCCACTAACAATAATAAAGGATCACTATAAGGGGA
Organism: Synanceia verrucosa; assembly: GCA_029721515.1. Classification (NCBI taxonomy): domain Eukaryota; kingdom Metazoa; phylum Chordata; class Actinopteri; order Perciformes; family Synanceiidae; genus Synanceia; species Synanceia verrucosa. Next base: position 6,343,222 of record CM056554.1, on the reverse strand, counting down.
AGTACCAGTTTTCACAAATTGGACCTTATTTCTGGGATAAAATACTTCCATTTACTCACCCATTTCACTGTGGAGTCATTTGGAGTATTTCTGATGATATTCGTTTTGGTGATATCCATTTAACAGGAGTGAAGCGGGCACAAACGTGACCATTTCTCAAATAACAGACGTTTGATAAGATGGACTACACTATTACTATTCTCATTTGAGTCCGTAACTTGAGAAAATTCAATCTGTAAACAGACTCTACTTCCTGTATATCACAGTTTACTAAGGACCCCTAGTGTCCACCTATGTGGCCTTCACAGTGCCTGAACTAAAATACTTATTTGTGATGTTGTCACATACACATACATGCTTTGTTTTAGTTCAGTTCAAAACAAGGCACTTCCCCTTTAATGGGTGTAAAGGACACTCTGGTGGGTAAACTGTAGCACTCTAGTACAGTAGGGAAGATAAGTGACCGAAGAAAAAAACATGCATGTCAAAACAAGATGAGCTGAACAGGCCAAGCAGAAGACAATGTTTAAGATGTACTGATTACCTGCATTGAAATGTGACTGGTTTCTGTCTGCAGGCCAATAGAAATGTTTATCGAGGAAAACTGGACTGTCTGCAATATATTTCTGTCACCTGTCATCACCTACTCACTTGCAGAGTGGGCAGAGCGTTGGCAGTGAGCATGTTTCCTCCTGGTACAACCTGTAGGCGCACAAACGAAAACACTTGTGGTGTTTTGGTTACTGATTTAACTAAAGTAAATCTGTGACTCATAACATAAAATTAAAAAAAATAGCATATGTAAAATATATAAAAACAAACATTCAACAATCAATGCATGGGGAACAGAAACCACCACATGTCCTACAGGCTTTATTTATCTGAAGGGTGCCTCTCTCTGTAATTTATTCCATTGAAGCAAAGGTGCAATCAATAGATTACTTCATTAAATTTAGGGGAAAATTAAATCTTTTTTTTCAGCAAGTGAAAAAATCTTGTCGGTGCTGCTTTGAGGTAGACATTTTTTAATAAAACTATTGTATGGATTCACATAAAATTTGGTATAGAATTTGTTTTTTTTTAGGTCCCTAGACGATGAATCAAGATTAACTTCTGGTTTGTGAATTGCAGACTTAACCACTGTATCTCTGATTATTGTTGTTGTCAAACAAAATGAGTCACACCACATGATTCTCTCAGGTCAAATTAACTGACGAAAAGACCAACCAAATACGACGTGAGAAGCACCCAGATCGGTGCTGGTGTCATGAGAAAGTGGGGGAGAAACGGTCCACAGTTAAAAATACAAATACACCTCAACCGACAGAAAAGCAGCGATGGGGAGATGATTACCACGTTTCACCACCAAAACACAGCTGCTATGTTAAAATAATAACAACGTCTAAATCTATGAGTGGTGGAGGGTTGAGAGGAGGAAGTCCAACCACATACACTCAAACACCAGTGCGTGCAAGCACACACACACACACACACACACACACACACACACACACACACTCATCCTGTCCACAGTGATTGTTCGCCCACATGCACGGTGTGTGTCCACCCGCCTAAAGAGCTGGCTGTATAACATGAGGGCTGATTGCATATTTAGAAAGTGCCTCATTTCTACGATGCATGCAGAACTACACGTTCATCCACCGAGGTGTATTCACACACACACACACACACGTACGCACACATCGGTGCGTTTCGGACTCGAGCAGCTGTGTCCAAATTTCAAACAATCTCAAAAACCCTCATAATTGCTACATCCACTTGACATTTAGGTATTTTACTGACCAACACACACAATCAGAAAGGTTTTATTGCTAAAACTGGCAACGTAGAAGTGTGTTGTTAGACTTACACAAATACCAGCCGTGACTATTTATTCATTTGCTATGAAAAGACCCACGACTTTAAGTGTTTGAAGGCTGTAACTAGCATTATTTAAAGAGTCCTGAGATGACAGTTATGACTACAGGTGCAAAAAATAGAACCAAAGTAGGGTGACTTGGTTTAGTTGGGTTTGAGAGTGAACATTTGGCCCTGATGGTGATTTACTGAAACATTCATTGTATGCGGTAGCTTGCTGAGAAGTGCGGCCCGCGGACGGGAGAGTACATCCTCGAACTCGACGGGGGCCCCTCTCAAAGATGCCAGGTTATACTCTGCTAAGTTCAACACATCAAGGTCAAGGGGCCACATTTCCTTTCTTGTCAGGGGGCTCAGAATTCCTAGCAGTGCACCTGGGCCCCTTTGAATTCTGCACACTCAGTCATGCTATGTTTCACAGAAAACATCTTATAAGTGTGATGTTTGATTATGCTTCACAATGTGTTGTAACAACAATCAACACAACACCATAGATCCTGTGATTTCTATCTCTGTAGACGTTCCCAGCTGAACATCATACCTCGACAAAGAGTGCATGAACAAGTCCAGGGGTCACGGCTAGTTAGGTCTGTATGTAATAGCAGCAGGTCATAAGGAGGGAACACTGTAGTTTTTGGACAGCAGAGTTGTGCTGAAAAGTTGAAAAACTGAATTTAAAGGAATAGTTCAACATGCTTATTCACATTCTGCTGATGCACAGACTTTATATAAGATGTGGACTGTGGTTTTGAAGCTTCAAGCTCAGCATTCTGACCATCGCCATCTTGCTTTTTTGGAACTCGAGGTGACACAAAATGCTGGAGCCAAGTACAACTGAATACAACCACATGTCAATATTAACTTTCATAAACTGAAAACACACTGTCAAAGGTTAAAGGACAACTCCCAGACCTGTTAATCAGCAGGTGGCCCGCCCTAAAGCATCCCCTCCTTTATGGTCTGTTTGACTCTAAATGGGATCTTAATTTACTAAATGAGCATCATGCTGTATTCAAGAAGACTTGAAACAAGGGACTGAGACCATAAACTCATGTTTACAATGTTTAATGAGGGAATAAATCAAGAGAGAAGTACAATCATTTTCTCATAGACTTCTATACAACCAGAGGAGCTGGCTGCTAGAGCGAATGCAAGTTTAAGGTGCTGCCATGTGTATTGGCTTCACCCAGAGGTTGTCCACTGAGAAAGTGGCATCAATCTTCTCATGTAACTCTCCCAAAATGGTTAGACATATATGTCAAACTATTCCTTTAAGATACCAGTCTTCTTAAAACCACCATAAAGCCTGGTTCAGTGACAGAAATAAGCTTTTCTCCTGTAATGGACTACTTGGCTGAGTGGATGGCTGCTTGATGGAGTCATTACATACAGGCTGAATTTCACGCAGCTGAAGTGCTCTCTGCTCTAAATTATTGGAAAAGCCTCTAATTGACTGGTGTGACAGCAGACTGACTGTTTTCTGACTGACAGGCCTGCTAACTGACCAGAGCAGTTCACAGAGGTCCCGTGCCAACGGTCGCCTCAGCAACAGGCTCCTGTGAATTTTGACAGCACTGCGATGCTTGCCTTTTTTCTCCAGGAGACCTGGACCGAACCCAGTTAACATATTTAATCTTGGCCCATAGTTTTTTATGTACATTCAGGGAATTCAAGGGTCATGTCCATTTCAGAGCCTTATGAAGCGTCTCTTGTGATGGGTAAGACTGGCCAGTTTGTTGATATGTTAGCATCCTGTAGTATAAATGCTTCAGAAGATGCTCTATTACCATGTTAAAAGCCTTGTTAAAATGTGTCCTGTAGTTGTGGTCAAAGATTTTGAATATCAGCACAAAATATTTGGGTTTGATTTACATAATTTAAGAGTTTTGCAGAGTATCAGTGGGTTTTTAGTGTGTTTGCCTTATGTTGATGTGTCTTATGTGCTCCTGTATGAGTGTGTGTGGCTCTTCATGTGTGTTGAGAGGGGACTTACCACATCTGTGCCTGTCCACATGAGGGAACGGAAATGCATCCTGGGAAGTTGAGATCAGCAAAAACACAAAGCTGGTCTTTGTGTGTGAATGGCCGCTGGCACAGCCGGAGGTCCAGAGCACTTTAACTCTCTTCACTGGGACTCAAGTGGAAAATTAAAAACACTGCAGGGACATACACAAATGTGGTAATGTCTTGTAACATAATATGTTGAAAGATGTAAAGTGCAGATCAGACTGGTAGTGTTAAAATTTCCCTGATTTGACTCTATGTCTCTTCTTTATTTTGGTGGGTGTAGTTCAGTTGTGGAACTAGATAAGCTCCTGCATGAAACAAAGTCTACGAATTATCTTGAATAAGTGAGTTTGTGATTGCTTGAAATGTGAAGTATATGTTTTGTGCCAACTTATTATATTACAGAAACATCTCTATGACCAATCAGTCACACCAAAACAACTCAACTCTGTCAAACACATTTTAGCTCATGGGTCACATTGATAGCTGCTCTGCATATTATACTCCTTGAGCACTGATAGGTGGAGTTAACACACCAATCACACTGGATTCCAGTTTACTACACTACAGAAATTGGTCATGTTTTTGGAAAACCTAAACCTGACAGTGATGTGTAAAATAGCCTGTATGCAATTTTATTGAGAAATTAGATAAGACATCCACTCATCCATTAGGCCACATTGGACCCTACAGTGTGCTGGTTCTGGCCCTGAGGCCGTCTGTTTGACACCTCTAATGTAGTCTGACAAATAACATGGCAGGTAAAAATACATATTTTTTTATTCTGGTACTGAACTGTGCCTTTAAGTTGGATTGACAGAACGTAACCTGTAATCACATACCTACTGTTTTTACTGAACTGACAACTTCTGTGGCCTTTACCTGAGACACGCGAGGCCAAACCGGTAGATAAGATCTCCTCCCTGGACTTAAAACAAGCAGCTTTCTCTTCCTCTGCGTTTCCACACAGGTCCTAGAAACACCCACAGCTTCCTAGAAAGAAATACCACTTGAAAATTTGATCCACAGCTGAATTTGAGACGTTGTTGAAATGTCGATGCCCGGATTCCTGCAGGAAATCTGGACACTGTGGGGACTGATATTAAAATAGTTGTAGCCGCTCAACCATACATCTGTGACCATATGTCCGCAAAAAGTGAAAACAAGTGTAATATAATACAATGTAAACCAAGGAGCAGAGCCGAGCCTGCAGCTTGGGGTTTGCATAATTTAGGTTTGGTATTTTCTGAGACATCCTGAGCAGGAGAATATTGAATTTTATAACACTTACTTTTTAAAACAATAAGACATGACACACACAAAAAAAATGAATTTAATCACCAAATATTTTAATTGCAATTCTGCCATGCACATTCCTGGCCAGCCAGGGTCCATTATTCATATACCTCTGTAAATAAAAGCTGAGAAACGCAGCATAAAATAAAACAATATGTTACATAACACAATATTTACACACACATGAATATACTAGAATTACTGTTTGTCCTTAACAAAAGCTTTAGTGAAATATATGATTTGCATGCATCTGTTTGCTTATTACTGTTTGTATTGTTCTATATGTTAGAAATGTTAACGACAAAAAGGCAACAGTAGCAAGCTTTTCATAGCAAAGTGTTCATTATTTACAACATTATTATGTACAAAAATATACAATATGTATTTTACTGTATTTTTTAAGAATCTATATCATTGTAAAATGTTGTAGAAATCATTAAATTAATTAAATGAGAAACTGCCCAAACTAATATCAATATTGTGATTAGATGTGTGAACAGATATAACAAAGATGGCTTCCTTTGTTTCTATACAAGAGGAAAAAACAAATTGTTTTACATAGTGAGTGTTACACACATTAAATTGATCCTGTCAAAGTAAAATAATCCTAGAAGAAATCCTAAAAGCCTGCTTGTAACAAGAAAAAAACTGCCAAACAGTCAATTATATGGTATAATTTGTCTGTTTTGGTCCTCCATATAAACATAAAAAAATGACACTTGGGCATCAGATACCCAGGGTGTTAATCTCAGTACGAATGGTGGGATTAAATAATAGAGTAATCTTGTTCCGGACAGACTTTATGACTGTCAGGCAGCCCCATTATTTAGCTGGCGAGAGTCTACACAGAGCTGAGGTACACTATGTCTAAAATTACTTCAGTAAAACCTCTGATGTTATATTTTAACCGTAATGTTCTGAAGTTGTGGGAGTGGAGCTAAATCGGGTGCTTTATTTTGAATTTAAAGTGATAAAACACATGAAGTCGTGGTATCATGGCAGCATGAGTCACGGCAGCCCAATGTGACTATTAAGGTCAGCACTAGAAATTTAGAAAAGATGTAAGGCGGAAGACATCCAGGATCATCCTTCGAAGCTGTTTTTGGACGTTATTGGAGGGGAAGCCTTGAGTGAAACCATGTTAGACTTTTCATGTCAGAAGCTGAAATGACTGGATGTAATTGCAGGTTGTAAGATGATAATGAGTGGGTTTGCTGGAGGTGAAGTGGCCATGTTTGACGGTGCGCTGTCCTTTTTGAGAGCGGTTTTTCAGATGACTGCAAAGACTCTGAAGGCTTTTCCACCTGTTGGGTTCAGGAGGCTGGAGGAGGAAGAGAACGGAGAGGTGAGAGATGCTGGTCATTTTTTCCGCATCAGTAACAGATTGTGATTTAAAGATTTAACTCTTTGAGTGCCATTGACATATAAATATGTCAAAGTGTTTTTTTGGCAGCATGCACAAGAGGTCGTTCTCCCGCAGCCTGTGAGTAACATTGGGGCTTCTGGGATTTGTAGTCGGAACATAAAGAGATGGTATACGCCAGAGAGATCAAAGCAGGAAGTGGACACGATCAACGATTGGTGAAACTGGCCTCTTCCCTCCTCTTCATTCATTTGAGCTATTCAGTGTTTTCAGAGTCATAGGACAAAATATTCTGACCAGAAACACAATTTTTTTGCATCTATTTCCTCCATTGAATTGAGTCCAAATCAGAGTCTTTGCTACTCCTCCGACATATTTTGATCTCCTGACTGAGATGGCAAAAAGCTGCTTTTTGGGGTTTGTAATGTTCTGAATGCTTTGAGCTAAGGCGACCATATTTGATGGACATGAGTAGAAAAGATGTTTGAGTGACCATTTGGCCAATAGGTGGCGCTGTAGCAGCATTAGCTAACGACAAAGGAAGGAATCTTTGTCTGTCTATGTACAGCTGTCCTTCACATATCTCAGGAACAGTTCACCCAAACATATTTTTTACATGCACAGTTCTTTCTTCACACTGTTTTTTCACCATACCTCTCTGAGGTGATGCCATTCTGGTAGCTGCCACTGTACTGCTTCCTTTTGTCAACAGGCATCACATCCAGATACCCTCCTGCTTCATTCTGCATCACTCCAGCATGAATGGCAGCACAGCAGATACTGGATTTCTGGGGGGTGGAATAAAAATGTTGTTAAATCATTAATTTCCATCCATCCATTATCTACCGCTTATCCTCATAGGATCGTGGGGGGGCTGGAGCCTATCCCAGCTGTCTTAGGGCGGAAGGCAGGGTACACCCTGGACAAGTCGCCACCTCATCGCAGGGCACATAGAGACAGACAACCACTCACATTCACACCTATGGTCAATTTAAATTAGCCAATTAACCTAATCCCCATGCATGTTTTTGGATGGTGGGAGGAAGCCGGAGTACCTGGAGAGAACCCACGCAGACACGGGGAGAACATGCAAACTCCACACAGAAAGGCGCCGGGCCCGGGATTCGAACCCGGTACCTTCTTGCTGTGAGGCGACAGTGCTAACCACTACACCACCGTGCCGCCCTAAATCATTAATTTGTACAACAAAAAAAGATGAAATGGTGCAAAGATATGTGGCGATGTAATAGATAAGATGAAGTTGTCATGGTTTTTGTTGATTATAGTTTAGTCAGTTTCCTGTTTGATTTTGAAGACAGAGTCCATACAGATTACCTCTGACCGCACATAGACCTTTCAAAGATAACTCGGCCCAACAGCCTCTAATGTTATGGTTTCCCTGGTTAACAAAGCATAATCCTAATAAAACTGGAAACGGTGAGAGTATTGGGTGGGGATCTGGGTGGGCTCATCACTGGACCAAGCGTCATCAGATCATGAACCTTTACAGCAGTCATATGGGCTATGAGGGATCCATGAGGTAGTCTTTGACTTCCTTCAAAGGTTTACATGACAAGAAGTCTGTTGGGTCTGAGTCTATTATTGGGGTTTAAATGGTGACAGAAGAGCAAGAGAAGTGAGAACGGGTGAAGTTCATGCAAGACAAAAGAAGGACAGATGAACCTGATCATTTGAGTGTTTTCAGAGACATAGTACAAAATATTCTGTGGGTCTTGAAATATGACTCAAAATGGGCAAAAATGCTGGAACAAGGGGCTTTCTGTTTTATAAAATGGCTGGCGCTCAATGAGTTAATAAAGGCTGTGTTCAATATTTCCGGATCCTGGTTGTTTGCGTGCTGGCTTGCTGGTACAGAAAGGAGCCATAATTAATGTTACTGGGGAACAGTCTGAAAAATGTGAGTAAATAAGATATTTAAGGCTGATATTTAGAGATGTCATAACAGGAAAATAAGTTTGACTAATAACTCTGATTATAGCTGGATTTCCTTTAGGTTTTACTGTTTGAGGAAGCTGATACTGTGCATGCTGATTTGTCCTGTGGGGGTATGGTTTACTTTAATGATATTAATTACATGCATGCTTCATATGTGAACAGGGTCTATAGTTTCCAATGAAATCAATAAAATTACTTTTATGGACAATTTGTGACAAAGATGCAAGAACTTACATCCGAGTAATATTTTGTCCCGATGACTCGGGCTCGGCTGTCACGTAGACAGTTCCTGGGACAATACAACCTGAAGAAAAAAAGCCAGAGCTCACTTTAGGTTCTCCTGAGACTGGAGCTACAGTTTGACTGTATGGCTCTGCTGGTTGTGCTTTAATGAATAAGTCTAAAGCTGAATGTACCTGGGACAGTGTCGTACAGGTTTCTTGAAAGGGCAGAAAAGTGCGACGGTGGTTTCACATGTTATTGCCTTGACTGGGAGTAGAAAAGATAAAGCAAAATGTCAATATGTCTGTATATAGATGACATGTTACTGTATCTGTGTCCTCAAAGTAAAAGGTAATGCTCCTTACCAGGCACTGACTCTATTTTGAAGGAATTTGCACTCCTGTTTTTCCTGTGAATTTAAAGAAAACTGTATGAAGGTTTGTGCTGCATCATTATTTGCCAGAAAGTTTGTATCTAGACCTCATTAAACTAAAACTTCTATGTTGCTAAATACTAAAATAGATAAAGAGTAAATGCAGAGACTTATTCATACCCAACTGATTGAATACCATTCTTGTATGACTTGGTGAACTGTTGTTTTCTGCCCAGTCTAGTCACATCCAGCCATCCTCCATCATTGTCAATAACTCCAGAGTGCAGAGCAGCTCCACACACACTAGATTGCTGCAGTAAAAGACAAAAGACTTTAACATAATGTGTGAAGGTATTGTTTAGCTTATGTATTATTGTTTACTAAGGACCTCTAGTGCCCACCTATGTGGCCTTCACAGTGTCTGAACTAAAACAAAGCATGTATGTGACAACATCACAAATAAGTATTTTAGTTCAGGCACTGTGAAGGACACATAAGTGGACACTAGGGGTCCTTAGTAAACTATGATATACAGGAAGTAGAGTCTGTTTGCAGAGAATAGTAACAGTGTGGCCCATCTAATTAAATGTCTGTTATTTGAGAAATGGTCAAGTTTGTGCCATTTACTGGCTGCATTTTGGTGCCCGCTTCACTCCTGGATATCGTCAAATCCAAAATTATCGGAAATACTCCAAATGACTCCAAAGTGAAATGGGTGAGTAAATGGCAGTCCCAGAAATAAGGTCCAATTTGTGAAAAACAGCACTTCCCCTTTAAATTTCTTTGTCTAGCAGGTAACCCATGAGAGTTTTTGCAGACTTTACAACTTGTGGGTCACCTTCTAGAAACTACATTAAACTTCTTATAAAACATGTTTCCTGTGAAAATAGTAGGGAGAGACTTGCTGTGGTTATTAATTAGCATTTAAAGTAGCCAATAGTGATAGATTGTGTGCAAATTTCAGTAGCTATGCTGCTAAACATGGAAACTTCTCACCCAAACCAGTGGATTTTACCATGGAAGAAAATAACCATGGAGACATCGTTACGAATTAATTAATTCATTGTTTGCTTGTGTCTCTTTATTGTTATCCATTCATTGGATGTAAAGTATGAGTGCAGGATGAGTCATTGACTTTTTTTTTGTTTTGTAATCACTCACAGAATACCTACGACACTACTTGTTGTGTCATTGTTGGGCCAAATAGTGGGGTACAGGTCAACCAATCAAACTTGATTTATAAAGCATCCTTGTTAAAAGTAGCAAAATGTAAATAAAATAGAATAAATATTTCATAATGATCAGATCAACCCCCAAATCAAAATAGATTAAATACAGATTAAATTAACTTAAACATCAATTTTTACTTATTTTTTCTTGGACACACAGGTAAAGGTAAAGCCAATTTAAAAAGATCGTTAATGGTGATTGTTTACCATGTCATAATATCCAGTCCCAACCACTTTTCCAGGCATGTTGAGGCAGCCGGGAGGACACTCGTATCTATGGACAGGAAACAGTGAAGTCAGCGCATCTTGCTTTTAATATAAGGACATAATAGAATACTAATATTTCTACTTTTAACTATATCTAAACTGTCCTGATTGTGATTATTATTATATATCTAGGTACATCAAATGTTTACCAAAATTAGCATATACAGCATTATTTGTGTTTATTTGTTTATTATTCCAGCATTTACCTGTTACAGGTCGTCCCCTTGCACTGATCTCTCAGCTTAGTCTCACAGTCGACCTGTTGACCTAAAATAACAAACTTTTCACAACCTCATTTTAATAGTAAACATGTAAACACTCAAAAGGGCCCCATTCAGAGAGATATTAGTAGTATTGTAGGAACAGCCCTTACACATCTGCTCCGTGCTGACAACCTGGTTTCTCTCCAGGTTGTCATTGGGTGAGGGGTCTGGTGTCTGGGCCCTGGGTTGGGGATCCCTGTCCCTCACTGGTTCTGGTTCAGGTTCAATATAGTTGGTCTCCTCAAGCTCAGGAGCTGGACGCCTGTCAACACCCCCGTCTGAAAACCGGGATTGTCACCAGATGTGGAAATATTACACTATCCACAGAGAGCATCAGTGGAATAGACTGAATGTTGTGAACTGTTGACAGTCAATAACCTTTCAGTAAAATGACTAACATCAGTTGGGTCTGTACAAAGGTAGAGAACATGGCAGAAAGCCCACCTTTGTAGCAGAGGTTGTCCCTGCAGCCTCCAGCATAACTTGCTGGACATGCAGAACAGGGAGCTCCGTACTTGTACGGAGCATGACCCCACCAGTTACCCCTGGAAAAAATTATATGATTTTTCTGAGTTTTCACACCAAGGAATAAACTTTGAGCGGACAGAGTTGAGTCTGTATTTATGAAACAACAACATGGATGCTTCTTAGTGTGAACTAATACAGTGAACACCAGATCCATTCCTTCTGTTCTTATCTTTCACAATAAAAGCTCTGGACATATAATATTTACAGGTGAGTTTTTCCTATTTTTGTGGCATTTATTCATCACATCCCCATACGTTAAGGACTTCAGCCACTAAATGCTGTATGCAACTTTTCCCACATATACTGTGATTCTGTCATCTCTTGTATCTTGTCTTAATTCTGAGGTAACTACAGGTATGACCTTATGATTTCTCTGATTTTGAGGAAGTTACAATACCGAAACAAGCAACAACGTACGGTGGAGAGTAGTTGCAGACCAGGTAGACAGCTTTAGCCCAGATCATTCCCCACACGTTCATGTTGTAACAGACGTTGATGGCACAGCCGATGCGATTGCTAGTCGCCCACACCAACTGAAAATTAAAACATATTACAGTTAAGAGTTCAGTGGTCCTCTCACATTTGTTGGACTCATCTATTTGTGGATCAGTACTTCTTCAAGCCACAAAACAGGTGTTTTTACTCATTGAAACAGATTGGATCTCTTCTTAGAGGTCTAATCAGTCATTAAAAACATCTGAGGGGTGTGCAGGGTCTTTTCAAGTGTTCTTGTGTTCTTTGAAATATCAGAAATTCATATACATTTTTAAGTAAACACCCTAACCCTTTAAACCATAAGACTCTGAGGCTCTTACCTGAGTGTAGTGGGTACAAACAGGTCCTGAGCATCTCAACGGGCAGTGTGGGTTACACTCCTGAGCGTAAGGATAGCTGTAGTACCTCACCTCATCATACCAGGCCTGGACGTGGTAGGTAGGAGGACGGTCCCTAAAGTCACAATGTGAATAAATGTAAAATATATTATTTTAAACATATCATAGAAGCAACAGGTCTAATCAATAATGCCATTTCCAGACTCATGTATTGTGCATGCTGGCTTATAAAGTAAGTCAGTGGAACTCAGACATCATTGTTAATATTGATTACACACATGCTTTGTATGCCACTGCAGTAATCCCACAAAAATCTATAACATAAAATTATTTATGCTCATTTCAGATGCATTTGCTATTTTTAGCCACATTACTACCTTGAAAAAATAGGGCTTGGCTGCTTCATGATTGACAGGTTGCAGGTAGTGGTGTTGTCTGAATTTTCATCTTCCGAGTGTGTTTTCAGTTTTCAGTTCATGGAAGTTCTGGTTCTCAAAATCAGGATGTTGATGTGACGTCAGCCGACTGCCTTCCACTGATTGGCCAACGAGTGTCATCATTGGAAGCATCATTGGATGTGCAACGTCCGACTAGACTAGTAAAAGCCAAACACAACTAGACCCCGCCATTTCCAAAACCGCCAAAACGATGGTCAGTCGAGGACAAAAAGCCTCAGAGTGAGCAGCGAATACATGATTGCTTCGTTATCCTCTATTGTTTGTGATAGTAGTGTTGTTCTTCTAGTTCCCAGTTTTCTGTGTCACATGTAAATGACCTCATAGCAGTTTTGTGCTGCCGTATGACGACTCCGCCCATGCCGAGGAATTACTATGAGGTAGTCAGTTGTAATGGAAAAGCACCAAAACCGTACCATGCCGTTACTGTGTAGTGTAAAAGCATCATTTGTTCATACAAACCTGCCCCAGTGCGCGCCGAGGTTTTGGCCGATTTGTGTCAGCATGTGGCTCGGTCCATGTTCCCATCGGCAGGTATATGCCCAGTGCTCTGCACTCCTCTCCAACTCATAATCCCATACCTGGAGCACAAACACACACAGAACGAAACACAGGTTCTTGGTTAACTTACAGATGAACTTGAGTTAACTCAGGTCAGCTTGGGGTATGTTTTTATGACTGGTCGTGGTTTTCTGTTGGGCTCTGGGTTAAACTGAATGATCCCAGAGCAGCTTTGCCGCCAACAGACCTGAAACTCCACTCTGGATTACGGTCATAATTTACGTGGGCTAAGTGGCCACTTACTGTAGTTGCAGCTACTCATTACATTCTTCAGATATCCCATCATCCTTTTTGTGTACACTACTGTAAATTCCATTGAAACTAATCTGAAAGCAACCATATATACCTAAGGCGAAGTGAACCTCCTCTATGTCACTCTGACTAACACGGTATAGTCAAAACTAGGCCTCTTGCATTCACTCCCTTACACAGAGACACATACATGAGAAAGAAGGGAAACAGAGAGGCATCGCCACTACCACATTAACTTGCAGCTTTGTGCTACTATTCACTGTGGTTGTTTCATAGCTGGTTTCCAGTAAGGTTTGGTCCCGCACGCCTTCGTTTGGGGGCTTGATGCCACTTCTACTGTAAAAAACACTTGAGATAAAGTCAGTTGAAGTCAAAATACCTGAAAACTGTTTTGAACAAAACAGGAAAGCAGACCATGGGTACAGAATTGAGCAATTCAAAGGTAATGTACTGTTGACTTTGTTGGTGCTGGAGAAGAATAGGCGCAGTGTGCCCTGCTGCTGGCGTTCTGTTTGGTTGCATTACGCCTATCACACGTCAAAACTAATGGGATAATGCTTAAGTGTGGAGTTGTAACTGCCCAGATTGACCACTATAATGTGTTCCATATGTCTGGTAAAGCTGACACACTGTTGCCCATTCACTGCTGTGCTGCTTACTGTTCAGGCCTGATTGGAAATGGGACATTTTGGCCACAATCAAGCTGAGATACAAACACTTGAGTGATATTCTGCCCCGACGTCCTGCAAGGTCGCCATGTGAAGCGATATTTGTCCATGATAAAATTCTCATCATTCCAATGTTGGTGACCATATTTTCATTTAGCTAAAGTTAAAACCATTTAGCATCTGTGAGGTGCTTTAAACTTACTTTGAAATTGCATTCTGTCTAACAGCTAGCAGGGGGTGACTCCTCTGGTTGTATAGAAGTCTATGAGAAATGATCCTACTTCTCACTTAATTTATAACCTCAGAAAACATTATTTCATGGCCTAAATCACTAATTTCAAGTCCTCTTTTTGGCTTCTAAAAGATATGTTATTCAGCAAGCTTTCGGTGCTCCAACCTCTAGTGTCACTTCTAGTTGTAAACGACCAAGATGACAGTGGACAAAAACTAAGATCTAATCTACAGTCCACAAACAAACGGACACCATCAAGGTGACTATGACCTCTTCTTACATAAAATGTATGGCTAAAATATTGCATGATTCCCTAAAGACCAATGAATAACTCTCCAAATGCTGTGACATTATGTATGACAGTTTAAAGACAATCTGGTGATGCCAAAGACCTTCAAGAAACTTTAAATCCAAACAAGACCAGAAACACTTGTCGCATTAAATAACTGAATGAGATTTCTGTAAAAATGAGTCTGACAGGTAGCGTTCTGCTCTGCACTGTCTGGCCGCCACTTTTAGACACTTCAGAGAAACTAGTTTGTATGAACTCTTCAGCCTTCTTAAAAAGCAACACTGCTCACCTGCACAGACCAATGTTTCACTTCTCTTGCAGGTAATAATGAAATTTGAGTTTAAAACGAAGCATTCACTGATACTAATGACTTCTGCCAGCTCATTATTCTCTCTGTGTTCTTGTTATTCTTCACCCTCAATTATCCGGCAGAGAGGAAGAAGGACTGCCTGCTAGCCTTTGGAGAAGAGGTCATGGCAACAAATACCAATCTCTTTTTGCATTCCAAAGAGCATTAAGTTCCCAAGATACAGAGCAGTCTCCATCCATCTGCCAGGACCACCTCTGCTACAGAATAAAAAGCAAGATGTGCAGCCTTACAGTAGACTTAGGGTTAATGCTCAAGGAAGCAATATTGAGAAATAAAACAAGAAGCCATCCTTTGCTATGTCTGTAATTCTACCGAAGTGGGAACTTTTAAAGAGGTCTCAGGAAAATCTGCAGGGAAAGAGATGACGTACTTCAGATTAACAGACGCAACAGTGCATTTAAGGCATTTGCTGAATGGCTTTTGTGTGAAATTAAGAAGCCAGAGCTGCAGTGAAAGTGCAGCCCATTTGGCCTCCAAATCCTGCAATCTGAAAACCAAATACCTGGGCCTCATCAGTCCCCGGCCTCACCGCATCATTATCATCAGTAATAGTATCCCTGGCTAAAGAAACACTGGATTAGTGTACATAACATACATTTACAGTACCATGCCCCACACTTCAAACAGCGAGGCTCGTCATGTTTGAAATAGATTCACCGCCACGGCACCCGAAATGAGATGCGTGGAGGATCAAACAAAGGATAACATCGTCCTCGGCCAGAGTCTGAGTGAGCCAAGCGAGGAAAAAGCCTGAGGGGAAGCTTGTGAGGCTGAAGATCAGGAAGGAGAAGGAAAGAGAGTCAGCAGGAGGAGAAATGGAGTGGTAGAGTGAGGAGACGCAGGGCAGGAAGGGAAGGAGGGAGGGCAGGACAACACTATGGGGGTGAAAACTGGATTCAGGCCAGGGTCAGCGAGGGCGGGTGACCAGGAGGCAGGAGATACAGGAAGCCAGATGATGGCTGATCTCAAGTCAGTCTCTCCGTCTTTATCTCACTAGGAAAGTGCTTTCCTCTGAGAAAGTTTTACTGTATGATGTACTGCATTACAACGCAATAAACAGGAAGCTGGTCCACAGGGGTTCCACATTGGACACCTGGCACCTGATTGTATGAACACATTTAGTCATGGGGCTGCTGATCCCAGCCTTCAAACCTGAATGAACACAATGGCTCATTTGTAATTTTTTTTCTGTCATATTAGAAAAAAGATCACCAAAATGTGTTTAGACACACACGTGAGAAATAAGGCATGCAGTTGCAGAGATGGTGATTCCCTTCAGACATAGCTGATTTGACAAAAGTAGCCTTGACCTCATGCAGAATGCATTGCACAGCTCTGTACATAGAAAATGGCATAGAAAATGGAAAGTGTGGAGAGCTCCTGTGGACGTGAGTGATAATTAGCATATGATAGATGTAGAGAACGGCTGCTGTGAACACTAAGCACAGAGACGCTCAGATTACAACACACACAGAGGGACAGCGACTCACTACCTACCATGAACTCCATGTTGGAGGCAGGAGGGTAGACCTGACCTCGCAGCTTGTTGTGCAGGTCCAGGATGAGGTGCATGTCTCCCTCGCTGATGGCCCTCCTCCCTCTCGGCCTGGCCCTCCACCACTCCTCATCCTTGTCCCTGTACTTGTCCAGGATGGACTCGAGATGCGTGGAATTGGTGAGGACCATGGCCGGGACGGTCTGGGTCAAACACAGGAACACACTCGCTGCTCTGACCCAGCCCAGGAAAGGAAGAGGCCTCTGCATGATGGGGGACTATTGTTGAATGAAGAATAGCTTTGAATGTCTGCAAAACAGAATGTGTACGTTTAAGTAGAGTGGTTTGACTTTTTTAATTATCTTTTAAGGATCCAAATGATAATAAAAAAGACTCATTCGTTCTCATATGCAGCAAGTGAACCATCTGGTTTAATGAGTTTTTTGCACCAGTGCTCAATATTTGGTGTATTTAAGAAATAAATATACCCAAGTCAAGCATTCATTCTCTTCATAGCTGCATTGTTATAAAAGAGCCCAAAAGGCACTTTGACTCTATCGTCTGACTCCATAGAAATAATGCTGTAATTACAGGGGACTTCACTTCAAACAGCGAGGCTAATGTACAGCTTTCAGCGGTCTGAGTGCATCTGCAGGTCACTGCATCGCTGCAAACAGTAGAACCAGTGTGAACCGAGATTTCACACGTTATGTTATGGAGCATGAGAAGTAGCAGTGCGCATGCGTGAGTTACTGCACTGTGTGAGCTATCAAGGACCTCTAAACTGATGTTAAATGAAACCACCGTCCCTCATTTGATAAGATCTAAGAGCATCTTTGCATCTAGGTGTTTTGTCACAGAAAGTTTGAGACCCATGACCAAAACTGTAATTATAAGAAACATTTTAACAACTTATATTGAGAAACATACTAAAATAAAGTAATATTGCATATTATATTCACTTAATCTGTTGGTTGTGGGTGGCTAATTTTTACATAAAAACGGATTACTGTATCATTTTTATCATATCTTTAATCAAGGACCAAAACTAGTTCCAATAAAATAAATAAGTTACATTAAATATAATAATAATGCAAAACAGTTTAAAGTTTTAAAGGATAGAACACACACATGCACACAGGTTTAAATGGGAATAGTTATTCTAATATAGATCAGTCATGTAAAAGTCCAGTCTACAAATTTACCTTTAAATTCCGCCAAACAGAGGAGCGATATTCCAGATGCCAAGACGCCTGGAGATCAGTGCAAAGCGACAGTTTTCCAATCCATGGAGCTTTTAATTCCATCCATCACACACAGAGAGAGAGAGAGAGAGAGAGAGAGAGAGCACAGATGTCTATAGGTACCTGTTGAATTCCTCGGCTGGCTCAGTGCTCTCTTACCGCTGCGTGATGGAACCGCTGCTCATTTTGCGTTTATATGCCAAATTTGCGCTTAGCAACGCGGAGGACCACGCCTCCTCCTTACCGCACCCCCCACCTAACACACACACACACACACACACACACACTGATCTATTTGAGGAGGCACCTGAAGTGACGTGAAGGTAAACTTGTGGATGTTATGAGAGCAGCCCACTCCTGTAACAAATATTGCACATTTTGCATTTTCCATTTTTTTGGTGTTTGTTTGACAGGAAGACACGGTCAAAACTAGTTATTGGCAGCAGCAGAAAAATAAGCTACGGTCTCTTAATAGATAAACAGTAAGACCCCCTCATCCTGTACTTAAGTGGAAGTAGAAATACCACACTCTAGAAATACTCATTACACCTCAAAGTCCTGAATTTAAAATGCTACTTAAGTAAAAGTACAGACATATTATCAGCAAAATGTACTAAAACTGGGAAAAGCCAAAGTCGTCAGGATGCAGAATGGCTCCTTCTATAATAATAATAATAATAATAATAATAATAATAATAATAATAATTATTATTATTATTATTATTATACAATATTATAGTCTTTTGTCTTTATAACTAACAAGTACTCATTGGCATATTTCAGTGCTTTAGTTTGTCACTTTTAGATAACATGTATACTACTGGGTAGATTATAGTATTTCTACAGATATAATAGATATGTAGCGATAAACATATGAACATGTGTTTTTTACATAGTAATTTCAAGAATCAAAATGTAGAGTGGAGTACAAACTACAATATTTACCTCTGAAATACAGCAGGGTAGAGATATAAAGTTGCATGAAATTAATGTAAATACTTGATTAAAGTAGTTAGTTTAGTTATGTTCCATCACACTTTTCAGTCTCATATGTCACTGTGTGTGTTGTTTTCAACAGGAAATGCAATCTACCTGCACAAATACCAGAAGATTGTTTTTAATAATACTTGCAGAAAAATGCAGAAATGCAGAAATGCATCAAGCATCTCATATGTGAGCATTTGTGAGTGTTCCTGTTTCCTTGTCCGAGATCACATCATGTGACCAGTTTCCCCTGTGAGACGATCACAAAGCACTGATTCATCTGCTTTTACATGCACCAGAACATTTGAAGGTTTGTGGGCAGTGAGTGCTCTCTCTCTCTCTCTCTCTCTCTCTCTCTCTGCTTCCTCTCCAACATGATCTGTTTTGACTGTCCATCAGCAAAAATAAGACTTAATTTGTCACTGAGGTGCAAAGGAACAAAAGGAATAGAAATGTGAATGACAAGAGGAATGAAACAGCTCAAGCTGGGTGAGAAATGATGAAAAATAAGATATGACAGTAGGATCTTGTTGAGCAGATCAGGTATGACTGAGAGTCCATCTATGTTCAAGAGCAGAGCTGACAGACAAAAATATCAAGATGAATAGAAACGAGCATATAATACAACTTAATAACTCAATACATCTAAAAAAATAGGCTTACATAAAAATAAAAAAACACCTCCAAAATTAAGTCACACAGACATAAAAAAAACACATAAATCATTTGGACAAAACAGAAGGTACAGTAGTCAAATCAAAAATATTATATAGCCTAATAGTAATGCATAGCAACAGAAGTAGCGCTACTAATAAGCAGTGGCTCATGCTTTCATGTACTTATAAATATAAAGTATTTTTAAACTGAACAATTTCATGTATTAGCACTTAGCCTATTCCTCGTTAGAGTTTCAGGAACTCATTAATCAATCTGATTATTTTGTGTACATACTCTAAAATTAGGCTGAAGAAAGAGCAGAATATATTATATTAAACAGCATCAATAAAAGCAAAAATCATGAGTGAAAAAAACAGTCTCAGCAGAGTTGATTACAGGCAGCCTACAGGGGAAATACTGTAATCTAATAGTATATTTGTATTCTATAGTATATTGTCATTAGTGAAATGTATGGTGGTATATAACAGTTATTTAGCTAAAAAACAGTTAATTCCAACAGTTGTAAATGACTATCAGTGATTCCTGTGTGCACTCAGATGACAGGTAACCCTGTTCATCCTGTGTTGATTAGAAACTGTGATCTTTTGCTGCCCCCTCCTGGGTAAAGAAGAGACCCTCAGTCAAAAACATCCATCCATCCATCCATCATCTACCGCTTATCCTCATAGGGTCACGGGGGGGCTGGAGCCTATCCCAGCTGTCTTAGGGTGGAAGGCAGGGTACACCCTGGACAAGTCTCCAGTTCATCACAGTGCACAGAGACACACAACCACTCACATTCACACCTACAGACAATTTAAATTAGCCAATTAACCTAATCCCCATGCATGTTTTTGGATGGTGGAAGGAAGCCGGAGTACCCGGAGAGAACCCACGCAGACACGGGGAGAACATGCAAACTCCACAAAGAAAGGCCCCGGGATTCGAACCTAGTACCTTCTTGTTGTGAAGCGACAGTACTAACCACTACACTACACTTTTATTATCACAGTGGTTTCCTGAACTGCTGATGTCAGCATGATGTTGCACAGAAATACTGGGTGGATTGAGGGGGACCCAGAAGGCCGCCAGCAAAAAAGGGGAACAACTATTTTCACTGATATTCCATCCATAAATAACACCATGACATAATATCATATTACTTTTTTTTTTTTTTAACTTTTTCGATATTTGGCTCTGGAGTTAATATTATGTCACATACCCTTGATATGTATCACTTTGTTGTGTTTTTATTCTTTTAAACATTTTTATCAGTATCCAGGAAAAAATATTCAATATATTGACTATATATTGGAATATATTTGTGTGTATTTTTCCATGACTATATTCTAATTATAAAGCAAGGAATTATCGTCATTGTCACTTCAAGCATGTCGTATATAACAAGTACAAGTTTTTCAGTTTCAGTCTTGTCTTCTTGTTGTCATATTTTGTCTGTCTGGTTTTACATCCTTTTTCCTGCCTTTTTTGATTGTCTTAATTGTCTCCACCAGAATCACTTCCTTGTTTTAAATAGTCTTGTTATAGTCTCAGTGTCCTTGTCATTTCATGTGTCCTCATGTCCCAAACCAGCATAACTATTGAGTATTTCTGTCTTGTCTTTCATTTGTCACTTTGCTGTTGTTTTGGCTGTCTTGTTTCTTTTCATCATGACAGCTTTTAGCTTACCTGTCTTTGAGATATTTTCAGTTTGTTTTCTGCATCTACTATTTTATTTTATTAATTGTGTTTTGTTTGTTACCTTTAGTTGAATGATTTTCTGTTGTTGACTTTGTTCGTATCATTCCTCTTCAGACTGATTTTTGTACTTTGCTCTTGATACTAAAGTTTAACTTTGGGTCCTCCCTTCCGGTGCTGCTTCCAGCAACCAGTCAGACACACACTGGTTCTTTTGTGTTGTCAAATCTTTTTCACAGATCGTTAACTGTTAAAGCTTCAAGATGGGGAACATGCAGTGCCCTGCTGAAGATGCAGCCCACCTGGCTGCCGTCGCTCGAGATATCTGTCCTTTCCCAAACTACAACCCCAATCCTCTTTTCCACAAAATGCTGTCCATCAACTCCTCACTGCACCTGAGGGACCACTACAGGACCGTGCAATCCTCCCTGACCCCCAAACAGCTGGAAGACTTCACCCAGGACCTGAGGACCACTTTTGGCAGGGAGGGCAAGGTCACTCTTGGAGGAGTGGGGGTTGTGGCTCTGTCCCTGGCTGTACTGTTTGACACTCTTGCCAAGAAGGCCAGGGGGGAGTGGGTGCCAGAGTCTGGGCCTATTCCAGGTTTATTTCTCAAAAACTTGAGAGGCCATTACCCACCGCAGGTCTATGTGGTCAGCGAGTACCTGAGGCTGGTACCCCACATTGCAAACAACCCCACCAGGATGAGAGAAGAGACACAGAGGTAAGTACTGCAATCTACAATCTACACTTATAAAATCTAGACTTATAAAAGCTTAAAAATTCATTTTGAGTAGCTGCTAAGTATAAAAAACACAAGCACTTAGGTGGTCTGTGTTAACAGTAGAAAATAATGAGAGGAAAAGCTTAAAAATACGACTGAAATGCTTCCTGTCTGTAGACAATTGCTGACGTGTAATGTGGTGAGGATCTGCTATGTCAAGCCTTTTACACTTCAAATAAAAAGGGAAATCCTGTTTTTTTTTAAATCAACACATCTGTTACAAATGCATGCACCGTATTCTGTCAGTTTTTACTTTATTTAATTCCATTCTTCACTTTTCTTACCAAGGTACTTAAGGCAGCTCAGGATTCAAGAGCAAAACATGACAAAAGACCAAGATGGCATCACAGGGGTCGACTACACATTTGGACAATTTTTTGAAAACTCTTTGAAAATTCACCTGCTGCGTATTACCAACCACACAGTTCAGTCTACGCTGATGAAAAGCAAAGACAAACCAGTCCCTGCAGGAAACACCACTGACACTGCAAATGATGTCGGCAAAACCAGAAAGAGACGCATTCCTCCCCCTGAGAACTCGGTTATCTTTGATCTCAACTGTGACGCAGATGCAGCCAGTGAGGAGTTTTTGGCTGAAGTGCACAAATCGAACAACACTCAAGAAGCTTTTGAACGATGTCAGCCCTTCCGTGGTCACTTACCGAAAACATGGTTGCATTTCATTGCCAGGCTAGTTTGGCTGGATGTCATCAACAACCCCGTCTTTGACTATAATTACAATCGTGACTTACTGATAGAGCAAAGAGAAGATTTTGACCTGAAGGCCAATGCCCTCAGAGAATGGACAGAGCAGTTCATTGGTCAAATGTATGAATAAATATACAAATAAAGAGGCTATTTTGTCATGCTCCATCTGTCTGGTTTTGTTAACTTTACCATTTTGTCTTGTGCCTGCATGTTGTCTTGTCTCTTCTTGTTTTATTTTGAAAGTAACACTGTCTCCCTTTTTCTGAACACATACTGCTCTCAGGATGGAAGGACCATTTCACCCAGTAGAACAAAAAGTGTTTCTGAACATAATGACACACTATAGATTTAACTCTACTAAATTTGTAAACCATAGACAGTCATGCATCATATATTTAGGATATTTGGTATGAATAATTGTACTTCCCCCCACTACAACTAATGCTTTTTCACTGCTGTGGTTTTTAAAAAGATATATGCACATTGTCTGCATACACCCATATTAGTAGTTTTAGCTTGGAGTAAAATGGAGGCTATTCCGTGGTGAATCAAATGTTTCTATTTCTCCACGCATTTACATTACCAGAATTATTATACTCAGAGTTGATGTTTTAGCCAAGATAACACTGTGGCTCTTGGGATAGCATCATCAGTTCCTCAGTCAGTTCACCTCTACTGTGGCATTTCAACATTAGATGGACTGTCTGTCAAGTCAGAAAGTGACCATGTACCGCCTTGGCTCCATGTTGCCCAGCTAGAATAGCCAGATTTCACCATCTGTGCAGCTGCATTTAGGATTATTGACTCAGTGGTTTGCTCAAAGATAAGATTTTGACTGTTGCTCTCTGGTCAAATAGTTCAACGTCCATTAAAAAAAAAGCTGAAACAAAAGAAAACCTGAATATTTTGCAAGCACTGGATGGTTTCTATTTTCTGTCTTTCTTTCTACTACTAAGGTTTCTACTAGGACCAGTCATCTGCTCCCGGTATCCAGGTTAAGGGTCAGGGTTAAGATTAGGATTAGGGTTACCTAAATTAATATATGTGCTATAGACAAATTAACAATCTCCACTTAATTTAGCATCAGTTTGAAAGCAAAAATGCAATTTTTAAATGTAATTGTAAATAAATTCAGGGATGCATGCAGGAGTCAGAATGTAATCAGTCACATAGTTTTGACATGTCTGATGTAGTGTAATAAAAATATAATACACACACATATTATAATAATAACAATAATATATATATAGAATATAAAGTGAGAATACTGACAAATGTGACACAATAATAATTTTAGATACGTTGACATTTACCTTGGGACTGAATATTTCCCTCACACATTTTTTTAAATGCATTTTTAATTAACTTTAACACTTACATACGTATATTTATTAAATTATTTATATTTTTATCTTATTTGTATTCTACATATATTATTGGACTTTTTTTTTTTTTTTTAAATTGCAGCTTTGATAAAAGTGCTGATCGTGTTCTGCGCGCGCGCTCGCCTCGTGCCACTTTAAACGCGCACAGGTTTGTCAGTGACCGGGTATCTTGTGAGAGGATTAATTCATCCTAAAGGTGGAGCAGAAAAATGTGAAGGTTTGTGTCGGACGGCAGAGTAATCCTCTGAGCTGTAGGGCAGGCGGAGAGAGAGAGAGAGAGAGAGAGAGCCGTGGAAATATTCAGCTGTCGGATTTGACGCATTTTGTTTGGATCTGATGAGCTGAAGGACATTTTTCCTCCAATAAAGGGACGTTTGATCAAAACTATTTCATGGCAGTTTTTGACACAGAGCTGCTCATCCTCAATGAACAGAAATGGTGCACCAACTTCTGCTGCCCATCGGTAAGTTTACCTCTTGTTTAGTATCATAATGTGTGCAGACCTTCATTAATGGCCATACACAACCCTGTGCTTCTTCCTTCTGTTTTAATAACTGATATTATTTGTTGTGTTATTGGTGTAATATCACTAGTAAATGTTTTTTTTTTTTAGTTTAAGCAGTTTCCTGTTGACCATTTGCAGAATAATAAATAAAAACTCTTTTCTCAGCTTTAGCAGCAAGCCTCATCTCACCTGAGCTGTCAGGATCCTCAGCCACCAAAACAAAAGCTCAAGGTATCACATCAATGATCCTTCTTCACTATTGATTAACTATTTTAAGACATATTCTGTGGTATAACCCAGCAATAGAGAGCAGTGCTAAAAAGCCATTTGGAGTATACCTTTTAAAATATTAACAATTCTATGAGGAGGAAAATAATCAAACTTTGTTACAACATTTACTTTGAAAACCAGGATGACAGGTTATGACATAATTGCTTCTCAAAATGTGAAGATTTCCTTTTTTCCTTTATGTCTTTATGCAACTTGACACACTGAAACTGAAAAATGTTGATTTTCAGATTTTAAAACACGTACAACTAAAACAAAATATCAATAAACTAATCAAATCAAAAGTAAATAATGTCTCACACAAAGCAAGTAGTCCAGTAACATCATCATCATCATCATCATCATCATCATATATTCTCACACATCCAGAGAATGATGCTTGGTATTCCAGATGTGTTGGATAGAATTGGAGTTAATGGAGCTTTTCCACTAATTTTAAAAGAAAAAAAGACAAATAAGAGCTGTCCTGTATTACTGAACACTTTCATCATGTTGTCATCCTGTGTTTTTCTCTTCAGTTATTGTTTTAATTTCTTTATATTATGTGTTTACCTTTCCTTCTGTGACACAGTAAATTGATAAAGGTTTATCTTATCTTATCTTCCAGTGAAGAATAACTCAGGTGTGACACCAGCCGGGCAGTGTGGGACCTGGGTGAAGGAGTCTGAGGGAGGGTATTTCACCTCACCAAACTACCCTGAGAAATACCCTCCTGAGAGGGAATGTGTCTACATCATCGAGGGTGAGGCCTTCATCCTTTTCTTTTTATGCCTCTTAACTCACATTCCACCTGCTTTTAGCTCACCTGTCCTCCACCTCTCCTCCTGCTGCAGCCTCTCCCCGGCAGTGCATCGACTTGTTCTTCGATGACAAGTACTCCATCGAGCCATCCTGGGAGTGCAAGTTCGACCACATTGAGGTCCGCGACGGGCCCTTTGGTTTCTCCCCCATCATTGGTCGCTTCTGCGGGCAGGAAAGTCCATCGTACGTCCGTTCCAGCGGGAGGTACCTGTACATTAAGTTTGTGGCTGATGGCGAGCTGGAGGCCATCGGTTTCTCTGCACGGTATAACTTCACTCAAGGTGAGTGATGCACGATAGAATAGGAATCAGTCTGATGGGTGGGTGCACGGTGGCAAAAGTTAAGTCAGGTTTACCTTTTTGAGGTTTGTGATAATCTGCATATTTTGGCTGCATCTTATTTGCCAAAAAGATATACTTAAAACTTTATATTCATGGGATATGATTGTAGTGTAACTTCACTGACACAATGGGGTAGGAAAAATATTGGAAAACTCTTGGTGTTTTTGCAATACAATGCATAATGTTGACTCAGCACCTCTTCTTCATCATTAGTATAATGAAAAACTGGACAATATAACCCTCATGGAGACAGCAGACTGCATTTAGTCAGATGTGTTTAGACCTCGACCCAGTCCAGTAAGTCCAGATTAAATGACAAAGTATGTTGTTTGTCCATGTCCTCTAGAACGACGCCCTCATCAGCAGGATGACATCATCTGTCTGTGCCCTCCAAAAGTCACGGCTGAAATAGAAATCTGTTTTATGATGTTAGAGGGAAACGTCATGGTTTGGGTTCAAATGAGTTGGTTAAGGTCAGGGGAGCTTCACTGTCATGCTTTAAAGCATTTCAGGATCTGCTGGCAGAAATATCTGCTGTATAATCACCTGAAAATAAGAATCATTGTGTTTTCGTTATCTTAGAATGAGACGTTTATATCTGACATATTTCTACAGTGGCCCAGAACGGTCAATAAGACTTGACAAACCAAACTCTGTTTCCAGATAGGGCTATTCTTGTTTTCTTATTTACCATCAGCTGCCGTATTTCTGCTACATGCTTGGTATATGGGAGGTGTTTCAGTGCTGAATCCTTTGCACGGCATCCTTTAAAAAATATGTAGTAAAATGGCGTTGACTTTTGGAAACACAGAAATAAAAAGCACTCTCTTGGAAAGTTGCATGTCTTGTTGCCTCAGCGATTCACCACCTCCTCCTCCTCCTTAGGTGGACTTTGTCGATCTTTAACAACGTCACTTAAACATGCTGTATTTGGGCATTTTTTCAAATGGATGATTTTTCTTGGGAGGACAGTTTCCTTTTGGGGGTGTGGCAGAAATGTTGGAAAATACTGTAATTCATTCATGTAATTTTGCATTTCTGCTAATATTGTTAACCAGTTGGCTCTGTCTGGCTGATATTTAGAGTATTACTATGGCTTTGACTCCTCTACTTGGCACTATCTTTCAATATAGCCATATAGCGAGTTTCATATCATTGGCTGCCACACACCAAATCTGGTCATCTCACTTCCTGTCTTTTTGTCTTTGCCCCATTTGGCCAGTCACGTGGTCCAATTCAAACCAGCCCAGTAGCACGAAATGCTGTGTGAATGATATGTTTTTCACAGCATGTAGTCTGTAGCAACTGTAATGTAATCATGTCGATAATATAAGGGCCTTTTGGGAGCGCAGGTTACATCAGTGGCCTGCTGGTACTGCACACTGTACAGTGAGGCAAACACACTCTCCTTTAGTGGACAGGTGCATCTATTACTGACTTTGGCATGACATCGAGTCACTTAAAACACACATATGCATGCACATACATGAATGTGTCTTAAAATTACTTGTTGCAGCTCTATTGGCGGTGTGGTGGCGTGCTGTTGGGACTGCACTCTGGTTTCCATTTGTAGTCCAGGCACAGCAGCTGCAGCTGACGGAGGAAGAGGAGGGGAGCGTTTATTCAAACACATGCACACACACACACACACGCACACACACACACACACGCACACACACACACACACACACACAAGTTAATGAAAGCTTGTCTTCAGGGGAATACAGCTTGTCAGCGCTGAGCCGCAGTAGCAGCTTAAGGGAGTCCAAGGCAGAGGCTTCATTAACAGCAGATTTTATAGGCCACCTATACTGACGTGGGGCAAAGATTAAGCTGCATCCATCCAGCCATTCCTCACTTTCTTTCTTTCTTTCTTTCTTCTGTACTTTATATTTTTATATCACAAGGGATGCCCCACTTTCAGACTACAGTCCCGTGCACTGTAAGCTGCCAGGGGGTTCATTCAGCTCTATTCTTCTACAAATAACTGACACAATTTATTTATTATTTCACAAGAAACATTTATAGTTTCATAAACTGAAGAACTTTAGCAAACATGAGAAACAAGCTCCTAAAACATAAACGTTCCCTTTAAGAAGATGAAGCTGTTTCTTTTTTACTGTTTACATCAAATGTAATGAGTGTCCCATGCCAAAATGCTAATCTCTCATCTAATTCCACTCTGTGCTGGTGGCAGGAGGGAATTAAGTCACACACACTCACTTGCAGACATACATTTTTTTTTTTTTTTTTTAAAACTGCTTTATTTTAAAAGGGTCAAATTAGAGATAGTTTTATACAGTTGTGAGTGCACTCACTAAAACTTATTGTTCTCATGTAAATAGAAAAATTAATATATTGTGCACTTTTGGCGACTTCGTACATTGCAGACTGCTAATGCTAATGCTGTTTACATGTTAGCAGAGACTCTGTTGTTACTGCACATTTCTCCAGTTTATGCCAACTTCAGAAAGAAAGGAGTTATTCTTTAAAATAAGTTAAGTTATGTTTACATTCACTGCATGAGCATGAAGCCAATAAAAGTACTCAAGCTAGTCTAACCTTGGGCTGCACAAATAATTAATATTTCAGAATATTTGCTAAAAACAAATGTGTGTCAAACTGAGATTTATTTTAAATATAAGGGGATGGCCTACACATCATATCACATCATAATCATTTTAAAATGTTTTCAATGAAAAAAATAATGGTGTAAATATTATCATTCCCTCTAATGATGCAAATCATATAGCAATATTAGTCAAAATAATCACATTGAACTGTGCTTCATCCTTATATTACTGCCTCTCTGATGAGTTTTTCTCCTTTTATTCTTTTATTTAGAGCAACTAGAATCAATATTTATATAATAACAATGGATCACATGACTACTTGTTTGTATGTAAGAAGAACTCAGAAAATTATCACTTCAGTTCCCTTCAGCTTAATTGATTTGGTTCAGCCTCACTGCTGTAACGAGTTACATTATTAGCTGGCAGCTTTTTTCAGGGACTATTGTCACTCATACTGTCGCTCATAATGATACTTATAGTCTTGTATGTGAAGCACCTTCAACCTGAATGATATTAAGAGAGGATTTACATAAACCATTCTATAGCAACACACACACACACACACACACACACACACACAGGAATGAATGTGAATAATCAGGGGTAAGAAACATGAGAGGATTAATAAGACTCCTTGTTGATTTGAGCCTCAGTGGTGTCCATCACAGCTCTTGACCAGATGACTAAAAAACACCTCACTCAACTCTGCGTCCTCTAAAACACATTTTTCCCGTATTGATTTGATGTCAGTGTTGTATTTTTTGGAATTTCTTTGAAGTTTTCTTCACTCAAAATCAAGCAGGGCACTATTTTTTAATCACCAGGTTGCCGTTGCTGGCGGGGCCTAATCTGTCCCAAACTAAGCCGATATATCAGGATTTATAATCCACCTAGCAAGTAGATTCATCAGCACAAAGGTTTAGAGCACAATTTCTCTTCCCTGTCTTATGCTGAGTGTGTTTTTCTTTTTAGATGAAGGGCATCAGGGTTTGAGGGGAGTTTAAATGAGGGCAGAGGGAATGTGCCGGTACGTAGATTATGTGAGCAATGCCCAGTTGTGTTTTTTTTTAAATTTTATTTCACAATATATCTTTAATATTATCATTGTTACTAGAATATATTTGTTGCAGTGAATATATCTCTCAATACATACAATAACAAAAGACAAAAGTTAGCAACAAACAGTCCTAAAATAAAAAAGCAGTTAAAAATCTGCACTTCTCAACACTGTTTGTTGTCAGAGATGCAAGCTGAGATGTTGTTTGCCTAATAACTTAAAATCCAGACATCTTATGACTTAAATCCATAATCTAGTGAGAATATAGAATTAAAAGCTTTAATAGTCAAAATGTGGCATGAAACTGACTAATGTTGGAATGTTACATGTGATACCTTTAACATTTAGGGATGTTTTAAAATTAGCGCAAAGGGGTGCAACATGTTCATAGATAACTGGTATCTATATTTATCAAATTAATTTCAAATGTTTTAAAAGATTTATTTACTTCTAACAATATATTATTTATTTCTCTGTCAGATCCAGAGTTCACAGGGCAGGGGGACCTGCCAGCTCTGCCATGTGAGTATTCAACTTATATTATTAACTCACATCATATTAACAGCTTTGTTATGAATTGCTGACTGTAACAGTAACTGTAATATGTTTCCATACAGATATCATATATTTATTTGCTGTGTTGTTGCCCACAGTTTGTGAGTTTGAGCTGAGCGGTCCTGAGGGCTTTGTAGAGTCCACCCAGATAGCCGGGGAGGGCCGGGCGCTGCAGACTGAAGCTGTGGACTGCAGGTGGTACATCAAGGCTCCACCAAGAGCTCGGGTCTGTATATATAAACTTTTGGTCTTGTTATGTGGTGCTGTGGTGGTGTCACATGTTGCTTTTTGTCAGTTTTGGTTCACAGACATTTGCGTGTAAAATTAATTTTACTTTTAAGTGGTTAAATCGTTATTAAAGAAGTCGGACAAAATGTGACTTTGTCCTTCTCACAACAAAACAAAACAGTCTAACTTCTTTTTCTTTTGATTAATTTAAGTTTTTAAATTTGAACTATTGTCCAACAGGCCATCATGTTATCTGGTATCTCCTACTGAACTCTGAGTGTCATTGACGCATTTATATGTCATTTAAAATCCAACCCTTGAGTGCCAAAAACATAACCGTCAAAGTGTTTTTTCGGCAGCAGGCACAGGAGGGCACTCTCACACAGCCTGTGACAGAGCCATGTACACAGAGAGTACCGACAACTAGTGTTTCTGTCTTAAACATGGCGTCCACAAAACACATGACAACCTTTGAACCAATCCCACGACAGAATTGTCCTGAACGTTCGATAATTCCGTCATGGGATTGGTTCAAAGGTAGTCACGTGTTTGGTGTATGCCATGTTTAAGACAGAAACACGAGGTGTCTGTACTCGCTCTATACACGGCTCTGGCCTGTGAGTAATGTTGGGGCTTCTGATGTAGTCAGAGCATAAAGAGACGGTATATGACACAGAGATCAAAGCGGGAAGTGGAGACGATCGAGATTAGAGAGCAAAAAATGGTGATTTTGGTGAAAGTAGCCTCTACTCTACCTCTGATAAAACAAGAATGGAACAAGGTAAAAACAAATGTTTTTTTTGTCATGATGAAATAGAGAGTCTCTTCTTTCATTTGAGCTATTCTGTGTTTTCAGTGACATTGTACAAAATATTCTGTGGGTCTTAAAAAATGGGCAAAAAACACTGGCACAAGGCACTTTCTGTTTTATAAAATGGCTGGTACCCAATGAGTTGAGATATGACTCAAAAGCTAGGACAACCCATTCAGTCTTACCATTTCATTTCCATATACGGGCAAAAATGTGTGTGCTAAAAATGTTGTTGTTGTTGACATGACAGAATGAGTAAATGTCAAATGGCTGTTCTGAAAATGTTGTGTAAGAAACATTAGAAATAGACACTAAATGGCATCAAAACCTTTTACTCACAGATCTACATGCGCTTTCTGGAATACGAGATGCACAACTCGAACGAGTGCAAGAGAAACTTCGTCGCCATCTATGACGGAAGCAGCTCAGTTGAGCACCTGAAGAATAAGTTCTGCTCCACGGTGGCCAATGACGTCATGCTGGCGTCCTCTGTGGGCGTCGTGAGACTCTGGGCGGACGAGGGAAGCAGGAAGAGCAAGTTCAGGATCCTCTTTACAACCTTCCATGAGCGTGAGTGAATCTCCATTTATCTGCTGGCTCTCTTTTACAGGCACAGATGACACCAGATGGTTTGTTTCACTGAACCATCTGAGAAGCCATTTAGAAAATGGCAGACACTTTTAAAAAGTACTTGGCAGATAATTGGAGGAACCATCTGTCACTCAAGCTCCCTCCCTCGGTTCTTTCCTTTTCTTTAAATAAGAAATACTCTCCTGTTGAGATATAACTGACGCAGCCATTTGAACAACATTTAGGAGCATTCAGCCTTCCAACATGGCCTATGCTTATTTGTTTATTTATTTTTGCACAGTTTAACATCACACAGAATATAAAATATGCAGGGGCAGATAACCCACAGGCTTTAATTGAGGTCTACATCTAAATATCACAGCATCACTTTGTTACAAAGAACATTTATGGTGGATGAATCCTAAACTGCACTCATTCAGTCCAGGCACAAGGTATCAAAATATAGTAGCACTTCAAAGTAGATATAAATATCATGATATCCAACATGGTGCGACAAAAACAAACATTAATAAAAGTCATATAACTGCAAGGCATCTACAGTATATGTGGAAAATGAAAGCTTCTTAATTTTGGTTTCTCCTCTGTATATCTGTGGGCTCCAACATAAAAATGTGAGTAACAATATTCTTGAAAAGAATTATTTAGAAAATGTGTATTAGTCCAAATCAGAAAAATGCACATTATTTCTGTGGGTCATGTCTACCAATGTACTGCCTTAAAAGCACATGATGAATGACTGTCAGTTGTACTGATGGATAAAGATGCTCTTTTGGTGATTTTTTTCTAATTAAATCAAGAATATAGAGATCAAAGCAGTAGTTAATTAATCAGCCCATCTCAAAATGTATGTATATGAAGCCGCACCAATCAATATTCAATTAGATTAAATTTTAAATTGACTAATTTTAATGAGAAATTGTTGTATATATACAATATATTTTTGGGGTTTTGCAGACAGACAAAGTTAGCAACCAGACCATCACTTTATTGTGCAGTATTTCTCAGTAGATTCAGAGATGGAGTCCAAATGTAATGGCCACAGACTAGGTGTCAAAATGAATGTGGCTCAGTTTCTACTGGACAACAAAGAATTGCTCATAAACAGTGTGATAGTACTGTATTCCAATGTTATATTTACACATTGTTGTCCTAAATTCAAGTTGCAAAGTAAAAAAATGAAAACAAAAAATATTATAAAATGGTTTTTTTTGGCATTATCTGGTGATAATTCAGTCGACTGTGCATGGCTCTTCTATTTTTCAGCTCCATGTGAAGGAGACTCTTTCTTTTGCCATAGCAACATGTGCATCAACCACACCCTGGTCTGCAACGGTATCCAGAACTGTGTTTATCCATGGGACGAGAATCACTGCAAAGGTAGAGTGACACAAAAAGCCTAAAAGACATGTTAGTTCAGCTGTTAATGAATGTAAAGTCATTCTTCTCCATTTTCGTTCCCTTACTAGAGAAGAGGAAAGCCAGTATCTTGGACACGTTGGACAACACTAACCTGACTATCATAGGAGTGACCTGTGGCCTTGTCGTCATCCTGCTCATCATCTCCGTCATCATCCAGGTCAAACAGCCTCGCAAGAAATACATCATCCGCAGGTGAAAGCCCATTGTAAAAGTTCTACTCCCTAAAATGCAGCTCAACTCAAAACTCAGTTAAATAGTTTGTCAAATCAGAAATTTCAACATGTTTTGAGTGCATAGTTTATCTTTCTGTGTGTGCATTCTTTCCTCTCCTTTTCCAAAGAGATGACTTTGACCCTGCCCTCCTCCACCCTGGTTTTGAGCCTCCTCACTATGAGCTCTGCACCCTGCGTCGTGCCCCTTCTGGCGACCTGACTGACGCCGCTCTGGCTGAAGACTTTGACAAGTTCCCCCGCTCCTCCTCCAAATGCATCCGCGACCACCACTGTGGCTCTTTCCAGGGAAGCATGCACGGCAGTGTGCACGGTAGCCGCAGCAACCTGAGCGTCAGGGATGCTACCATCGCAGCCGATGGGGGTGCTCTTGTGCCACCGGTAATGGTGGGCCAGCAGTCCCCTCGGCTCTCCCACCACACAGCACCACCAGGTCGCAGGAGCATCCTGGTGATGAAGCATAGTTACTCTCAGGATGGGGCAGAGGGGTACAGGGCAGAGGAGGAGGATGATTTGATGATGGATGATGGTCCCACCACCAGCCAGCATCACATGCATCACCATCAGATCCACCATGGCACGACAGGCCTGGACCACACTGTCCACCGCACTCTGTCTAATGACTTTTAATGTACAGCGATAAGGAAATGAAGAAAATAGTGACAGATCTTCACCTTGTTTCTTTATCTGGTAATGTTTAATTTCAGTGTAATTCTTAGGAAATAATGCTGATCTTTACAGCTCTTATTGTGTAAAATTGTAATGTTTTTTGGTCTCACGCTCCAAATTAAATGGATGTTTTACAAGGTATAGAATGGAGTGGATCAAGTGACACACACATTAAGAATCCTAATTTAAAAAATCCTCTCAGCCAAAGAGTTTAGAGCAAATGTTGTACATTTTGAATGGTAATGTGAGTGAAATAAACTGTCAGGATTTGACAAAAATTGATCAAAGAAGGATTTATACCAACACATACTGAATTCCTATCCATTTATTTTGTTTCTTGGTCTATCTCTGGACTAGTATGTATGCATAATATCTGATATTATTTTATGAATGGATGTGTCGTAGTGTATTTCTTTGAACATTGCTGCAGCAGCAAAGCAAGAAAAATGTCACAATGGTTAGGCTATTCCTTTTCTTCTTCTGGTGTGTACAAGTCCAGGCCCAAATAAGAAAGGCTATACACGGATCAATAACTATCAATAATGAAGGCAAGTCAGCACACAAAGAAATATGTTTCATGCATAATAATGTTTTGCAAATATGATGATATTCGTTGCTGCGTGAATGTTTATATAATTCAATGTGTTTTGTTTGGGAGTATTTATTGATGTTTATTGTCCTTTTTGTGGTGATTTATTTGTTGATTATTAGGTTGTATTTGCTTATTTATTACATTAAACGTACATTTTTTTTTACTATGCACGGCGCTATTGCATGGCTATTTAATATGTGAGTGTGTGCATTTATTTTTGCTTTTTTTTAAATTATTTTTATTTTCGTCAATGTCGGGGGAACGAAAGGAACAGCGGAACCTTCGTTCGCTGTCTTTGTCATCCTATATCGGGCTTGTTTCAGCGCTGCACAGGTCATCTTGTTCACGGTGC
The DNA here is from genome assembly GCA_029721515.1 of Synanceia verrucosa. Lineage (NCBI taxonomy): Eukaryota > Metazoa > Chordata > Actinopteri > Perciformes > Synanceiidae > Synanceia > Synanceia verrucosa. The sequence continues at coordinate 6,308,210 of CM056554.1, read as the reverse complement.
TCGCAGCGTAACTTTCTCTGTAGATAAATATCGGATCAATAATGGTTTGTTTCGCGCTTTTTACTTAGCATAACGACCATGTGTGGTTTAATTACTATATATTTCCTTCATGACATTTATATTGGGTAACGTTAGCTAGCTTGGTTAACGAACCTTTAGCTTAGCAGGTGCCATTTATTTTTACTTCAGCTAGCTGAAGTTAGACACTTGTAACGCTTCTGTTAAGCTAGCTACATGTCACAAGAGGGTTTTTTTCTGGACTCAGCAGCAGCAGGGCAGCCAGAGAGCAATGTCACGGAGCAAAAGAGCAGAAGTCGCCTCGGTATCATCGCCACGGGGCTGCTTGGGGGTTCGCTGGTCGTCCTGTACGCGGTGGCGGCTCCGTTTGTTGCGCCTGCCCTGAGAAAAGTCTGCCTCCCGTTTGTCCCGGCCACCACTGCTCAGGTGGAGAATGTCCTCCGGGTACTGAGAGCCAGATCAGGGACCCTGGTGGACATTGGAAGCGGAGATGGAAGAATAGTAAGTCCTGTTTTTCATCTTCGACACCAGGACAAGCAGACACTACTGCGGAAGTAAACAGTAATGCTGGTGAAAGGGTCATAATACTGAGCTGAACTGCCTTCATTTAAACTGTTGAGTAGAATAAGGTGTAAGCATCTCACTAACATTGTTTACTAGTAAGTCATTTTTGAGTTCTCAGAGGACGTCCAGATTTGACAAGTCTAGGTCCAGTGGTCTTCGATCTGGACCTGGTCTAATGTGGCCTATATGCTGAAAAAACAGTGAAATGTGCCTTTATGGCATTTTCACAAATAGAATAAAGGTTTCACAAATCAGAGAATGTGTTTTTATGAATCTGCAGAGTCTGTAGATTAATCCAGCCCAGATTTGACAAGTCTAGGTACAGTGGTTTTTCATCTGGACCTGGTCTAATGTGGTCTATATGCTGAAGAAATGGTTAAATGTACATTTATGGCATTTTCACAAATAAAATAAAGGTTTAACAAATAAGAGAATGTGTTTTTATGAATCTGCAGAGTCTGTAGATTAATCCAGCCCAGATTTGACAAGTCTAGGTACAGTGGTTTTTCATCTGGACCTGGTCTAATGTGGTCTATATGCTGAAGAAATGGTTAAATGTACATTTATGGCATTTTCACAAATTGAATGAAGGTTTCACAAATCAGAGAATGTGTTTTTATGAATCTGCAGAGTCTGTAGATTAATCCAGTCCAGATTTGACAAGTCTAGGTCCAGTGGTTTTCAATCTGGACCTGGTCTAATGAGGTCTCGGTATAAAACAAAAACGGTGAAATATTGGCATTTTCACCAATAAAATAAAAGTTTCACAAATACAGTAGTTGGTGTCAGGCAAAGTTAATGTCTTACCCAAAAAGGTCTAAAATGTTTCCACATCAAGAAGTGTAAAAAAAAAAAACAGACAATCAGTGGTTAAAACAGTCGCACTGCATGTTACATTAATTTCCCTTTAACTTTCCCCTTAAGTGCCGAATCGGAAGCTAACTTCAGCGTCGTTTCCAAACTTGCCATGTAAGCAGTGTCATTGACACTCAATCCCTACCAGCTCCATTGTTGCTGTCTAGACCTCTAGCTTCCTAAGGAGCAATAAAGTTATAACTGTTACTGAACTATTACCAGAAGCCAACCTCTATGGCATCTTTTGTTGGTGTCACTTTATTTGAACTTTAATCTTAATTTCCTCTCACTTCTAGTTGTATTATACCATGCATACATTTGGTTTGTTTTGTTGCTTTCACTTTAATAAAGCCACCATTTACGCAGATTAAAATTTAAGCAACAGGAAACCTTAAGGTGAAACATGTTTATACTGACCAACATTTTTTTTGTGTTATATTCTGCAGAAACACCACAGACAAACACTCAAACAACAAAAGTAATACAAACTAACTTAGATTATATCCAACAGCACATTGTTGTTTCTTTACTGCTGATGCACTGAACTTCCTGTGGTTGTCATCCTTCCTGCTTGCAGGTGATCGCAGCAGCAAAACATGGGTTTCAAGCGTCAGGCTTTGAGCTGAATCCCTGGCTGGTGTGGTATTCTCGCTACAAGGCCTTGAGAGAGGGAGTCCATCGCTCCACGTCTTTCCACATCTGTGACTTGTGGAAGGTCAGTGATACATGATTAGCAGAGCACATAGTGACTAAGTATCTTTATTTTAAGTGAATCAATACTTCTGATTCTCTTGCAGGTCAGTTTTGCTCAGTACTCCAATGTTGTCATATTTGGAGTCCCTCAAATGGTGAGTTCTTCTGTTGAACGGTGATTTTTATCAACATTGTACTCTCACTATGTCATTGACCAGGCTTGCTCCTTAAGTAACTGATATTATCTAATCTAGAACAGCACTGGTCCATCTCTTAATTGTCAGCTATTAAGTTAATCAGCAAGTATTCTTTTAATTGATTAATAAGAATAAATTGTCTCCCAGCTTCTGAAATGAGGTGTGCACTAAACAAGACATTAGAACAGCATCTCAGGGACACATTGACTGAAATGTTTTCATCATTTTCTAAATTGATTAATGCAAATAGATACATGTATCAGAGATGGAATGATCAATTCTTGGGGAAGAAATGGCACCATTCAGTTCACCAGAAACAGATATTAAATCAAATATAATCTGCAGTTCTTTACCTCTGCTGGGTCAAAAGCTAACGTCCGTTAAGACCTCCAGTATCACTGCGTCACCTGATGTAGCTTCCTATTTGATCTTGCCAAGCAATTTTTTTCAGAATCTCTAAATATTCCTTTTGATATCCTGATTGTTTCTGTCTATGTCTGCAGATGGATCAGCTGGAGCTGAAGCTGGCAAGCGAATTACCCAGTACAGCCAAGGTGGTTGCCTGCCGCTTTCCCTTCCCTACTTGGGTTCCTGAACACACCGCTGGGGAGGGCATAGACACTGTATGGGTGTACGAAGCCAAGACATTTAAATCACACCTACAACATGGAACAACAAGGACGACAAAACCAGAAAATGAGGACATGCCACATTCTCACACGTGAAATGTCAACACCATATAAGTTAAAGAAACAGATTGACTCTGGTTTTGGTTAGTGGTAAAACTCATGTTAAAGCCTCCATGTCTGCATACCTTCAGGCCAAAAGTGATTTCATGTTTGATATGTGTGAAGCTTAAAACCAGACCAGACATTACAGAGACTCTAAATGGTAAAAAGCAGCAAGAAATGGTACTAGCTATTAATGATTGTATAACTTGACTATTTATTATAAAGTTGAATCATTTCCAGATTTATGTGGTGTCTTCAGAAAACCCTGGTCCTATTTATTGGCTCGTTTTTATTTATGAATAAACCATGCCAGGCTGGCTGAGTGCGCTTTGCTGCCACCTAGTGGTGAAAACAATGCACTACCACACCTGATGGCTCTGCTCATGTCCTGACCCGCTAGCTGATGTACCATGAAGTGAAAAAAAGGCTCTAATTTGGAAACGCATGGTCACCCAACAGACCAACGGGAAATTTAACAATAACACTTAACTTGAAATGTTTCCACGTAGGTCAATGCTAGATAGCGAGCAGTCACCGTGTTTATACTGACTAACTGACTCTGGAGCAGGGCTGCCGAGGTAGCCAGCCAAAATGGACACCGCCGAGGAAGGTAGCTGATGTTAAAACTTGATTAACTTGTTAGCGTTAACAACGTCCTCTATCGCGGTGTAGCTGCTTTATATATGCTACCACTCTAAATGAGTGACTCTTGTTTGTCTCGAATTTTGATAAAGGTTCGTCAGAATTAAAAACAAACCGCTAAACTACCCAATTAGCATTAGCTAGCAATCTAGCTAACTAACGCTAGCATCAATTTGTACCCGTTGTAGTCAATGAAACCAGTAACGTTGGGCTTATGTATTTTTTCATTAACACGACAAGTCAACAGGGGTGTTGTAAACATCCTCGATGTCACACGTAACTAATAAGCTGTGGTTATTAATCAGATGTGGTTGCAGTTTGCGAAATGTAATATAACCGTTAGCGTTTCGCAAGTTACTTTACAGTGTAATTACTAGCCTAGCTACTAGCCTAGCTAACGATACGGTGATACACCAGGCAGCTCTGACAGTTATCAAGCTGACACGGCATGTTTTGCAACCATGCTGATTTATATCAGCGATAAAATATCATCAACACGTTCTCAAGTAATGTAATTGTTCATGTGTTGTCATATGTTGTCATATAGCTCAACTTTACGTGTTTATATTTTGAATAAAGCTGAATGTTTATACATGAAATCAGTCCGTCAAGACGCGCTATGGGTGTCCTCACTCTTGTTATGCTCTTGTACCCCTGAGCTAATTATAGTTATTTTATTTTGGTCACTTAGTGACACAAGTAATCCAGGGATTACGGTTTGCCCTACACTGTCAGTAAATGACCTGTCCTGTTATGATCAGTGAAGACATAAGATCCTTCTTCAAACCCTGAAACTGCTGATTTAAGATATTCTGCAGAAAGTAGTGCATGCATTTTTCCCTCAAACATTTGGCTTTATATGAAAGGTGTGTCATGAGTTTGGATCAAGGTCAATTGGAACGTGCTAAGTTAATAAAATGTATTGTTTATGATGTCGTGGTAGGCCAAGTTATGTTATTGTGTACCTTTTTGTACAGCGGATATCTGTCGGGTGTGTCGGTCTGAGGGCACCCAGGACAAGCCGCTCTACCACCCCTGTGTTTGCACTGGCAGCATCAAGTTTATCCATCAGGAATGGTAGGTTCAGTGACCTAAGGTGTTCAAATTCCATGAAGTATAGGGTGTACTATGTTTTCTTATACTTTCCTTAAACTGCATAAAGGTTAAAGGTAGGTTACTGTTTGTCCATTTTCACTCTGTTTGTTCTCACAGGGATTCTCTGGGGAAATTAGAGAATTGCAGGGACTACAACACTGATTTCACAGAAATGTACACAAATAGAGTTTATATGTACCTGAAAAACAATACCAACCAGACACAAATGGAAAATAAGTTAAACTAGGGACATTTCAGCTGTGAAGGAATTCACATGTAATTTTCACTGCAGAGCCATGGAGGAAGACTACTGCACATAAAGTTTCCATAGGATAAAAAGGGTGAACTCAACAGGTGTCCTCTTATTTTCGCAGCTTATTGCAGTGGTTGAAACACAGCAGGAAAGAATACTGTGAATTATGCAAACATCGGTTTGCATTTACACCAAGTAAGTTCTTTGTTTGTCAATGAAGACATACATTTGTTGTTATCTGCTTTAAATGCCTCATGAGTTATGAGTACCTACGTCCCTCATTTGCACCATCTCACTCTCACTTTTACCTCCCTTGCTCTCTCTTTTCTCCAGTATACTCTCCAGACATGCCGTCTCGCTTGCCTGTCCAGGACATCTTTGCAGGGCTGGTCACCAGTGTTGGTACAGCCATCAGATACTGGTTCCACTATACACTGGTGGCCTTTGCCTGGCTTGGCGTGGTGCCTCTCACAGCATGTAAGTCAAACTATGAAAACAAAATGCAATCAGATTTTATTAGCAATTGTTTATTGTTAAATCATACCGTATATGTTCCCTGACCTCCATCAAAAGCTGTGCTGTATTTTAATCAACATGAAGTGCAGCACAGTTCAAATTAGTTGTTGAGTCTAACCCTTCTCTTTGTTTATTTGCTGTTCTAACAGGTCGTATCTACAGGTGTTTATTTACTGGCTCTGTGAGCTCTCTCCTTACCCTGCCATTAGATATGCTTTCAACGTAAGTTTCTATTACTCTCCTTGTCTTCACACTGTATCCTCAATATTATAGGTCCATGTGATCTCCATATTTTGTACACTTAAGTCCCATGAAGATGGTAAAATTAGGCATCTCCTTGACCAAAGACATTGTTAGTTGACTGGCACTCATAGGATTTTGTCCACTTTAATTGATCAACAGATCTCTAAATCTGAGTTCCCCTGTAAAGAATCATACAAAAGCACAACTTTAAATCTTGTTTTTACCAAAGATGTACTCCTAAGTTTTTTGGAAATACGTCATTTAGCATGACAAAAGCATAAAAAGCTCAGCAACTGAGATTAAAATAATTTATAATCTACTGAAAGGGTTAGGTCAGCTCTCTGTGGTGAAATTGCTGTTATATACGGTTATAAGACCGTAATGTTTCTGTTTTCTTTGCAGACAAAACCTGCTCGCAGACTGCCTCCAGGGATGTTTTGTGGTCACGTGCACACTTTGCGCCTTCATCAGCCTGGTGTGGCTTAGAGAGCAGATTGTCCATGGTGGTGCCCCTTTGTGGTTGGAGCAGAATCAACCGCCTCTAGTTCCTAACCAGCCTCCAGCACCAGCTAATGAGGTGATTTTCCACCCAATATCTATTTATAATCTTCACACACAGCTGCACAGATAGTAGTGTTTTTCTCCCATATATTCAGCCACTAATACACTCTGACATAGTCTTCTTATCTGAGTTAGTGGAGTATGTGATTTCGTAAGGCTTTTATAAATAGTTTGAACTTTTTTTTTTACATGAAGTTAGATCAAAACACACTAGAGATTGAGTGGAAAAAACAAAGTTTCTCCCATACTTTGCCAGTTTTCTGTGTTGGTTTGGGCCATTTCTTCCTCTCAAAGGAACTGTCAGGACAGATCTTTTAGAAAATATGCTTGCCAAGGTTGCCGTGACATTTGTTGAGTGTTTACAATACCAGATGAGTAAAACATTTCTTGCCAGATTATGTCAACCCTCTGCTGTTGTTTTTGGTAATGAGCAATCATATTCAGGACTGAAATATGTTAGTTACAAGTGACAGAGTGGTTGCTGGTAACTTTCTTTCCTCTCATGTTTGAGGAATTCAGCTCCAACATTGTCCCACTCTCCCTAACTGCCAAATGTCAAAATCAAATATCACCTTATTTGACTTTGTGCTGCTATGCTGTAGCTCAGAAACTGTAATGTGTCTTTTTATTATTTCATGATTCAGGTCCCAGAGGGAAACAATGGCGATGCCCAGGCTGCAGCAGAAGCCCAGCGCCCTGGAGACCCTGTCCCAGACGGGCTGGCTCCTGCCAACCCACATGAGGCTGGTAACCATGGAGATGGGGCTGAGCTTGACGATGAGGAAGAAGATGACGATGGAGAGGAAGATGAAGAGGAGGATGACGACGAGGAAGGCAGGGAGGAGGATGCTGCTGATAATAATAATGTGGGACAAGGTGTGAACACGGAAACCTAGTTTGATTCACTAAGATTAAGATTAAGTGTCTGCAGCTCCACCGTGGAGATGAACACAGTGCTTTTTTTATGGATGAACTTACAGTTAAACAAGATCAGTTTAGCTCAGTCAGTTTAATTAAGATGGACATTAATGCATATATAATGGTCTTCAGATGATATGTATAGCTTGTTGCCATCTGGTGTTGTCATTCCTCTATAAAGGAATAAATAGACCTAAACCATGCCAAGAAAAAGCAACCTCGATAGTAATGCAGCCACAGCATCATGTTTTCACTGCACATTGCAGGTGGTTCTCACTGTTTCACTTGGTTCTGATCGTTCTTTGCAGAAGATTTGAACTGGAACGCCCTGGAGTGGGATCGTGCAGCAGAGGAGCTGACCTGGGAAAGGGTGGGAATCTAGTGTTTTTGTCCCTCTTGTCTCCTGTTATGACACAGTGCTGTTAGCCGGGTAGCACTTACTTGGCAGATACATTTGGACTAAAAGTGTCTATGACAGGAAACATCCAGTTTGGTGTGATGTGTTTAACCAGCTGTCTGGATTGTTGCCATTTTCAGGGGTGCTGTTTGTGGTAGCGGAACTTAATAAATCTAGCAGCATTACCGTTATCATTACCGTTATCATTTGCTGTGTATGCATTATTCAAGGATCATTGCTTATTAGATAAAAATATCATTTTCATCACACAAAAATGACCATAAAAATACAGACATGGCAGAGGTAAATATAATGTTCCAGCCTCTATCGTGAGAGCTAAGGTTTCTAATAATTGGGCCCTTAAATCGCTGTATCCCTCAGACTAGTTCCTTTAAACTTCTGGAGTGCTGACAGCCTTCTAATCCATGAGAATGACCCTCTTTGCTAATAACATACCAAATATAATGCTGAACAGATGTGACGGTGCAAGAGAGGCTTCAAAACAACCAAACAGTGTGCCAGATCCAATCAGTAAATGGTGCATTTTACCAAGTAAAGATAAATGGAACGTGAGGACATGACCCAAAACAATGACCTAGAGTACCTTTTGTGCAGCCACATCTGTCACAAATATCAGTCATTAATTTTTACATGGATCATTACGTCACTCTTTTCTGTCTGTGTTCCAGATGCTGGGGTTGGATGGCTCCCTTGTTTTCTTGGTAAGGAGGCACACATGTAAATGTCATGTAAAAAAACGATCGAGTTACAGGAAATACACTATGCTGTCATTATGACATACTACATACATGAATTTTTCCTTGACAATTTCAATGGAATTATGTGTTCTATACACTATTTACATTGCTTTGCGGATAGAAATTGCTTAACAGACAGAGACTGTTATTGTGTCTTCTCCAGGAACATGTGTTCTGGGTGGTGTCTCTCAACACACTCTTCATCCTGGTCTTTGGTGAGTTAAACCTGCAACGTAGTGATGACCCAAGTCACCTGAGGTCCCACGATACAGTAGCACAATATGATCTTGTTGTAATTTCTGAGATTCTTTGTGAGTATAGCGCCATACTCTGATTTCTTAGCTTTTTTTTAAACTGTAAATTGTCGATGAAGCTCAGAGTTTTCATTCATTTAACTTGAGGTCAAGGGACCCCTTGGCCATGCCGATTTTTCCATCGGCAAAATTTAGCTTAACATTTGAGCATAATTTATTGTTCTTCCAACAAAGTGTCATGACATGGTAGGTTCCCACTGATTCTTTAGGTTTCCTAGTTTCATATGATACTAATATTTTATCTCCACCACATAGTCTCAGACAGAATAGTGGCTGGGATTGTTAAGAGTTTAGGGTTTATATAACAAAAGGTTGATACTTGGCATCTGTTGTTCACCTTAAACAGTTTCATATAGACTCCAGCAAACGACAGATTTTAACTCAGCCGATGTGTTTCCCTCTAGCTTTTTGCCCGTATCACATCGGACATTTCTCAGTGGTTGGACTGGGCTTTGAAGACTATGTAAGTGCATGTACAGTTTAAATTCTTCACCAGTATTTGGGTTTGTCATGCAGTGATTGGATTTCCTGTCTGTTGTTGCAGATCAAAGCTTCACACTTTGACGGTCTCGTCACCACCATACTTGGTTACATCCTGCTGGCTGGCGCTCTCATCGTCTGCCATGTATCCTCTGTATGCAACTAATTATTCTGTGTGTGACCCACAGTATGTTTCATGCTCCTAGTCGCTTCTGTTTTTGGTGTGTTTTCTGTATTATTATTCAAGACGAATACGGGAAATGCATCGTTTTGATGCTTGAAATACAGGCTAATTGTTATTTCTCTCACATTTTGTTGTTAGTCCTTAACTGTGCCTCCTTTAGGCGTTGGCATCATTAGTGAAGTTCCAGCGGTCCAGACGCCTCTTGGGTGTCTGTTACATCGTTGTCAAGGTAAATAGAGAGATAGCTTTTTTCAAACTAGCAACGCTTTCATTTCTGATTACAGGAACAAATTATGAATGTAAACCAAATAGCTTTTTTTTTTAATGTTTTTATCAGGTGTCCCTACTGGTTGTCATGGAGATAGGTTTGTTCCCGCTGATTTGTGGTTGGTGGCTCGACATTTGCTCGCTGGTAAGTCAATCATACAGAAAACACTCAATCAAGCCAATAGTTGAAACATAATAATAGCACACATCAGAATTATACAAACAGCACATGTGATTGTGTGGCCACGTATATGTGCAAGTTGGTTGGTTGTTATCAGAGTCTGTCTGTGAGTGCATGTAGGATTCAGAGGCATCCTTGGTTCTTCAACCTTGGGCAGCAACAGATTGAGATGGGTGTGGAGTAAGAGGCAAACAATTTGAAGTGCAGCTGGTGTGTGAGATTGTTCTGGAGGAAAACGGGCTGCTGGCCTTCTCCAGCTGATAAGATTTCGGTGTTCCATTCCATTTAGTAATATTATATTGGTCTTCAACCGTTAATCTTCCTTTACAAAGCGGTCAAACTCTCCATGGTGGTTCCCATTTTGTGTTTCAGTTCAGGAATTAACGCAGTCTGAGTTTGCACCACTTTGCCCAACTCACTAATCATGATGGGTAGATATGGAGATCCAATCTCTGTGGCAGCCACCTTGCCGATTTGGTGGTATATGAAGGCACCTCCTAATCTGAGTAGAAAAATCCCCCCAACCAAAAAAATTAAATAAGTAGAGATCCTCGATCGAAAGTGACCCTCGCCAAGATCCCAAACAATGAGTGTAATGTATTCACCTACTGCTGTATGCAGTTATGATTACGATGACTATTGACTCTGAAATAGATTTTTCATATTGAACACAGACACAATATAGTGTCACCTTTGTTTATTGCAGGAGATGTTTGATGCGACTCTGAAGGACAGGGAGCAGAGCTTTGACTCGGCCCCCGGTACCACCATGTTCCTCCACTGGCTCGTCGGCATGGTCTACGTCTTCTACTTCGCCTCCTTCATCCTTCTGCTCAGAGAGGTAAGTGGAGGACTTCATCCAGTCGTCTTAATGTCATGCAACATGGAAAACTCAATGGCCATCTATAGCTCAGAGGCCGTGTCAGATGAAACCAGAAATCCAAGTCAAGATATGTGAATGACAACAGGATCTATGGGTACCCACGAGTTTCCCTTTTATAAACATGATAATCACAACAAATCCAGGCAAAAAAAAAAACCAACAACATTTTTTTACATGCAAATCAAAAATGTTATTTTCACCTGTTCTAAAAATTGTTATAGTTTTCCCTAAAATTCTGACTGGAAAGCTGAGACTCTTCTGAATCCAATGAGCCCACTTGTATTCACAAAGATGATGACATCAGAAACATGACATCACTGTATAATATGAGCTGTAATGACCTCTAGGGTAATTACAGCCTCATAAAATTAGACACCTTTTGAATTTATTTAAATTAATTGATAAATGAGTTCATAATAATTTCTGATTTACATGGCTGAGCTCAAATTAATCTTCAGGTTCCCAGCTTTCAGACGATATCCTTCATGTGCCATATATAGCTGCCCCCCTATAAAATTTAAGTGTGTGTCTTAGGGTTGATCTCTTTTGCATGTTCTTGTGGTTGCAGGTGCTCCGGCCTGGTGTGCTGTGGTTCCTGAGGAACCTGAACGATCCAGACTTCAACCCAGTCCAAGAGATGATCCACCTGCCCATCTACAGACACCTGCGGAGGTTTATTCTCTCTGTGGTCAGTCAACTATCCTCCTCCTCTGTTACAGCCCAAACCTAACCTGCAGTGGCTCAGATTTCTGCTTCAGTTATTAAATACATCTCAAAAATGAAAAAAACAGGCACATTTGAAGAAGGAGAGATTAATTGGAAGTGGTTATTGGGGTTAACAACTGGGAGCCAGCAGATGTTGAAACACCTGGGTGATCCATTTGGTTTAAAACAAAATGACAGAAAGTAAGGAGAACAGAACATTTGCTTGATCAGGTGTTATCTGAAACAGCCAAAATTAACTATGTGACTTGCCACCTGAGGTGGTTGGTAGATGAAATGAACAAAAACGCACCAGTGTTGCTGTTGTTCATATTTTATACAGCTCTAAAAAGTATAGAAATAAAAAACTATAATTCGTAAATGAATGAAATGGATATCAACACTAGCATAGCAACCCAATGTGTATTTGTTACTGTTTGTATTTCTTGTGATAGTACAGGGATACTTAATGTGTCTACTAACAAAATAAAGTGTTGTCTATATTTTCAGGTGGTGTTTGGCTCCATAGTTCTGCTGATGCTTTGGCTTCCCATCAGAATCATTAAACTGCTCTTCCCAACCTTCCTGCCTTACAACGTCATGCTTTACAGGTAACTACACCAACGCCGCATTACCATTTAAGTCTGAGCATGTCAAAGCTAAAGATGACTTTGTCTATTCAGGAAGAACATAGGAAGCTGCAAGAGAAAATTAGCTTCAGTTTATCACTGAGAGGATTGAGTTTGGTTTATGTGTCGTCTCTGCAGCGACGCCCCGGTCAGCGAGCTGTCGTTGGAGTTACTGTTGCTTCAGGTTGTTCTGCCGGCTTTGCTGGAGCAGGGTCACACTCGCCAGTGGCTCAAAAGGCTTGTTCACGCCTGGACGTTCACAGCTGGATACATGTTGTAAGCCCAACACACGCACACACTTAAGTCCCTTTTAAAGACAGAATTGTATAATCATGATAATACAGTAATAGTTACTCACCAATGTCCCCACAGTGACCTTCACTCCTACCTGTTGGGGGATCATGAAGACAATGACAATCATCCAGGCAACAATCCTCCTGGTCGCCATAACAACAGGATCCCTGGCCTGGGGGAGGGGCTTCATGCTGCCCATCAGGCCATTCTGCAGCAAGGTGGTCCTGTTGGTTTCCAGTCTTACCACCGACCCATCAACTTCCCCCTCAAGGTGACGCTCAGCGTTAAAGTTATTTAAATGTCCTGTCCTGTCACTGTTAGAGCCTCTGCTGCTATTCATGTTTCGTGCACTGATTTTTTTTTTTGTTAATGTGTTTTTGGTCGTGAAGATCATTCTGCTGGTCGTCTTCATGTGTGTGACGCTGTTACTGGCCAGTCTGCTCTGCCTCACACTGCCAGGTTAGTTTTGGTCTCAAGCAGGCATTCTTTTTACGCTTGAATGTTTTGTCTTTTTCCTGTTCTCAAGTCAGTCTCACCTAGGGCTGGGTATTGTTCAAAATGTTTTGATACAGTTCCAGAACAATACTTTTTTTGATAAGTTAATTTTGTGTAATTTGGGGCTTTAATCATGGTCATCATCAGCATTGATTTATTATTAAACGGGGGGGGGGACTCTATGAATCTGAAGGGGACCTAGTGGTTTCTGAGAGCATGGCTCACAGACATTGTGGTATTGGAATTTGGCACCCGATAAATGGTCGGTGCTACTAAAGTATCGAAGTTCGGTACCCAGCCCTAGTCTCACCTGGTTTCCTCTTCGTCCTCCTCCTCTCTCCCAGTGTGTGCGGGTCGCTGGCTGATGTCTTTCTGGATGGGCAGTGCCATGGTCCATGAGCTGTACACAGCAGCCAGTGGTCTGTACATCTGCTGGCTGTCCATTCGAGCCGCCACCGTGTTGCTGTCCTGGATGCCACAGGGACGGACCATCATCATGACCAAAGTCCACGAGTGGACGCTCACGGTACTGTCTATTAGGGTTGGGTCCATTTCTGGGTTTTGCCGGTTCATTTTATAATCCAGCTTATATTGCATTATTAAAACACAAAAACTGATAGAGATGATCTAACAAACAAAGGTTGTGTCTAGCTGTCCAGCTTAGGGGTTTATTGCTGACATCCCAAACAGGATTGAAAATGTTAACACCAACAAACAGATTTAGTGCTGTTCAGTATTACGATTCTAATCATTGCGGTGTGTATTTGAAACTGGTGGAAACAGATCCTAAAGACTGTTGTGGTGGCCGTGCTGCTGGCCGGAGTGATTCCTCTGCTGCTGGGTCTGTTGTTTGAACTGGTCATCGTAGCTCCTCTCCGAGTCCAGCTGGACCAGACGCCTCTCTTCTACCCCTGGCAGGTAGGACTGTGGGTGATGAGTGGTGTAATCTGAAATGCCAGTTGATTGTATCCACTTGTTATTTATTCAGACGTGTTAAGACTGTTTTGTTTTTTTTAATTACTAAACGTCAAATATCAAATTGCAGGTCAGATCTAGTTTACTTATTATTAGATCACTTATTTCCTCACTCAATACAATGTTTATTTATTTCTGGCTTCAAACAGAATTTGTTATCTTTAATTTAATGAAAAACAAGATGCTCCCTCTACCAAAATTTGTATCTGGTACAGGGTTCCCATGGTTCCTTAAAGAGTCTTAAAATGCTTTAAATTAAAATCTGGGTAATTAAGGTCTTAAATTCTTTTAAATTTAGTATAAATTTGCTGTAGGTATGAAATTTTAGTGTTATGCCTTCATTTATATCGTTGTTATATATTATATCGCCCTACAATAAATTGACTGCATTTTACCAAAGAAATTGTTATGACATTTTTGAGTCTTAAATCATATTTGTTGAGATCTTAAAAAGGTCTTAAAACGTGTTAAATTTGACTTTTAAAATGGTGCAAGAACCCTGTGGTATGAATGAATTCCCCACAGTCAGATGGTGCTCTGTGTCCTGCTGAAGGACGCATAAACAGATTTAGCAGACACTTGACCTTGATACAGTGATACTGAGCAGACAGTAAACCTTTGTGTCTTGGTTGTTGATCAGTTCTTTGTCTGTTTGCGGCAGGACTGGGCTCTGGGCGTCCTCCATGCCAAAATCATAGCAGCCATCACACTGATGGGCCCTCAGTGGTGGCTCAAAACTGTCATTGAGCAGGTCAGTCTCACTTTCCTCAAGCTTCATTCAATCCAGAACAAAACGGTTGAAAGGTTGGAAATGTTTCTCTCTCTCTCTTGCAGGTTTATGCTAACGGTATCCGAAACATTGACCTCCATTTCATTGTGCGAGGACTGGCCGCCCCTGTCATCTGTGTCCTGCTGCTGTCCCTCAGTGTCCCCTACACAATCTCTAAAGGCATTACACCACTGCTGGGTGAGGCTCTTTGGGTCTGGGTTGAGCAGAAAACGTTCTGCTTCATAATTTCACAGCTAAACTGTAGGGGTGTGAAATTAAATTGTGATGATATTTGTCATTAAAGTGAAAATATACCTTACGAGCACAGAGCAGAAAGAAACCTATCAGACTTTGAGCTATCCAAGCTTCTATTAGTGACCTGAAGGTGGCAGTAATGAGCCCTTGCTACGTCTAGTCTGCCAGAAAGTGACAAGACGAAGGTGAAGGAAAGCAGCATCTGCAGCACTTCAGATAAGTGAGAAAGATAGTAGCAGATTCCAACTCCTGTATTTATATGTCGAGTCCAGTATGATCTAAAGATGCAACTGATTTATTTCTGCAACATTGGTGAGACACATGATGAGCTACAACCCTATTTTTATTGAAACAATGCGTCCCCGGTGTTCCACGGAAAACATGGCTCCTAATGAGCACCGGCCGTTGAGGAGACAGAGCAGGGACCGTCTACAAAGTGCAACACCAGAACCAAAAAATGAAAACTGTTCCCCTTATATAAACTGTAGCATCGCCACATTCAGCTCAGACACATCTCATGCTACTGATACTACAACACTGAATTTGACAACAAGTGATTTATTGTATTTTTTATTAATTATTTAAGAGGTAGAGATAAATAATCTCTGTGAAAACAGAGTTAAATGACTGTTTGTCCAGTCATATATTTTGTTATTTTGGTTTTCTTAAAAGTAATGTGAAAATATTGTCTAATTTTTGGGAACCTAATATCGTCTATCGTCTCATGAGATGAGTGTATCGTCACACCCCTACTAAATTACACTGATTAAATTCAGGTGTCGAGGTAGCGGACATGCTCAGGTATCATCAGACTGAACCCGAATAAAAGTGCTTTTTATGCAAAGACGAGACAAGGCACACATTTTCAGAATCAGTTTCAATGTTTTTGGATCTTGACTTGGTCAACAGTTGCATTCAAACAACTAGTCAATAAAGAATTGCCAGCCCTTGTGGTAGACAGGAGATGGACCGTTGTGAAATTGATTGTTTTTTGTCTTATTTTCTTCAGTCCATCTGTTCCAGTGTTTATTCTGTTTTCTCCCTCCCTTCCTCTGTAGGTGTGCAGCCTGAGATGCAGACGCTGGTGGAGAGGAGGATCTATCCCTTCCTGCTGATGGTGGTCGTGCTGTTGGCTATCCTGTTCTTCCAGATACGACAGTTCAAACGCCTCTACGAACACATCAAAAACGACAAGTCAGTATCAACCTGACGCCTGGAAGTGCCGTGTTTTTTTTTTTTCAGTCATGTTGGTTTACTGGTGTTAGTCAGTGGTTAGTAGAGCAAACAAAAAAATCCTTACCACTGTTGTTTTTAAATTTACTTATCATCATGTATAATAACATTTCTGTTAATTATGAATATTCCCCTGAAGTTGGAGTGTGTTTGTCTCCCCCTCTGACTGTGATTTGTAAACAGTTGTCTCTGCTGTTTCTCCTCTAGATACCTTGTTGGACAGCGGCTGGTGAATTATGAACGTAAAACAGGCAGGAGGTTGTCCACTTCCTCGTACAGCACCTCCTCATAGACCTGACACTGACGCTGTGGGAATCGTCACTGAGCTCAGCTCCTGTGGTGCAAACTTTTTTTTTTTTTTTTCCTCCTGCTGGCCGTCAGATGCCAGCTTCAAACACCAACCTATAAACTTCTGACTGCAGTCTACTTTTATTCACTGACATGCACCGCTGCTACACGTTGGGAGACAAAGATGTTGAAGAGAGAAGACAAAATACTCTCAAAACTGTGTGGAAAGTTTGCAGTTCAAAACAAGGTTGGCATGATTGAAACACAAAGCCGTTAAGGACTGTCCCTCCTGATTAATGTGTCCATTGTCATCTTCAACGCAGCTGAGGTTTTAAGTTGTAATTATTTTTTTTTTTTAAAAATGGTTTGAATTGAAGTCAGGTCAGTTGAGCATAGCTTTTACCTCAGATTGTGCTTCCCTTTGAATGTCTGTTATGAAATATCATCTCTTAACGGGGCGTTGTGCTGTAGCGCTTATCATGGGAACGCCTCTGTGGCTCTGTTAAGGTTTGTGATTTGTTTTGAGTGACGCCTTTCATCAAACTGAGGTCGTCTCTGACAAGGAGGGATGTATATGATGTAGCAATCATATTTTTTTTTATTTTTTTTTAATCTTTTTTTGGAGCATTTCTGGAATGAGAAAGACGAAGAAAAGGGCCCAGGACTTGTTTTTTCTGAAGATGTTTGCGTTTTAATTTTAATTTTAAATGCAGTCTGGGTTGTGCTGAACCCGCCATCCTCAGGAGAGCAGAGGTCATTAAAGGACCTGTGTGTAGGATGTAGTGGCATCTAGTGGTGAGGTTAAAGATTGCAACCATCCGAATACCTCCCCCATCCCTCCTCCTCTGCCAAGTGTCTCAGGTGGCCCTCAGATATGTTCATGCCACTAAATTTAAGCTGCCACTTAGACATTGAGTTAAGCTTTTGTAGCTCACAAGTCAGATGACGGACCAGTCGTCATCCTGTGAGGAGGAGCTATCACTAAGAGCCTGGCTCAGGTGTGTGAGAGGTGACACATCGTTCATCCATGTCCAGATTGTAAGGTAACAAAAACACACACTGATGAAAACATGATAATGAATATTATAAGACATATCTGACCATAGAGCCCTTTAAGTCCTACACACTTCTCCTTAAAGTTTTGGTTACAAATATTTAAACTGGACACTGAATATTTATTGTGATGGAACAAAAAGGTTGAGGTAAACATAAAGCCACTGGACGTCAGAGTTTTTCCACAAAGATAAACAATATCTTCGTTTTAAACCCACCAATTTTTTAAAATAATATATATATTTTTTTAAGTGATGCAGAACTTACTTTCGGCACCTCAAAAAGCTCTGTGGATGTATTATTTTTAAAAAAACATCTGTCAACAAAAACACTAAAAATGTTTGTGATCAAGAAGAGCTTTTATTTGAAGTTTCATTTCATACAAGTAATCATTTGTTAACACCGCCTCTAAAATATACTGAAAATATAAAGAAAAAATTGGCTGACCCTGAAAGTTATGTGATCACTGTTTATTTCAAATATGATATTTCACATTAAAGCAGTTCTATTTAGGATTCTACCATACTGTACGGTAAGAAGTCAAAGCAGCGACATGTTTCTCGTGAAAAAAACCTAAATTGTAAAAATGTAAATCTGCAGTTTCACAAGGGGTTCCACACTATTTCTTGACAGGGCCTAAATGTCTGTCTATCTGTTTCTAAATATTTCAAACTCCCACAGCTTTGCATGTGGATGTAAAGTCAGTGTCTCTGTGTCGTTCTTGTCATCTCCCGTTGACCACAAATCCAAATCAGTTCCTAAACGTCTCAGATGTTTTACAAGTTCCTTGTTTTGAGGGACAATAATGGTCGAGAAGTATTTTATTTTTTCCATGCAAATATTTGAAACGTGCACTTTATACCACAGTCTGCGATCATTTCAGAATCCATTGTAACAGTCAACACATTTTCTTTCCCTCCCACCCAGATTGAAATCTGTCAGTATTTACTGTGGTGACTCTGCACAATGGCTTTTACTTAAGAGTTGTGCGTCTGTTTTTGAAGTGTTTCATTAGGAGTTTGATAATCATACACTGCTTTTCTGTTCATATGGATTGTGAATTACATTAACTTAAGTGCTGCCAGCTGTAGCGCTGCTCATGACACTATAAAGTGACCTTTAAGTAGCTCCTTGAATCAAGCTGGACATTTCAAATTTTGGTCTTGAATTTCAATTTCTAGAAGCAAATGATTTCTATTTTTATATGTGCAAAAAGGCAGCAGCATGTACTGTAACATAAATGTATTGACTCTAAGGAATATTAATTGTTGGTTCAGTGATATAAAACAATAAATAGTGAAATGACTTCTGAAGAAGAGTGTGCAGTTTCTTCTTCACACTACAGATTATAATTCAATAACATGTTACTGGTGTTACTCATGGTGGTTTATTCTTGGTTGGTAGGAGCTGCTATACTGCTATGAAATAATTCAACATACTGTAAAAAGGCTTTCTGATGACTTTTTATGACATTTTAAAAATTGTCATTTTTTGACTTTTCGACATGCTATAGGATGACTTTTCTTGACAATTTTCATCGTGCTATAAAATGCATTTTTTTTACAACTATTTTCAACGTATACTGCTATGAAATCATTCAGCATACTGTAATAAGCCTTGCTCATGACTTTATATGACATTTTAAAAATTGACATTTTATGACGTTTTCGACATGGTATTGTATGACTTTTCTTGAAAATTTTCATTATGCTATAAAATTTATTTTTTACAACTTTTTTTCAACGTATACTGCTATGAAATCATTCAACATGCTGTAAAAAGGCTTTTTGATGACTTTATGACATTTTAAAAATTTTCATTTTTTGACATGCTATAGTATGACTTTTCTTGACAATTTTCATCGTGCTATAAAATGTGTTTTACTAACTTTTGCAACGTATACTGCCATAAAATCATTCAATATACTGTAATAAGGTTTGCTGATGACTTTTTATGACATTTTAAAAATTGTCATTTTTTGACTTTTTTCACATGCTATAGTATGACTTTTCTTGACAATTTTCATCGTGCTATAAAATGTATTTTTTACAACTTTTTTCAATGTATCCTGATATGAAATAATTCAACAAGCTATAATAAGGTTTGCTGATGACTTTTTATCACATTTTAAAAACTGAATTTTTTAAAATGAATTTTTTGACAATTTTCAACATGCTATAAAATGTATTGTTTTTACAACTTTTTTCAATGTATACTGATATGAAATAATTCAACAAGCTATAATAAGGCTTGCCGATGACTTTTTATGACATTACTTTTTCAATTTTTTGACATGCTATAGTGTGACTTTTTGATAATTTTCATCATGCTATGAACATATTTTAATGACTTTTTTCAATGTATTCTGCTATGAAATCACTTGAGCACACTAATAAGCCTTCTTGATGACTTTTTATGACATTTTAAAAATTGAGATTTTTTTGACTTTTTCGACATGCTATAGTATGACTTTTTTTTTTACAATTTTCAAAGTGTGATGAAATGTATTTTTTTTTTGTATATTTTACAACTTTTTTTAAACATATTCTGATATGAAATACTCCAACAAGCTATATTAAGGCTTGCTGATGACTTTTTAGGACATTTCAATGACTTTTTATGACATTGTAAAATTTGACATTTTTTGAATTTTTGACATGTTATAGTATGACTTTTTTGACAGTTTTCCACATGCTTTAAACATATTTTAATGACTTTTTTCAGTGTATACTGCTATGAAATCATTCAACACACTGTAATAAGGCTTTCTGATGACTTTTTATGACATTTTAAAAGTTGACATTTTTTGACCTTTTCGACATGCTGTAGTATGACTGTTTGACAATTTGCACAATTTTCAAAGTGCTATGTAATATACTTTTTTACAACTTTTTTCAACATATTCTGATATGAAATAATTCAACAAGCAATAATAAAGCTTCCTGATAACTTTTTTTTGACATTTTAAAAATTGACATTTTTTTACTTTTTGACATGCTATAGTATGACTTTTCTTGACAATTTTCAACATGCTATAAATGTATTTTTTTACAACTTTTTTCAACATATACTGCTATGAAATCATTCAGCATACTGTAATGAAGTTTGCTGTTGACTTTTTATGACATTTTAAAAGTTGTCATTTTTTGACTTTTTCGACCTGCTATTGTATGACTTTTCTTGACAATTTTCATCGTGCTATAAAATGTATTTTTTACAATTTTTTTCAACGTAGACTGCTATGAAATCATTCAACATGCTATAAAAAGGCTTTCTGATGACTTTTTATGACATTTTAAAAATTGTCATTTTTTGACTTTTTCGACATGCTATAGTATGACTTTTCTTGACAATTTTCATCGTGCTATAAAATGCATTTTTTACAACTTTTTTCAACATAGACTGCTATAAAATCATTCAATATACTGTAATAAGGCTTACTGATGACTTTTTATGACATTTTAAAAATTGACATTTTTTGACTTTTTCGACATACTATAGCATGTCGAAAAAGTCAAAAAATGACAATTTTCATTATGCTGTAAAATGTATTTTTTTTTTTTTTACATTTTTTCAACATATACTGCTATGAAATCATTCAACATACTGTAATAAGGCTTCCTGATGATTTTTTATGACACTTTAAAAATTAAATTTTTTTGACTTTTCGACATGTCATAGTATGATTTTTTTTGACACTTTTCAACATGCTATAAAATGTATTGTTTTTACAACTTTTTTCAATGTATACTGATATGAACTAATTCAACAAGCTATAATAAGGCTTGCTGATGACTTTTTATGACATTTTAAAAATTGACACTTTTTGAATTTTTTGACATGCTATAGTATGACTTTTCTTGACAATTTTCATTGTGCTATAAAATGTATTTTTTCCAACGTTTTTCAACGTAGACTGCTATAAAATCATTCAACATGCTGTAAAAAGGCTTTCTGATGACTTTTTATGACATTTTAAAAGTTGTCATTTTTTGACTTTTTTAACATGCTATAGTATGACTTTTCTTGACAATTTTCATCGTGCTATAAAATCATTCAATATACTGTAATAAGGCTTCCTGATGACTTTTTATGACACTTTAGAAATTTAAATTTTTTGACTTTTTCGACATGCTATAGTATGACTTTTCTTGACAATTTTCATTGTGCTATAAAATGCATTTTTTACATTTTTTTTCGACGTAGACTGCTATGAAATCATTCAATACACTGTAATAAGGTTTGCTGATGACTTTTTATGACATTTTAAAAATTAATTTTTTTTGGCTTTTTCCACGTTATAGCATGACTTTTCTTGACAATTTTCAACATGCTATAAACTGTATTGTTTTTACAATTTTTTTCAACATATATGAAATCATTCAACATGCTGTAAAAAGGCTTTCTGATGACTTTTTATGACATTTTAAAAATTGTCATTTTTTGACTTTTTCGACATGCTATAGTATGACTTTTCTTGACAATTTTCATCGTGCTATAAAATGTATTTT
The DNA here is from genome assembly GCA_029721515.1 of Synanceia verrucosa. Taxonomy (NCBI): domain Eukaryota; kingdom Metazoa; phylum Chordata; class Actinopteri; order Perciformes; family Synanceiidae; genus Synanceia; species Synanceia verrucosa. Next base: position 6,286,256 of record CM056554.1, on the reverse strand, counting down.
TTACAACTTTTTTCAACGTAAACTGCTATGAAATCATTCAATATACTGTAATAAGGTTTGCTGATGACTTTTTATGACATTTTAAAAATTGACATTTTATGACGTTTTCGACATGCTATTGTATGACTTTTCTTGACAATTTTCAGTATGCTATAAAATGTATTTTTAAAATTTTTTTCAACATACTGCTTTCAAATCATTCAATATACTGTAATAAGGCTTCGTGATGACTTTTTATGACACTTTAGAAACATCAATTTTTTTACTTTTTCGACATGCTATAGTATGACTTTTCTTGACAATTTTCATTGTGCTATAAAATGCATTTTTTACAACTTTTTTTCAATGCAGACTGCTAAAAAAATCATTCAATATACTGTAAAAAGGCTTGTTGATGACTTTTTATGACATTTTAAAAATTGACACTTTTTGAATTTTTTGACATGCTATAGTATGACTTTTCTTGACAATTTTCATCGTGCTATAAAATATATTTTTTTTACAAATTTTTTCAACGTAGACTGCTATAAAATCATTCAATATACTGTAATAAGGCTTGCTGATGACTTTTTATGACATTTTAAAAATTGTCATTTTTTGACTTTTTTGACATGCTATAGTATGACTTTTCTTGACAATTTTCATCATGCTATAAAATGCATTTTTTACAACTTTTTTCAACGTAGACTGCTATAAAATCATTCAATATACTGTAATAAGGTTTGCTGATGACTTTTTATGACATTTTAAAAATTGTCATTTTTTTGACTTTTTCGACATGCTATAGTATGACTTTTCTTGACAATTTTCATTATGCTATTAGTCATACTATAGCATGTCGAAAAAGTCAAAAAATGACAATTTTTAAAATGTCATACAAAGTCATCAACAAGCCTTATTACAGTATATTGAATGATTTTTTAGCAGTCTGCATTGAAAAAAAGTTGTAAAAAATGCATTTTATAGCACAATGAAAATTGTCAAGAAAAGTCATACAATAGCATGTCGAAAAAGTAAAAAAATTGATGTTTCTAAAGTGTCATAAAAAGTCATCACGAAGCCTTATTACAGTATATTGAATGATTTGAAAGCAGTCTACGTTGAAAAAAATTGTATAAAAATACATTTTATAGCACCATGAAAATTGTCAAGAAAAGTCATACAATAGCATGTCGAAAAAGTCATAAAATGACAATTTTTAAAATGTCATAAAAAGTCATCAACAAGCCTTATTACAGCATATTGAATGATTTCATAGCAGTATATGTTGAAAAAATGTAAAAAATGCATTTTATGGCACAATGAAAATTGTCAAGAAAAGTCATACTATAATGTCGAAAAAGTCAAAAAATGACAATTTTTAAAATGTCATAAAAAGTCATCAGCAAGCCTTATAACAGTATATTGAATGATTTCAAAGCAGTCTACGTTGAAAAAAGTTGTAAAAAATGCATTTTATGGCACAATGAAAATTGTCAAGAAAAGTCATACTATAATGTCGAAAAAGTCAAAAAATGACAATTTTTAAAATGTCATAAAAAGTCATCAGAAAGCCTTTTTACAGTATGTTGAATGATTTCATAGCAGTATGTTGAAAAAAATTTTAAAAATACATTTTATAGCATAATGAAAATTGTCAAGAAAAGTCATACAATAGCATGTCGAAAAAGTCATAAAATGTCAATTTTTAAAATGTCATAAAAAGTCATCAGCAAACCTTATTACAGTATATTGAATGATTTCATAGCAGTTTACGTTGAAAAAAGTTGTAAAAAATACATTTTATAGCACGATGAAAATTGTCAAGAAAAGTCATACTATAGCATGTCGAAAAAGTCAAAAAATGACAATTTTTAAAATGTCATAAAAAGTCATCAGAAAGCCTTTTTACAGCATGTTGAATGATTTCATAGCAGTATATGTTGAAAAAATGTAAAAAAAAAAAAAAATACATTTTATAGCACAATGAAAATTGTCAAGAAAAGTCATACTATAGCATGTCGAAAAAGTCAAAAAATGACAATTTTTAAAATGTCATAAAAAGTCAACAGCAAACTTCATTACAGTATGCTGAATGATTTCATAGCAGTATATGTTGAAAAAAGTTGTAAAAAAATACATTTATAGGACGATGAAAATCAAAAAAATAGCATGTCAAAAAGTAAAAAAATGTCAATTTTTAAAATGTCAAAAAAAAGTTATCAGGAAGCTTTATTATTGCTTGTTGAATTATTTCATATCAGAATATGTTGAAAAAAGTTGTAAAAAAGTATATTATATAGCACTTTGAAAATTGTGCAAATTGTCAAACAGTCATACTACAGCATGTCGAAAAGGTCAAAAAATGTCAACTTTTAAAATGTCATAAAAAGTCATCAAGAAGGCTTATTAGTGTGCTCAAGTGATTTCATAGCAGAATACATTGAAAAAAGTCATCAAAATGTTTAAAGCATGTGGAAAACTGTCAAAAAAGTCATACTATAACATGTCAAAAATTCAAAAAATGTCAAATTTTACAATGTCATAAAAAGTCATTGAAATGTCCTAAAAAGTCATCAGCAAGCCTTAATATAGCTTGTTGGAGTATTTCATATCAGAATATGTTTAAAAAAAGTTGTAAAATATACAAAAAAAATACATTTCATCGCACTTTGAAAATTGTAAAAAAAAGTCATACTATAGCATGTCGAAAAAGTCAAAAAATCTCAATTTTTAAAATGTCATAAAAAGTCATCAAGAAGGCTTATTAGTGTGCTCAAGTGATTTCATAGCAGAATACATTGAAAAAAGTCATTAAAATATGTTCATAGCATGATGAAAATTATCAAAAAGTCACACTATAGCATGTCAAAAAATTGAAAAAGTAATGTCATAAAAAGTCATCGGCAAGCCTTATTATAGCTTGTTGAATTATTTCATATCAGGATACATTGAAAAAAGTTGTAAAAACAATACATTTTATAGCATGTTGAAAATTGTCAAAAAATTCATTTTAAAAAATTCAGTTTTTAAAATGTGATAAAAAGTCATCAGCAAACCTTATTACAATATATTGAATGATTTCATAACAGTCTACGTTGAAAAATGTTGTAAAAAAAAAAATACATTTTATAGCACGATGAAAATTTTCAAGAAAAGTCATACTATAGCATGTCGAAAAAGTCAAAAAATGACAATTTTTAAAATGTCATAAAAAGTCATCGGCAAGCCTTATTATAGCTTGTTGAATTATTTCATATCAGTATACATTGAAAAAAGTTGTAAAAACAATACATTTTATAGCACGTTGAAAATTGTCAAAAAAGTCATACTATAGCATGTCGAAAAAGTCAAAAAATTGTAAATTTTAAAATGTCATAAAAAGTCATCAGCAAACCTTATTACAGTATATTGAATGATTTTATAGCAGTCTACATTGAAAAAAGTTGTAAAAAATGCATTTTATAGCACGATGTAAATTGTCAAGAAAAGTCATACTATAGCATGTCAAAAAATGAAAATTTTTAAAATGTCATAAATTCATCAAAAAGCCTTTTTACAGCATGTTGAATGATTTCATAGCAGTATACGTTTTTTTCAACGTATACTGCTAAAAAATCATTCAATATACTGTAATAAGGCTTGTTGATGACTTTTTATGACATTTTAAAAATTGTCATTTTTTGACTTTTTCGACATGCTATAGTATGACTTTTCTTGACAATTTTCAACATGCTATAAAATGTATTGTTTTTACAACTTTTTTCAACATATACTGCTATGAAATCATTCAACATGCTGTAAAAAGGCTTTCTGATGACTTTTTATGACATTTTAAAAATTGTCATTTTTTGACTTTTTCGACATGCTATAGTATGACTTTTCTTGACAATTTTCATGGTGCTATAAAATCTATTTTTTACAACTTTTTTCAACGTAGACTGCTATGAAATCATTCAATATACTGTAATAAGGTTTGCTGATGACTTTATATCACATTTTAAAAATTGACATTTTATGACTTTTTCGACATGCTATAGTATGACTTTTCTTGACAATTTTCATTATGCTATAAAATGTATCTTTTTATACATTTTTTCAACATATACTGCTATGAAATCATTCAACATACTGTAAAAAGGCTTTCTGATGACTTTTTATGACATTTTAAAAATTGACACTTTTTGAATTTTTTGACATGCTATAGTATGACTTTTCTTGACAATTTTCATCGTGCTATAAAATGTATTTTTTTACAACTTTTTTCAACGTAGACTGCTATAAAATCATTCAATATACTGTAATAAGGCTTTCTGATGACTTTTTATGACATTTTAAAAATTGTCATTTTTTGACTTTTTCGACATGCTATAGTATGACTTTTCTTGACAATTTTCATCGTGCTATAAAATGCATTTTTTACAACTTTTTTCAACGTAGACTGCTATAAAATCATTCAATATACTGTAATAAGGTTTGCTGATGACTTTTTATGACATTTTAAAAATTGTCATTTTTTGACTTTTTCGACATGCTATAGTATGACTTTTCTTGACAATTTTCAACATGCTATAAAGTGTATTGTTTTTACAACTTTTTTCAACATATACTGCTATGAAATCATTCAACATGCTGTAAAAAGGCTTTCTGATGACTTTTTATGACATTTTAAAAATTATCATTTTTTGACTTTTTCGACTTTTCTTGACAATTTTCAACATGCTATAAAATGTATTGTTTTTACAACTTTTTTCAACATATACTGCTATGAAATCATTCAACATGCTGTAAAAAGGCTTTCTGATGACTTTTTATGACATTTTAAAAGTTGTCATTTTTTGACTTTTTCGACATGCTATAGTATGACTTTTCTTGACAATTTTCATTGTGCTATAAAATGCATTTTTTACAACTTTTTTCAATGTAGACTGCTATAAAATCATTCAATATACTGTAATAAGGCTTGCTGATGACTTTTTATGACATTTTAAAAAATTGACATTTTCATGCTATGAAATCACTTGAGCACACTGTAATAAGCATTCCTGATGACTTTTTATGACATTTTCAAAGTGCTATGAAATGTATTTTTTTGTATATTTTACAACCTTTTTAAACATATTGCGATATGAAATACTCCAACAAGCTATATTAAGGCTTGCTGATGACTTTTTATGACATTTCAATGACTTTTTATGACATTTTAAAAATTGACATTTTTTGAATTTTTGACATGCTATGACTTTTTTGACAGTTTTCCACATGCTTTAAACATATTTTAATGACTTTTTTCAGTGCATACTGCTATGAAATCATTCAACACACTGTAAAAGGCTTTCTAACGACTTTTTAGGACATTCTAAAAATTGACATTTTTTGACCTTTTCGACATGCTATTGTATGACTGTTTGACAATTTTCACAATTGTCAAAGTGCTATATAATGTACTTTTTTACAACTTTTTTCAACATATTCTGACATAAAATAATTCAATAAGTAATAACAAAGCTTCCTGATAACTTTTTTTGACATTTTAAAAATTGACATTTTTTGACATGCTATTTTTTTGATGATTTTCATCGTCCTATAAATGTATTTTTTTTACAACTTTTTTCAGCGTATACTGCCATGAAATCATTCAGCATACTGTAATGAAGTTTGCTGTTGACTTTTTATGACATTTTAAAAATTGTCATTTTTTTGACTTTTTCAACCTGCTATAGTATGACTTTTCTTGACAATTTTCATCATGCTATAAAATGTATTTGTTACTACCTTTTTCAACGTATACTGCTATGAAATCATTCAATATACTGTAATAAGGCTTCCTGATGACTTTTTATGACACCTTAGAAATTTAAATTTTTTGACTTTTTCGACATGCTATTGTATGACTTTTCTTGACAATTTTCATCGTGCTGTAAAATGCATTTTTTCAACTTTTTTCAATGTAGACTGCTATAAAATCATTCAATACACTGTAATAAGGTTTGCTGATGACTTTTTATGACATTTTAAAAATTACATTTTTTTTACTTTTTCGACATGTTATACTATGACTTTTCCTGACCATTTTCAACATGCTATAAAATGTATTGTTTTTACAACTTTTTTCAACGTATACTGCTATGAAATCATTCAACATGCTGTAAAAAGGCTTTCTGATGACTTTTTATGACATTTTAAAAATTGTCATTTTTTGACTTTTTCGACATGCTATAGTATGACTTTTCTTGACAATTTTCATTATGCTATAAAATGTATTTTTACAACTTTTTTCAACGTAGACTGCTATGAAATCATTCAATATACTGTAATAAGGCTTCCTGATGACTTTTTATGACACTTTAAAAATCTTTTTTTTTTTTACTTTTTCGACATGTTATAGTATGACTTTTTTGACAATTTTCAACATGCAATAAAATGTATTGTTTTTACAACTTTTTTCAATGTATACTGATATGAAATAACAAGCTATAATAAGGTTTGCCGATGACTTTTTATGACATTTTAAAAACTGACACTTTTTGATTTTTTTGACATGCTATAGTATGACTTTTCTTGACAATTTTCATGGTGCTATAAAATGTATTTTTTTACAACTTTTTTGACCACATACTGCTATGAAAGCATTCAATATACTGTAAAAAAGCTTTCTGATGACTTTTTATGACATTTTAAAAATTGTCATTTTTTGACTTTTTCGACATGCTATAGTATGACTTTCCTTGACAATTTTCATCGTGCTATAAAATGTATTTTTTACACCTTTTTTCAACGTAGACTGCTATGAAATCATTCAACACGCTGTCATAAGGCTCTCGAATGACTTTTTCTGACATTTAAAAAATTTTCATTTTTTTTTTACTTTTTTCAATATGCTATGGCATGACTTTTGACAATTTTCACAATTTTCAAAGTGCTATGAAATGTATTTTTTTACGACATAATATTGTTAATGACTTTTTTCAGTGTATTCTGCTGTGCAATCATTCAACAAGCTGTAATAAGGCTTTCTGGTGACTTTTTATGACATTTTAAAAATGTATTTTTTTTTAATTTTTTTGACATGCTGTGGTATGATTTTTTTGTATTTTTTTTACAACTTTTTTCAACATACTCTGATATGAAATAATTCAACAAGCTATAATAAATTTTACTGTTGACTTTTTATGACATTTTAAAAATTGTCATTAAAAAAATTTCAATGTTATAGTATGGTTTTTTTATGGCTTCCTTTTTAACTTTTTAACCTCCACATAATATACTATGATATTTTTCCATTTTTTTCAACATGTTATAATATTTTTTGGAACTTTTTTCCAAATGATTATGAATTCATTCAAAACACTACAAACACTACACACTACATTTAAGTTTAAATCCAAATGGATTCAAGCTTCATCAGAGTTCAATATCAGCATTCAACAGCCCAGTTCACAGTAGGAAACAGGATGTGGGGTTATTTCTGCTGAATCCAATTACCTCTCTGCTAATGCACTTAACAGTAGTGGCAACCAAGTGCAGATTAGGAGCCTATGCAGCTGAAACATTTCTACGGTGACACTAAATCACACATTTCAACCTGTGCTTCATTTTTCAAACATGGATCAACTTTTTTATGACGATAAAATCATAGACTGTGATTTGTCTCTCCTTCAGTGCTATGTCAGGAAAAGTTTTTACTTTTTTGTTGTAAAACCACACTTCAGGTAAAGAATTAGGTGTAACACTTCAGGTGTTACATATTTCAGACCAATGAGAACTTGGAAATAATGATTTTATTTCATTTAAAGGGCAGGATTTAACTGCACATGAAAAAATACTGTCTCAATGTGGTGTGCTGTGGTACCTTCTCAATGCCGGCAGTGGCACAAAACATTTCAGTGATGCTCAGGTCAGATGATGATGTCCCAAACTGGACAGTAGAATCCAGAAGAAAGCAAAGCAAATAAGCCTAAATAATTTAAATATTGTAAGCTACTGAAATTTAAGCATAGAATGGTGAGAATTTCAACAATTATCCTTTTCCAATAATTATTTTTTAAAATAATATTTTACACTATATGTACATTTTTATGATTTCCTACTAAGTACTGCACTATTGTTGCACAATAATTTCAATAAAAGGCTGATATTTGCCTCCATAAATATGCAGGAAGAGCAATTTTACTTTCTGCTTGATTTTAAATTTATGCTCTTGGATATATAGAATATTTTCCATTGCCATAATTGATTCAAATATAATTTATTTAAGGTGAGCAATATGAATTTCAGAACATATCTAGTGCTCTAGTACCCCACATGCAGTATGCTCACATGCAATAACATACACACAGGCATACTATATCAAAATGTATCCATGTCATACTGGTAATAAGAGAGAGAATTATTCAACAGAAAGTATCCTTTAGACACTGACGAAGGTGACATTGAGGTCTAAATAGTCTTTTGATGAGATCCCAGTTCTTCCACTGAACCCTGCACAAAAAGTAGTCACATGGTTGTTAAAGCCAATTTAAGCTGGCGGAGTTAAGCAGGCCGAAGATGAGACTCGGGGGGTGTGTGTGTGTGTGTGTGTGTCAGCTTGACCTGTTGCACTGATGACATTAATTCATTAATAAGGATATCTTAGCCACAGCAAAGCAAATGAATGTTGGTGGCATGGATGTTTAGGTATTTGTTACTTTGACTGTTCTCTAATGTCTTGAGAAAACAACACACTTGCTTATTTTCCTCAGTGGTGTAAATCATCTAAAAGATATTGAGACATAAGTTTAATAAAAGTTAAGACATTCCCTCTGTGCTTGTAGTATTTCATTTCAGATTTTATTGTGTTCCAACAGAAAACACTAAAAGCGCCTTGTCACGGGGGAGGGGAACACGACACAAAGCAAGCTGAAGGGATTAGCATGCGTCAGTAAAAGAGAACGTCTCTCATCCCGTCGCCAGCCATCATCAAGGAAGCTCAATGTTTCTCCACAGGGAAACACTATCAGCTGCTGTCAGTGGAGACTGTTTCTGTTTCCAATCCAAGACGACAGCCTGCTCTACTTTCCAGAGGACAACTTCAGCTTTAATTTCACTTCAAGACTTTAAGAAGTGAAGCTCTGAAGCCATGATTAACAGATCTGACAGACGAGGCTTTTGGTGCCATTGCAGAGTCACATGGAAACAGGCAGTGACTTTTTCACAACTGTAACTCATGGAAAATCTCGGACTCCTTTTATTTGGCAATGTAACGCTGACAAACATAAAATTTTTGGCCACTACCTCAGATCATGCATCCAATCAAACCTTTCTTGATGACACTTTGTTGTGGACTTCTGGGGAATCCTAAACTACGGCATCCTGAGAAAGTTTACTCAATGATGAAGGAGGATTGGGAGCATGTATGACGATCTCTGGTGATCTTTATCTCTCGAAAACCCTGACCGAGAAGCCTGGCAGGATTCATTCTTCGTCTGGTAGGATGAAAGAGGTATTTCTGCAGAACAGTGGACAAAAACACCTCCTTGCGTTGTCCTGGCAACCAACAAGAAGTTGAAAAGTGTGGGACGGTTTAAATGGTGTTAATAACAGAGGGGCAAGGTGAAGGTTCAAAGGTTCAGGAGAATGGAGTGTCCAGAGGTGTGGGACTGGGTGAAATCCCATCTGGGACTAATAAACTGTATATGCATAAACCTGCCATGTCCATCACCAGTATTGATGAAAATGGTGATGAGTGTGATGAGTCAGGAGAGGACAATACAGAGGAGACTGAAGCTGATTACACAAGAAACTACTGGGATGATGAAGACGACGTCTACCAGGAGTTTGAGGAATTGGACTTCGAGGCCCTGCCACTCGATAGCCTGGACAGACAAAGCATCGTCTCAGACGATTCTTTCTACCCCCCAGACAATTCAGATATGTCCCAAATGTACTGCATGGCATGTCCCGACAGTCCTGAGCCCATTTCCTTCTTCAAAGCCTGTTGCAACAACAACTCCATCATCGTCAAGATTATGATCAGACAAGGAGTGACCGAAGAGGAAGTGATAGAGACGGATCGGAACAGAAGAGTAGGTGTCTGGGCTCAACACATTTCAATTAAATGTTTGATTTCCTGATGCTTCTGGCTTTATTGATGGTCTACAGCTTCTTTAATCGAGACCATTTTTTTCCATTAAAAGTTTGCACTTAATTCACATTTGTGAAACTGCTGTAATATGAACCGCAGAGTGCCATGATACTGCTAGTTGATACTGCTAGCCGCTGTCTGACTTCTGTTGCTCTTTACTCACTGAATGCCAGTCCTTTTTTAAAACCGAAAGTGCCTTGTGCCAGCATTTTTAGCCATTTTGAGTCATCTTTCATGATGCACAGAATATTTTGTACTATGACTCTGAAAACACAGAACAGCTTAAATGAAAGAAGAGACTCTCTATTTCATCATTGTTTTTACTTTGTCCCATTCTTGTTTCATCTGGAGGAGAGTAGAGGCCACTTTCACCAAAAGCACCACTTTTTGTCCAGATTCTTTTCTTCGTTTGTTTTGCTCAGTGATCGTGATCGTCTCCACTTCCTGCTTTGATCTCTGTGGTGTATACCATCTCTTTATTTCCTGACTACAAATCACAGAAGCCCCAACATTACTCACAGGCTGCATGAGAGCGCTCTTTTGTCCCAGCTGCATAAAAAAAGGAAAAACGTATATATACGAATATAAAAACGTATATATATGTTTTTGGCACTCAAGCGTTGTATTTTAAAGGATGTAAATTAACATCCTTTGCACTCAAAGAGTTAAAGTAGTGTCATTATGGTATGGCTGGCCTCTGAGCGAGGCGAATGACATTACTATGGTATTGCACTCGGCACGTTACGTTAGGGGAAAAGGAGGAGTTAAATGCTGTTAAATGCTCCCACATGCTCCACACTGTACCATTAAATGTTTATCAATCAGAACTCATTGAGATTTTGTGATTGAGAGTGACCAAAGAAACAATACATAACATGTATTCCTAGCAGTCGTAACTTTCAGACTGTTAGCTAACAAAGGATAAAAAGCATGTTTACCCTGAGAGAACTTGGCTGTCTGCCTCACTGGCACTCACATCAGAGTTTGAGGTCAGGTCATCCTGGACACCAGCGAGTCACTGGGAGTCAAATCCTGAAGGAGGCTTCAGATCAGTTGGTTAAGCATCCAGGTGACAGATGAGGAACTGCCCAGCGACGGTATCAAGAAGCAGCTTACCATCAGGGCTCAGCTCCTAAAGGGCCTGCTAAGACACTGACCTGAGAACTTAGTAAGAGATCCTGCATGCTTCTAGAGCTGCAACAGACAAAGAGGGATTGTCCTGGAGCGCTGTGACACTGATGGATTTCAGGACACCTTAGGAGTGTCAACTATCAATGTGGTATCAACTGTTTCAATACTAACATGACCCCACTCATTTCACCACCCAAATGTCCTCTTTAGTGTCTTGCTGTCACTGTGGAAACCTGTCATTAATTTTGGGCACTGCTGAATCAATCCACTTACTGCTTGTACTGTGATCCATAAATTAACATAAAGCATTCATAGATAACTGCAAGCTGGATGTCGTCTTGGTGTTGACCTACCAACCTTAGCTCATTCCTTCTGTGTGAAAGCGTAATGTGACATTTACAGTGTTGTACTCTTTGACTATCCTCACTGTAACAGTGGTTTACGTTGCTCTCTTTGTTCCTCTTTGTTCCTAATGCCTGGTGTAAATGAATGTGTGAATGAAATGAAGGGATTATACAGGTTTAAATAATACAGTTAAACTGCTGGTTTCCCTTAAGATACATGAGTGGCTGACCATTTATCATATTTGCCTTACTGGTGTTATTCTTTTCAACAATGTTCAAATGATCCAAACAGTAATGCAGGTGCTTGGTAACCACTCGAGGTGGAAACCTGAAACATGTTAACGTGAGTTACAGACTCACTGTTTGCTACACAACATAAAACAAACATCTTTTACTTTGCTGGTAGGCAACATGACTGAAAGGCCTTATTTCTATTTTATGAGAATTACCACAATGAGTTCCTCTTAGGAGAAAGCTTCCCTGTAGCCCTGAGAACCCATTTTGGTGTTTTAGCAGCCAAAATAAACCACAGACAAGGAGAAAAATAAGTACTCTTGTTTTTATGTTTCAGTCTGGTCTGATTGTGGCGTGTTACCACGGCTACATGGATGTGGTCATCGCCCTCTCTCAGTGCCCATACCTCGATGTTAACTGGCAGGACAACGAAGGCAACACCGCTCTTATTACTGCAGCACAAGCAGGTAAACACACCTCAGGCCTTTGAATCAACTGTCCTGTTTATTTAGTTAAAGACACAGTTTGACATTTTGGGAAATGCACATATTTGTTTTCTTGTTAAGAGTTAGATGAGGAGATTATAAATTAATTATTATATGATTATCATGTCTATATGGTAAATATGAAGCTAGCTTAGCACAGTAACAAGATAAGACACCTAAATGAAAGCTATATGGAAGCTATGGTCTTTAGAATGTTTTATTATTTTATCATTTAAAACTATGTTTAACATTGTTACTTTGTACCACAGTAATTGCAGAGACCTTGGGCGGTGGCAATGGTGCTAAACTTTTTCCACAGCAGAAACCTGGACTTGTTATAACATTAGGTCACTTTTTAAACACTATAACATTAACTGTGGTCATGTATCATTCATGCTGGATCACTGCACTCTGACACTGAACAGAAAGGGACCATAATAGTATTACACCTGTGCTTACCCTGCAATGAAATATCGAAATGACTGGTGAAAACAGCCTATTTTACAGAATGTAGAGAAACTGTGATAGATACTGACATTTTTTTTAACATTTTGGGCTTTCCGTTTCTTCCTTCCAAATAAATTTCTCTACTGTTGTCTTGTTTCCAGCCTGTTTGACGTTTGTGTGCGATGAGTAATTTTGCTGCTCAGGGATTCACGATAACTAAAAGAAGCAAAGGCTGGAGAGTTTTATTAGAAAATATAGTTTTCCTTTAATGGAATGGAAATTAAACGTGCAACGATCCTGTCGTTGCCACTTATTGATATGATCTTTAAATGCCAATCTTTTCACATTAAGACAAGAATAAACTTGGACCAGCCTCATACATAAAGAGTGACTGAGTACCTGCCCAGTCAAAGCTGATGGAATCATCGCTGTACTATCATAGTCTCTATCTGAGTGAGATCTTATTAAGTTTCACTGCTGGTGTTCCTCCTTACAATCTAGGAATAAAAACCTCTTTTTATGACAACCCAAACACAGATTATAACAAAACATCAACTATAATCACTTCAGATGTTGTATGTCTCATTTTATCTGACTGAAATAAAGCCATTAATAACCTTTGAATCTAATATTCCAAAAAGATATCCTCTAGTGAGACATTAAAAAGTGCCAGCAGGGGGCGGCTCCTCTGATACACCCCTGATCAAAATTTTAAGACCAGCTGAAAAATTGCAAGAACTTACAGTTTGCACTGCTGGATCTTAAGAAGGTTCTAAGGACAGTAGTGCTTCAAAATCCAAAAAGAAGAAATGGGAGTGAGACAAAAAAAGAAGTAAGCAATTTATTGCAAACAACTATTACTATAACAACTGAAATAGGCTGTTCGTCAGCTGATCAAAAGTTTAAGACCACAGCTTTTAAAAGCCTAAATCTTCGCAAAAATGTGGATTCAGTGTCATTTTCTGTCAGGTATTCACACTGTCAGGCCCTCCTGATGGCAAAGGCAAAAAGCTTTCTCTCTTTTGAACGCGGTCAGATTGTTGAGCTGCATCAGCAAGGCCTCTCACAGCGTGCCATTGCTGCTGAGGTTGAATGAAGTAGCAGTCATTTTCAACTTCTTAAAAGATCCTGAGGGTTATGGAACAAAAAAAGTGGTAGACCCAAAACAATTTCACCGGCCCTGACCCAGAGAATCTAATTGGCTGTCAGTCAAGACACGGGACGATGCTCGGCCCAAATTAAGCTTGTCACTGGTGCCGACTGCAGTCCCATAACCATTAGAAGGCATCTGTGAGAGAAGGGTTTTAAGAAGAAAAAACGTTTTCAAAGGCCTCGTCTCCTTCAACCGCACAAAACTGTCCGTTTGGAGTTTGCACGAGAGCACCAAACATGGGACATTGAAAGGTGGAAGAAAGTCACGGTCACGATGACTACAGCTGTAGAAACATGATTGTAGAGAATCTCATAACTGGTCCAAATTAAAGCACAGATATAGTATGATGTCTGGTGCTTCACATGGCAGGAATCAGAAAAGCACCACACTAAGTCATTTCATAGCGATGCAGCCATATGTATCAGACACATCGGACTGACCTCTCAACCGCTAACGATGATGAATGGCTTCTCTGTGTCCTGTGATGAATAGCTGCAGACTACTCTTCATTTTCTGCTTCATTAAAAGAAGTATTGATCCCCTTTCATGACAAAGTACTCCGCAACACCTCAGGGAAACAGGTGACTGAGATCATGAGTTCACACACTGCAGCGAAGTGGTCGAATAAACGAGAAGAAAGACTTTCCCTCGAACTCCTTGCTAAAGGTAGAAAACGTCTAGACATTCACTGGGAATTAAATTCAGGTCATCAGAGGTGAAACGCCCCTATTAACATCCTCCTCATCCTTTCATTCAACCAGGCTTCTGCTTCCAGCTGTACATCCTTAATAGACTCCTGTAGCGTGCTAAAACTCTGCATTGTGCTCACTTCAAGGAATTTCAGGAGATCAAACTTTTCATTAGTCTGGATTTAGACTGGATTTACTCAATTAGGAGCTCAGGTTGTGAATGCTGAAGAAGCTGTGTTGAATGGTTGAAACGCTGCAGTTTGACTTCAAATCCCATCAGTGACAGTGAAGTGACTTAAATCCCCAGAGAGGCCGACAGAATATAAACTGAACAACAGGCTGCAACTCTACCACAACACTGTTGCCCTTCTCCCACAAAATGAAGTGTTACTAAATAGATTAAAAACATTTCTTTGTATGCAGATTGTATACAGACAATGGAGTCGTGGGGTAAAATTTTCAATACTTCTATTACACTACTATTTAGATCTGAGAATTTAGAAAGTTAAGTCTTTTTTGTCCCGCCCTGACCTCTAAAAGGCTATTCATGCCTTCATTACCTTGAGGTTGGATTACTGCAACGCTCTTTACGCTGGACTAAACAACTGTCTCCTCCATAAACTTCAACTGGTGCAAAATGCAGCAGCACGCCTCCTCTCTAACACGTCCAAACATTCCCACATCACCCCAATTCTATGCTCTCTTCATTGGCTCCCGGTGCGGTTCAGAGTAGATTTCCTATTAAGGTCCTATTATACATTTTCAAGGCCATCAATGGTCTAGCCCCGACCTACCTTACTGAACTCGTAACGGTTTATCAACCAGTCAGGACGCTGCATTCTTCTGAGCACACCTCTTTGGTTGTCCCAAAATTTAGATATTAAAAAGTATGGTGATCGTTCATTTTCAATTTTTGGTCCAAAGCTATGGAATCTGCTTCTGGCGCGTCTACAGTCCATCACTGAGCTAGGTGCTTTTAAATCTGAGCTAAAACACACTTATTCAGGCGAGCACGTGGTCGACTGTCCTTGTCTCTTTGATGTTGTTGTGTGATTACTGGTTTTACAGTTACTGTTTGTTTTTATTTCATTCTGGAAAGCACCTTGTGCACCTTTTTGGTGTTGTAAGGTGCTATATAAATAAAATTTGATTGATTGATTGATTTAATTACTACTATTACAAAACTGCAAGTCCAAGTCTCTCATTCAAACTGGACTAGCTGTCTGATAATGTTAATTGTTTTTTCCACTACATAGACTTTTTTTTTTTTTTTTTTTAAAAACAATTTGCAAACATGACGATGCATATAAGTGTGCTCATGCAGTTTAGCAACAAGTACAGTGGACCAACAGATCAAGCTAACTATTAGTATTAGTATAACCTATTAGTATTCTATTAATATTCAGTGGGCAGATATTTACATATATTTGGTTGACAAACCTAGCATGTAATTCTATACTTGCGAGAAATTGTGAGCAAAAAAGCATTAGATGCTTATTGCTTTTTCTTATGTCAAATATCATAACAGAGTTTTGAGCTAACTGAGGCTTTAATTTGGCATTTCTGATCGTATCCTTCGAAAATCAGAAGAAGCTTTGGAGTCAAACTGTTGATATTGTTGTCATGTTGCTAGGCTACACGACATATGCCTCTTTCTCTCTGCAGGTCATGCCTTCATCTCATACTACCTGCTCAACTACTTCCCTGGGATGGACATCGAGAGGAGGAACTGTCACGGTTTCACAGCTTTGATGAAGGCTGCCATGCAGGGCCGGGCCGAGTGCGTCAGGGCTCTCATGCTGGCTGGTAAAACACAACACACACACAAAAAAATAAAAAAACACTAAAATTAAGCTCAGCTCCAGAAAACAGCATCTTCTGTTTAAACCTTGATTCTTCTTAGTAAGTTTGTGGATCTAATACAAGTGTAATGGATGAATAAATTAGAGCACATAACTTGTTTCCAGGAGGTGATATCCAGGCTCGGGACAATGGCCGCCGTCTGACACCCAGGGAGTGGGCTCTCTACACTGGTCGACATGAGACGGCCGATCTGATGCATCGTCTTATGGCGAAGCCTTGTGCTGAGCAGTTCTGTGACTCCTTCTCCCTGGAGTGGCCCGAGCTGGAGGTTAATGAATTCATTATGACTACAGTCCTACTACTGAATGCACCGTATAATACTTAATAATTCATTTTGATCTTTTTGTGCAGGAGCTGGTGGCCCAGGCCCAGGAGCCAAAGTCCTGCTGGAGGCGTCTGATCAACTTCCTGTCCTGCTGCTCTTTTAGATTTTACGTAAACAACAAGGTAAACCCTGAGGACAATGGCGTACTAGAGCACATGGTCCAGATCACCACCAGTATCTGCAGTCCAGTCATCGCCACGGCTTGCCGCACAGTGTGCCCAGGCAGCCCACCATGCATCGGAAAGCGGCGCCCGGCCGTGCAGGAGATCCTGAGGAGGCAACGGATATCGGAGCTGAAGCGCTTAGGCCCAGACAGACTGAACAACTACAAGAGGTTTTTCCAGAACTCACGGGTCCTCCTCATCACCAAGACGAGAGATCGCAGGGCTAGCCTGCAGACTCAGCTGCTGAGCGACGTGGCCTCAGTGGCCATGAGACGAGCAAGCCTCCTGCCTCTACACATGCTGAGGAGAAGCAGCATGCGGCCGGGCATCGTGGTACCCAAGGTGAGGCTCTGCAAAGCTCCGCCTCCGACCTACATACCGGAAAAACTCAAAAGGAACCACAACCACAACCAGCTCCAGATCCCCAAGTGGAACTACAAGATGAAGAGAATAGAGAGGAGGCAGGAGGAGGAGGAGAGGCAACGCCTATTACCTCTGATAAGGAGGAGGTGAGGGGAGTACTGACTGTATGTTCACACCTTAGAAAGCAGGACGGCAAATTCATAGAGCTTGAGTCAACTACGCACACAGTCCTTGAAAATTCAACCTGAAGAACTGTTTATGTGAATGTAACTACAAATTTTAAATCCTGTCTGCAGACATTGTTGGATTTGTTGCCTTTGTTGTTTCTTGGGTTCACATACATCATCTGTGAGGCACAATTTCTGGTGAAATACAGGAGCTCAGCATAGTATTTGCAATTCATGGCGCCAACAAAACAAAGCACAAAAAGACAAAGTGTGAGGACTTCAGTGGTGCTTCAAAAGAAGAGCCTGAGAGTCAGGAAAACAGAACAGGATGAGAGATCACGCTGAGTTAGAAAGAACAAGTCAAGTATGGATACACGATACAAAATGTTAAACCAAACTGAACTTTGATAAGAAAATTTGCCAGAGAGGGAATCAGTCGGAGGGATTTCACAGGATGGAGAGAAGAGCTGCGACGGCCAAATGAACTGGAGGCTGGCTGCTACAGCAGACCGCCACTGGAAAGGATCACTGAACACAGGGGAGGAAGCCAAGAAGCCATTTACAGTGATGCATAGTCCAACAGGTATTTGCAAGGAAGAAGGAAGCCTGTGAGCAGAATCAGCTGAGGAGCCAGCTCACGCAGGCTTTGTAAAGGCTTTGTGGAGAAGTGGAAAGGCAGAGACAAAAATAAACAGCTTAGTGCTGGACTGGGAGTTGCTAACTTCCAAAATACTTACATGAGATAGTGCAGGATCTCCTGCTTTCTGAGGGTCACAGGAATAGGAATATGAGTAGAGGGGAAACTGCCATTCAAATCAGCGTAGCAGGAATGGTCAGAGCAGCGGCCACTTTTCCATGTGCCGTTGTCATTGCGACTGTTGTAGCAAGTTCATATCCAACTAAAACACTACTTTAAACTACTGGGCTACTACTGTTTATTGGCCACTGTAGTGGCAGCTAAACAGAAATCCAAACAGTGGGGAATATGTAAACTAATGCAGGACATCATAGATTTCACCACTGTAAGGCTACCAAACAATTGATCTTAACGGGTTGAAAAATGAGTAAAACAGGCATACATTTTTGCTTATGTGGCCTCCAAAACCAGCCTGGGTTTTAGCATTGAATATATATATATAGTCACTGAGCACAACTTCAAAGTTTCAGGGCATATTTTAACTGTAACAATCTATAAAGTTTACTGATAATCATTGAGTATTCCATGACATCGCGGTTGATTTGATGTAACACATTTCCCCAACCTGCAGTTTGATTTGTTACCCTGTAGCTTTGAAACTAGTCCAGTGAAAACAGTATGGACTTGCTACTCTTTGATAAGAAGCACCTTGACGAAGAACGGAAATGTGCTCACATTTAGCTGTGAAGGTGGCTCGCCCCATGGAGGATCAATCAGCGGCTGAACCAGTGTCGGGCTGACCGGAAGAGAGCGCTGGCGCCCGGAAGCTAGCAGCCGCCGGGTCGGGCAAACCTTCTTGTCGGCTAATGAGAAGAACTGGGCTCAGTGGACTCACTTGATGGGAGAAATGGCGGGTCATCTTTCTGAACTCTTCTTTTTTTCAAATAACACATTAATGAACTTGGTTTAACCGTTGTTGTGGTAATAACGTTAGCTAGCTGAACCGTTAGCTAGCCGACCAACAACGGCTGCCGTAGCTCAGTGTCCCCCTGATGGTCAGACGGCGGAAACCATAACAACCAATTAGTTCCGGCCGACTGCCTCCTGTCTGTTTTAACAGTTTATTTTTAATCAACACACACGGAAGTTAACCATAAATCATCGTTATATTTATTTCGTGTCTTACCTGATTATTTTTATATTTTTGTAATGAATTGTATTTGGATCAAACTGAGCTAAATAAGCCAGTGTCTCCTCAGCCATTACTGGAGAATATCACCATGCATGATGTGCATATGAATAATACTGGAGTGGGATAAAAAAATTAAACGTCAAGACCATAGAGTGTATATGTCAAGACTCAACTTGGAGTCACATCAACAAACTGCATTTCATTTTCTTAACTGCGTAGTTGACTCAAAGCTACAAAGGAAGAGGAAAACTATGCCAAAGCCTGACAAGTATATCATGTCACCTCATCACTGGCACAGGAGGAAAGACTGTGATTCATACTTGAATATTAATAATTTATGTACATTCATTTGCCATTGATTGTGTATAACTATGTATGTACTGTATATATTGATTAAAAATACTTCAGGTCATTTCATGCACCTCTGTCTTTCAGGGAGAAACTGCAGGAGGATATTTTTTGCATAAAGTTGTCACTGAAGCCTATGTGATGTCTTTTTTTCATTGCACACAGAGATGATCCAAATTACTGGATAGTTGGCACGCGATGATGCTCTGCAGCTGTCCAGCGGAAATATTACTGTCATATTACTACCTCCATCACTCCACACTGGTTAAATGTTAATACACAGTGTTATGCAGAAGAGGGAGTTTAGGGAGAGACCTAGCTGATGCTCACTCTTGTCTTGCCATGGTGTCAGATTGTTTTAGATTAAACAGATTCACCTTTTTAACCTGTTCCTAAGCAGACGTTTGCTTCAGTTTATGATTCTGGTCCAACCTACTTATGATGCATTTATGTTTGGTATAATTGTTTGTCATGTACTGAACTGTTCTGTTGCTACTGTCTTTAATGGCATATATAATCAAATATATCACCAAAACCTAAAGTATGATATTTCCTAGTGATACATTAATTCAGAGGGCCATATTTTTTAAATGCTGCAAATGTTATGAAAAATACTTAATTCATACTACTTTGTGATTAAGTGACAGGTAGAAGGTACAGAAATGAAAAAAAAGCCTTTCAATTAAAAATTTGTTAATCGATGATCTGAAATGTGTGTATTTGGCAGGAAAACTGCTCAGTGAACTACAAAGTGAATTGGTAAAGAATGAGTGAGTTTCTAAAGGGAGTTTGGTGTAGACTCACTGATCACATGCAACATTTCACAAACCTCTTATGCGCTGTTACCTCAGCAGCAGAGAAATAATGTACACTGGTAGGAAGGCAGCTTAAAGTGGAATTTATAAAACCAGCCCTGAGGCTTTGCAGCATGTGGTTCTTAACTATAGGTGTCCTGCAAAAATATATTTGTGGTGAACCACAGATAAGGAAAAGGATGTTGTGCTGTGAGCTGTGACTTGACACCTCTGCCATGCTTTGTTCTGCTCTCCAACAGTGCATGTTTAATGAAAAAGGACTCCCCAGCTCTCAAAGATTAAAATGTGCCTTTGGTGTGGTGTGCTATGCTCAACAGACCTCAGAGACTAAAATGGCTGCCACCCTGCCCTGTGGTGCAGGTTCTCTAATGACCACTAGAGGGCAATCATGGCCCTTTAGATGACAATATACTGTGGTTACATGTAGCATGAAGATTAACAGTGCACTCACAGGTATATATGAGCACAGACACATCCCTGAACATGCACCTGCACCTACTAATGAGCAACTAAATTGATTATCTTATTAGGTGTTGAATTCATTTTGATTTCTCTCTTCTGACACACTTTAAAGCTCTCCATGGCTGTTGCATTATCCAATATTATATTTCCGCCTAAGCTCTGGGATGTTTTCATACAGTGTCAATTATATAATTTACAACGACTTCTGTGTTCAAACTCTGTGACACTCGAGTGCAGTCTCACACCATTTCTATTATCTTCATAGTCTTGAGGGTGTTTTGTTTGTCTTTGGTTTACAACAAGTCCAGTTGCATTTTATTTGCATTTGTTGTCCAGCATCATTAAATTCACAGGGATCAGACTTTCAGACATTAGTTGTAGAAGTGATAACATTTTGAACTGATAAATATCATCATGAAATTTAAGGCAATTCATTTTTATATTCAAAGTTTTCTAAAACTTGCTTGAATCTTATTAAAAATGCACTGTTTTGCACATATTGCCAGACCTCATTTGTGAGCAGTGGATAAAGCCATTTTCAGAATTCTTGTTTCTGTTTGTTAACATATTAAGACTTAAAAGAGAGACTTTAATATATCTCTCTTTATCACTCCATAAATCAGAAAATACTGTTAGCGGGCCCCCAACCAAAAAAAGGTGATTTTCACCATGTTTCTTGGAATAAAACATTCTATAAATCAGGCTATGAACAATATATGAACAATTCCCTCAGTGAACAACTTAAGAATAAATACAGGAAAGAAACTGGAGAGTTTGATGCTGCTGAAGTGTTCTCCCCGTGTCTGCATGGGTTCTCTCCGGGTACTCCAGCTTCCTCCCACCATCCAAAAACATGCATGGGGATTAGGTTAATTGGCTAATTTAAATTGACTGTAGGTGTGAATGTGAGTGTGAGTGGTTGTCTGTCTCTATGTGCCCTGTGATGAGGTGGTGACTTGTCCAGTGTGTACCATGACCCTATGAGGATAAGAGGTAGAAAAAGGATGGATGGATGGACTTTTAGGGAATTTAGGAGAAATCTACGGACACCAATATAAAAGTAGTACAACAAACACCTTAAGCTCAGACAGGTGCTGGGTTTCACTTAGGTGAAGCTGAAAAGGTGAAATGTGTCTGGTGCTAAAACACCCCTCATCACTGAAAAATACCACAAAGACACAACAAACAAACTCCCAACGTCAGAGGTTCTTCGATGGTCCGTTTATATTTTTTTGGAGCAGTTGCAATCTGTTTGAGGCCATAGAAAGATTCACAATTCTCTTTTTAAAACACGTTTGGTCTAGCAACAAAAAGGTTACTGACGTTATATCTCCATACAGGTCGTATAGTCAGGTTTTTCTGCCTAAGGATCACAAGGACATACATAACGTTGTCAGTTTCCAGATGCTTACTAACAAATACAGTACGTCTGTTTTTCATCCAGTGTTTTTGTGGGGACAGTTGCATGATGAGTCAGAAGATGACCTCTAGGACTTCTAAACAGCAGTGGGTAGGGAGAACCAGGGTCTGTTTTACGTTTTACAATTTAGCCTTCCTCACATAAAAGGAAAAAAAAAAAAAACACCATTTAGTTTCAGATTTACCTACAGCAAACACTCTCATGCATTCATGTGTGAATTTGTTTTGCTGTTTAGCATAATGAGACCAATTAAACAGAACTGGGGGGTTTTCATGCAAGAATCAAACGTGTGACTGTTGTCCGTTACGTGGCCGATAATCAATAGTTTGTTATCGATGCAAAGGGGAACAGACATTTTGTGCACAGTTAAAGTACAGACGTGTTGGAAATATTTCTCATGGATGTAGCACCTTTTTTGGACTGCTGTAACAACGTGGATCCCTGGTCCCTGGTCTACTCTACTCCACATAGCAACAGCATTACTACACAAAGTCGACAATTTAGTGTGTTGACCAGAAAATAAAATGTGAACAAAATTCCTACATGTAGCTGATTTTTTTTTTTTTTTTTTTACAAGTCTTTTCCCCATAATGTTGCTGCTATAAGTGACATCCACATCTGCACATAAAAAGTATATATTTATATTTATATAATATATATCCATACTCTATTAACAGTTTTGTCTACCATGAAGTTAGAATTGCCACCCATCTCTCAGAAAAGTTTTTTTTGTACTTCAAACATTGATTATGTTACAACACAGAAATCAACTAATTTTGTACAACTTTGGAGGAAGCGTTGCTCCGCCTGGTCACAGTCCTTCCGTGATTTTCTTTTTTTTTTTTTTTTCTTTTTATGATTTCTCCCCAAGTCCCGGTGCAGCTAAGACAGGTTTCATCCCAGTAAAACACAGTTTAGAAAAACCAAAGCATTTACAAACTGGCAAGGATGTTCAGCCGAGAGCATCAGCTGAACTTGGACCCTTTAATACGCCCCTAATCTTCCCCGTCTTCAGCAGAGGGGGGAGTAACCCTTGTTTGGCACGGTTATATACACTCAGAGGAAGGGCTCATGGGAACAAAATAGGGTGTTGAGGTGTTGATGTGGAAAGACAGCGGCCAAAAAAACACAAAGCTAGCCTCTAAAAAAACGAGTTTTATCGAGCAAAAGGCTGCTCAACTGTTTGAGTCAGTTGTTTTCGAACTGTAGGGCAGTTAAAGGAGCACCGTGACCTACCAGAAGTGATGCTTTCATACCCAAATCTCATCCAGTGTTTCACAACGGCAACACACTGATGTCCGTCTGTAGCCAAGATATGACGTTTGCAAGTCGGAGTGCAGATATTGTGTGCGTATTTTTGTGTGTGTCTAAGGGGAAGGTGGGGGGATAGTTAGTAACGAAGTGAGGTCAACCCAACGGCGAAAAGGCCTGACATGACACAGAAAATAGTGCAATGTACAGAACACAATGCATCTCCGTAAATGTACAGTGTACATCAATTACTATACAACCAGAATCGAGAATTAAAAAAGTAGAAACACAACGAAAGAAAAAGAAAAAAAAATCAGTCACAAATGACAACGTCTTGAAGTCTTTGTCCAGAGGAGGGTACATCACGCCGAAGCCATAGAGAGAAACAAAGGTTTGTGTGACAGATGTCCTACATGTCCTACAGCTCTGCTTTTTGTGCTTCACATTACTAAAAGCCATGTTGCTATACCACATATTTACAGGGTTCTCCTGGCTAGCTCTCACACGTTCCACTCGCAATCCAAAACCTTCCTTTCTTTAGTCCACCGATTCGTTTTCCCCGTCCATCGTTCCTTCTTCATCCCCATATATTTCCCACTTTTTACTCCCACCATCTTTCCCTTTCGTCTGTCGCTCTTACGTTCTGTATCCAGAGGCCTTCAGGTGCAGGAGGTCTTTCTGTCTGCTGATCACAAACTAAACACAGAAAGAAAACTTGTCAGTTTTGTTGGTGGTGTGCATGCACATGCATGGCCGCTCCTCCGCTTGCTTCCTTTCCTTCTTATGTCTCCTCTCCCTCCACCCTCAGATGCCTCTGAAAAGAGTGTAATGTCTTAGATTTGTCTGTTTTTTTCTGCACACCATCCTCCCTCTCTGTCATCCTGCTATCTACGATGCTACTCAGGAACTACAGGGGAGGATGGGGAGGGAGGGAAACAGTCCTCTCATCTTCTCCTCTTTAAACTACCCTCTTCACCATCTGTCCTCTCCTGCTCTTCCTCCTATCCCTCACCCTCATCTCCCCTCAGACCCAGGAGTCTGGTGAGGCTGGATAGTGGCTGGTCTCATAGTTGAGCTCGCTGTAGGGCCGTGAGGCTGAGTAGAAGTCTACATAGTTGCCGGTGGACTTGAGGCCCTGCAGGTGCATGTTGAGGTCACCCTGTGGGGGGCGCCCTCCTGGGTGGACCTGGTTCTCGTAGAAGGCCTGGTCCTCGTAGTTGACGTTGTCGGGCGGGGGAGGGTTTTGGAAGGGAGGGTAGGGCTCTGCAGGCAGGCCTTGAGAAGAGATCTGTAAAAAGAGAAAAGCAAGTTTAGGATGGCTTCATCCAAGCAATGTCCTCACTGATTACTCATCAAATCTTAATGCTTGGTCAGCTTGTCCAAGGCATCCTTTGGTGTATGACGAGCTCAGAGCAACTGATGTAGTTTAAAGAGCAGGAAGTCCACATACAGCAGGTGGAGGGGGGGAAAGACTGGTCAAACAAACAGGACTCTGGTCGCCACTTGTGTCCAGGTGAAACTAGAGCTGTGCGATATGGACAAAATTATATATCTTGATAGAGCCAATTTTATATCTGATAAAGATATATATATATCTATAGTATTTTTTTCCTGATGCAACGTTACTGGTAACGTTATTTTCTCTTTTCATTGTGTTCTCCTCCTTCTCCTCCATGCTGCTTTACCTCTGTTTACTCCTGAGCAACAAGTGCTGTAAACGTGTCCTTGCGGTGTTGTAAACATGCTACCACAAAGCAGTAGCATTGCTGCAGTTACATTAGCCTTCATACTATTACGTCTATGCTTCATACAATGAACATGTTTTGAACTCTCATGATACATTTGCATTATCCATTATCCAACACTGAGTTGTTCTTTACACGGCGTATCTAAACCACAACCGGAGTACCGTTAACATTAGCGTAGCGACAGAGCTAACCAAGTAGCCTACAAATTAAAATGATGATACAAACAACAGAAGCTTATATCCTACGGAAGACATTTTTATATCGCACCACTTTATATATTGTAATATCGCACAGCTCTAGGTGAAACCATGTCAATGTTAATTTATTTTCGTTGACCAACAACTCATTTTAACCTAATCTAAGCTTTTCCTACACACTTGAAAACACTATGCAAGCACTTTTTTTTTTTTTTTTAAACACACCGCACATTGATAGATAAATATATGCTAGCTCTAGCTAGCTAGCATGACACATGAAATCCTAATGACTAATGAAAGCTAATGGCAGCACAAACGCTATCCCCGACTGGAGTTCAGCTCACACCCAAACCCATATCATGCCCTAAATTTGACACCTTAACTTGATCCAGACTTATAACCACCCTTGACTATTTACAGTGTTAATTAAATGCTTTGGCAGTTCCATCACACACATTGACACAGACATTTACAGAAAGAAATACATTTCTTAATAAATTCAAAATAAACTAAAGTCGACACTGTACGCAACAAAGCAGTCAGAAGAACTCTAACCGGATGATGCATACTTAGGTGTTTTAAGTAGAGAATAAAGTATTATTTATTGGTAATGAACAAAAGCTCTGCACACCTGTTGGTGGCTTGTTTCTTAGACATATTTTAGCTATTTTGGCTTAGAAAGTTTCAGTCATCTCCTGCAGCAAGCTTGGAGTAACAACAAATATTATAGCTCAATGTTTTACAATAACATGTCTGTTGAGTTAGATCAATCTCTACCCGGACTCTAAATGAATTAGACTCTTGTGCACACCTGGACAGCCTTTTACTGCGGTATTCACATAATACATAAATGGGACTACACATTAAATTGCAATAAAGGGATTACTTTTGGGTTTCCACTTAGAAATTACTATGGGTTTTTATATGACAGTTCCTGCTTTTGAAGATGATGTGGTTCATGAAGAGGTATTTAAATCTTACATCATCTAGTAGGCTACTACTAGTAGCATTAATTCATCACATAAAGAAAGTGAATACTTTGAGGTGCAGCAGAGCCTTGAGATCGCATTTTTGTTAGCACAGACTTGTCGCACCTGATTATACTTAAGGTCATCAGTAGGCGAAACGTACGCTCCTCTGTGCAGCGTGGAAGAGCCACTGGAGATCTGACCTGCAGAGACACAGAGGGTGATGATGATGATGAATCTCTGAGCCATTTATCAGGTAATAGTGCTGCCAGATGGATGTGACACCCTTTGCATTAAGAATAGGAATTCAAATGACAATGAATGAGGTTAATAAATGAGATTAACCCAATGTTTCCCACATAACTGCGCGATAATACCAACAAACATTAACTCATTGGCTTGAACTTCCTGTATGTTCACATCAACAACCAAAGTTGACTTAAAAGGAACAGTTAGACATTTCATTAGACATGAACTGTCCCTTTAAAATCTGGTGGTTGCTATTTATTCCAAAACTGGACATTGAGCTGAAAACACAGTGGCTTTATGGGAGAAATGTGTGTTCATGTGTCAGACATGCAGTTCTTACCCATCATGGCGTCCTTCCGGGATGTGTGTTCACCCTTGTTGCCATGGTAACTGGCATTGCCAGTCGACTCGTAGTCCGCCCTCCTCTCCTTCAACGCCATCATCTCTCTGGGGGAAGTAGGGGCGCTCGCTGCACACAAACACAAACACACGGGGGAATATCTTTAACCTTCAATCCATCATGAACACTTTATCGTTACACTTTGGATTCACAAGGGGGGAGACGACAACTATTCACATCACACATCAAAGGTCAGAGAGATTTGTGTATTTCCAAGCATCTCTGGTTTTGTATTTACCTCAACAAAGGCACAGCACTCACCTCGAACCGTCACCCTGAAAATGAGTAAAAAACGCAGGAACTGTGCGGCGACTCTGTGGGTATTGTACCATTCTCCACAAATCTGGCTTCTTGACCAGGCTGTGATTTCAAAGAGGTAAATATTGAGTCATTCCTCCTCCCTGCATCTGCTTTGTTCTTCTCTTTCTTTGTGAATGGCTGCAGGCCACTCGCTCTCCACTGGCATTTACCACATGCACATACAGTATTTCCATCTTAAACTCCCACTGGCCTCTTAATCTCTGTCTGTGTTGGCATTACTCACCCAAAAAGGATCATAAAAAATATACACGCCCATGGTTGGGAGTGAACTGGACTGACGGAGGGGTGGTGGTGGGATCAGTGGCAGATATAATGAGTTAGATCTGGTTAGCCATGTTGGAGGAAACCTGCCTATTGATTTAGTGCCATGTGGTTCGGGAGCGTTCCCTCTAATATTCAAATTATTATCAACAGCCTTTCACAGAGAAGCTGCTGGCTATGATGCAGCCTGGCAGCCTGTTTGTGAGGCTGCATCTGTCGCTTTGTCTGTCCTCTGTGCAACACATTGAGCCATACACTCATTAATGCTCTGCTAATATCACCAGTCTATTATAATATCTGCACCTCTACACGGCCAGTTATCAACTGCGGTAAATGACTGCAGTGGGAATGTATGCATTCCTGAGGCTTTTTGTTCATGCAAAGAAAAAAAAAAAGTAGAAAATCTGCAGTGAAATTAAACAAATGACCCCATGGACCATCTGCTTGCACAATTTGCACAACAGAGAAACAAAATAAATGTGACACTGGCTTTCAAAGCAAAGCGTTCATCATCCTGCCGCTGTTTGCTGACAGACTCATAAATCTAGTTGTGGTGATTTTTTTTTAAAACGTGGTTCGATGGGACTTATTCAAATACTCTCTTACGTATTCATCTCAAATATGGTTTGAATCATGCATTGGCGAGTGGACAGAGAACAATACATCTTGTTATATAATGTGATGGCAATATCATGTCTATCTCAAGTCTGACTGAGAGCCAGAGACACATGTATGTTCAATACGGGCAAACAGACTGCATATAAAAAGTGGACACACTGAATTGAAGACTGTATTGAAGCGCTGAGCATTTTGGCCGCCACCATATCATCGTTCACAGTCGCCCCCTGCTGGCTTCTAGAGAAAATGCAGGTTTAAGACTCGCCAGCATTGAGTTGCAGTTACAGCAGAATTAAATAAAACATGCACAAAGAAAAAATAAATAAATGTGTTTGTGTTTCTCCTGATTTAGATGAATGTAATAAATGTATGTAGTTCTTGTGCACACAGAAGTAAGTCACTCTGAGAGACCACAAAAACAATCTAACACAGCAATGAGTCAGTGTCAAGCTGTTGATATTCTGCTCAAGTTGGAAGGGTCCATAAAAAAATGTGAAAGTTAATTAGTGGAGGAATGGAGGCGAGCTTCCCTCGCACCCATGGCGATCATTAATGAAAGATTCGGTGGCAAAATATGTTTTGAGATCCATCTCTGACGAAAGCCTCAGAGAGAACCTAAAAATGAGCTGCTTCCTGGACTGTGGCTCTTTCCATAACAGCCCTGTAATATCTGAGTGAAGTCGTAACGCAACATTAACATAAATTTAAACATTTCTGATTGACAGAAAGCTGTAACTTTAACACACAGATGACAGCAGTGTTACATCTTTGATGTTTGGAAAGGGCAGTGATTTATTATTGATATGTTACTGTCAGTTTGAGAGTCATTTACACTCAGAGCAAGAATCAAGCTCATGGGGAAAACACTGATTAACGGTTTTTTTTTCCAAAAACACTCAAGACGAGAAAGCTCGTATTAGTCAAACCCTTATTTCGACAATGCAATGGCGGAAACCTTTTTAAGAGGCACCGTGCAAAGGTTTAACTTGACAGCAGAATAATTTGTCGGTGGTTGCCGTGGCGTGAAGGTTAAAGTCGACACCAGCTAGTTTGGAGAGCAGATTGTTTAACTGGACTCCACTGAGGGAAAGATTGATGGAGGACGAAAGGGAGGACGGGAGTGTTGTAGGAGGGTCGACTCACCTGATCGATTATTGGGTGAAGTCCGTACAGGAGAGATGGACGGAGTACGAGAGGAAGAGTAAGGTCGCTGTCTGTCCCTCTCTATCGTGGAGGAAGAGCCGACAAAATGGTACTGGGAGTAGCCATCCTGAGGAAGAGGAGAAGAGAACTAGTGTTGAACTAACTTCAATATTTTTAAACTCTGTATCTTCACAAGTCGAACAGTGAAATTTGTCCAGTATTGAGGGAGAGTGCCGGAGATGGCAGCTAACGGGGCAAGCTGGCACCGTCATTTAGATCTACTTAAAGTTCTTTTGGTTTGTTTTTCTGATTGTTATTGTAAGTGTCTGAAATTATATGTCGTTACAGGAGAATTCTCGAGCCTCGCTCTGGGCGAGGTGATGTGTTCGGATAGAGTTTACAATGGCTAAATAATTAGATGATGTGGATGAAGAATTTCAATTCGATGGCCACAGATACCTACATGGATATTCAGATTTCACAACAGGACTTATCCTTGAGCGAGACAACGATACAATAACAAACCAGATCAAGGGAAAGGTAAGAAAACCCTAACACTTTTCCTTCTTTATGTTTATTTAATGTTGTCAGACACTTATAATCTGATTCTCAGTTACAACGCTGCCCTCGCAGCTCATTTTGTAGCTGCCAGGTTCACCTTTATCCCTCACTACTGGACCAATCTCACAAACCAGTTGTCCCTGGTTGCCCTTTAGAGCAGTCAGAGCACATTCAGACGTTTACCTTCTTGTAGAGGCTGCGGAGGTCTCTGTATTGCCACATGCTGTTCAGGACTTGAGATGCTGCTTTCACCACTTTAGGACTATGTCTGGGAATTCAGCAGAGAAAAAAAAACACATAGGGCATAAAGCTTGACCGTCCTTTGTTTTGTTTTGTACCACTGACAGCAAAAAAAAAAAAACATCTCAGTGCAGATACATTGAACCGGTAAAGCATCGTCTCACTGCCATCTCAACCAAGTATGCAAAATGAAAATGCCATCTTTATCTCCTCAAATGTGACACTTAAATTGTGCTGAGGCCAAATTGCGTAATAATTGCTTGCTTGATTGATTGATTGGCTAATATTTCACTCTGCGTCCTCCTGGGTTTGACTCTGACTAATGGTGGTGCGTTTAATTGGCTCATATGAGGCCTTATCATCTCCTGACAAATTAAACTCTATTTCTTCAAGTCATTTCGGTAAATGTTATTGTTTTAGATGCTGTGATATCATGCCCAGTGCAGCAGTGCAAAGCAGAGAACTTGAAAACATTTTTGAAGAAACTCAGTATCTCTAAAACGACTCCAATAGTTTGATTTCCAATTTTTGATTTGATTAATACCATAAATAACTTTTAGCCTCTGATTATCCATAGAAGTATTGCAGAAAATTAAGAAGCAAAATTGCTTTCACAAAGTTTTTGACATCTATTTATCTTAAATCATATTTTACTATATAAACATGCTTTTTAAATTAAATTTCAAACAACTGAGTAGAAAGCAAAAGCTAGCAGGTGAGATGAGTGAATTGCCTCAGCTAAAGCTAAACTATTTTTAGCTGTTAACTGTTAATGTATATTAACATACATCAGGTAGTTATTCCTGATAATTATGTGAGACAGCAGCTAACTACAAACCAGCTAAACTAGCTAAACTAGCTTGAACTAGCTAAACTAGCAAACTAGCAAACTGGCTAAACTAGCTAAACTAGCTTTAGCAGCAACTTTTTACTCCAGTAGAATTAATGTTTATTTTTGTTTTTTGGTTAAGCTACTTTAAAATTACATGGATAAATATATTAAAAGTAAATTAATTTATGATAGTTTCAATATAAACCATTATGGTACAGATATAGCAAAACTGTGGTAGCCTAAATTTAATTCCTATACGCTGTGGACTATAAATAATCAAAATAATTTTTGGGGATAAAATAAATAATGGACAGGAAAGCTAAAGGAGGAGTGTAGAATCTTATCTTTTATGGTATGTGGGTTTCTTGGGTTCTGATTCTTTTGGGTAAAAATCCACCATAAAAGTCTGTTGCATGTCAGCTGTCCTGCTCTCTACAGTTACCTGTCTGTTAAAAATGCAGGTGTGTGGGTGAGCCAAACTTTCTTTTGGAGCTTCTTTTCTGCAGACTGTTTTGACTGTTGACTCATAGCTCTAAAAGAAGCACCCCGCCTCTCTAAACCTCCACCTTCACCCTGTGTTTATGATCTCTCTTCTCATCTCCGCCACACCGTCATGCTCCAACCCCTTTCTTATTCCACCAACTTGTCCACTGGTCTGATTCATTTTTCGAAGTCCACAAATCAACCTCCTTATCTTCATGCCTTAATTTCTCTTCCTCACCATTAATCGCTCTGTCCTAACCTGCTTGCTATGTGTTATTTGATAATGAACCAGGCTGTCTGTTGATGATCTTCAGTCCAGATATAGTGTTGAACAAATTTATTATTCCACCACCCAGTACTGCTGATAACCAAAATATTTGTTTATGTTTCTGTTAATCCACCAGTATGTACAGCTCTCAAATCAAAATGATATATTTAATATTAAAATATAATTATTTTTCTTATATATATATTCTCCTATACAAAAACCACTCCTGTTCAAAAGCAGGTGGTCTAATAAATATGTTAAGCGCTGTACATTCAGAGCTGTGTTGACGCAGGAAATGTGTCTAAAACATTCAGTGATGAAGCTGAAAATTCTGGTGGCTGCAGGTTGACTAAATTCAGTTTCAGAATCTGAATGATCAACGTGTGGTTCTTGTCTTCCATCAAACTATAAAAACTATCAATGCTCACAAAGAACACCACGATGAACCTCATCTTCTCATCATTCAATACTCCCTTCTCATTCCTTTACATCCTCCTTCCCGCCTCACATCATCTTCCCACTCGGCTTACTTGTCTCCTTTGCTCCGGGCGATGCCAATGAGCTTCTCGATGCCGCCGGCGTCCCTCAAGGCCTTGGTGTTCTCCATGTTCTTGGTGATGACCTCATGCAGAGCGCAGCAGATAGCAGTGATGGTGTCGTCCGACATGGTTTTCCCAGCCAGGGCGCTGCTGCTGTTGTTTCCCCCTCCTCCTCCTCCTCCACTGCCGCTGCTGTTGTTGTTGTTGCTGCCTCCAGGCAAACGGTGCACCAGGTCCCTCATGGCGTATTTACCTGTGAGCACAGTGAGCAACAGTGACAGGGTTGGTGTAGGTGAAATAATGGAGGTGAAGGTGGAGACAAAGTGGAAACAGGAATGAAGAAAAGCCAATCTAACCTTTTCTCCTGTTAAATTTGGCAATACTTCCAAAGGACCTTCCTCTGTTCTCATCCAAAATTTAAACAATACACATTTAAAAAGTTTGGACAGTCGGCAGACATTCTGCCAGGTGAAGTGTTAGATGAATTCTTGGCCATGTGATGTGAACACGGACTACATTTCCCATGATAGCCCAGTGCCGCTCAGGCAATCTTGTCCACTCTGACCCTCATTCTGATTGGGTCATCTCCCTAGTGGTGGGAGACAGTTCACATCCACTAGATGTGTTTTACTGCTGATGGGTGAAGTAAACACTCCACATTATTGTTGATTAATACTGTGCACTACTACTAAACGAAGCAGAAATTATATTACACTTGTTGCTTTTTACTCTAATGCATTTTTTGCATGTCAATGCAACACGAGGAAAACATGTCTTATCAAAATATACATGCATGCCCCGTGGCAGCGGGATATAAGATTGGCACTGAAACCTACATACGCTACACACATGAACGGCTGCGTTCACATAATACAGACGGCTTAGCTCAGAGCCTGGAGCACCAGACAGAGAAAGAGGAAGGAGGCATGTGGTTGTTGCCATGGGGACCGGCAGAGTAGTTTATTCCAGACATCAGTTGGTCTCCGAAGGAAAATCAAGCATCAAACAATCAGTCAGTGCGACACTATCTGCTTAAAGGATCTTTATATCAGCATAAATACTAAAAAGATAACAAGTCACTCTTCTTTTTATTGACAAAGTGCTGCCATTCCTAACAACAACCCAAGTGCCATTTTAACGGCTCCTTTTATGTTGTTTTTTTTTTTTTTTTAAAAAAGATCGCTAAACATGTCTGCTTCAACAAGTATCACATCCATTATTAAAGCAAGTGAGTGATTCTGCAAGTGGGTCAAGATAGCTGCACTTGCTTTCAGTGCCATTATCTTCAATTAAGGCAGAATTAAGGACATTACTCCACTTGCGTCAATTAAAATGGCACTCACGCTAAACTCAAAAACAATAAAGTTGGTTTGCTGCATCAAGCCGTCTGCAGAGTTTCTGTGTCACCTTTTGTTCCCAGACTGTCCCTTTATGTAACATTGCTCTTTGTATCTCAGTTCATCTAATATTCATTGGAGTTTGGACTATTTCTGTGTCTATCTTTGAGCATTATTTCCACAACATTGTGCCTTTTGGAGCTGAACTTTTGTCCTGTTTCTATTCAATCCTGTCGCTCACTTTGAAAGAGCAGCACAAATGGTCGACAAATAGCTGATTTGTGAAGTAAAAATGAGGGGTGAGCCGTACGTTACCTCCTCATTTCACTAAATACTGCAACAGCCAGCTGGTGAGAGATCGTCTGAAAGTTTCCCTGCTTGCTCTCGGCTATATTGTTTGTCAGTTTCAGTAAATATCACACTAATGAAAACACATTTCCAGTCGTAGTGAAGGAAGAACTCACCAATTAGCTCCTTGTTCCTGATGTCCAGAGCCATGTTTCTCAGCGCTGTGGCCACAGCACAAACCACCCGGTCATTGTCTATCCTCAGTAACTCCACCAGGATGGGGAGGCCCTTCTCCTTACGCACTGCAGCCCGGATATACACCGACCACTGGGCAAGATGAGAGGGGAGGGAAGGTTGGAGGTAGAGAGCAGCATCAGCACTTGTTTTTTATGCACTGTTATTCTTTTTTTTCCTTATTTCTGGTTTATTCTGATTGGTCCTCTTTGACTTGTCATTGTGACTGAAAGCTCTGGAAGTACCAGGTACAATATATTTTCAATTTACCATTATTTCTATTTGACATATTGTCTGCCTACACAAACCAAAGTACTGTCTGTCAAGTTAACATATAAACAGTAAACAATTGGCAAGCTAGAAAATAACAAATACACCTTTTAATTCTAAAGCAAAAGGTGGCAGAAGTGAATTTCTCGTTGATGTACTCCATTGATTGAAGAGTTCAACAGTGGAACTGAATGTATTTGATTCAAAGCAATGAATGACATGAAATTTGAACTCTGCATTAAACCCCTTATTAGTCTTTTAGGAGCAGTTTAGGAGCTCGCTTGAGGTCGCTACCACCGTCTACACAGTGAGAACAGGGGATTTCGTCACCAACCTGCTTAAAATGAATACAGATGCAATAACTGCACACTTTAAATCTCACTGTCAGACACACATTTCTGTTATTTCACCATGTGCTTAGAGTTCTCACTTTCAGGGCACTTAGGTACACACTGGAATTGCAATGCGTTTCTGCACATGCCCTTTAGTATCACTGCCATATAGGAAGAGTCCTCACCTTCCAGCTGCCAGCAGCCAGGTTCTGCAGAGCCCCAGCTGCTCCCTCCAGGGTGTCTGGGTTGGAGCACTCAGACAGCAGTGTGAGGTAGGGCTTGACGATGGTGGGGTGCCACAACATCTGGATGCCTTTCGGGGGCTCCGCCAAGTCTGGAAATGGGCCGACGCCGTCCCACTGCGGAAGATGAGACATAATTCAGAATAGAAAAGCATTTTGAAGAGTGAGTGAGGCGAGGTTTGACAGCGGTAGGGTGCCAGCATGGTCCCCTCAGGCAAGAGCAGGGGAAGGAGAGAGAGGAGAGATTTACATAAACACTGGATAAATAAGATGGCTTTCATCTATTTGTGCTTTTTGTATTTCCATCTCCTCTGTATTTGAAATCTGACGTTTCCTCCTGCATTGACGATGCATTTTTAAAAACACACACACACATACTGTATGTAAATAATACGAGTGAAAGCTCTGGCTCTTGAAAACAGGAGGTTTCTCAGTGACACGGCAATGTATTTCACGCATATGATTCAAATTTTGTTTTCACATTTGGCTGATGTGACATAGACAGTCTCTGTGATGCTCATAGGTTTCCAGAAAGTGGGGAAAAATGGGCAAAGAGGTGGACATTGAAGTATTAGATGGGCGATATATTCGTCCAACCGCTCAAACACAAAACGTTTAACTACAAAAGATGGTGGTTAATATAAGGAAGGAGACAGGATTATTGGCACTAAAGAAATATGCAATAAGTGCACGTGTGCTGTATTTAGAATATTTTTCCATTGAGCTGAAAGTGATAGATGATTCCTGCCCAGTCTAAATATAGCGAACACTTCTTTCGGTGAGTCTAAAATATGTGCAGCAGTACATTTCTTTGTCTGTTTCTCTCAACTCTCTACTGTAGGCAATACCTCAAACTACCCCTTTAAACACACTCGTACGGCCTGTACAGTTCTGTATCTGAATCTGTAATAAGACTGGGATGTCCTATGAGCGCCCTACCTAAAATGACATCATCATCCTCCCATCTGCAGTGACGTAATGTCACATAAGGCTGAGTAACACTGCCCACAGACTGCACTGTTGTCTTCCTTTGCTTCCCCTTTTGTCTTTGACCTTATCAATCCACCACTTCCTCTCGCTCCTCTCTCATCCTTTTTTATTTTCTACCCCTCCCCAACTTCCTTCACTCTCCCTTTCTCCCATCTCCTCTCCGCTGACACATCCTTTCCTCCTCTCCTCTCCTCTCCTCTAATTACCCCACAGTTGATAGAGTTTTGCCCTCTCCAACAAGCTCCCCAATCGCTACTTCATGGTAATCACCCACAGCTGCACTGGAGTGGAGACAGACAGAGGGAGTTATTATCATTATGGAGAAGTTATGATTCCTCCCTTTACAATCTGATCCCAGGGTTAGTGTTAACATCCCTCATCTCCCTGGTTCTGCCTGGATACACAACAAAAATCCTTAAGGGTTCGCTTGGCAAATGGAAGTTAAAGGCCTGGCTCATCGCTAACATTTTTTTTAAAAATCCTCTTTCTCTGTCTTGTCTAGAAATGAAAGCATGCCGGGCTAATGAGCGATTCACCCACCCTCATCCACCGGAAGTGTTCACTAGAAGTTGTAAAAGACGTCTTCCACTCAACCAGAATGTGATGCTGATTGCTTATTAGCATGACAAGAGGTTAGAGCGTACTCCAAGGCAGCCGTTTGGCTTCTGCCAATTCTACGACTAAAAGAGCGCTAATTTCTTAACTAACCGGAGGACGACACTCTTCCTGTTGGCAGCAGATGGACAAACACATGAAAATCCAGAGCGAAATATTAAATCGACTTTTAGATTCAGGTAGTCAGTGTACAGAAAGCCAACCCTGTGATCCTGCAGCGTAAAAAACCTTGTAGTGGTGTTACACTGCACAGAACAACACAAAAACCATTAAATTAAGTAGATGCACGTTTGTATCATAAGTCTTCCACATGTAGCTGTGAGTCACCTTATTCTGGAGACCTAAATAATCCAGGTGGTAGGTGAAGATCAGTGGCTGACGTGGAAAAAAACAACTCTGGCTCAAACATCATGAATATCAAAGAAAGCTGTGGTGCATTCATGAATATTAATTTGAGACCTGAAATAGTGAACCAAGCATGAACCAGCACTACAAAATGAGACAGTTGGAAATGAAAAGAGGTAAAAAAAACCCAAACAAACAAACAAACAAACAGTGACATGACATTCCAGTAACAAAGTGATCCAAATGAAAACGTAACGGTATGGATAGTGTTTTAGAAAGGCTCGAGACGCTTGTACCGCTGTTATTAAGCTGTATTGTTTAACGGTAAATATCCTGGTGTGAACATCTGACAGAGGAAAACAACCAATAAAGTCACAGCATTAAACAAGGGAGGGCAAATTCCTCATGCATTATGGATTATTGCCTGTTTAAAAGTAGATGTTTTTGTAGTGGTTATGATTTTACAAGAGAATATATTGTTATGAAAAGTAAAAAGAACCACCAGGACTACACAGAGCACAGAAATCCACTCTAGGGTCAAGGTGTGATGTTAGCAGCGACAACTGATTCATTTGCCCACAAAACCAACTCTGACACCCATGTAACTGCTTATCATGAATATAAGAACGTACAGCAGCAGTTTACCATGCTAAAGCACATTTGTTCAGTTCACTTCTGCTGAAATTGGTTTCCCTGCATTGTTTTTTCATCCAGCTCCCTTCAGTCTTCCAGACTGTGTATAAATGTAGATTTGGCTGCAAATTCTCTGTTTCCCTTTATACTGAAGTGACAAACACACTGATTACTGTTCATTTACAGATCCTTCATCGATAAAACTGTTATATCTCCAGTCAATTTTCAAAACTCAAAACTCCAATTGTAGTCTAATCTCATCACATCCAAAGCCCAGACTTCCTTTTGGTTGCAGCTCCTTCCAGTTTTCTGCTGCAAAAATTCTCAAAGTTGACCTCTCTCATTCAACTCACCACTTTTAACAACTTATTATGTCCCAATCAACATCTTTGCAACTGTTTACGTCTGTCATATTCTTGTCTTGTGTTATTCAGTTTTAGGTCTTTGCATATCTTCTCTGTTTTTGATTTTTTAGCTTTTATTATTTTTTTTATCATCATGGCATCATGGCTTTTTTTTTTAAATCCTCAGTTTACAAACTTTCACACAACACATAGTATGACAATAAAGCTCATTTATGCAGTCGTATGCTCACTTTTTCCCAAATATGCATTTCTGTAGGCCACATGTGACTGGATAAATGAGATTATTGTACTGTACACGTTGTGTGGGAGGATTTGTTATAGTTTTGCTGTTGTTAAACCGTTGTGGTGGTGAGCATGGGGGTAACTGATACATGAATTTGAGGTGTCCTGATATAACTTTTTCACTTTCGATACGATACCGCTATTGCAGCCTTGAGTATTAGCCGATACCGATATTGATCCGATACCATATCAGCACGAATAATACATACTTTGTTACTCATTTTGCAGTATGGACTGTTAGAAAAGGCTTGATCAAATGATTTTCCTCAAACAGAGAACAATAGTCACCAACAGTAGGTCTGAGAAAAACTGACCCATTTATTATTAACCAATGGGTTATATAAATTTTAACCTTAAACATAATAATATTCTATAATTGAATAAAATAAATAAAAAATAAACACTGAAAGACCATAAATTAAACATAAACATCCTCCTGCGGTTTTGTGTGATGCTGCTTCAAATTAAGGTGACCAGACAGGGACAGTTCCTGGTTTGGATGACTAGTCCCCGGTCAAAACTGTCCCCGAAAATGTCCCTGATTTCAGTGTTTTATGGACTGCTTGTATTGGAGTGCTGATATCAGAGATTTTAGATGTAGGCCGATATAATCCCATACAGTTTTTTTTTTTTTTTTTCTAATGTTCGGACAGCACCAATAATGGTCATTTTGTGGGTAAGATATTCCTTTAATACACAGATAAGAGAAGCTAGGTGTACGTATGTCTGAACCATATCTGAATGTTGGTATCCTGGATATCCTGGATACCAACATTCACCTCAAAACAAACACAGTCCAGTAGCTAATCTGGATATTCATCAGACGAGTGCTTAGAGGCATTAGACAACGATGAATCCACCACATCTATCATTAACTGCTGGATCTGCACCTTCTTCAGTATAAAATACTATTCCCTTCTTATAACTTCCTGTTTCCCCACCTGGTCGTGTCCCTTCTTTTTCTTCTTTTTCTTGCCCCAGCATCCAGAACTTTCGGCGTCCTTCCCACCGGTGTCACATAACAGACCGTCCAGCTCCTCCGACCCCCCCTGCTGGGTGTGAGACGTCTCTGCAGCCAGACGGTACGACAAGTTCCTCAGGATGCAAACACAGTTCTCTACGGTCTGGTGGTGGAAGGATGGAAGGAAGGAAGGACGAAAGAAAGAAAGAAAGAAAGAAAGAAAGAAAGGACAGATGGCGAAGAGACAAACAGTTAAAATCATACTGTAAACACATATTCACACAGGGCTGCCTGTGTAACACACACAGACTAATCCCATTGTTGTGAGTGGCTGCACAGCCAACAGTCACAGACTTTGATCTTGTGAAGGATTTCTCAGGATTAAAAACTTCACATCTCCATGTGAAGAGGCTCCACTCAACCACACATCAACAGTATGCATGTAGCACACACACATATACACATGGTTGCTCACACATAAAAGCACAGAGACTCTCACTAGTGATGTTTCTGTGTCACTGGCCAACTGGTGCACTGTAAAAAATGATAGGGATTTTTATACTGGATTTTTGTGAGGACACATATTTACTTTAAAACAGTTGGTAACTTTGAGAAAAAATATGTCAAAACATGGGGGTGGGAAAAAATAAATAAAATTTTTAAAAAAATCCACATTAACATGGTAACTTTGACAGCCCTAATATATAAATATGTGTATATGTATATATATATATAAGTATATAAATAAATTTCTCAGAGATCTATGTAGAATATCGCAATATCGCAATAATGTGTCATATCGTGACTCATGTATTGCGATACGGATCGTATCGTGAAGTCCTTGCCAATACCCCCCCCATCAAAAAGAGAGTCCACTGACTTGGTTGAAGTTTTTTTAAAAACATTTTACCTCTTATCTAAGAACCAGTCCAGTTGACTCTATGCTTTTTGTTTTGTGCAATCATTAAAAAGTTAATTCTGTAATGACTGCTTTGAGGCACTACTGTCAGGATATAGTGACAGTTTTATGTTAATATGTTGCAGCCTTAATGAACCATTTTGTAAAATTAAATTTATCATGAGCCCAAGCTGGATTCATGGACTACTGATATTTTCTTGAAATAAGTCTAAAGCTGCCTCACATGATCAGAAGTTCAGTCTTTGCTCATGACCAAGTAGAACACAGAGCCTTATAGAAGCAGCGTGCAGGGAACGCCATTCACTGTTTCTAGGCAACAGCAACCGTTGCCACTCATTGTTTGCATTCCGAAAGGTCAAAAGTGGAGTAATTTGAAATTTGAGAGCAGCGCATGGTGGCAATTTCGAGCGGTGCGCCATGCCAAAGGCATCACTCTCCCACAAGGAAAACAATGGCACAGCCAGAGCAGAGTTCACTGCTGGTCATGTGTAGGCGGCTTTAGATATGTATCTATTAGCAGATTCATATCTGCCAGTGCAGGGAGAACATTTGGCTATACATCTAAACACTGCACATTGAAAAACAAAACAGGTTTTGATCAATTTTTTTTTATAGTATGTACTGTAATTTATGGCTTTGGACATTAACATATAAACCACAGGCAAACAACTTACAAAGATTAGTATGCACAGTGCACACACATTTGCATATGTAAATGCACGCAATTGCTAAATATTCTTCACATAGCAATCAGCACGAAATGCGTGTCTACTAAACAGAATAGCCAAACAAAAATTGTATTTGCGTTCTCAAACAGCGATACACATACAACACATATTCAGGTGCTTTTTGTGTGTGCACGAGTTTGAAGGAGGCTATGAGAAGTGGTGTGCACGGCGGCTGGTTGCATGGTACCTTGCTGTCAATCTCGCTGCTCCCCAGAGCGGTTTGGATGACGTAGAGCAGAGCGTCTGTCAGGCCCTCACACTCCCTCATCCTCCGCCGGGCCTCCTCGCCTGCCGAACTCACATTCCTGTTACACAAACACAGATTCATCTCATCAACGAACAGCGCAGCACAGCTTCAGAAAACACATCGTCCAGTAGTTTCATGTGTGCACTGAGCCTTATAGATACGTGTCTGAGCAACGAAGAGGATAGCCAGTCTGAGTGTACTGCCCTTTAAATGTCACTCTATTAAAGATGGCTACGAGACGCTTGTACCCTCAGTGTCAGTGAGAAATAGCATCAAGCTTCCAAAAACTCCATTAGCTGTTATTTGTTTTCCCAGCTCCTTAATAACAGACACCATTTCAGGACAAACTGTGGTCTAAAGCTGTGCTTTAACTAACTGAGTGTCAGTGAAGTATTTCAACATCATTTAAAATCCAACGCTTGAGTGCCATCGATGTAATAATACGTCAAAGTGGTTTTCCGGCCACAGATCGGTGATCGCGGTCTCCCACAGCCTGTGAGTAATGTTGGGGCTTCTGGGAGATGTAGTCAAAGCATAAAGAGATGGTATACGCCATGGAGATCAAAGCGGGAAGTGGAGATGATTGCGATTAGAGAGAAAAATGGGTGGATTCTGGACAAAAAGTGTTGATTTTTGGTTTACTCTACCCCTGATAAAACAAGAATGGAACAAAATAAAAGCAAATGTTTTTTTTCATGATGAAGTAGAGAGTCTATTCTTCCATTTGAGCTATTCTGTGTTTTCAAAGTTATAGTACAAAATATTCTGTGGGTCTTGAAATATGACTCAAAATAGACAAAAATGCTGGCATAAGGCACAGAGTCAATGAGTTTATATATTTTCATTTACCCCTGCAGACTGTATTAATGCCTAAATACTCATTTGGCCTAAAATTAACAATTGATGGGCTTTCACAGCTCTAGTGATATAAAAGGGCAACTGTAAGTGACACAAACAACAAAATAAAAGCACATGAATTGTGCTTTTGTACCACAGTATTTTCATGTTTCTGCCACATTTTCTTTATTTTGGAAACCACCTTTTAATTGATTACATTCAATTTCACATAATTAATGCCTCTGAAGCATTGCCTTGCAAGGCAGCATGGCTGCAGATTATCTCTCATTATGATCTTTTAGTGTGAAGAATGTTAATAATGAGAGAAAATAAAGTCACACTGCTGGGGACAAAAAGGTGTGTCTACTGGAGAGCTTTAAAACAGAACAGGATTTGATTAATCGACGGTGTAAGAAAAACTTTCAGTGAAGTAAACAAACCACGACCAGCTCCTAAATCTAAACTATAAGTGGTTGTTGTTGCTTAAATTTAACTTCCTGTGAAAGTGAAGTTTATTTTGTAGGGGTGGGTATTGGCAAGGACTTCACGATACAATATGTGTTGCGATACTTGAGTCACAATATGATACATTACTGCAATATTGTGACATATTGTGATATTCGACATAGATCACTGAGAAATTTAAAATGCAGCTTAAAATACAAGTTGTATATATGTATAGTACATATATACACACATTCACATATATGTACATATATTTACATATATATATACTGTATATATATATCTATATCTATATATATATCTATATATATATATATATATATATATATATATATATATATATGTACACATACAGTATATCTTAGGGCTGTAAATTAACACAGATTTTTTTTTTTTATTTATCTTTTTATTTCAATGTGGAAGATGTGGATTTACAATTAGCCCAAAACATGACTTTTTTTGGGGAAAAAAAATCTATATTAAGAAATTAAAAATCAACATTATATCAAAAGAAAAAGTATTGCGGTATTGGTATATCAATATTTTTTCCCACCCCTATTATTCTGAAAGGCCACCATTCATTTAAAAAGCATATATTGAGAAATTCTTTGTAAATTGACACTCAAACGATAACTTGATGTAATC
Source organism: Synanceia verrucosa (assembly GCA_029721515.1). Lineage (NCBI taxonomy): Eukaryota > Metazoa > Chordata > Actinopteri > Perciformes > Synanceiidae > Synanceia > Synanceia verrucosa. Next base: position 6,243,101 of record CM056554.1, on the reverse strand, counting down.
GACAGATCTTTGAAACTTGAGTTTCCCCACAAAAGCATCACTTTAAATCTTTGAACAAATCAAACTCCTGCTCCTCGTTAGATTCTGCAGAATTTGCGTCACTCTTTCAACACATATCAAGTCACAAGGAGCACAAGTTTCAATTAGTTCCTGTTGGTTGGCACTGCAGCATATGCAGACACAGAGAGTGAAACAAGCAGTGAGTAAGCAAAGGGAGGAAATGTGTGTGTGTGAAAACCGAGAGACGGGGAGAGACAAGAGAAGGAAGGGATAAAAGGAGGGATAATATGATGGAGAGAGAAGAAATGGAGTAATAAAACGAGATGGAGACAGAGTGAGGGAGAGAAAATGAGAACGTGGGGAGGATAATGGGAGACAGAGAGAGAGAGCAGGTGGCCGGCGATACACCAAACCCGCCATGAAATATTCAATCTTTAATCAGACTCCCAGCATTCCCTAACGAGGCGTGAGAAAGACGAATTAGCCCTGCGAGTTTAGGGAGCTGATCCACACAAAGCTATCTCCTGCAACACACACACACCCACACACACACACACACACACACACACACCAGCAAACTCAAGAACACAGTGCCAGATGTGTGCATTTTCACACACATACTGTATTAGAAGCTTGGGTAAGCACCCAATATGTGTGGTTTATTTTCAGCGAGCAGGTGAGTAGACATATTGTGGTTGAGATTAATGGACCACACATGTAGTTAGACTGAGAGAGAGTGGCACGCCCACACACCCACCTACCCACACACACACACACACACACACACACACACACACACACACACACACACACAGAGGAAGCCAAAACTTGCACACAGAGATGCGTAATGTAGTCATGGCAGCATTCCCACTCTATTGTTGCACCACCTTTGCCACATCCTTGAGAGGGATAAACTACAATATGATTTGAGGAAACGTCATGCACAGCCCCGTCTGAGATGTCAAAAGTTACAGTCAATTGTCATAATTAAAGCACACACGTCTGATCTTTTGTTTGACACGTCTGCAGAAATGAGACATGCACAATAACTGTATGTAAGTGAAAAGACAAATATACATGGAGTGTACAAGTTGTTATTATTCTGTCTGCAAGATGCTGTTTTATTTTTCTTCTTTTGATGCTGAAATATATGATGGTGGAGAACAAGTAGCACATCAAAAAAAAAAAAATGGTACGCAGCCGACAGACTGCTAAACTCTTAAAGTTACTTTAATGTTTTTCATTCAAAAATAAAATAAATATTAAGATTTTAATTTAAATATTTGTTAAATCAAAGGAGGTAACACAATGATGACTGAGCATATGTTCTGCTGATCAAAATATTTACAGTATATGGTATGTTTGCAGTATGCATGTGTAAACAAGCATCAGATTTAAAGTCCAAACCAACCAGGATTGAACTGAAACTGCAGGTGAAAACACAACGATAATAATAATATATGAGTAATAATAAGTTAAAAATAAATAAGAATTAAACAGTTCTCTGTCGTCCTTCCCTCCTGATGGCATTTATGAAATTTTAATTCGTTCGAAGAAAAACAACAAGCAGCAGAGCATCGCAACACAAACAGCCACAAAGTTCTTCTTAAATCTGTTTTTACCTTTCACAATAAAAGCCCTAGAATAAGCAGTGGAGCCAAGACAACAAAAACGTGACAAAGTCCTACTTCTTCCAAACTGTTCTGTCTGACTGGCATCACGTCTCAAGTGTCAAATGAAGAGCCACAGCAGCTCTAAAGCCAAGTGATGAGTCATCTTTAATGCAGCTAAGTCTGTCAGTTCTCTGTGTGTGCGGTGGTAAAAATAACACAGACTACTAAAATCTAAAAATAACAGACTGTTGTGAACTAAGAGATGCTCATTTCTCAGTTTGAATGTGGTCGGTAAAAGCAAAACATCTCCGCAAAGGGAGTGATTAAGTCACCTCTCTGCTGGAACATTCACAACAATGATTGCTCAGTTAGGCCAGACGCAAGTACAGTATTAGCCAGTGGTTTTTAAAACTCTTTGAAGGGCATCTAATCATTTATTTTCACTATGATTCCATCCATAAATAACACAATGACAGAATAACACATTTAGTTTAACATTTTAATGCTTTTACAATATAATTTCCAGTATTGTTCACAAAAATACTTTAGTTATTATTTTAGTTTTACTAAATGTATCTTACTTACACTGTTATTGGTGATAATATAATACACTTTATATTATCAGTGTAGTAGTATAGTACATTTAGCATATATTTTATAATAGTTATCACGAGCAAAAGAATTTCCTTTGTTCTATCTTATCTTTCTCATGTCTATTTTGATCATGGGGTTTATATATTTTTGAAAGGAAAAATCCTCTCAGATGGGAGTCTGTGGTTTGTTATTACTGAGTCAGCTTAGGGGAGCTTGAAGTGAAAAAGTCTGAGATTACTGCCACAGGTCATAGAGCAAAAACAAGAAGAACATAAAGTCAGTTCTAAATATTGGATGGGAAATATAAAACACTGACCGGAGGCAGCCGGTGGCGTTGCGGAGGACCTGCGAGGAGTGCAGGTGCAGCTTGCGGTCCTCCTGTGTGTGTGGGGAGGTGTCCCAGCCCGAGTGGGGGATGATCACAGCGTTGGTCAGCACAGCGAGGGCGTCCTGTATGATGGGCATCTTCAGGGCGTCACATGACGACAGGTTCCACAAAACACCTGAAGAGAGGGAGCAGAGAGAAGGTGGGACCTGAAAAGCTGTCCAGAGAAACAGGAAGTGAAGTAAAACACACTCGCAAAAAAAAAAAAACCAGCATGGTGACCCTTTTTTCATGGGAGACATTTTAACATGTCACAGTAGGAAAAAACACCACCTACTTTCACGCACATTCATATTGACAACGTCAATGGAGACAATAATAGCGCTGGATTTGAACTGCCAACATTTCGGTTATTGGACGGCCACTTTACCACTGAGCCCCAGCGCCTCAGTCATCTTGTTAAGATAATTATGTGTTCATATTATACATATCATATATTGATGAAATACATGAATTGCATCAATTTTTACATTGCATATGAATTAATTTGCACTTTGCAAAAGGGACACAATTGCAATGCAGGAAATAACGCTAATATGCGACCTGCTGACTTTACCTCGCAATATTCTGATGCACTGTAATGATGGCGAGGCAGCTGGCAGTGTGAAAGTGACCTCATGCCGAGCTAAGGCGGGTCGACGAAGGATTTTCTAACCCGGCGCTGCAAGATGCTGCGACATGCAATGATGGATTGTCATTTGTCTTTACTTAGCTGTTGTGTACCAGCCTGACTTCACAACACAACTAATGGTCCCGACCCCATTAAGATGGCAAGAAATTCCACAAATTAACCCTGACAAGGCACACCTGTGAAGTGAAAACCATTTCATCGAGAGAAGGGTGAGGGTTTGCAAAGCTGCCATCAAAGCAAAGGATGCTACATTGATGAATGTCAACTCATCAATTTGAGCCTTTCATCATCACATTTTGCTGTAAAGCAAATGGTTTTACACACTTAAACACACAAAACTGCGATAACCTTGGTGCTCTATGCAACACGTAACTGCAGTTGACCTTCTGTGTCCTCATATTTTAAATTTTTCCACCTCTAGACATATCTGCTCTTATCTACCATTCTCCTTTTATGCTTGTAATTATAGTGGTAATAGTGGTAAAACATGTCATCAGATCTGTGTGTTTGGAATAAGGCGTCCTCTCTTAAGTGCCGTGTTGTTCACCCTCGGCTGAACAGCGACTGTGTAATTACAGCCCCTGTTATCTGTCTTTGTGGGTTTGTATGAATTTGTTCCTGTGTGTGCTTGTGTGCATCTCTAAGCCCCCTCAAATCATTCTTAACTCTGTCAGCCGTTTGGATGCAGTGTGTTTGCACGGGGCGTTAAGCCTGCGGTGTCTGTTTGTGGTCAGAAGGAGTTTCTAAACGACTGGCTTCTGGCTTCACGGCAGTAATTAGCCGGGCCTGTCATGTTGGAAAAAGCATCTCCTCTCTGTCTCATCTCTTCTGCTGCTCAAGAGGCCAAAGAAGCAGCGCTGGGTTTTTCATAACCTTGACATTCGATGTGACACGTAGTAATTCCAGCTGACCTTGATTAACACATCTAGGAATCAATGAATGCTGTACTGTACACCCCTTCTCAGGGCTTTACAAAAGTGTGACTTAAAAAAATCAGTCCCATATTGTTTAGCAGTTAGGATTCCTAGTTTTCACCCACGTTCAACTCCCCGAATGGGAACATCTGTTTTGCAAATTTCCCAGTTTGTGGGACTAATAAAGGATTATATTATTTTATATTATACTTCTTAAAAGGAATAATCTGACATGCTGTTAAATTAGCTTTTTTGATGTCTTAACCAAAGTTTAATGAGTCATTTTCAAAAAAAAAAAAAGCACATTTTTCTGTTATTGTTCAGAAAATGTGTTGCTTTGTAATTTGGGTGAACGAACCTGTTTAACAGGAGAGCACAGTTCACATTGTCACCTTTCAGATGTACATAATTCTGTCTGAAGCTTAACAAAAACTGGATCATTCTTGAAGAACACCAAGGCAATAACAAATTCCATCCTGCAACATCTAAATAAATGCACTGGATATAGTAAATTTCAAGTCCTGCATGTAAAACGCCATTGTTACGAGACATATTGGTGATAAAATATATATAAATATATAACATGCATGCAAACGTTATTCTGAATTTTCTAATTTGTTTAAAGGTGTAATGTGTAAGAACTGGTCACTATCTCCTGAATGACAAATTTAATTAATGAATTAATTTCATCAACATACAATCTAGCGTTACAGCTGGGTGATGTTTTTAAATAAAGGTCTTTCTGGCCTTTTTTAACTGATACAGACAGAATTTGTATTTTCAATCTTCCCTGCCACAAGGCCATTTTATTTCATTCAATCAATTTCTATTTTATTTGAAGTGAAAGTGATTTACTAGGTAATAACCATATATTACACACAACATGATGATGTCACACTGCAGCTCCAACAAAAAGGGTGATCTCTTTGTGACTGTGAGTAAAGTCAGCTGTTTGCCAGAGGCACTTCCTGCTGTGCAGAGAGTGACATCATCTCTCTGAGGTGAAAGGCAGCGGGACTTTATCTTTGATCTGAAACACACAAACTGTCTCACACACATACAGAATGAGCGCTAACTGTGCGCTCACATGCTAATACACACGAACACGCAGGCACACGATGCTACACACCAAGCCAAGAGAGGATGACAGATGAACGAGGTTAATTGCCTCAGCCTTACATCATGAGTGGCAGCAGGGGGTTATGAATGCACCGTTATATGGAGGGAGGGGAAATGAATACGTCGGCTATCTCTCTCTTGTCTCTGAATCAATTTCCCATCTCTCATTTGCACCGTATTTTCATTCCCCCATGATATTTCCGTCTTCTGCAACATCACGGCACATCTCTTTATCTGCCTCTTTTTTTTTTGTCCTGTGGGTGTTTTTTAGTGAACCCCTGTCCTTGTGTGAGCCACTCTGTATGAGCTTATTGTTTATTTAAAGCTGATTAAAGCCTTGGGTATACTTTCCATGACATGTGATGAGGAAACCTTTAGATCTTTTAATGAAGCCGATGATCTCAAATCTCCTAAAAGCGGACACTCAATACCCTCTTTGACACATCAAGCATACAGGGGGAAACAAAATTACTGCTGTCAAATGATTCATTTGTTGAAGCGAGATTAATACGTTTTTTATTGTAAGCTTAAAATTCTATTATTTTGCATTTTACCACATTTTTAAGCTCTTATTAACAATGATTGCAGTTAACAACAAGCCAAGTTTGCCAGAGACGATCTCTTAGACCAGAGCGCTGTTTCACAAAACTAGGATAAATGATTAAGCCAGGATTTCCCAGTTATCCTGGCTAAATTTATCTTTGAATCGGTTTCCCAAAAGCAGGGGCACATAAGATACCATGGAGATTTATTCTGTGCAGCTAGCCTGCTCCAGACCATGCTAACAGCCAGGCTTAGTCAGCTGTCACTGCAATGAGGTTTTACATTTATTCCACAGTCTGCTGTATTTTTCCTCATGTTTATTAGCCTATATATACTGTACAGAATTTATCTGTACATACACATTATATATATATACAGTACATATATGTATACAGTGTATACCGTATATATGTACTGTGTGTTGACCCACAATAGAGACATGCATGGGACATTCACCAAGGGACTGTGCCTTTAATTAAAAGGGTCACAAGGGTGGGGAGCTCTTCGGTTGCTAGGGTGACGACAGAGCATCCTGGCTCTGACGGGACCTTCACAGCACCTCACACAGCTCCCAATATGAACTTTGTACTTTTGTAAAACTGTTTTTAGTGGAGAGAAAAGTTTGCCCCACGTGCCTCCATCTCCCATCTCACTGCACTTTACACCTCCACGACTGTATATTTACTGTATATATACTGTACAGTCTGTCAAAGTTAATCCACGTTTAAAATCTGAGTGACACCACATTAGCTCTAATAAGCGTTATGTTTATGAAAAGAATGTCTCACTTTCTATACACGTATGTGTATATTTATACATATAAATGTACATTCTGTATATACAACTTGTATTTTAAGCTGCATTTTAAATTTCTCAGTGATCTATGTAGAATATCACAATATATCGCAATATCACAGTATTCAAACAATGTATCGTATTGTGAGTCAAGTATCCCAATAAGTATCCTATTGTATCAATAACCACCCCTAATATACTATAATATGATAATGTATACCATTGCTGCCAACGGATACCCTTAAATTTTCCAAATTTAAGGGTATTTAAATGTAATAATATTACATATGTTAATAGTATGGATCAAATTCCTTGCAGGTGAAAATCGATGGAGCAATAAACCTTAGTCTGATTAAGATTCTGGAGGTGAGCATTATGCTGTGGAAATGTGAAGGAAAAGAAAATATATTTGTAAAATATCAAAAACTCTTAATACTGTAGTCTTTTAAGGTCTACTGTATTTTGAGTTATGTCACCTGTTTCATGGCATAATTTGAATAGCATGACGTACATATCAGCATACACATATATGTATACATGTGTGTACTATGTATAATTAAATCAATCCATCACATGTAAATTCTTAGAATAAATGGGAATATATTCCTATGACACTGCACATTGCAACTACCAACACATTACACACATTATATCAACCACACTGCAGTATACCTCAGAGTCCCAGCACGCTGCATCTGAGAGGAAAGCTTAATTTGGGAGCTATCAATTTTAGCACACATTTATTGTCCTCAAACTCGAAGCCTCAGGCGTAAGCTTTACTCTTTGTTTTTATAATGAGGTGAGCATCGATCACTGTTAATCACACAGGCCTACAGCTCTGTGTTAATGAGCTTCGGCCACAGCGTGGAATCCTGTTTACTCAGTTTGGGTCCTTTAATGACATTGCCATTAAAAACAGGAAACAGTATGGCTAAGCACTACACTGTAGCTCACATCAAGGTCATCCAGAGCTGGTTTGCCAAGAAATAACTCTCTAACCACTTGCCTACTGCAGTGTTATCATATCATATCTTATTTCATCTATAGCTGAAGGGAAGACATATTTTAGTAAGCAAACCTGGAAGTCAGGATCGCTCTGGTTACTTCGACAATTATTTTATTGCAACAAAGTCGTAATAATCACAAAAAAAACACCCCTATTATGATTTCTGGGGAACTGTTTTCAGATTCTAAGTGACAGGAGGCACTGGCAGTAATCAAGGATTCATAAAACCATAGTAGTTCCAAACTTTCATCCTACATCATCCTTGCTTTAAGCACTGGATAAGCAAGATAAATAAGGTCACGATGAATAATGCCTACCCTCGTGGACGATGAATAATGCCTGCCTTCATGGACGATGAATAACGCCTACCTTCGTGGACAACCATTTTAGCCTTGCCTGAACCATGGACTCAAAGGGAGAGACAACAGGTCATCTAGGACCACCGGCAGGACCCATGTTGGGGCCCTTCAGGGTGCAGTCTAAGCACACCCCACAGGAAGAGGGATACCAATTTGTGGCACCCCACCATAGCGGCATTGACTCTATCATGTCGGAATGATATGGCGGCCACATATTCCCTCAAGGTGGAATAAGAGTATCAACTGTCCAAGAGGGACTGCATGAACTCCAGGATGGTGGCCATGGATCCTCACCCCCTATATAGAACAGCTTCCATTTGTTCTCATACTGTATACAGGTTGATGGCACCCTAGTGTTAAGAACACTGCTCCTGACAGGCACATCCCTTACCAAACCCGTAGTGAACAAGCCTATAGCTAAAGGTGGCGATGGTTGGGATACCACTGTTGGGACGTTTCCAAGCAGTTTTTGTTGTGATTCATCAACAGCCCCAGCTGGGTTGAACAGAACAAGAGATAAAGCTGTGTTCTTGGCCACCTGAAACCGAGACAGCGCACAGACCAGCCAGTCGTTTAGATACAGCAAGACCTACGTATATGCCCTGCACCTGCAGGGGTGCAAGAGCAGCCGCTACGACCCTGGTAAAATAGCACTGGGGAGGGGGAGAACAGGAGTACCCTGAACTGCAACTGGTGGCCTTGAAAGGCAAACCTCAGGAACTGGCGGTGGTGAACTGCTATTGGCACATGAAAGTTTGCATCCTTCAAGTCCACGGTGCTGAACATGTGGAATGGCAAGATGAGAGATGATGATGAGAGGGCCTTGGTGTCCCTTCAACATGCATGGAGAGCTGCCAATGAGGATAAGCGGTAGAAAATGGATGGATGGATGGATGTTACACTGTATGAATCTGCAAATTCATGTGTAGCACAACTTTTGAGGAAACCTCGCAAGCTTCTGGTTCTCATTTCTGTGTGGGAGGATACTCTATACCCAGATTAGGAGCATGATGTAAAGGTGGAGGATGTGTCATCCATGTGATAGACAAGGGCAGGCACTGTATTTAATGTGTCATGAGCTAGTATGACTTGTTGCACATTATATATGGAAGCAGATATAGAGCAGAATGGTAGCTACAGTATGACCATGCAGCTTCTTACACAAACGTACTGTACACAACTTTCCTCTTTCTTTAAGCAGTTCCCCCTTTTAAAGTGGCTTCCTCTTTCGACATGTCACTCCCCATCTCTTTGCTTTGCCTATGATGGATGAGCATTGTGACTGCGGAGTGTTCCCATCACAGTGTGAGCATGACAGCTTCCATATCTGCTTGTGAAGAACTGACACCAACATGAGCAATCCAGCCCCATCACTTTGGATGATGTGTGCTGCTGTGACTGGTTGAAAAAGTTGCACTGTAGTGACAAGTGGAGCCGAAGCTTCTGATGATGTGCACATTTCAAAATGAAACGAAGGACTTGAAGAAAGCACGGGGAAATATATTATTGTTTTGGCATTTCTCTTTGAGAATAGAAATGTATACATCAATAATTAATCAATATGTCATAAATCACTTCCAAGTTCAAGCCAGGATCAATAACGACAGATCAAAGCTGAGATTTATAAAGACTGGTTGCTGCAAAAACAATTACTCTAAAAGTGACAACCTTGTACGCTAGTTAGAGCAAAGCAGCTTTGTCCCCTACAAATAATCATCTTTAGCTCTGAAAAGGGAAGATTAAAGAGAGAGAGTGAGCAATTATTAAACCCAAAAAGAGGAACGGGCCTAAAGAGCAGAGGGCAACGACCTTGTTTGTCACTCTGTGCCATCAAGAAACTGAGGTGTGAGAGAGAAAGAGTGTCTGTGTTTATGTGTCTCTGAATCTTCAGCTAGCAAGGCAGGCAGCTTGGCTTCCCACTGTGATCCTGATTCAAAATGCTCACCAGAGAGAGAGAGAGAGGCAGATAGGGTAGGCAATATAGAGCACGAGTGAAGAAGTGGAGACAGAGAAAGGCAAAGAGGACAGGAAGAGAAACAGACCAATTACGAAAAGAGGATGATAGAGAGAGAGAGAGAGAGAGAGAGAGAGAGAGAGAGGTCCGTCTGCATCCAGTCGGTCGTTCAGCTGATTAATTTGTGACAGGAGGGATTTCTGTGCTCCGTGCCTTGAATTGCTGCTCTAATTTATATGGTAATCTTCTTTAAGACTCCAACAGCATACAAAAACCTTTTATTTCCATCTGTGCTAAGACCAAACCCTTTACTATACTCACTGCACATGTATGAACAAACATAGATAGATAGATAGATACCTACCTACCGACCATCCATCCATCCATCCATCCATCCACCTACCTAAACACCATCCATCCACCTACCCATTATCATCAACCTACCTACATACCTAGCTACCTACCAATCCATCCATCCATCCACCTACCTATCTACCTACATATCCATCTATTGATCCATCCATCCTCTGATCTACTTACCCATCCATCCATCCATCCATCATCCACCTACCTATCTACCTACATATCCATCCATCCATCCATCATCCATCCATCCATCCACCTACCTAAACACCATCCATCCATCTACCATCATCATCAACCTACCTACATACCTAGCTACCTACAATCCATCCATCCATCCATCCATCCATCATCCACCTACCTATCTACCTACATATCCATCCATCCATCCATCATCCATCCATCCATCCACCTACCTAAACACCATCCATCCATCTACCATCATCATCAACCTACCTACATACCTAGCTACCTACAATCCATCCATCCATCCATCATCCATACATCCATCCATCCACCTAACTATCTACCTACATATCCATCTATTGATCCATCCATCCATCCTCTGATCTACTTATCCATCCATCCATCCATCCATCCATCCATCATCCACCTACCTAAGCACCATCCATCCATCTACCCATCATCGTCAACCTACCTACATACCTAGCTACCAATCCATCCATCCATCCATCCATCCATTCACCTACCTATCTACCTACATATCCATCTATTGATCCATCCATCCATCCTCCTATCTACTTATCCATCCATCCATCCATCCATCCATCCATTCTCCTATCTACCTACCTACCTACCTATCCATCCATCCATCTACCTACCTATCTACCTACCTAACTATCCGTCCATCCATCCATCAGAGCTTTAAAAACCTCTGTTGATAAACTGACAAGATGTATCCATATTTGCTATTTCCAGATTCTTCTGTGACAACCCAGAATGTGTTATGTTCAAGACTGTAGTTGTGGCAACTGAAAGTCCTGGTCAAAAATTATAGTTAACAAAAGCATAAATGTAATAATAATAATAATGATAATTGTCATGCTGTTAAATGTCAGACATCCGTCCACCACCCTGAGTTGATGCCAAACCTTAACAGGACTTATAGTCATAATATTCCCAAAAGTCAGCATACAAACTACTGTCTGGCTTAATATTTTTCCCTCACATCACCCTAAAACACATCTTAAACTGTTCTACAAAAGTAGCAATCAGTAAACTCTTGACATGCCTTAACATATCACAGTCCTGACAGGCCTACAGCAGAGATGTTTTCATGAACTTGGGCGCTGGTAAGAGAAATCCATTTTTTTCATTTGGCTCCCGGATTGGAATAAAACCCCTTGGAGGATTCTGGATGTTGATCAGTTTAAAAATGGAGGGGCATTCCTCTTTTAGCTCTGTCGTCCCTCCATCTCCCTCCAGAGGTAAAAGTCCCTTTACCGTGGCCATCCGTGTGAATGCCAATTAGAGAAGGACTGCCAGGATATATAAAGTAAAAGCTGTGGAAAAACACTGCTGGCAAGCTTTTAATCCTTCTGGTGGAGAGTTTTCACACCCAAGACCTCAGTGGGTTTAGAAACTCAAACTAATCAATCCTGAATATACTTTTTATAATGTGGATGACAGTTGTGTTTAATGACAGAGAACAACAACCTGCTGTGTTTACAAGTGCAGTGTAGCCCTTTTAAACAGAATCCCAGGATTTAAGTAACTTGGATAGTGCAGCACAGTGTATTGGGAGAGAACAACCATCAGTTTTGATCAACCAGATCTATTCATTTGGAAACTGTGCTAAATGTAGGCTAAATATGCTAACTGTAGGCTAACATTTGCGAAGATCTACTCAGACATTTGCAATTTGATAAAAGGAATGAGAAATTCAATTCTGTTGTGAACAATTTCCGAGTGGTTTGGAGGTTTGTCCATGTTATTTTGAGAATGTAATTTCTGTTTCAAGAAATGAGCCAAACCAATGGAGAAAAACAATAACAACAATCACTATTTTCTTTTGTATCAGTGAAGTGAACATGGGAAAGAGTTAAATGTCCATTCTACTCCTATTTTTTTCTACGCTTATTATCTACTAGCTTTGTATGTCTTTGTTTTGTCTAAAATTGCTGGAATCTGGAACTGTAAACTATAGGCTCAATACAGCTCTGGTTATATGGAGACATATGGGAGTTTTGTTCTTTAGAGATTCTCCAATCCTCATTCACTTGGTTGAAATATACCTTTGTCAAGCAGCTGAAGTGTAAGCACCTGTTTTAGCATGACAAGTAAGGAGAAACTTCTGCAAAAGGTGATTTCAAGGTTGGAGAGTAATGAGGTTGGGAAATTGTGTTTTTGTTTCAGTGAGTGCACACAAGCAAACATGAGAGAACAATTCCTGATTCCCTAAGGTACTTTTCCCTGGAAAAGGCAGTGGAACATGGATAGAAATCCAGGGAAATACTGTGATCTCAATCTCTGCTGTGCATTCGGTAGCATGTAAGTAGTTTTTACCTGTGAGCAGCTCTCTGATCTCCACATCGGTGGTCTTCCGGAGGAGTCGCACCAGAGCCGGTATGCCGCCGCAGTTCTTCAGGGCGATCTTGTTGTCGTCGTTGGCTTTGCCGTACACCAGGTTCCTCAGGGCTCCGCAGGCACTGCGGTGCACGTCGGTCATCCGGTGGTCCAACAAGTCCACCAGCAGTTGGATGCCTCCCTGCCGCCGGATCTGAAGACAGAGGACAAAAACAGGGGGACATCAGATTCAATTTTCCCCACAATATAACTATAAAGGTGCATAAACAATATAAAAAAAACACTAGGGCTCGTTTATGTCAATTAGGAAAAAAACTTCCCACTTTTGATGCTATATAAAATTAATTTCTGTAACTAAACAGTTCACAGTGGATTGATTTAAATGCCAGTCACTCCACTTTGTGTCCCACCATCCCTCTAAGTGTCTGCCGCCCTGCCTGCTTTACTCCGTCTAGACAAAATATAAGGCAGACTGGCTGCTTCCTGTAAAAACAAAAGACGTTTTAGTGCAGTGAGATTGCAGCTGTGTTCAGGTGTTGTTGTGCTCCAGATTAAAGTATGTCAGCAAAAAGTCAATTACAGCCGACTCACTTTGGACATCAATATTGAACTGGAAACCACTTATTTAAGTAGATGATATATCCCCAAGTAACCCTGTAATGTAAAAGCACTAATACTAATCTTACACATTAGTATTAATGTAAAAAAAAAAATGATACTAAGGTTACAACCAGACTCTCCTTCACTTTTAAAGATGATTCTCCAAAAATGCTGAAAGCAATTGACTCGCTCCCAAACAGTAATATCAGCAGAATGACTGCTTTACTTCACTTACCAAGGTAACAAATGAACAGGACTTTGTCTTATTAAGGGCTGCAAATAATGAATATTTTAATCCTGATTCATCACCATTGAGATAAGCTATTATTGTTATGGATTAATCAAATTCTTGTTTATCTGTAAAATTTCAGAAAAAAACTCATCTCAAGGTCCAATAGTCCAAACTAGATTGTCTTTAAATGGTTTATCTTGACCAGAAAACATAAAAATCCCAAAGGAATTGACTACAAATGAGACAGATAAAACCAAAGAAATGTATTAAAACTAGTAATCAAGTACCAGAGGTTACTGTCAGGTAGTTTTCTATCAGTCTTGTCTCTCCTTAGTGCAGCAGGGATATAACAGCTAACCAAGATAATCCGTGTATCATTCGTTCATTCATTTTTCAAATAAAAACTGAAACTAAAAAAACAGAATAATGACTCGTTTTCTCAATATTTGTTCCCAAAACCAAAATGAAAAAAATGGATAACGACTCATTTAACTGATTTGCGAGTTTGTGCACAAATGGAAAATGGAAAAAATGGATAACGGGTGATTCCAGTGTTTCATCCAATTTGGACATTTTTATTTGCCGCAAGTTGCGTACTGTGGTCTAGTAGCCGCTCGTCGTTTTCTAGCGTGCTAATGACCAATGAATAGGCATGCTTGTGCTCTCTGCATGATACTTACAATTATTACTCAAAAAGTACACAGTAAAATACTCTAACATGTACTAAGTCCAAAAATAACAGTCTCATACAGAACTTATGGTAAAAATCCATCATCAATGATAGCAGAAGAGGCTTTGTTATTGTGTTTTGAAAGGCAATATGTCCATTAATTTATAAATATTGTCACTTATACAGTAAAATAGAGAAAAATGCCAGGGATGTTTTCTTTATCCCACAAGTTTAATAAATGATCTTCATCAATAAAGAAAAAGAAAAGCTCCAGTCTGCCTCAGAGCTGTTTTATAGTGATTATCGTAAACACGTGATCATGTGCACACTAGAAAACGACGAGCAGCTCATTTGACCACACATTTGCGAGAGGGGGCTAACTGGACCGCAGTACGCAACTTGCGGCAATTGAAAATGTCCAAATTGGATGAAATGCCAGAAATGTCCATTATCCAGTTTTTCCATTTGTGCCCAAAATTGGAAATTGGAAAACCGAGTCGTTAGCCTTTTTTCATTTTGGTTTTGGGAACGAATATTGAGAAAACAAGTAATTATTTCATTTTTTTTTGTTTCAGTTTTGTTTTGAAAAAATGAATGAACGAATGATACACAGATTCAAGATGAACAGGCGTAGGACGCACTGTGTACAGTACATATCCAGCAACATCCCATCTATTAAAACTATCTGGCCTGTGGGTTGCAGCTCAGGCAGCCCTCCTCTAATTCACCAAACATACATCATTCTCCCTCTCACTTCATCTTTAATGCCTGTTGGCTGATTATTGTTTGAAGAACAACAAGAACTTTGTTTGCCCTCAAATCCATCGTCTCCGTGGGGATTAATACCGTGGAAATGAGCTGGATTGAGTTGACATTGAAGAGACAGAGAGAACAGAGAGACTGATGGTGGCTCTGAAGGACAGAAGGATAGACTACAGGAACAGGCTGCTCTCAGACTTGGGTTAAGTGTGTGTAATGAGGAGTTAATGCTGTCTAATATGTAAGTTTAGTGGAGCTCAAACGGCTGCACACCAGGGACAATAAACTCTCTTCCTCCTTCTGAATACATGCATGTAAGCTGAGCGGGGCTTCCTCAGTGATAGGGTTACCTAGAATCCCTCCCAAATTTAGCGAATAATTTAGAGCAGAAAAGTTCTTTATTCTCTTGCTCGTCAAAGAACATGCAGTAGATACTTCTAGATTACAAATCTGACACTTTAGTTACTTCACCGTGCACACCATGTACTTACTTGTACACTGTGTTCATTCATATTGCACTTTAGCCACGGTCACACAAACACAACAGCCGTAAATGAAGCCAATAATAGCTGCTATCCAACAACAGCAGTGTTAATTTTGATTAAGTTTTAGTCACAGACTTTTGTCAAAAATGCTATTTAGTTTTAGTCATCTGAATTATATTTAGTTTTAATCGAGGAAACATCATTCAAATCTAACAGGTTAAGTTAAAATGTAACACATTATTTAAGAGTTTTTCGAGAAATTCAAAACTCACATACTCATGAAGGAAACATTTATAAACCTCTTAGGCCTGAATGTGACATATTGACCCAAGTCTCAGAGGAAAAAATATGTCAGCTTCTTTCCACCAAAGACCAAAGTGGGGGACTTGATAACGATATTTTATTATAATAATACCCCATGATGTGGTGCCTGTGCTGTCTGCACTGTCCTTCAGTAGCCCTGGAGCCACTACGGGACCTCCAGATGAAGCCCCCGTGCGACCCTAGCTGGGAAGGGTCACCCTCGGGCGGGCATGTTTACCAGCGATGTACATCCCTCGCCACAGAGGTCCGGACACTTTACTCCAGAGTTTTAAGTCGTTCTCTGGGGTCAGGGCCTTTTGACCATTTTGAGTACAAACCTGGTACTTAGAGCGCACTGCAATTTCCCCGCAGTGTTAGTGTAAAGTACAGAAGTACGCCACGTTACAGCAAATATTACTTCTGGAGTCCTGTAAAATGCAGAATTGTTTTTTTCATTGAGTGCCAGCACTCTAAAATAAAATAAAAGGGAAAGTGCCTTGTGTCAGCGTTTTTGGCCATTTTGAGTCATCTTTCATGATGCACAGAATATTTTGTGCTGTGTCTCTGAAAACACTGAAAGAAGAGACTCTCTATTTAATCATGAAAAAATGGTTCCGTTCTTTATCTTTTGTAGAGGCTAGTTTCACCAAAAGCAAAACCAAAAACTTTTTTTTTTGTCCAGATTCTGTTTTGCTCTCCAATCGTGTTCGTCTCCACTTCCCGCATTGATCTCTGTCGCGTATATGTCTCTTTATGTGCTGACTACAAATCCCAGAAGCCCTACTATACTCACAGGCTGTGTGAGAGCGCCATCTTGTGCCAGCTGCCGAAAAAACACTTTGACGTGTTGCATTGTAACTCAAAGAGTTAAATGTGTATAATTTTGGAATTTATGTTATAGATTTGTTTTCTTTTGTAAATTGTTGAATTTATACTGATAGATTAATAATGAAGAAGATTTGCTGCACAGTTCTTCAGTCCACAAAAAAACATACAGTGGAAAACTGTTTTATTTCTCCACTGGTCTTTTTCATGGGCATCAAAACACATTTGAAGGCGAGCACACACAGTCACCCACTCACTCTTCCCCTGGAGTCTCTGCAGTACCCGAAAAATCCCACTTGAAAACCTCAACAGCAGCGTACAGTACATTTCCAGAAACAATGTTCAGCTGAACTTTTAAAACTTCAGCAGAAGCACCAAACACGGCAGTATCTGCACTCCTGCATATGAGAGGAAATAACAGGCACAGATATTTTTCTCTTTAGCCAAAGCATGAATGTGTGTGTCTGTTTGTGAGCGACAGGGTGCGTTAAGGCCGAGCAGGGTTTTAGAGTTTAATCCACTGTCTGTTGGTGTGGTTTCTACCCCTGAGATCAATACCTCAGATTTGATCTTGTTGTCTCCGAAGCAGAGGTGCTGGAGGTAGGCAGCAGCGTTGGACTGGACTGATGGGAACTGATGCTGCAGCATCTGGATCACCTCCGGCAGCTCTGGATCCCTCCAGCCAAACTCCCTACAGAGACACACACAGAGAAAGTACAGTGTGTTGTGATGTGTGCAGAGACAGGTGTGTGTGTGTGTGTGTGTATCTGAACTGGTTGCTATGCAGCTTGTCTCTCCACTATAACCCTGATTTAAAATGCTCACCAGAGAGACAGAGATCAAGGCTGAGGATGAATCAAAAGAAAGAGAGAAAAAAACAAAGAAAAAAATATATCTATTTACATAGAGTTCGTATAGTTAGTATGTTGTGGTAAATTTTACTTTGCATTTACTCTCCATGTTTATTGTGTATTTATATGATGTAAAACAAGATCCAATTTCAAATTGCTTTCTTGAACAGAAAATTAAAAAAAAAATCTCTTATAAAAGGGATCAACATGCACATTTTATATTTATATATTTTTATTATTTTCATTAATGTAAGCCAAGCTAGATGACAAAAGTCTTAATAATAAGGTATTTTTTTTTATTATGCGTTAATATGTACGAACAAAATAGTAGTACTTATACCCTATCGTACTTTTGCTTTGTGGCTGTTACACCCTCCATTCTAATAAAGTACAGAGATTGTATTTTAGCTACTCTGGTCTTCGTCTTTGTCTCAGACTCAAGGGGTTCTTTAAATACTGTAAGATTTAGTTAGATGCCTGAAATAAGGTAAGGTTTTTAACACAAGCTTAAGGGATTTTAACATTTTTAACGTCAGTAAATATCCCACTTATGAATTTGAAATCTTTTGGGTGGGCGGGTGCTCACCGACTCTCCCCCCTTTGTTGTGTTTGTACTCAAGCTCACACAACCATGCTGTAGCTAACGTTTGTAGCCTAATGTTAGCTTTTTTTTATTTCTAGTGATTACATTCATGCTTCAAAAATCATAAAACCGTTTTATCATTATCTTTCTGAACAAAGCATGTAAATGTCATAAAGCTTTGTTTGCCACAGTTTATTTTCTTTTGAATTTCCCTGGGAGTCAATAAAGATTTATCTTAATTAACAATCATGAACTCCTCTTCATCAGTTTTTATCGATGCCAAACATATAGAGACCATCTGTAAGCAGCGTCACAGGTAGGAGCTTCCTCCTGCTGTGATGAAGCCTTTCTTTAAACTACACAGCTGCTTTAGTTTGGTAACCAGGGTCCACCAGTGGTTTTGCCTAAAGGCATGCTTTAGGCGCACACACACACACACACACAAGCTCACTAACCCTATGTGTGTGTTAAAGAGGAAACAGGTGATTAAACGGTGAAAGAGAATGTCAGTGAGGGATCAGAGGAAGGGATGGAGGCAGAGGAGGGAGGAGGTTCTTATCGATGTCGATTATCTGTTGCCAACAGCAACGAAACAGCATGTTTCCTTGACGGCAACGGTTTCTAGGGACCGACTGAAACTGGGGCCGGATCTCTCCTGTTTTTCCCATCCTTTTTTTGTTGGGGACAAAGTTCTATTCCCACATCTCTGAAGAAAGAAGGAGGGGATACTTCCTGGATATTAATTCTGCTACTTCTGGTTTCTACTTTTAAATCTACACTTTTTCCCCTCATATTTCCTGACAGTTGTAAGCAGTTGGGGCTGCATACAGAATCCCTGTTTGCTCTGCTCTCACGTAGCACCCATTTTTCTTTGATGTATCGTATTTTTGATGCACAAACGACCCCCCCTGCGTCCCGGTGGAGATAATTTCTGTTCAGTCTAATCTAACATAAACACATGCACCCACAACAGATACTTGCACACACACACACACACACCGCCATAGGACAACTCAGCATGTAGCATAGAGCACACACACACACACACACACACACACACACACACAATCCAGCACTGTATCTATAGCAGTGAAACACACATACACACTCATTGACTTGCATACACACACACAGCCATCAAAGGCAGCACAGAAGAGCCAGGATTAGAAAGCTTTTGTCTCTGAGTTTCATAATGGGCCGATGGGATAAAGCCAGAATTTGAAAAATGGGGAAATTGAAGAGAGAATTAATTCAAAGGTTATTTTCTCTCTCTGTCTGTCTCTTTTTGAAATCCTCCCTCTCTTTAACAATTTTTCTTTTTTATACTCTCTTATCTCATGGTCTCTTGTGCATACACATGCACAGCTATAACATTTACATACGTGATGTTGTTACACTACAGTCGCACACGCCTCAATAAATGTGATCAGGGATGACAGAACCTTGATGAGGTCACCCTGTGAGTTAATTGGCTGATAAGACATCATCAACATTACGGCTGAGCGAGCTGTCAGATGTGTGCGTATATGTTTTTTCCTTCTCTTTTATATATTATAATTGGAAACACCAGCGATAACGTCTGCAGACATGACACTTCTTCAGTAACTAGTAAACCAGATGGCTTCACTGATCAGACAGATTTTACTCCTTAAATGAATGGGTTAAACTGCAGATGGGC
The DNA here is from genome assembly GCA_029721515.1 of Synanceia verrucosa. Lineage (NCBI taxonomy): Eukaryota > Metazoa > Chordata > Actinopteri > Perciformes > Synanceiidae > Synanceia > Synanceia verrucosa. The sequence continues at coordinate 6,223,292 of CM056554.1, read as the reverse complement.
CAAAAAGCGAGAGAATAACTGTGCTAACTCTAAAAACAACTGACAGAGATAAAGGTGAGACGTGCAACAAGAGATTCTATCATTTACTCTAGTGCTTGTACTGTACTGGATGCTTTCACTTCTTTATACCGACACAAGATGATTTTGCACTTTTCATTGGACTGCAATTATGTGAGAGTTACTTTACAGATGCATATTAACTCTTTGAGTGTTTTTTTTCGTCAATGGGCCACTGATCATAGTCTCCCGCAGCCTGTGAGTAATGTTGGGGCTTCTGGGAGATGTAGTCGGAGAATAAAGAGATGGTATACGCCTCAGGGATCAAAGCAGGAGACGATCGAGATTAGAGAGAAAAATGGACAAATTCTGGACAAAAAGTGGTGATTTTGGTGGAAGTGGCCTCTACTCTACCTCTGACAAAAGAAGAATGGAACAAGGTGAAAACAAACTGTTTTTTTTTTCATGATGCAATAGAGAGTCTCTTCTTTCATTCGAGCTATTTTGTGTTTTCAGAGTCATAGTACAAAATATTGTGTGGGTCAAAATGGGCAAAAAACGCTGGCACAAGGAACTTTCTGTTATAAAACTGTCTCTCAAAGAGTTAAACATACCTTATTTAACTTACATTATCAATATATTATACAAGAAATAATCCAAAAGTGCCATTCTGCACATTCAGCTTTTACTTTTCATACATTCAGTACAATTTGTTGATAAAATGCCAGTACTTTTGCTGTTGCTAAAGTAAATTATGAGGATGGGCATCGATCAACTTGACTTTATACAGTAAGCAATGCACAACAGTTCAGAAAATATAAAAAAGCAATAATATATTTATTGTAAGCAGCAGGATGAATCTGTGTTTTCCTGTCTGGGAGAAGCCTGACTATCATCTGTCTGTTCAGCTGATTCATGGTAAATTTCACTAAAAGTTTAACATTTTGACTATAAAAAAATAGTTTGCTAAGTAATTCTACAGGTGGAAGGTCAGCTGATGTATTTATAGAGCTGTGGGTGTGAAAGCAAAGACAAACAAACATCAGACAGTGTTTGCTTTTCTAAATTTCTCAAGCTTTCCCTTTTAAAGTGAAGGAATAAAAGTTTTTGACAGTACAGTGAAGTTTAATAAGCTGAGTTATTCAGGTTGTCACGGTGCAGTAAACCCACAATGATTATGAATTGCCACTCAACTCATTCACAACAGCTGACAGGAAGCTTCCACGTGCTTCCACGTGCTTTTCCTTTCAGGCACATTCACTGAAATGGTGAAACAAGGTTGCAAAAGCGGTTTTCAGGTCCATTACTCATCAAAACAGCACACAGCGACACTACCGGAGCATCAGTGGCCAAAGAATGAAGACTACTTGAAGGCCAAAGTGGTACTTTTGGCAGCACTCCACAATAATTATTATTAAACACTCTTTTTCCCTCATCCTGTCCCTTCTTACATCTTTCTTGTGGAGGTTTGAGGTCACACTCATGTAACGACCGACACACACAAGTGATACTTCCTGCATATCACAGAATATGATTAGACAGATACAGGGATAGTTAGGATGTTTTGAAGTGGGGTTGTATGAGGCACTGATCCCTAATCAGTCTATTACTACGTTAAGTGGAGTTTGGAGAGACAAACGCTTTATCTTGCCATCAGACAGCTGGACAGATGGGGAACTCAATCTGTTATCTATTCTCTCTTCAAAGCCTCCAGACTCCATTGATAACCATCATAATTTTAATTCCCAGAACACAGTAGCTGTTGGTCTACGTTACTGTGGTTTCCTCCTTTTGAACTTCGGAAAAAATGAGAGGCGAATCACTCAGTTATGTGACATGATTTGTTTCATGATGTGGTTGTCGTTATATTTATGTTTTTATTTCTGGTTGTGTATTTCTAGTGATCTCAGTTGGTCTGAGTGTTGAGTTTGATTGTTTTGTGTGTTTTTTTGAATATATTTTTTTTGTGTACTTTTAAGTTTATCTGTCTGTTGTTTCTTGAGTCACCTGTGGGCATTAATTTCAGAGTTTAACTGACAATAAAATTGTATTGTACCGTATCATATCGTATCGTATCATATCGTATCGTATCATATCGTATCGTATCATATTGCATCGCATCGTATCACATTGTATCGTACTGCATCACATCGTAAAGGTTTAGTCTGGATTCATCAAAGTCACATCATCATTTACCTGTTACATATACTTTATACTTTTATCTATACTTTTTTCTATTTATGTACATTACCACTGTTATTTAGCTGTTATTTATTCATCTACACCCGTCGGTCCACTGTGTTCACTTATGTTATATGATGTCTTGATTCTTCACTTATGTTATATATAAGATATCTTAGCTTTTCCACTTGTCTGTTTGTCCTAATTTTGTTATATAGGCTCTTCTTTAATGCTGCACTATCCACTTTGCTGCAGTAACAATGCAAATTTCCCTGCTTGTGGGACTAATTATCTTATCCAAACAAACAGTCTGCAGCAGCAGTAGACTAGCAGCTACCGTGTTCTGCGTAGTAAAATTACTATTTTTATCAATGTAGTCTGGTCAATGACTTCAGTTCCCCATCAGAAAGACCTCTCTGATGGCAAGCCTGAAATACATTTTGCTGTTGTCCTCATCCACAAACGTACATTGCTTTACTCCTGTGCTGGTGCTCCTGTCTGCTTCTCCAAAGCCTTTACCCTCTGATAACAGATAAACACCTCATACAACCCCAAAACATCCTGACTACCCCTTTAACACATGCAAAGAATATCTGACACACACAAAAAAAAAACAACATACAAGTACGCTTCAAAACACTAGAACAGGAAAATAACAACCACCATGTACACACACATTTTCAGATGACAGGAGCCATGAACAGGTGAAAAATGAACACAAACATGGAAAAAAGAAAGAAAAGACACACACACAGACACACAATGACAGAGGGAGGGCCTAGAATAACTCTGGCCCTGGAGACAGAGTGGCACATCACAGTGGATCAAACTCAACCCGAGGCCTCAGGCTGGGATGCTTCTCAGGCAAAAAAAAAAAAAACAGAAAAACAAATGTACACATTCAAAATATCGCTGAGATAACATACAGTGTTGTGCAATGTATTCTGGGATGAAATGAACCTAAGTTTTGAGGCAGACTAACACTCTTCACCTACAGTACAGTCACAAGGAAACAAAATTAAATGAAGAGACCGTCTGTCTTGTCTCCTGTGTGCGTTCTGCCCCAGAAATCTGTACTATAATGGTTCATTCATTGACTAACTCCAGCCTGGAGCTGTACTACTTTTCACTCAGCGTTTCTTTCTCTCTTTCGCTGTGTTTTTCTTGCTCCAGAGAGAAGAAAACACAGGAGAATCTGGTGCTCCGAGTGCCAAACGCTGTGCGACGACATCACAGCAGGATGAGCAAATACTACTGAGCTGATCTGAGAACTTGGGGCAGAAGAACACCCAGGTGGGTGTTTGCACTGTTTTAATGTTGAAGCTGAACACAGAGGTGATTTCTCCACGACTGCTTCAGCTTCCCCCTAAAATGTCAAAAATTGAATGGTCAATATGTACAGTTGTGTTAACAATTCCTTGACTACAAATGCATTATGTTCATCTCAAAGACGAGTTTGTTCAGAATCAGCTTAACACAAATCGACTGAGTCGTTGCTAACTTCTTATACATGCCCATAGTGCCGTTTTCAATACATTTGCCCGTAGAAGCTGAGCATCCATGCACTTCAATGGGACAGCATGGAACAGTTTTTTCATTGCCTCGAAACTCGACAGTCATTGGATAAATGCCACGATTTTGTCCCACTCCCGGATGCTCAGCATCTCTGGGGGTGATTGGAGCTACGGGCTGGCCTCGGCTGGCATGGACACTGATGGCCCTTTTCCACTACACAGTAACGGCATGGCACGGTACGGCACGGCACGGCCCAGTTTTGTTGCTTTTCCATTACAACTGAGTACCTCCTCGCTGTGGGCGGGCGCGTCATACGGCAGCGCGAAACTGCCGAAACTGCCATAACTTCATTTGCATGAGACACAGCCAACCGGGGAGAAGAAGAATAACAACACAACAATGGAGGACAAGGAAGCGATCGTGTATTTGTTGCTCGCTCTGTGACTTTTTGTCACGCACAAAGCGAAAGAAAAGAGACACAGAAGACTCCAGGAAGTGTAGAAATAGCAAAGCAGTTGCCGGTTTTAAAAATGGTGGAGTCGAGTTGTGTTTGGCTTTTACAGTCCAATCGGACGTCCCGCATCTAATGACGCTTCCAATGACAACACTCGTTGGCCAATCAGTGGAAGGCACATCACATTTTAGTATCGCTTCGGCACGCTTGGGACCAGGGATAAGGAGGTACGAAAAAAGTACTTAGTACCAGGGACTAGTGGAAAAGCGCCACAAACGTGTAGAGCCGTGCCGTACCGTGCCTGTGGAAAAGCGACATGAGCTTCCGCATGATGATTGGAGGATCATTCGAAAGGCTGAATCCCGTTTTGATTGACAGGTATTTTGAGATATACACCGTCACTTGATAGCTCAGCTCAGTCCCATCGAGTCGAAAGACAAACTGCAACCCATTTGTTGGTATTTGCTCGGTGAAATTACTTGTTCATTTCTTACAATGTAAGTAAAACACACTCATAGTATATCCTTGTTTCAGTTTAACATAATTTCAACATTTCCTTGTTCGAGTTTAACACTTTTTCCTTAGATCGTTTTATCGAATTTTACGCTGTAAGCCGACAATGAGCTTCCTCTCTTTGAAAGACCAGCAGCTGCCACTGGCTGAACAATATGCAGCATATTTAGATTTGGAAAGCTCTGCTACATCTTCACTTTATATTTTTATAATCTAAGAAAAATATATTGATGCATGATGATTTAATCACAGTATTTGTACGTGTGCATTTTTGCCACAAAGGTGTCCAGAGGGTGGCAAATTTAAGGAGGGCACAAGGGTTAAAAAAGTATCGTATTGTGACTATAAGTGTGAGTCCATATTAAAAGACGAGGAAATAGTAATGGTGCCAAACTCACATTTAGCAGCTCTGTTTCATTCTTTATGTAGTTATTTACCCTCCATCACATCCCTTAAATTGTCTCAGGTAACACAGGTTAACCAGCTAACTGAATCTTTAGCTGCAAATATCACATTATAAGAAAACTGCTCTTCCATGTAAATTAATTTTATGGCCTAATTTCATCAGATAAAATATAAACTATTTCTTTTCACACTCAGATGTTTGGGACAACTTGCATTTAGCATGAGAGAAAAAAAATGAACATTTTAATCAGTTGAGAGCATATTCTGTCTGGATTTTGCCAGCTGGGAGGTAACATAGGATTTTGGAATACAGCTGCATTTCATTATGCAACCCTGTGTAGTACAATGGCAGTAAATCAACATTACATTACATCACCTTGGTATAAAAATGAAGCAGCTACCCTCGTATAATTCTTAATGTAGGTTGGCTAGTTTCTCTACTCCAGGGTATGGTCAGTCTTTCACTGCCTGATGATTTTTTTGGATCAGTCTTAGCCATTTTCTGTTTCTGGAAATTGTCATTTCATCCTGACAGCAATCAAGAAATTAAATGTTCTGATATAAAAGCTGGTATTTATGGCTGTTGCATGACTGTAATCAGCCTGTCCAATCATTTCAATCAGCCCCAGTTAAATTATTGAACAGGACACCAGATATAGAGACTTAGCTTGTGCTGCTAGCTCCTTTCATTGGAGTAATGACTTTGGATTTTTCAGGTTGGATCATTTTTAAAATTGTGCTTATTCTTGTGAATGTCACCTATCCAAGATTTAACCTGTTCTTTGAGTGCCATTGATGTATTTCACCATCATTTATATCTAACGCTTGAGTGCCATCAACATAATAATATGCCAAAGTGGTTTTTCGCAGATGGCGGTCTCCAGCAGCCTGTGAGTAATATTGGGGCTTCTGGGAGATGTAGTCAGAGCATAAAGAGACAATATACAGTACACCACAGAGATCAAAGCTGGAGGTGGAGAAGCTCACGATCAGAGAGCAAAATAGATGGATTCTGGACAAAAAGCTTTTAGGGTGCAGGTGTCTTCTACTCTACTTCTGACAAAACAAGAATGGAACTTCATGATTAAATAGAGTCTCTTCTTTCATTTGAGCTATTCAGTGTTTTCAGAGTCAAAGTACAAAATATTCTGTGACTCAAAAATGGGCAAAAAATGATGGCACAAGGCATTTTCTGTTTTATAAAAAGGCTGGCACTCAATGAGTTAATAAAGCTTAAGGTATAGCCTTTGAAAAGACACAATCACAACATCATGAATGCTAAAATATACAGTATGAGATCCACTTTTTAAAATATAGTTCAACTAGTTGATATGAAACAGAGCAGATGACCTTAGTCTGATAGCAGTTTTTCATTTTCTACCACTTCTGTGCCTCATATAATACCAATACCTAATAATTACATAATGTATAATTACATAATGACATAAATTCCCAGGTTGGGATCAATAAAGTAATTCTTACCTAATCTAAAACTTTGTCTCTTCACCCTTTTGTCCTACAGATGAATCTACTCTTAACAAGTCTGAATTAAACATTAAAAAGCAGCATGTGAAAAGAATTGAATAGTATGAGAGAGACACTTACTGACATATTTCCTCTCACAAATATATGCGTGCTAAGTCTGAAATATCCCAAGAGGGCTGAATGTTTCATTTGACGACTCAGTGGACTGGGACAAAGTACTGGCAAACCGTCAATCCACTCTTTGTTCCCAACCAGCCAGGTGGGCTATCTCGCATCACCACTTGCCCAGGTGTGCAAGTGTATTTGTGTGCATCAGTGCCACATTTTGCCACCTACCACCAAAACATTTACACCACAATATGAGACGCAGGCAAACCAACAATTAAACTCGGTAAATAAACGATCTATGAATTATGTATTCAGAAAGCGAGGTGTAATGTGAGGGCTGTGGGCGGATGATGATCACTGCTATATCAGGCTGAAAAGGATTTCCTGTGAGTCAGGGTTTTTGGGGGGGAATAGAAGGCTATGAAACCAGAAAGCGAACTGTATTTGTGTGTGTTGCCACCACTGAGGACTGTCAGCGGAGGGGAATAGAGATGATGACTCATTCCTCGACAGACGGACCGAAATACAGACAGACACAGGTAGGTAAGCCTGCAGAGGAAACTGACAGGAGAAGAAAGGAAGTCAAAAAGAAATTGACAAGGGTGCTGACTCACTGTATTCGCTTTTCAGCAGGACATCTGAGGACTGCAGGTGGCTGATTAATAGCAGAGCATTACAGTGTATTTATAGCAAACTGGTATAGAATAGAAGAAAATAACACCTGAACCATGGTTGTGTTGGTGCCTATCACAAAACAAACTGATCTGAGACCAACACGCCACCAACAGATCTGTCTGCAATACAATCAGCAGATGGATCCAGTAGTAAAGGATTAATGATGGATGACACTGGTTAAACTCAACAGTCCATGAAATTATCTCCCAGTTTTTCTTCTTTTTCTCTCCAGTACAAAAAGTGTTGTCTGTTGTCTGCTGATCAGCCTGTAAGCAAGATGGAATCACCTTCTTTACGGCTGTTTTCTGTATTAGCTGTGTACACTGCTGGGATATAGTGATATACTGTATGAAAATGTCTTTTATACAGCCCAACACTGTATGAAGCAGAAGCCCTGTGTAAAAAGGTGCAAATAAGTGTGAAAAACAAAACAACAAAACAATTTTGCTGAATAGGAGGAAAATGTCATGGTATTTAGTAAAACGTCAGATTGTGTCATATTGAAGGTGAAAATGAGGGATGTGGAGAATCAGAAGTGAAAATATGTAAGACAAAGTAAATACCTGTTCTGACAGTTTAGCACATCATTATAATGTGTTTTAGCATTGAGCACCTCCAATACTTTCAAGATCAATTTCTTGTGGAGGCACAGAGGAGTTAATGACATCATAAAAGAGTTAAAGCCCTAAAATATCACCATTTCTCACAACTATATCTTCATTCATTCACACAATACTATGATTTTTCCCTCAAGAAATTCAAATTTCTGTCTTATCTTTGTATCTATCTAAGGCCCCGTTTACACAAGAAAGCTTGCGGGTAAAAACAACAAAATCGGAAGGCACTTTATCGGAAGTGCCTTTCGTTTAGATGGTGACGGTGTTTTTGGGGCTTGCAAATGCAAAGAAATGAAAACGGCCTCCAGAGTGGAAAACTTGAATACGCTCCTCCGTAGCGTTTCCGTCTACACTGCCCAAGACGCAAAACTACACAGTAACCGTGCTGTTGCTGTGTCGTGGAAAAGCGCCAAAAAAGGACTTCTTTTTGAAACCACCAGTATCGCCCCCTGTTGGAGAAAATCTGCGTTTGAGTTACTTTTACTTTGTTGCCCACTGGTAAAAACTACAGTAAATTTTGTCTAGACGATATCTGAAAAAAATTGTGATAACATTACACAATAACTTTGCAGAATGCAAATTTTTGTAATGTGCCTCAATAAAACCTTATGCTAGCTGTTAGCGCTGTTATGTCGTCTGTTAATTTCAACACATATTCTTCTCAGTGTAGCATTATCAGAAACATTATATCATTCCCAGCAATGGGACAATGTTAGCCTTGAGCTCTGACTCCTGTAGTACCTGTAAGTATTAATTTTTCATGACTTCCCACAAATCGTTGAAATTGTTGATCCCATATTTCTGTTCTAAGCTGTTCTGAACTCTTAACATCTACTTTGAAAATAGTTAATTCTTTCTTTTATCACAGGAATCTTGATTGCACTTGACAGGAACTGTTGAAACACTGTTCTGCATTCATAGACTGGCAGAGAAGGTTATATAAGGTCACTGCTGCACTGTGATGTCAGGTGGAAATGTAAGAGAAATGTATTAGTGTATTCCATAAAGAAGCACTTCACATAAATGTAAAACTTTACTTTTGAACCCAACTTGGCCTCCATGTGGGCAGGTGGTGAGAAAAGGAATGAATAGAAGAAGAAAGACACTGCGACAAAGAGGAAAAACGAGAGAAAGAAAGAACTGTGTCTGAGGTTAAGCTGGCATGGCTGACTGACTGGCTCACTGAGGCCGGTAGAGATGAACGAAAAGGTCAGGAGATGTCAGGCAGAGAAACGCACACACCTCGCATATCTCAACCCCGTGACTGAATATGGATCAGAGGCTCTCGCTGTGCTTATGAGCATGAAATAAAATGAGGCACTTTTATGATCGGGTCAGATCCTGTCTTGCACAAATGTTTCTCAGTGTTAGCGGGAAGGGTTTCCATAAATTGCCTAAGTTGCTGTCTCCACGGCAACGTGCAAAATAATATCTGTTTGAGGCTTTTACAGGATAAAGGTATAGGTCTTTCATTAGAGAGCCAGCTGCAGATGGCGACCGACTGTGCTGATGATGCTGAAACCACACAGAGTCGATCTTTTCATTTCATTAGCGATATATAGGTAAATTAAAAAATATATATATTAAAATTGAATAAAAAATTATTTTTTCATCAAAACTGTGGCGAAACATTTTTTTTAATGAATGGCAGCAAATATTAATAATAAAAAATAAATAATAATAAAATTAAATTAATATTATGTGTCTTGCCAGTAGTCTTAGCTGATTATTAATTATTGATTTATGGACTAAATGCAACCACACTTTCACTTATTTTAGACAAAGAGCAGCAACAAAACTGTGACACAACCTACAAAAAAATGCAAGTTTTTTGGTGACAATGAGATGATCGATACCACCAACCCCCCAAAAAAATCAAAATCTGGTGCCAAAATGAATGAATATAACCTCCACAAAGCACGTTCAGATATCACCAGGATGAAAGATGATGGAGACAAGTGAGTGGCCGAATAAACAACAAAGAGATAAATGAATGGAGGGATGGGTGGATAGCCAAAGGAGAGAATGAGCACTATATATATATATATATATATATATACACTTAAAAAATAGAGGCTGTGATGAGCCACAAATTCCAAATAAGCAACCAGTAACTCCTTTATCAGTGTTTTCAGGTCACAGGGGATGAGTCTGACGTTAATTAAATGCAAAGTGCATCTGGTCTCCAATTTCTCATCAATACAGTGCTAAAATAAAAGTGACCCCGTAGTTTAACAAAGCATTAAATGGGTGACAGTACAAATGGGAAATGTCATGCGGCCATTAACATTAATATCTGCGTCTGATATTGACGTCGTATAGAGAAGATGGAAAGATTCAGTGAATGAGACAAAGGTAAGATAGATAGACAGGATGTATGTGTGTATAAATAAATAGTTGGATTACTTTGTCATTCTTTGCTCGGCTTGATTTTGATTCCACACAAGGAATTCGGGGTCGTACCTATCGAGGGGGGACAGGCAGAGAGAAACAAGAAAGAGGTATTTGTTGGCTGTCTGGCAACAAATTATTCAATAACCGTCATTAGAGTGCTGATTAGTGAGTAGAAATCAATACGTAGCCACTAGACTCGTCTTTCTCTCTCAACATTTGGTTATCAGGCAATGGTGGAGAAGGTGAGCAGGGTGAAAGACATGCATGTGGAGCAGGTGGAGGGGAGATGGTGGATATGCTGGGTAAAGAGAGGGTCTTTCTTCAGACAAAAAAAACTTTTAATTGTTCTGTCCGGGCTGGTGCTGCATAGCGGAGCATTTTTGAAATTGCAGGGCTAATTATCAGACAGCCAAGGTTTACTATCGACCATATAGTAACAGAATACATGGAGTCAGAACACGGCTGGCCTGTTAATCAACCTATCTGTTGAATATAGACTCATGTGAAATTTATTTTAATTTCTAGCTTTATCTCAGAAAAGCAGGACTTGCACCTGTATTGCTAAATGGTGAGTAAATGACGAGCTAAGCTGCTAAGCCTGTTAGGTGTAGGTTAAATTTACACAAGATACAAAATATCTGGATATATATTTTTAGCCAATAGTTTTTCCTCGCAGCAGCTGAGGTGGTGGCAAAGGATGAATAAGTGGTTGCTCACCTGAAAGTGCTTTAATGAAAGTTCATCTTTCATACTCAGTAATTCAGTTTTAAAAATTGGATGATTTATTTTTAAGCATCAAATGTTTTCTTTTTTCTTAATTTGCCGCTGATTTAGCACACATTCACAGAGTACACAGAGGCATGTAGATATATAATCCAATGTGAATGATTGGTGGCATTGAGCTACCCTGAACAATATCCAAAAAACTGTCTGTGTTTGTTAAAAGTATATGGCTGGTGATTGTCTATCATTATCCATAAATCATAAGAAAAGACCAAAACCAACAATGACTTGACCAAATAATCATTTCCTATAGATTTCCACTGTAACCCAAACCTGACAGACCTACATTTTACTCCTCTGAAGTTTATCTCAATCCCTCATGCACTTTTCTGGTGCTGCACCAACTAGAGGAAAAATGATTAATCCGCTGCTGAAAATAGTTCCCAACAAATGCACTAATTCCCTCCTGACTGAGTAACATTGGCTAAAAAAAAACTGTTTCAGAAAATTACACAGCCTTTAAAAAACAAAAAGAAATTATCTAGCTGCACTTTTAGTCCAATTTATGAAATATATTTTCAGTAGGAACACATAGGCTTCGGACCACAGTTAGGAATGCATTGTTGTTTTTGGTCTCTTTATGGAATGTTTTACAAAATATGAGATAACATAAAATAGCAATTCCTGCAGCAGTGCAGCACGATTGTAAATAGTAAAACATGACACGTGCAAGATCAGAAGGTAACTGTGTGATTATAACGACCCTCCCTTTAATGCAATGTGGACAACAAGCTACTCAAACAGCACAGTTGTGTCTGCATGTGGTGAAGGTAAAGCAGAATGCCATGCATCACAAGTCAGTCCTTTGGATGTGGCGGTGCAAGACGTGTGGATGCTGGAAGCTACAGAACAATGAGCTCGAGATCGAACAGACAGACGATGCGAGCGCAATGCGCACAGAGAAATAAACACTTGGAAAATGGGTGGAGGACAGAGCGATGGCAACAACAAGAATCACCTCTCCTAACGCCACGCAAACATGTCCCTGTGCTTCCAAATATAATGAACAGTTCAGCCCAAAGTGACAGCCTCATTAGAGATATTACATTTAAACAAAAATATATGCACCTTAGCTGATGCACTTCAGCTTTAATTAGGCTGCTTCTGTCTGTGACAGTATGACTGTGCAGTCAGAAGGAAGTGACACGATTGGAATAGTATTTCAAATTTGATTGTAATAAGACAAAAGAACGATAAAAGCAGCAATTATACTGGCTCTGTGTGGGTCTCTCTCCTGCTCTTTTCTTCTCTGTCTGTCGGTGTCTCTCTATCTTCCTCATTCTTGTACACCCACACTGCTATGCAGAGCTCTGCGGCTCTAAAAGCAGACTTCATGCACTTTCCATATATTAACTGTGTGTACCTCCTGCACAGAAGGTGACTGATCGTGACACTGACAGGGAGGCACTCCACTCTTGACAGAGAGAGCAAACTTTTAAATTGGACCAGGAGGTGTGTGCAGACATTCATAGGGCAGTGTGTGAACAGGCCCTGGCACAGGTGAACTGCAGAGGACAGTGAAAGATGTGGCGTGATGTGTGCCTCATACTAAAGCCCAGATTCAACCAGCCTTCTACTGCACTGGACAGTCAGTTACCTGTTGAGTGTTTGGTGTCACCCTGTTACACTTTGACACACTTTTGAGGATTGCAATTTAACTCTTTTTCACTGTCAAAGCTTAATGTCACCATCTTATTGATATCATTTATACTTTCTTGCATAATTGTGGTTAATTTGGTGAATCTGGCCCTCAGTAAGTTCAGCGAAAGGGGAGAGGGAGCAGAACAGAAGGGCTTCATCAACAAGCCAGAGCTGATTCATAAATGAGGTCTAGATTTTCCCTCACCTTGGGTCCTTCTGGATGCTGTCCACTGATGGAGACCGGCCCAGGGCGGCCTCAGGGGGGAGGGCGGGGCCTGACTTGCTGTAAGGCGACTCGGTGGAAGGGCAGAACTGCAGAGTGCGGTACGGGTTGGCAAAGTCGCCTGCCCCGCCTCCTGCAGCGAAGCTGCCTCTCTGAAAGGTGCCTGCTGCGCTCTGGCTTCCTGTTCGCTGCAAGGGGATTGGGTCGACACCGGGGGAAGGCGGGGCTAAAGCAGGAAGAGGAGAGTAGGGACAGAGCAGATAGTTGAGGACCTCTTGGTATAGTTGGTTCACCACTGGGTTTGATGTAGCTGAGGACGGTGGGGGGAGGAGATGGGAACCAAACATAAGGATGCACATCCAAAGGAACAATGGAGCAAAGCAGCACAGAGAGGGGAAGCAAAAAAAATAAAAATAAATAAATCACTTATACGAAAATAAATCGCAGTGAGAAGTTACAAAGCAACAGGTGGGGTTAAAAGGTGAAGAGGTGAACTCACCAAATGAGCATATTTTTCAAGAGAAAAATATAATTAAAAAAATAACAGAGAAGCAGTTAAAGGCATGCAAAAAAAAAGAAGAAATAAATTGGAGGAAAATAAACAAGAAATTTGCAGGCACCTATATGACATCGTGGTAAAAAAAAAAAATCGACGAAAGCACAGCCAGATTAATTTTGCAGATTGAGTTTTCAGGTTAACATGCTGTGTTGAAGTTTGTTTTTTTTATATTCTGCTTTTGTTGTGCCAAGTACATAGAACATATTAACAGTTAAAACAGTTACCAGAAACTATTTGCCACATAGTGAAGCTTTGAGGTCCAGCTAATAATTCAAAATCCAATATAGTTGATGTTTTTTACCTCTTAGGTACAATACAATATTATTTTTATATTTTTGTGTATTCGTACCATTTCACATCCATCCACTTTAATTGGTTGTTTTTGCCGCTGCCAGGCTCAGATTGTTATTATAAGTGTCTGACAACATTGTAATAGAACTCTATTATTATTTGCCAGTGTACCATGGGTCACTGAACATTTTGATGACTTAGACAATATGGATGCAATGTGAGGTTTCAGAGTGAGACTTTTCCAGGATCAGATCAAGAGTTTGATTAAAAAGATAGTGTTGTCAGACACTTATAACAACAATCTGAGCATATCTATGTTAAAATGCAGCACTTTTAGTCAATGTAAAATGATGGTGCAGGTTGCCCCAAAGGATTACATTACAGCTTGTTTAGCAGCTGCAGCTTTCCCCCTTCACTGATCAAATCACCTTTTGCTTCATTGCTGTGGAACAGACTCATATTAAGTGAGTCTATCCACATAGAGAGACTTGGGAATTAAATCTCTCAGTCTGACTCAGAATACATCGTCAGTGCTGATTTTCAACGTCCCTTTCGGTTCCAGAGTAGATTAGCTGAGTCTGGTCAACACCTTTTGTTTCGCCTGTTATTTCCTGTAACCCTGAATATAATCCTGGCCCCAAACTCACTCTGGTCAGAGAGAAATCTACAGCTTTGTTGTGATCTTCAGTCTCCACTGTGCAGTGAATAAAACTCATCTGAACAATCCATGAAAGAGTTCCTTCCACAGTGACTGAATAACTGCAGGAATCTCAACAGGAAATTCACCCGTGATGTGAAGTCAGATGTTCAGTGTTGTTTTCCAACTGTTCATTATCTTAAAACTATTTGAAATGACCTTGAAACAGAGTCAGACTTCAGCAGCTACTTTGCGATGGGAAGGAAAAAAAAAAAAAAGCAGACCTAAGAAAGAGTGCAGCCGTTGTGACGTCTATTCACTGACACAAAGCTGAGATGATGATTGAGTGATTTTGATGTATCAAAGTAACCTATCGGTGTGCTGGGACGGAGCTCGACCTCAAATCTTTTAATTAATAAAGTCAATCTCTAATTTGGAACAAAACCTTGCGGAAAAATGTTATGTGAGATTTGATTTTGTATTCTCCCTCTGTGTTCATTCATCGCTCAGGCGCTGAACCGGCAGCACGGCGTTGACAACGTTTTAGGACACGGTTGATTTGCTTTGATTTCAAAGCACCCCAGCTAACGCCCGTGGGATTAATTGAGATTAATTTTCAGCCTTGAAACTAATTAGTTAACAGACTGTGACTGAGAGACAAATTGGCATTGAGACCCCAATTGGATTTGCCTACCTGATCTAGTAAATAGTGCTACATGATCAGGTGGGACGAGGAAATCTCTGATGTGCAGCAACACAGTTAAACCGGACCGTCCTTTTACTGCTCTACCTCTCTGTTTTTAAGATTTGATCATCACTTATTGGGCGTGTCGTGATGTCTTCATCTACTCTCTGACTGTTAAATTTAGAAGGTTCAGTGGGTGTTTTACGGCACGCTGCGGCTATTTATAATATTGGACTATTTGAAGCACATTTCTGCATTTAGTCTCGACCAAATCTGCTTTGAGTGGGTTATACACGTTTATAAGTTATAAATGAGGGCTGTACCTTATTGTAATGTTGCGCTCTCCATGTTTCCCCATGTTTGTGGGACTAGAGGGTTTAATTTTCTCCAGCTTGACACTTGCTTTGTTTTTACAGCCAGCCCTTAAATGGGCACTCCACTGATTTAGTAATGCAATTCCACAAAGTTAGGAAACGCTGCATCCTACATTACCCATAAAGGGCGCTTTGTTCCTCTCCACATCCTCCTTTCTTATCTCCTGCTTTTCTCACATCCCTCATACACTGTGTTTGGCTTTTACATTGGTTGCAAAGCTGTTTCCACGGTGCTACTTGTATATTTAGATGAAAATCCTTTGTATATTCCTTGTTATCAAATGACTCCTTCAGCATTGTGGAATACAGATTTTTAGGTTCTGTATTTGAATAAATAAGCCATCTTTTCCTCTGCTTCCACATCCTAATCTGAGCTCACCTTGTCCTCTCAGGTTGGGTTTGGTGTAGACTCGGTCTTCATAGATGGGATCGATGTGATGTTCAGGAGACTGCAGAGGTCGGAGCTCTGAGCCCAGGTGACTGTGCTGGCTGCTGTAGGAACCTCTGGAGCCTGGAAAATACAGGGAATACGGTTAGAAATAGTGACAGAAGGATGTCTTGATCACTTTAGATGCCATGACCAGATTAAAATGTCTACTGTCTTTATCTGTTTGTGACATCTGCGGTCAAAACCAGTTTTAAAATGAATCACTGAATGAAACATCTTTCACATTAAAATATTCAAAACTGACAAATTCAGCTTTTAAAAAGACAAAAATAAAGTCAAAGTCCTTTTTTTAAAAGGGCCTTCGGGAGAGACAATAAATCTTATTCATGAATTGTTCCTGAGTACATTTGCAACCCACTCATTTTGAGATAAAACCTCAAGCCACTTTAATCGAATATTTGGTAATATGTTTTCTTTGGACTCATTGTGCTCATGCTGATGAATACCAATTAGACAGAAAAGGAAAGATGGTTCATGTGACCTTAGCTATCAAGAACTAACATAATGGAAATACTTCACAATGTCACATTAAGCCTTGAAGAAAACACAATTCATAATTTCACAGACTGAAACATTCAAAGGTCTTTCAATTTCATGAATTAGTAATGCAGATCAATAAGTAACATGTGCACTACTGTGATGTTATCATTTGGCTGTTTCCTCAGGGTTCTTGCACCATTTTAAAAGTCAAATTTAATATTTTTTAAGACACTTTTAAGACCTCAACAAATATAATTTAAGATCCAAAAAATGTCATAACAATTTCTTTAATAAAAAATAGTCAATTTATTTTAGGGCTTGATCAATAACTTCTTTCTACAACTTTATTTTTACAGCTTATAAGAACAAAGAAGTGAACTTCATCAACAAAATAAGTGCAAAATTGCAGTAAATCTCTGAAAACTGTATCTTCCTATTGGCATTAAACACACCATCTGAAAATGTAATACCTACAGCAAATTTACGGTAAATTTAAGACAATTTAACGATAATTACCTGGATCTCAAAGTTCCTGTCAATTTTATTCTAGAATTAAAAAAACTATAAAAATCATCTTTTATATCTACAAATGATTAACCTACACCGACTAGAATGGGTCATCTACATATATTTAAATAAAATGAAATTAAACACTTCCCAAACATGTATACACAATAAATACATAACACAATGCATTTCACACGTAATAAAAGTAGTAATGAAATGGTCTTGACCTCTACCTGCCAGGCTACCAGGCCTTTGCAGGGTTGCGTTGGCGTACAGCTCGTGGGAAATCTTGTAGCCGTCCGCTCCGATGTGATGCAGCATTCGCTTGGTGGGCGACAGGGTGGCGTAGCTGCCCACCACCGAGCTGAGCTGGTGGATGGGTGACGAGGTGTGGTTTCCGCCAGGGGAGGCCGCCATGGGGAGGGGGGAGGAGGAGCCAGCAGCACCAGATGCTACCATGTTGATGGGCGATGAGGTGCTGCAGGAGGACGACATGGATCGGCTGCGTTGGTGGTTTTGTTAAATTAAAACTACTGTTTTATCTGGAGGAGAGTAGAGGCCACTTTCACCAAAATCACCACTTTTTGTCCAGATTCTGTTTTGCTCACTAATCATGATCATCTCCACTTCCTGCTTTGAGCTCTGTGGCATATACCATCTCTTTTACGTATACCATTGGTTTCCATTTTCATATAGAAGCAGACTGAGATTTGATTAAGTACGATGTGAAACTACCATCAGCACTAGAGTTTAGGAATATTAGCAGGGTTTTTTTGTTGTGAAACAGGCGACATGCAGTCAGAGCCAGTAAACTCAGCACCAGGTGGTGAGTCATTAGTATTGATCAGAGCAGATATGTCCCTTTGTGCTTTGTGACGTAATGCGCTCCTAACGACGAGCTGTTATTAAATCAACTGGTCAGGCTGGAGTTGAACCGACCTGTAGGACTTGGCAAGCCGGCTGGGCGACTGCTTGGGCGAGGACACTCTCTGTAGCGTGGCGTAGCTGGGCATGTCAGAAGAGGCTGATCCCAGGCGCTGCAGCTTGGTCGGGGATCCCACTGCCTGCAGAGGGGAGCTCACGCGCTGTAATAGAGAAGTTGTACTTCATTAAAGAGGAATGTCACTCACTTTAAATATTCATCCACTCTTCATGTTCATATCATTATTTTCAGAGAGACGAACAACTCTCCCTGGATCTGGAAAGCAGAGAGCAGAGACTCTAATCTGTCGTAACATCCTGATGAAGAGTCTGGGAGTTATCAGGCCAAACACGAAGGGATGACGATGAACTTTTTGAACCAAATGAACACAAAATCAGACTGTGAGCAATGGGCTGCCAAATGAAGCTCCAAACATGCAGTTTTCATTTTGTTCCAACTGGGGAAATATGTTGTGAGGGATATTCACAGTTCCAGTGCTAAAGGTACAATTTTAAATGCTCCATTAACTCGGATGAACGTGGTCAAGGCGTGCTGAAGAGGGAATGCTGAGGATACAGAGGAGCAGTGCCGGTACATCTGTTAAAATGCATTCAAAGGCATGATTAACAGGGCGTTCTTAAAATCTCTGAACCCTGAGCCCAGAATTAATCACAGAGCAGCAGGGGGAGCACTAAAAGAGTAAATTATCACCTAAGAGGCCACGATTTAACACAGGTTCGGTGCATTGTGGGGGCACTGCTGACCGACCCTACATGAGAAACTGCTTGCAGATCTCACAAACACATTCCTCTAATTGCACAAAAGATGCAGAATAAGCTATTTCTTCAACAGCTACCTCGATAGCAGTAATGTCGTTTAGATGAAGAGTCGGCACAGTTTAGCAACCACAGCAGGAAACAAAGATGGGCCAATGCCTTTGTAGCATAAAGCACTCATATGTTGTTGGTGAAGTAGTTCAGGTAATCGGACCTTTGCCTTGTAATATATGTAAAGTAATATGACACGAAAACTCCTGAGCTGTGTAGTTAAATTCACCACACTCGATTGGTGATTGAATAACGGACCGAAGAAAAAAGAGAGAAAAAAAAATCCCAATCGAGAAATCACTTTTGTTCTTTGCTCCTCTTTCAATAAAGAAATACTCCTCACTTCTTATATAACTCATGCTATGAGTGAGCAGCCATTGTTTTTTAGAACGATCAGTGACGTCTCACACACCTAAACCGCGGCCAAACCTCACAGGATGCGTTACCTGAAGCCTGACATCGCAAGAATCCAGCTGTCGTGCATTTAATTCTCAGGATTCTAAATCAATTCATTCATTTAAGTAGAATAAAGTGAGCTTTCTAGATGACACTGAGCAAGCTTGTTTGCTCAAGACATATTTGTACCATTAACACAGCCACAAAAGGCTGATGCTGACAAAAAATATTTGTTGTATTTAATCCTGGTGTAACCAAATGTTGGTGATAATCCAGAGTCAAACAATGTGTTGAAATGTTTCACAACACTTCAGCATCAAGATCAACCTCTCCAGCACATAATTTCCTTCAGTTATACGTATTGTCAAGGACTTCACGATACAATACGTATCGCGATACTTGAGTTACAACACAATACATTATTGTGATGTTGCGATATATTGTGATATACATATATATATATATATATATACACATATGTATATATTAGGGCTGTTGAAGTTACAGCATTAATGCTGGTTATTTACTTTTTTATTAACATGAGGATGTTGTTCTGGATTTACAGTCAGCTCAAAACATGACTTTTTGGGGGGGAAATCGATATTAAGAAATCAAAAATCGACATCATATCAGAAGAAAAAGTATTGCAAGATATATTGCCATATCAATGTTTTTTCCCACCCCTACTTTTTATGTAGCGCTGAACGCTGTTTTATTTATTTATTTATTTATTTTTAAAGATTATTATTTTGGCCTTTTGCTTTTGTTTTATTTGATAGTGTTAAAGATCGTGTTGAAAGGGGGAAAGAGACAGGAGGCAACATGCAGTAAATGGTTAAAGGCCAGATTTGAATGTGCAGAACGTTTGGTACGTTTGGTAGTAAACTACCCTGGGAGTAGTGTTTTTAGCAGTTCACTGGCAACTCAGCGTACCAAGTGTACAAACAGCAGAGGAGTTTGAGAGGTTTCTATGGATGTTTTTTGAATTCTAGGGGTGAAGACTGGATACCCAGGAGATTTTTAGTTCAGTATTCCCTCCATGTACTGTATAAGTCATAATTCAATCAGTAAAACATGTTGAATAAATGGCTCCACTTGACACTGCAAAAAATCTAAATCTTGCCAAGAATATTTGCTTAATTCAAGCAAAAAAATGCTTGAATTCAAACATTTTTTTGATTGAATCTGTCAGTGGACCAAGTGAAAAATTGTCTTGATAAGATTTCTTGAAATAAGACATAATTTCTGAGAAACAAGGCCCTCCATCTAAGGGAAACTGAAAGTGAAAGTGATATTGTCTGAAAATGAAGTGCATAGACCTAATTTGACTAAGATTTTGATTTTTTGCAGTGTATGTTTCACAGATGTTTTGCTGCAGAGAGGAGTGGAAAAAAAACATCTGTTAGACAATAGAAGCATCACAGTCACCTCTTCAGGGATTCGTACCTGAGCAGGCAAAGTGGCGCAGGAGTAATACATGGGTGGTCCAGCAGGTGAAGATCCAACCTCAGCAGGCATGTGGAAGGCGCTGCTATGGGCCTGCTGAGCAAACGAGTCTCTCTGGGACTGGGACGGGGAGTCGGTCGCTGCTAGGTGGGCAGCTGCACGACTGGATGTCACCTATAGAGGGCAGAGAGTGGAGTCCCATGAAAGAAAGGGATGGATGTAAACAGGAGAAGATGGAAAAAAAAGCACAAAGAAATGACGGTGAGAAAGATTGAAGCAGGAGACCAAAGCATGAAGAAAGAAAGGGGATCATTTAAAATGACTAGATGTAAAATGTACCTGGTTGTAGCTGTGAACAGCCCCTCCAACCTGCCCGCTGCGGCCCGTGATCGATTCTCCAAGTGCCAGCCCTTGGTTACTATGGTAACCGGCTGCTGCATAGGCATCCTGGTGGTTGAGCTGCAAAGCGCTTTGGGACAGAAGTCCTTGTCCTGATGGGAGAAAAAAACAGAAAAACAGGAGAAGCATTAAGAAAGTGTTACGGGCAGATGAGAAACAATGGCATCTTACATGTAAGTTCAAGAGGAATTCTGGGACATGAAGCGAGGTCGTGTCACGGTTTTGAAACAAACTTTCTGTTCCCCTCTGTCAAAAGCCACCTTGACAGCTGGTTACACGTCTGTCACTGCTGCTTTTATGCAACCGACTTTTACTTCTGCAACAGTCCGTCTTTGTGTGAAGACTTATTCCGTTCGTGGCCTTGAAGGCGTTTTGTAACCCAGTTTTCATCCTTGGTGTTATACAATCCATTTCTTTTTTTAAACTGGAAAAACACGTGAATATGAATACAATAAATAGAACGTGTTCAGTTTGCAGCAGACCTTGAAATGAAGAGAAGAGAAGAGTGAGAACTGAAATAGATTTGCCCTCCTTGAGGCACCCATTTGCTTTTTACCCACCGTGTTGTTCCAGCCTCTAGTCTCTCCACTCCTTTCCTCTCGTGATCTGTGACCCTTAAATCTCACTGCGTCCCTGACTTCCATTTAAACCACTCCTCCACTGTCTTTCTTTCTCACTGTCTCTGCCTCTATAACTTCCTATATCGCTCTCCAGTGCTATCCTTTCTCGTTCTCTGCTCCATATTTCTATGTATAATTCAGCAGAAGGAGCAGAGAGTGACATCAAGGGATCCAACAACACAAACTCACTCTCTGATATACTTGGAAAATCACATTTTTTGGAGTATTTTGCGTCTTTGTTTGTAACAGTGAAAATTAAGGTGCATTTCTCTTCTTCATTTGAGCAGAGCTAGCAATACACAGTGGCGTGTCCAGACTATTTTCACAGGGGTGGCCCAAGTAGGGCATAAGTCATGCATGGCAGGATTAAATCATTTGTCAGTCGCTGCACATGGGTGCACATGCTCCTCCATCAACATAGCATATTTTTTTGTCTTTTATGATTAATTTGACTACTAAAATTACAATCTTAAGTGTCAGTATAAACTGAAATCAAAATAAAACTCGTAATCACGAAACAACTGAATGGGACAATACAAGTGTAATGTTCATATTTTATTTTTTATAAATGGTGCAAAAACAAAGGCAATGCCAAATAATCATGATATAAAGTGCTGACCAAATCAAAAAAAATAAATAAATAAAACTGTAATAACTTTACAAATCCTGAAATGTGATTAACTGAACAAATCAGAGGTCGAATTACAAACCAAGTCACGTGTGACGATCAGATAATCCATCATGCAAGGTGGTAGATTTCAGGGGTGGCACATGCCACTGCAGGCCACCCCCTAGACACGCCCCTGGCAATTCACTGATTCAACAACTAAAAAAACCCTGCTCGACATGGATTTAAAGAACACTGACTCGTGACTTCACTCGGACTTGAGCCTTTGTCTTGATACCTTCCGGAGCCCAAAGAATAAAAAGTATGTTATTTAAAAGTTTGAGCACAAAAATGATCGACTGCCTGGTACTGGAGGTAAGTTGAATTTATTTACTTTTTGAGGAAACTCATATTGATTTGTTTGGGAGGAGGATTTACTCATGGGGAAATAACTGAACTTGTTGTTTACTGCTGAATCCCAGAAAAGTGGTGTTTTTTTTGTTGGACTCTTTACTTTCAGTGAACACTGCAGAAACTTCCATTTGATTATCATACAACCGAAACGCTTCGATTGAACCAATTCAAGAGAATCGAATCAAGTTGCAGGAGAAAACTAAGAACAACGTTACTGTTGTTAAAATGTCATTCTGTTTAAAATTCAAAGTTTACGTTGCTAATTATTTGGTTCTTACCAAAATGAAAAAAACAATGATTTAGACATGCTAGATAACTTATTTTGTTTTGAGAGTTTCTCATTTTAAGTGTTCAACTTCACACTATAATCTTAAATCAAACACAACCTTATCTTTTTGTCTCAAATAGGCAGGAACTCTTAAAATGAGGTAAACTGTTAAAATAAGATATATTACATCTCGCCTCCAAAGTCTCGTCAAATCTTGTTTTAAGATTCAGTAACAAACTTGAGTTAACTGATTCAAGAGTCACACAAAAACATCTGCAAGCATTTTCTGCTTATTTTCTGCTTGTATTTAGTATATTTCACATATTTTAGCTCTTTAAAAGATAAATTTTAAGTAATCTCATCTTAAAACCAGCATATTCTGCTTATTTTAATGCATATATTTAGTCTGTTTTGCTTAGGTCTGTAAAAAGTTGGATTTTGATTAATCATCTTAAGGGGAAGTTGGTAGAGTGGTTGTCCTTGACAGGTTTGATCCTCCCTCCTGCTCTCTGCTGCCGTAGTGTCCCTGAGCCAGACACTGAATCCCATTATTCCCTGTTATCTCACCGCATGGACAGAAAATTTCACTTGTTCTGAGGACCGTTTTCCTCAGATTTAGTGTTTTTATCTTGTTTTAGACACCTTTTTTTGCAGAGTAGGACATGAATGTAAAGATTTTAGATTTATTTGAGATTTTTAAAACCGGCTGCTAGTGATCTCTTAGGTCACACCAGGATTTTGACAGTGAAAAACGAATTATTTTCAAATGAAAATATGTCAGTGCTGACCTTTCATCATACTGGCAGTGTCTTAAGTTAAGATTTTAGTCATCCAGGGTTTTAACAGAGCAATGACATAATGCCATGACTCTTGGACAATATGTATCTACGACACAGTGATGATCTCAACACAAAGAGATGAAATTCATCTCCAGAGTCTGAATTAGACCCAAAAAAGGTGCAGTATGCAAATTCAGCAGTTGCATGACATTTCATGACATTTCATTACATGCACCACACATTCCCACCATCTGTCCATCAATATATTCGACTTAAATAAAAAAGTATTACATTTGTTGGCTGTCAGATTAAACTGGACAATGAGAAGAAATACTACATGTGAATTTCACCATGTACTTCATTTATTTAGCTCCAGTGATGCAGTCCCATCAAATCAGTCACCTTGAATTAAGCTGCAGTGCGTCAAATCAGCATAAATTGAGTCTAACTGACTCTAACTTCAAACTTCGGCGAGCATATCAATTTCTTCTTTTATCTTTAGGTCAATCAACATTTCCTTCCTTGCTTCAGTGGTAAATACGTGGCATGACAGAACAAAGATGGAGAAAAGACCGAGCATGAGAGTAATATTTAAATTATTTACGCTGATGCTTTGGCTCCTTCAGAGCCCTGTTGTTGCTGTTTTGACATTAAAACTTATTCAAAATATAAAGATTATACTTAAAAATGGATAAGTACCCAGCGGTCTGGTGCACACTGTGCCCCGTGGTGCAAAGCATCACTGCTGCCACTATATTTGGCAGCTGATGGTGGAGTTACCACGAGTATCCTACGGCCTCTGAGTCATTTGCGCTGCAGCTAACGGCTCAGAAATCTCTTTTTAATCCTTGCGTCTCGCAGACGTGACCACGACCTGAAGCATGTGTTCCCTACGCTCAGCGCCTAATACCTGTGTTTAGGGGTGCGTACCTGGACTCATAAGGTGGAGGTAAGCATTAAGAAGTAAGGGTACTCATGTGGACAAAAATCTGAAGTGCAGGGACATTTCAAGCACCTGTTCATCTCACTTTGGTGCACAAAACGCCACCGTCTATTCCTCTCCAGGCAGATCCATTCATCATTTTTTTTTTTTTTCTCGTCTTGTGAAACCAATGACGGAGCTTAGACCCTGGCTCATTACACATCTCCTACACTTTGTAATGTCATCTGTCAGCTGCAGTGAAAATGAAAGTGTGAGAATCACTGTTACTCTGCTCTGTGACACCTTCTAGTTGAGCTGCTTTTCATTATCACTACTCTCACTCTGCTACTTCCACATTCATCTAAAATCCACCAAAGATCTGTCAGCCAGACTCCAGCTGGTCAGACTCGGTCAGTCAGCCGGCGGTGAGTTTCAACTTTTTGAATCCAATGAACTTGTCTCTAAACACATGTTGACTTGCATCAGGAGTATGAGATGTTTCAGAATGAATGGGTGAGGATGGGTTTAATATATTTTCTCTGTCACACAGAGTGATGCAGTGACAGGGTTCTTGCACGACCAATATGGGGTTATTTAGGCAGATGCCAATATCGCTATTTAGCAGGAAAAATCTGATAACCGATTAGTCTCTGAAAATATTTTTTACGATTTTTTTGCAGCCCTTTAACACTTGTAACAATGATATAAATTGAAGAACAACACTTAACTTTTTTCATAACTTTAATTTCACAATTGTCAATAACTAGAAAGTGAAGTTAAACAAATCAAACAAAATAAGGTGCAAAATTGTAGTAAATCTCTGAATTCTGTGTTTTCCTACTGGCATAAAATGCACCATGTGAAAAAAATAAAAACACCTACAGCAAATTTACGGTAAATTTAAGACAATTTAAGACCTTAATTACCGTGGGAACCCTGACTGATAAGAATCTTCACTGCTTAGAGTTTCTTGAATTGTACGATCCCGATCTTTTAATTACTTTGCCTAGACTGTGACACATAACACAGACAGGCTGCATGTAAATGAGCACATGCATGAAACATGATGACAAAGCGTCGCCTGGATGGCTCATAAAGTCTGAAGTAACAAATACCTTCCATGCCTTTAGTTCACTCACTGATGATAGCAAAGCTGTGCCTCATCAACCACTTTAATCACAGAAATACAACAAATTTTTACCCAAAATGTTACTTAACACATTTTCCTCCCCAGTAGCAGTTTGGTGCAGTAACACAGGAATGTACATCAGTTTTCTTGCTGCACTAGAAAATAACTTTACGACAATATATCTGCTCTAAATAGACCTATAAATTCACTGCGCTCAGTATTTGTACTCTCAAAGGAGTTCTTGAGCTGTCCTCAGTCAGCAGTGGCTGTCCCTTTAATCTCCACTGATGTCACATTTTTTCATGCCAGCTCTCTTAGGATCAAAGCAAGAACAGCGCACGTTGGAAAACAACTAGTTCTGTCAAGAGATTAAAAAATAGAGAGATTAATTAATTATGATCTGTGATTAATTGATCTAATTTCCTTTTTAATCTCACCTAAAATTGTTGAGAAAAGCCCCCAATTTGAGGTATTTTCATTTACATTCATTACATTATTGTGGCAGATCAAAAGATTGCTAAATAGAAAAAAAGTCGCTTTATGAAGTAATTTATTGTTTAGAACAGATGCAGTCCATTTACATTCTGCTGTATTTGAGACTAGTCCCAAGTGCTGCCTGCAACCTCTATTTTCAACCTTTTGTCAATCACCAAAATAATAAAACATCAGGTCCATAAAGTGCTGCAAGTTAATGCTTAAAGAAAAGTGCATCCCTATAGGGATGGCTAGTCACAACTCACTTCCGGGTCCAAACCCCGGCTGCAAATGTAAACAGTAATATGGTTGCAGCCTGTCTATACCGCTGGATTGTAAAACGCCTGGTAAGGCTATGAAGACGTGGAATACACCGTTTGAAAGGGAAACTGTGAAAGTAAACAGATGGCTGCAGCTAAAGAGCCAGTCACCTTTTTCACGGTCACTTCTTACTTTGCCAGTTTCCAGAGCTCTGTCAAAAGGGAGCCCATCAGCTTATGCTAAACCATCCCAAACACAATGACAGCAAATCAATGCCAACTTCAGGGAAGAAGCCGAATGCATAAAAACGGATTTAAAAAAAAAGGCAACTCGCATACAGAGACAGTAAAGTTAGAGATTAAAAATTTGATTAAAAACATAACACGCTATGATTGTAATTAATTAATCACAATTAACGTGATAATTTACTAAAAACTAAAATCAACGCTCGACCAAAGTGAAAAGTCACTTGACTGTCCTGCAGGCTGGTGCAACTTTAATTTCAATAGTAAGACACACCCCTCTTATGTAGTACTGTCCATAGTTGTTTACGTTGCACTGTTGACTTGATTTTATTCAACAATAGCCGCAAATCATGTTAAAAAGCCGAACATTCTATCGCCAATTTGGGCACATTTTATGCCAGAGGGGGCAGCACGGTGGTGTAGTGGTTAGCACTGTCGCCTCACAGCAAGAAGGTACCGGGTTCGAATCCCGGCTCCGGGGCTTTTCTGTGTACCCCATGTCTCTGGGTACTCCAGCTTCCTCCCACCATCTAAAAACATGGATGGGGATTAGGTTGATTGGCTAATTTAAATTGACCGTAGGTGTGAGTGTGAGTGGTTGTCTGTTTCTATGTGTCCTGTGATGAGGTGGCGACTTGTCCAGGGTGTACCCTGCCTTCCGCCCTAAGACAGCTGGTAGGTTCCAGCCCCCCCCGCGACCCTATGAGGATAAGCGGTAGATAATGGATGGATTATGCCAGAGGACCAGGAGTGATCGGCGAGGTTGCAGTGATTGTGGTGGCTGGGTTGTGGTGATACCACAGTAAACCTCCATACTACATTGATTGGTGCTTTATCACAGCTGTAATAAAAAATCCATACCGTCACAGCCCTAAGTGAGTTTAGTAGATCAAGGCCTTCATGGCTAACACAGACTTGTCTTAAGTGGGTGCACACATGCCTGACAGTAAGGCTTGGCCACCATTTTAAGAAATTTCTAACCAATTCTTTTTAACAGGGATCGCAAACACTTGCAACCATATATTTTAAAATATTTTAGCAATGCATAACTATTTACAGAGAGTGATATGAAATATAACCAATTACTGTAAAGTGACAGTAACCAGTATTACAATTTTGAAAGTAACTAGGGTTAAATGATGATCAGCAATGTTTTGAATGATGGTTAAGTGTTTTAAAATCATCAAAATACAGGGTGTGCCAAGGTTTTACTCACTTCTGTGACACTGGAAGACAAACTGAAGCTTTTTGAGGAAAAAAAAAACAAAAACCTTTTTCAATCATTCAAAAGTCACCCAGAACAGACAAAATAACCAAAGTACTGACATTAGAGAGACACTTCCACTGAAGTTACGTGAAGGCCAGCATAATTCTCTGTCAGCTTGGCAATTGTTTTTAAAAGTTAAGTGTTGGACCCTGGATGGATTCAAACACTAAAAAAAAACTGTGAGCACAAAGTTTTCCAAAGTTCTGCCACTTAAGGTGCGTTTCACGTGGGTAGTGGAGGCTTTAGGGAAGCAAAGGGCCTTCATAAATACATTATCACTCAGACGGCAGAAACACTGAGGGCTCAACTGAATCCATCCCAGCTGATGAGGCAGTCAGTGTGTGTGTGTAGAGGTGTATTAGGGTATTCGATGGAAAGTAAGATGATCTCGTCCTGCGCATTTCAATATCTTTTCAGAGTTGAGTGAACACACAAATACAAACATTGGACTTGCTCACTGCTCCGTGATCGCATGAATACACACATCACATCTGCACAGAACTGCATGCATGTAGCCGTGGCACTGACTCGCTCTGGCTCGTTAATCTCACGCACACTAAAAGCCGTCGAGTGGCTTTTTCTCCTTGCGTTCTCTATTGACACATTTTAATATTTCATCAGTTGTCTATCTTTAGGTACCCATCGGTAGGCATGTGCAGTCTGGAACACACACACATAAAACTGCATACACAGTCCCAAATAGATGCGTGCAATGTAGTCACATGCACACAGATTAGCATGCACACCAGCGTGAAGCATGAAGACACTCAGTGTGCTCTACTGCTGTGTCGCACTAATCTGCTCAGCAGCTTGAGTGAAGCAGTGGATTCTGCTGTGTGTGTGTGTGTGCTTGTGTCTACGTGCTACAAGACTTTGTTTCATGCTTGTATGCATTTGGTGTGTGCTAAGTAACGTCACAAACTGCTGTTTATTTACTTGTTTTTACCAACTGACTGTTCTGCAAATTTACTGGACAAAATTGTCAATATCTTACAAAAATAAAGCTCCTTGATAACAGAAAGAGGCAGAAAAAAACAAGCTTCCCTATTCCAGGCAGAAACTGTTATTTTTTTCCCCCCAACATTTACTACTAATTAAGCTAAGATTAGCGCCACGAGATGGTTGAAAACACTGTCTCTGGTTGGCTTTTTAATGTTTCCACCTCATTTGGGATCCTATAAAGGGTTTTTAAATATGCACTTTATGGCCAGTGGCTACATACAAACACTGAGGTTAAAAGTAAGCACAGCATTTCCTTTAACTCCAGCCTCGTTCAGCCCTCAGTCTCATTCACATGAATCAGGGAAGGAAAATAACTTTTAGGACCTAATGATTATTTGTACTGGGGAGTTAATTTACCTAGAAAAAAAGATCCACTGAAACCCAGCGATACTCAAAAGGATGTCCCTCAATTTTCTAGTTCACAAGGAAAATAAAGTGAAATATTAATTATGTTAACTTTTACAGTAAATATGGTGCCAGAATGCATCAAAACAAAAATGTTTATAAAAATAAAGTTTTCACAAGAGGGTTGCAAACAAGTTAATTCATTTAAAAATCAAGAACTTCAAGGAAAGATGAGTTATGGGCCTTTAAATGTTTATTAATTTACCTGATAAATATTAATAATTGTGTTTTTTGGCCCTTAGCCTCAGCTGAAAAAAACAGTTATTCAGTTCAGTTAATGACAGGCTCTTTGGTGTCGGAAATAAAGAGTAAACTAATAAATTACGACTGCAGTAAGGCAGTAAGCTGGTTAGCCGGATATACTAACGACTGCAGTTTATGTTCAATCCAGTCCTTCCACTCTTCTTTTTCTGTGATGAAGTGACTAAAAAAATCATCCTTCATACTCTTCTTCTACTTTTAATAAAGTGTATCTCCCTTCCAACAGACCCTATGACATGTGGAGAAATACAACGCTGTGCCAAGTTATAGCTGCTGAGCTCTGATTGGACGGTCAGTGTTTGGACGTGGGGTCATTTAAAGCCACATCTTCTCTGTAATTTTGCTCTCTCTCTCTTTCTCTCTCTCTCTCTATTTCTCTTGTTAATTCCCTTTATTCCCTCTCCATCTGTGTCTTGCTTGCACATTTGTTTTTCTTGTTTCTCCAGCCAAGCGGTCAGTTAGACAACTGTATCATCAAACCAAATTACTGTTCCTGGTTTTGCCTGCATGTGTGTGTTTATGTGAGTGCTTACTGCATAAACAGATTGTGCATGCAGGCCTTCTGTGTTTTCTCCATGCCTCATGTGTGATGATATATGTATGCATGTCTGTGTGCGCACATGTATGGCTTTATGTGTGTGTGTGTGTGTGTGTGTGTGTCTGTGTGAATCCCCTCTCTGCACTGTGAACAGCAGGCCAGCTGACACCTCAGCGAGGATGGATTAGCATATCAAACTACTGGCACGACTCCACATGTCTCCTGACAGTTAGCGCTCATCCATGGGGTCGCCTATATGAGAGACATGAGTGTTATCCCTGGGACGGGAAGAAAAAAAGACCAGAGTGGAGGAGAGAGGCATGGAGAAGAGGGTTGGTTCAGGATCTCACCGAAGACTCATATAAATAACTGTTTTACATTCTGAAATTCAAACACCAACACAACTCCCCGTGGAGAATACTCCCTTGCTTCCCACTAGCTCTCTGAGTCTGGTGATCATTTCATCTTTCAGCTCAATGTTTTGGTTGACTCTCACCGCTCTCATCTCATCTTTTTTCTCGCTGCAGCAGGAAGTTGGTTTCAGTAAAAATAAAAACAAAAAAGTAGGGCAACGGTAACTCTGCTTGGACAAACTGCTTGAAATACGTTGCCAGAGACGTGCTGGCAGGTCATGAAGCAGAACTCCATTCAAAAAAATCAAGGAAAAACACAACGCGGTCGTACCTAACAATCAAACATGCTGATAAAATTAGTTTAAGCATCTTTTTTTAATTTTTCCAAGCTTCTCCTGTAATTCGGCAAACAAATAATCCACCAATGAGCATTGTTAAAGTATTAATATGTAATGTGAAATGGATGAAAAGCAAAAGAGGTGTTCTTTTCATAAACACAGTGCTTATTAGAGCTAATGCCATGTTGCTCTCTAATCTATCTATCTATCTATCTCTCTATCTGCTATAGGCAGATAAATAAGCAACTTGTTGCTGACACATTTGCCATATTTGAACTTCATAAAGTGATGATATGTCCTTGTTGTGTAACAGTTTTTGTATTACTGCAGGTGTGTAAGGTAATATGGGATATTTACAATATAAATTAAGTTCTGTTCTGTTTTTGTGAGCAAGAACCGGGGAAAAATGTTGTAGAGCACAGAAAAAAAAGCAGATTTATGTACTCATGTTTTGTGCAAACTAAAGTAGTTAACATGAACACATAAGAAAAGATATGTAACCCTCCAGAGAATTCAATTTTATCAATAGAAAATCCAAGCAAAGACGGATTTGAGTTGGACACACTAACAGACAAGCGGATCATCACTCTTATCCACTATACTTGTAATTAAAATTATTTCATATTGTCAAGTAGCACTTTTGGAAAATGTGATGAAATTTAATGAAAGACGCGCTTATTCAGCCTTCGGGTAGAACATGCTAATTAGAGGAAGTGCTTGAGTGAAAAAGTGTATCTCAGAGGCTTGATTAAATTAAAAAAATGGCCTAATTGTCTTCTTTTTACTATGTATTCAAGGAAGTACTAAAGGACTTTTTCAGTGCTATACTGCTCACTAGTGCAGGCTGGCTTTGTGAACAGCAGTTTCTTCCAGTCACACACATTCAACAGGTTAATCAGCCAAAACCTGCAGACTCCAGCTCTGCAGAATATCCACCAGCACTGGTCTTTGATTGCACTTCATCTATTCTCTTCTAAGCCATACATCTCAGCTGTCTATGTATGAAAAAACTACCAGGACCAAGATTTTATTTCATTATATTTTAAAGAAAAGCCCGTTCATCATATCATTGTCCTTACTGTCTCCTGTAGAAGTGTCCTGTGAGTCTAAGATGCCGGATTCCTGCAGCGATCGGATGCAGGAGTCGACCAGCTCCAAGCCTGTCGTCAGCTCCTCCTCAATGTCCTTCTGTCCATCTGTATATGCAAACAACAAAAAAGGACAATAACACATGAGTTATACCATAATCAAACTATATAAAGTAAGATAAAATTAAATCTCATAGATTAGCAGTGGTGCAACTGATTGTAGTTCAGCATTGCATGAACTATTAAGAAATAACATGACTGTAATAGTGTTAAATATAGATTTATGGCCAACATTATCAGACAATATTCATTAAAAATATGTGATCTGAAGATCTACATTAATGTTTTCTTGTCATAGATCCCTGATAACGTTACAAATCAGCAGGCGTTAACTCTGGCAGCACCGGAGCAGCTAACATTTGGCGGTCCATTATGGTGCGTTCAGGCTCTATTTAGTAAATATGAATATTAGGCAACTGTAAATTATGTCCCAATCGTGATTCCAATCTCATTAAATTTTTTTTTAGTGACAAACTTGAATACATGCAGTTGTTTTTTATGTAAATAAGCACAAAAATTATTATAACAAAGTAAAATTATCTGTATCAGCCGTAGATGATCACCGATCAGCATCAGGGTAGCTCTAAAAGTAATATTTGCTCTGTTTTTTTCTGCTGATCCGATCCATGACTCACTGTTTTTTGAGATCCATTGCACCACTACTGATGAGCAGCTACTAAAGACCAACTAATTTCTCATCACAGAGTAAAGATAAACCTGGTCAAGCAACAAATAGTATGGGATCTTTGGTCTATAAGCAGGGTTCTTGCACTCTTTTAAAAGTCAAATTTAATACTTACTTAAGATCTCAACAAATATAATTTCAGACCAAAAAATGTCAAAGCAATTTTTTTGGTAAAAAAATAGTCAATTTATTGTAAGGCCCGACTAATATGGAGTTTTTGAGGCAGATGCCGATATCAATATTTAGCTGGGAAAAAAATAACCGATAACTAATTCCAAAAATATTTTTCTATTATTTTTTTTTCTCAGCCCTTTAACACTCGCAACAACTATATAAATTGAAGGCATAACACTTAACTTTTTTCTACTACTTAAATTTCACAACTTTCAAGAACAAAGGAGTGAACTCTGTGAACTAAATAAAATGCAGTAAATCTCTGAATACTGTGTTTTCCTATTGGCATTAAACACACCATCGGAAAATTTAATACCTAAGAAGCAACTGCAGACTGATGATGTTGATGCTGTTGGTGAAACATTTCCAGTGCCGTTTGCGGCATTACGCTGGATTTACTCGCAAGCCAAAACTCATTTTCCAACCTGCTCGATCCAGAAGTGATGAGTTTTTGATGATTTGTGAGTGATGACCAGATCAAAAGGTCTGACTGGAGGGAGGGAGGGCTTTCATGACAGAGGAAATGAGTCTCTCTGAGGCCCACTACATTAGACTCTGATTTCAGTGCAACAGATGGATGAAAACCACAGCAAAGTCTTCAGTATGAAACATTTAGACCGCGAACCTTCAGTCACTGCTTTGTTGGCAGAGGTCGCTAAGCCTGCACTCAGACAATCAATCTACTCAACGCCCTATACATCTCAACATGGCTGACAGAGCGGCAGAGAGAGTGAGCGAGAGTCATGCATGAGTGGTGCTTTTCACATAAAGTGATGTCAAAGAAGTCGGCAAGCCCAGAGAGGTGTCTTCATTTGACTTTTAAATCGTCTCAAAGACCTCACACTCATTGATTCTTGTTTTCTCCCATCTGGCTCTCCAAACAGGTTAAACTAAATACTCTGAATTATTTGCAAATGCTGTTTGACCTTTGCTCAGCTGTAAGAGGTTGTGAGGGAATTAAAAAATGTTATTGGCTTTCAATGTAGAGAGTGAGTTAGATTGTAATGACTGCAGCCTCCAGAGTTCTCGTACAGTACAGGGTGGCATCAATATACCGTTAGCTCAGGATGGGGACTTTTACAATGGCTACCAATATAATAAAGTACAGTCAGCAGCATTCAGAGCCGGGATGCAAACAATAGAGAACCAGACAATGTGTACAAATTGAGAGCACCTGAGGGGAAATGTTACCTTGGTTGTTCCAGCGAAATTTTTCATCTGCTGAGCTGCAAGAGACAAACAACAGAAAGCAAACAGGTTAGAAATGTGAGAAAAGATGACACAACTTTTGTTCTCGTTTGTTGGCCAACCTCCGGGACGCTGTGTTAGCATTTCCATTAGCCCGACACACTACAAATCCACTTATTTTTTCCATCAAAAGGTGTTTCATAGTATTTTAGTCAAACTGGAATATTACAGAAAACATTTATTTATATCACTGTATATCATTCATTTTTTTTCCACCTTCAGCAGAAACAAACAACAACAACAACAACAAATGAAAAGCTACACTCCAAAATATGAGGTTGTCAAGCTAAAAAAAAAAAAAAGGAGTGCTTGTTTTGGAAAAACAAGGATTTCATCCAACAATAGTGTTTCTTCTCTTGTCTTACTGTGAATATAATATTAATATAATATATATTAATATATAATCCTGTCTGACAGCAAAAATGAGGCAATTACTACATTTTTGGAACATTACACACTATTAACACCATGACTCTCTTTTGTTAAACAGAAGGCGAGTCACAAAACCCTCTATCAAAACCTTGCAGTTTAACTGTGCCCAGAGCCATCATGATGTACTTTTAATTTTCAGCAACTCATTCTTGAGTTTTACCGCATTCTCCATATACATTTGGCCTTAAAGGCTGAAACATGAATATCAGGTACTTTGACTGACAACCATTTTTGACCTCTGTTTGATGATGTCATAGTTCACCACCTATTTCTTGTCTTGTGTTTTTCTACCTGTTACCGGCAGCCTTCTGTAACAGCAGAAGACCCTGAAATACTCAAAATACCCAAAATATGGCTCGACTAGATGATGATCTCCACCTGTATGGTGTATAGACATGAACATGAATCGAAAAATCAGTTTCTAAATGACTCAATAACTGCCTTAAATGTCAATAAGGCTGCGTTCAGACCGCAGCCTGAAGTGACCGAAATCTGTATGTCACCTGTACCTGATCTTTTAATTACAGTCTGAACGACACAGATCCATTTTTTTCAAATGTGACCCAGGCCTCAAACCGATACATCCGTCTAATATTTTGACATGTGACATGGCCAGGTCGCATTCATCCGACCTACACGTCATCAACAAGCCACAGATGTCACTATTCTGTGCTGAAGTAGGTGGAAGCGGGATGAAAAACAACAACCATGGCCAACTATAATGCGCAGAGCAGTCAATGGAGGGAAAGCGAGGTTCTGATTTAATTTATATTTGGGGGGGATAGCTCTATTCAGGCCAAACTGGAGGGGTCTTATCGGAATCGGGTGGTTTACACTCCACCTCTAGTGTCCATGTTTACGTCCGTAAACACTGAACATGCCCGCTACGTGCGACGTCGTCGTGTCCTCCAATGCGCATGTGGGACACTTGTGGGGCGTTTAAAGTTCAAACTGGAGATCACATACAAGTCGCATTTAATTGGAAATGTGAACAACCTCGCAAAAAAATCGGATTTCACAAAAAAATCTGAATTGGGCATTAAGCCCTGCAGTCTGAATGTAGCCTAAAACACTCAATAACGAAGTGTAGCAGAGTATTGCCAACATTTTGGAAGTCAACTGTGCTACATAGTTAGTATCCTGGATTGGTGCCATATGACACACTACTTATTACGACACAATGGTGGGAGATAACAGAGACATGTCACCTGTAATGATCACTACCAAGCTGAGGCGAGCAGGTCTTTACAGAAAATGAAGCAGGATTTTATGCTGCAGATGTCAAATGTTCCATTATATACAAATCTACATCTTAGAGCGGGGGACGATGCAAACGGCATCCCTCCAGTGTTTCCACGAGTTGTTAATTGTTAGTCAGGGTGTTTCCTCCAGTCTGAGCCTCAGTGACATTTGTTCAATACTGTTTACTGCTATAGATCCACATCCTTTATGACTCCACAGCTGCAGGGTTCACCCCTCACCCTGTCGACGAGGAGTTCAACTCATTTGTCAGGCGACTGCACGCTTGTAAAAACAGCTTGATTGGGTTTCTAAAAAAAGCTAATAGCTCTGTCAGTCATACATGTCAAGTATTTCTAATATGTTCACTATCAGTCCATGACAGCAGCAAGATTTAATGCTGTGATTATGCTAAAGTAAAAACTGTAGATAAAATCCGCTGTCTGCAGGTCAGATTTTCATCAACCAGGTTAACACATAACTGATTATTAGCTGATCAGTGCAGACTAGCTGTATACACCACACACTGCATATATATCATACACTCTTAAAGTTTGAGGCACTTTATCCCTAAAGTGTGCAAAGTGTTTCTATTATGAGCACTTGATTTAAATTTTCCAAGACAGGAAGCTTGAATACAGCAGTTTTAACCTGCATTTAAACATATTTCACATGTTAATGGAAAAATAAATCCATCTTGAACTTTTTTTCAGTTTTTTTTGGCAGTCAAATTCCCCTCAAAATACAAGACAGAGAGACTGTCACCATAATTGTACAAAAGCGTATTTAAGAGTTTTTACATCGTTTTATTTACCTCCCATTAGGGGAAATTAAACAACAATGAAAGCAATGAAATAATAATTAATAGCTATAAATATTTACAATACGTACAACATAAAAAGAAATTAAATATCTTATTAGATAAATAACGTATTTTTACTTATGTTATGTTTATGTCATCCCTGACGTCTCCACTACAAGAAAATCTTCTGTTTCATGTTCATGTTTACATGCAGTATATGAAACTAGAACTGGAAGGTGGTTAGCTTAGCATAAAGACTGAAAGCAAAGGGAAACAGCTTGGCTATGTCCAAAGTTACAGAAGAAATACCCGCTACCAACAACCAGCATCTATAAGGCTCATTAATTAAAGGTGCTCAATACTATATAAACACTTTAAACTAAGCGCAGATAAGTAGTGTCTTAAAGGGGCGGTGATTTAAACTTCAAAGTCAGACTATCTAGTTATCTCCCGGTCTTTATGCTAAGCTAGTTTGAGCTTTGACACCACTCTCCATATCAAATGTTCTCATCCAAAGAATATTTCTTAAAATGTGAAGACCTTTGCTATTTACTGATGAATATCACTTCGCAATACTCTCTCTTGTCAACATTGCCGCACGAAGAGCAATTTGGGATAAAATCCTCTGTATCTGTAACCCAAAGCCTCTAAAGCTAAACCTAGCGACGAATGCTAGTCCCTCCCTGCGGTCACAGAACAGATGCTATTAAATCATCCCATTGATTACCTCCATTCTGTGTGTGTGTGTGTGTGTGTGTGTGACGGATTGTGAGGGGGAGCCAAGCGCTACATGTTAATGGGACCCTCTGTCAGCAAAGCAGACTCCTCATTCATCAGGCGTTATTATACCAAACAATACACCCCCACACGTGTGCGCACACACACACACACACACACACACACACACGCTATACAACAGCATTTGCAGCACAAAGGAAGCAAATGCATCACACAAAGAGACTGAACCAGGGTGTCTTGGAGGATGGAGTGTGTTTATATCAGACACACACCTCAGATGATGAGGATTATTATTGCCAGTCTGTGTTCAGATAGCCAGTACTGATGACAGAGCCTGAGTCAATGTTTTCTTAAAAGGGCAGACTGGTGCTCGCACTCCTTTCCTGGTGTCAAAATGTTGCCTCTTGAAAAAGGCGAATGTGTGTGTGTGTTTACCAATGCCCACGATTGTGATGTAGGTAAACCTAAATGCAAGCTGAGTGCTCACGTAGAAACCTCGTTGGAAACTGCCAGGAAAGAGGCAAAGCCGTGTTATCATCAAGTGGTTGCATCAACGGGGAGGCTGGAGCTGGAATATAAAACAGTCCAGAGGGTTTCTGTCTGAGCTGAGGGGGAAATATAGGAATGTGCTCGAATTATCAGGGAGATCAAAACAGACCAGAACAGACGAGACAAAACTAGATAAGACCAGAGGAGGGAGGGGGGAAGACAGAGGAGATATAACACAATATCTTGGAGGAGAATAGGCTAAACTAGACTATGCTACAGCAGAATATTCCTCCATCAAAACCAGCTAGATTGGATCATGAATCAGAATCTGGGTGGATTCACTGTCTGCTATTCAGCTCTATAAGCTCAGCCTTCTGCTTTACATCCATCAGTGCCAACGCAATTAGTTAATTAATCATTTATGTAGATTAACCACCAGCAATTTTGATATTTTAATAATGTTTGAAGTCATTTGTAACAAAAACATTTTCGGAACAGATTTTTTTGCATCTGTCAAAACACAAAGGTTATTTAGTTACTGAGACTCAACGTCTGTGGAAAAGGTAGAAAAAAAGAAAATAAAATACATATAATTACATACATAATGCAAGCTTGATTATTGCAGGTGGAATCAAGGAAGGTCACAAAAACAAAGGATGAAGGAAAGATTAGACAGTAGGGATTTTAGCTATAGGTAGCTAATCAATAGCTTCT
The DNA here is from genome assembly GCA_029721515.1 of Synanceia verrucosa. Taxonomy (NCBI): domain Eukaryota; kingdom Metazoa; phylum Chordata; class Actinopteri; order Perciformes; family Synanceiidae; genus Synanceia; species Synanceia verrucosa. The sequence continues at coordinate 6,184,778 of CM056554.1, read as the reverse complement.
GATGACATGAGCTATTAATAGTTATAGCTTGTGTTGCGCAACAAATGGAATAAAACACATCAGATTCAGTGAGCGACGTTATGTGCGTTGCATTTTTTTATTGGATGATGGATTAAGTAAATGAACAGGCATATGCGTACTAAAGTTCAAGGCAGTCTAGTAGTTAAAGTACACGAAAGGTCAGGGATTCATCCATCCTGTGGACACTGTGGATGTCTTGGAAATCCACCCTAAGGTTGTTGGATTGAAATGTTATTGCATAGCTTTTTCTGCCTTATATACTTGGTTAATGAATGCATTATCTGAGCTGCAGCCTCCCTCCTCCTCCTTCTCCCGGCCACCAGGAACATCTAATCAAACCTGAGTATCTGGAACAGCTCATTGACCTCTTGTCCCAAAAAACATAGAGAGTTGGTGTTTTTTTGTTTTCCAGTGTCATCTCTATGTAGCATCAATGGGATCCGACAGTATAATTAGTGGACGGATAGAGAGAACTAATTGACAGCGTGATCAGCTCGCCTGCTGCAGGTCACACCATGGTTCTTCATCACCGCTAATGATATAATACTGTGTGCATGCAAGTGTAAGTGTGAATAGAGAACAGCCTGCAGGTCTGGCATAAACATGGATCAACGCTTAAAAAAAAACGCACTACAAGGCTTTGGATGTTGTTAATGAATTTGGAAAACACTGTCAGGGCTATCTAACATGTCATTGTGCTAATTCTCTGCTGCTTTTGGTGTTCACAAAATCCAAACAGGTTTTATAATCCTGTATGACATAATCCCAAGTACAGGACAATGTTGTTTACGGTAAAACTCAGCAACGACATTGGATCAGCTCGTGTTTTAGGTCGTTTTTAATCCTTTGTCGTTTGATCTGGTCCAATCGGACTCAGAACACAACAATCATACGTAACAAAAGACTAAAGAGGAAAAGACATGATCTGATCTCTGTCTGACTCAATACTAGGACTGGGTACTGAACTTCGATAGTCTTGTGGCACCAACTGAAAAGCTCCGATCTTATCAAAAAATTATTAATCTTTCGGTGCCAAATTCCGATACATAAGTGTCTGTAAACCATGCTCTCAGATGACTCTAGAGACGGGGGGACATGTCCCCTTCAGAATCATAGCGACACTGATCCGTCCCCCTACTTTCCCAGCATAAGGTGAAGGTTTCGCCAGTAAAACAAATTGATTGATGTCACTGCAACAGCAACATGACTGTTTTGCTCTCTAATCGTGATCGTCTCCACTTCCTGCTTTGATCTCCGTGGCGTATACCAATATCTCTTTATGCTTTGACTTCATCTCCCAGAAGCCCCAAAATTACTCACAGTCCGCGGTCAGTGACCCGCTGCTGAAAAAAACACTTGATATATTATTATGTCTATGGAAATCAAGCGTCAGACTTTAAATGATGTCGAAATATGTCAATGGCACTTAAAGAGTTAATAAACAAAACAGCATGAGTGAGGCAGCAATCACATTTCCTCCAAAGGGAAGGCCGTTAACAGTATAAAAATATACACTATGTGACCAAAGTAATAAACAAATACAAACAATGTGGCTGTATATGTTCAGGAAAACAGTGTAAGACACAAACAGCAGCAGACCTTGTGAAAAACCTGATGTTAATTCCCCCAAAATGAGATAATCACCTAAAAGCTTACAATCAAAACATGAACAGAAACACTTTCTGCCAACGTTCCTGGAGATCCACCAAGCAAAATAATTTTTTTTAAAAAAAAAACCCTGTGCTACTTGAGAAGACGACATTGTCCATTAGACTGTGACACACTAACCTCTTCCCATTTTCAGACTTTCAGACACAAATCTTCACAACAAGTGGGAATACACATGTCAAGAAGTGGGAACAATCTGAGCTATAATTCAAATCAGCTGAATAGGTAAAAGCTTGCCATTGCCATACCCAAGTCAAATTATGACAATTTTAGTTAAAAGAGACACTTTTTGTAGCTGTCATGTCCAGTCGGATAAAAGAACAGATGGGAAGCATAATGCCCTGTAATTCCAAATAATAATCGACTTCTGTTGTACATCCTGACCTGATATTTTCATCTACTTTGAAGGGTGTGTTTTAGCTATTAGATGCTATTCCTAGAGAAAAACAGGTAATGTTGCAAATCAAACCGCTGCCCTCTGACCACCTCATCTAAATGGATGGTGCATTAAGAGACAGGAAAGTGGCAAGAAGAGGGGAAACAGAGAGGGGGAAGAATGGAGATATACATAGCAGAGAGTGAGAGTGGGAATATAACACAGAGATAGAGGGATAACAGAGGACGATGTCGACAGAAATAAACGGAGAAACAGAGAGAATATGACACAGAGCTCAGCTAAATCCAATGAGGGAGGCTTAAAAGAGGGAATGCCAGAGACGGCAATGAAAATCCTGTCATTTTATCCACCCAATAAACACAGTCTGAACCCAGGCCATATAATCCATCTATTTCCATGCCTCTGACCACAATAGCTGGCCCTCTTATAGACAGAGCTGTTCGATAATAGAGCCACCCATAAATGTAGAAAATAAACAAAGAAATGAAAGCATTTTAGCTCTTGGAGACCATCAAACAATAACGCAGCCGTCGCTCGTGTCAACGTTAATTTAGACTCATGAGCTGAAGCCACAGTGGAGTTAATTTACTTTTTATTTTAAAAACGATTACTTTTTTGCTTGTTTTTCTTTTTAGACATCAATCATGGGTTGTCAGCGACAATCTTCACAGATTTATTCATATCTTGCTTAATTCCAGTCACACAGCTCCTAACGGCACACTTTTGAAAAGCTTAAAGTCATCTAAATAAAGTCTAAATTAGCATTAAAACGTGTCACATCAAAGTTTTCCTTGACCACTCCAACAAAAGTAGACTAGTTTTATTCCCGAGAGCCTCATTGATATTCATTCCCTTTCATTTCTTTGATCATGGCTCACAGCCGCTCGACTTTGCTTTACACATAATCATGAACTTTGGGAGTGATGACTCCTCTCTCTGCTGTCTGCTGTCTGGTGACACTCTGACATTAAAACTCATCTGCAATACCAAATGAGCTCGACTTCTGGGAGACTGAGACGCTGTAGTTTTAGATACAGGGTGAGGAATTAAATCAAAAACCTGACAGGAAGAGACACAATAAGTCATCTCATGAAGATTCTGAATCATCAAGCTCACAGTTTCACTTTTACTGTAAATGTGATTTTAAAGTGTTGTCTTCTAATGTAGTTTAGAATTGCAGCTGTTTTGCTTGAACTTTAAGGAAATTCAATAACCATTGTAACCTCAACAGAAAGAGGATATCCCTTTTGTTTTACCTGTTGATAGCTATCTATAGATAGTGGAAATGGTATTTTTTTTGTTATTATGTCATAATTAGATGTCCTGATCGGATATCAGTCCAATATCAGCAAAACAATGGGTGTCATATTATATTGGCCTGCATCTAAAAATACTGTATAAGCACTCCAATACAGACTCCACACTTCTATCCAGCAAAGTAGCAAGGAAGTAGCAAGTATGGTAATATTTTTTGTTGAAGTCCGAAAAAACACTGCAGCCGAGAGCAAAACTCATCATGAACAAGTTACCCATGGTGGCAAAGAACCGGGGAAGGATCAGGACTTTAGCAAGAAAAGTATAATGATAATGACAGCAAGAAGGTACCGGGTTCAAATCCCGGGCCTTTCTGTGTGGAGTTTGCATGTTCTCCCCGTGTCTGCGTGGGTTCTCTTCGGGTACTCTGGCTTCCTCCCACCATCCAAAAAGGTTAATTGGCTGATTTAAATTGACCGTAGCTGTGAGTGGTTGTCTGTCTCTATGTGTCCTGTGATGAACTGGAAACTTGTCCAGGGTGTACCCTGCCTTTCACCCTAAGACAGCTGGGATAGGCTCCAGCCCCCCCGTGACCCTATGAGAGGATAAGCTGTAGAAAATGGATGGATTGAGGTTATTTTTCAGTATCTTCTAATTTATTGTTTATTAATTTTATTCAATTGTAGAATATTCTTATGTTTAATGTTAGAATGTATGTAACCCATTGGTTAATAATAAATGGGTCAGTTTTTCTCATATCTACAGTTTTCTAATATTCCATACTACAAAATAAGAAATAACGGTATGTATGATTCGTGCTGATATCGCATCAGATCAACAGCGGTATCGGTTAATACGCAGCTACAATATCGGTATTGTATTGGAAGTGGAAAAAGTTGTACCGAGACACTCGTTATAATCGCTATTATTTTAGGCCTGAAATTATATAATTGCTTCATTGAGTCTATGTGGAAATATAAATATAGTAGGGCTTTCATGGTTTACATTCGTCTCAGTAACGTGATGTTTTAGTCCTCTCAAAAATATCAAAGCTGAAGCAAGAAAGCAGAAAGCAGAGAATGATGGAGGTGGCAGATCAGTTCGCATTATTTCTCACGGTCCAGTATTAAAAAAAGGAAACAAATAAATGACAATACTGAACCACGATACTCGCAGACGATACTAAAAAAAGTCACAATATATATTGAATCAGCACCACAGTATCATGATAGTACTGAATCGAGTAATGTGCTTGTTGTTCTCCCTGTTGTACTGAATAGAATAGAAGTTTTTGATTCACTTGTTATTGCAATGAAAACAACCTATAAGTAAGACATACAAAAAAATAATAAGATTAAATGCAATATAATTATAAATTATGAAGTATACAGAAAAAACAGTGCAAGTTGTGTGAACTAGTGCAAATTAGTACAAATTAACTGTGTTGTTAATAAAGTTTTGAGAAAAAACTGCAAGTAGGAGCTTTACCGAGCAAAAAAAAGAGCCTAGCTGATGTGAAGAGTGACAAAAACTGAAGTAAAACCAGAGTGAACCTTGGACGGGCAGTCAGTCGTCAGAGAGAGAGCTCTGAGTCTTGAGAGGGTTTAAAACCAACATTCTTTCTTCTTTTCTTCTATTTTTTCCTACAGTAGGAATGATAGTGGCACGCCTGTCAGAAGCCCCAGAAAAAACTGCCATATAATGCACCACATGGCAGGCAGTATCGCAAGCCGAAATGACTTCAAAGAGGCCCATAATTCACTGGGGGGATCCCAGCGGGAGCAGAAATGATATCAAATGACTTGGCTGAAAGCCACACAAACAATAAGTCAAACGACTGATATTAGCTGGCTTCAGGTGCTCCAACAGGACAGTAACCTTTGTCAAATTCTCCATCAGACAAAGACTCTCTCAAGATCTTCGATCACTGATCCTGCACCATTATTATTCAAGATGAACTAATTAGACTCAGTCAGAACAACAACTTTAATAAAATATTGGCGAATTTCCTTCATGATAAAACTAGATGTTTACTCTGTGAGTACTGTTGCTACCACAACTATTAGTATACTAGTATTGTAATGTGGGTACCCTGAGTTATACAACTCGTCACCAGCATTGACTTGAAAACAATTATTGTGGAAAAACAAAAGTTTTATTATTTGGGAAGTATTATGGTATGGTATTATGTGAAATCCTAATACTGTCAAAATCTGCTTATTTACCATCCGACTGTTTTCAGGCAATTAAATAATCTTTCATGACAAGCACCGGCCACTGTGTTGTAAAAGTGAAAGTAAAACTTAAACACTGAAAGGCATCTTTAGGTGTTGGCAACAAAACTACTACTTTTTTAGGTTTAGGGAAACCACTTGGTTAAGTTTGGGGGGAAAACTAGGACTGTGACGGTATGGATTTTTTATTACAGCGCTGATAAAGCACCCAATTAGTGCAGTATAGAGGTTTACCATGGTGACTGCTGCAACCTCGCTACCATAACCCTGCTTCCCCGGATTCTCCATAACCCCTCCGATTGCTCCTTGTCCTCTGGCATAAAATGTGGCCAAATTGGCGACACAGTGTGCGGTGATGCGGTTATCATCTCAGGAAAACATGTTGTTCTGGCTTAAAATAACTAAAGTGAAAGTGAAACTTAAGGCCTGTGAACACAAAGGCTTTTGTTGGTTTTACACAGGATGTGAAAACGCTGTGTCATACTAGCTAACATAACATTGGGGTGTGTTGTTGAGATAAAGAGTGTGTGTGCGTGTGGTTCTGACACCCATTATGTCTACAGTATGTCTGTTCGCAGTCTGTAGTGCTGTCTATAGTGTTTTCCCCCAGAGAAAACAGCTAGTGAATGGCACAGGTTGTCGGTGTAATTGTTTGTAGCTGCAGTCAGTTTTCATGATATTTCGTGTTAGAGGACACTATGTTGCTGGGCAGTAAACAGTAAAAGAACCTGCAACAACACAGAAAGCCTGTTGTTATAAAAGACTTATGGTCGGTCTCTTAATATTAGAGTGATGATTTAAGACCAGCTCTGAGACGTTAATTAGGCTATGTGGAGCTGGTGATGTCTGAACAGCACATACTGTACGGGACCAGTGTGAGTTACAACCTGAACCATTTCAGAGAGGATACAGATAAACCTGCCCTACAGAGGAAGAAACACACAGAGCCCAGGGATGCTGATATTATTGAAAAATAAGATTCCAGCATGTACTTCCTGCTGCATTCGTGGCAGTTAGACAGTCTATCCAGCCAGCCAAGGGAAAAAAGCCCAAGCACATCCCAGAATGGCTATTGTGGACCTTTAATTACAGTCTGAGCTGGAAGATGGAGGACCCCGGTGTGCTCTGTAACTACACGCTTTATCTTGCCCGGTCACCTGAGTTTTACCTAATTGCGCATTATGTTGCAACAATAGCTAACTGTTGCTGCTTTGTCCAGGTAATATCAAACTCGGCTATATCTCGTATCTCAAGGGAGGAGAGAATTCAATGGGTTGAAAATGTCAACAGCTCCGGGAGACTGTTGAACATTACTACTCAGAGAAGGGCCATGTAGTGCATAATGCATGGCTGGATGGCGTAATGAGATGACGGGGAATTCTTCAACTCAAGGCTTACGCCTCTGGGCAAGTCGAAGTCGGCTCTGTTTCACAAGACACTGAATCCCAAAACTGCTGTAACTGAGCGTGACCTCTGACCTCTCTGGAGAAGCACAAAGCAAAGGGAGACTTTCATCACAGTGTTATGTTGTCATTAGATCTGACCACAAAGTGAATTCAACTTGCTCTTGAGGCAACAGAAAACCGAGTGCACCAGTCCTTTGTTCCAATCCTTAAAATGACCTATTCTTACTTTTTTTTTTTACAAGGACCTCTTCAGGCCGTATGAAACTGTTGTCTCACAGAAGCACATGTAGTGTGATGTTTTTATAGCACCATTTGAGAGAGGTAACTTGGGTGGACAGTTGGATTTTTAGAAAATGTCTTCATTAGTTTCTTTTTAACAATTACAAGCTTTTCTTAACTTCTGGTTCACTTTAACCAAGTGAAGTTGTCTAAACTTTACCAAACCTGAAAGGCACCTTGTGGTTTTTTTTAGTGCGAACAATCAAAAGAGATTGTAGTAAAATTTCTTTCAATATCACTGAGATCTTATGTGGGGACAAACTGATGATCCATTATAGTTAATTATATTTAGTTTTGACCTATTTTTATCTAATTCAGTTAGATGTAATTGTTTTTTAGAGCGGGTTTGCTAGTTTTAGTTCCCTAAATTCTATGACTGAAAAGTGTGCTGTTGACACTGTTGTCGAACTCCCCCTTGAAGAGGCCCCTCCCCTCTAGTTTGACAGTAGCAGCCAGCATATTGTGGCTACATTTGCTGAAGCCAAGGCCCACAAGCAGCAGTTGTAGACATTTTGCATATGACTGTCTCTTCATGTAAGGAAGTTAATTTTATGTGTGTTAGGGGCCCCTGGTCCCCCTTTCGCCTAGGGCCCCCAAATACCTTGAAACGGCCCTGTTTTGGGTTATTTGTCAGGTGCAGGATTCAAAAAGAATAAAATAATAACACTCACTGTTTCAATGAACCAAAATGTTTTCTTAATTCTTTTTTTTCCCGATCTAGCTCCATAGTACTACTACTGGTCAAGGACTCCACAGGGTTCCGATTTAAAGCGTCAATAATCACAATTTTTACAATAACAATGCATTGAAAGACAACGGTATTTTGTATGGATGCTTCATTGTCAGACGAAAACAAGAACACATCAGTTCTTTTCGGGGTAAATAACAAACCTATTTCATTAGAGGCAAAAGCTTGAAAATTAGATGTTTCAAGCGGACAGGATGCACAGCAGTGGAGGTCCTGGTGAGCGCTGATCTGAACACATATGGGGTGAGATGTCTGTACTTTGGCATTTGTCTGTGTTTAGCACCAACGCCACAAAGTCAGACTTCTTGTACATGATGAGTTTTTTCTGTTGTACAGTGTGTTCATCACTGCTAAGGTAAGAGAGGAGCAGAAAAACAAACATATAAGACGAAGTGAAGCCGAGCTCTGCGTCTGGCTGCCACAGATAATATTCTGTTAGTAAAATTCTGTTGCTGTTTTTAATAAACAGCTCAGCGTGAGCTGCCAAGCTGGAGCTAGGACAGCGAAGGTGAAGGGACGTATCAGTCTCGTCTGGGTCTGATGTACAGGAATTCATCCGAGGTGGAGCAGAGCGCCATTTTCCTCGCCTCTGTCGTGTCGACAGGGAGAAACACGAGACCCTTTGAGGCGAGTGATTAAAGCGCAGCAGGACGAGGCGCAGCTCGCCGTTTCTGTTACCATGTCCACATGCTCCAAACAAATGGTTGGAGAGAGTGCAGCAGAAGTCCGCCATGACCCACGAAATTGGTCAGATTGCCTTCCTACACTGCCAGTGTGGGAGGCGGCCATTTTGACTCGGGGCCAGGAGTTAAATGAGAAGCGAGGGGGAAGACATGTTGGTTCTCAGTGTGAGACCAGCCGGTCTTTCCAGAACAGCCCAGAGACAGATAACATCTCGAGAGGTTTCCATTTACACATTTCTCTCAGCAGATAAATAACCCATGTGTCAAAACTCGCCGCCGATCATACGGACTGAAATATTTCTCGACAAACATGATGTCAAAAATGATTGGCTGTGAAACATTTCTCTCGTGATGCTGTGCGGGCATTCGAAGGAGCATCAGCACATCAGAGCGCTGTGATCAGTCATCTTTTTCAGCCGTTGTATGCTCATGAGGCCAATGCTCCCCATATCTCCAACCCCCTTTTCCCAGTTTCAAATTCTGAAATATTGAGCCTGTCAAGAGCTACAAATATGAGTTACTGTCAATACACTAAGCCTCCCTTTGGGATGCTCAGGGGTTGCTTATTAAAAAGACAGCAGTGTTTTAAGGTCTATGTATCTGTGTTACATTTAGCACAACAACCTGATTCTGAGGTGAATGTGAAGATAACAGCGTTGTGGATGTTATGACGGTAAGTGTAGCAGTACATTGAGTCCACAGTTTAAGCTCTTAATGAATAAATACAAGAACCAGACACAGGACAAGTTCCAGTCTGTCTACCACAGTCTGTTCACTGAAGGCCCTGTAGTTTGTCAAATCTTCGTCTCAGACACCCTACTAATACACAAGCCTTTTATATTATTTTATGTGGTTTGGTATTTTCAATTTCATAGCATTTGAGATGCTTTTCAGCTTTATAGCCTACTGGAAAATCATTTGTTCAGCATTAATGTAGCTGAGTAAATACTGTATTTCACATTGAAATATTTACTGTAATGAATTACTATAATAATAAAACAGATCGCTTCAGCACTAGTTTAGTTGATATTGTCCATATATGAAAGTTACTTGAAATGGTTCCAGTGACCTGTTGTAGCAGGGGGGACATTAATTAGTGACGCACACAACACACACTGAAGCTGACTCCTGTATGGCTTTCTTCCTGTCTGCTTGAAAACCATCTTAAGTCTGCTACATTAACACAATTTTTTTTTTTTTTTTTTATTTCTAAAAAACAGTTGGCCTTTGGCTAAATGCTCCCTCAATCCCCAGCTAGAGGACTTGCTCTGTCTGTGACACATATTATTTTTGTTTTGTTGATTGTTTATGCATTTTAGAAACATGGATGTTTTTTAGTTTTATTGACAGGACCTTGGGCGGTGGTGTAGTGGTTAGCACTGTCGCCTCACAGCAAGAAAGTACCGGGTTCGATTCCCGGCCAGGTGCCTTTCTGTGTGGAGTTTGCATGTTCTCCGGGTACTCCGGTTTCCTCCCACCATCCAAAAACATGCATGAGGATTAGGTTAATTGGCTAATTTAAATTGACTGTAGGTGTGAATGTGAGTGTGAGTGGTTGTCTGTCTCTATGTGCCCTGTGATGAACTGGAGACTTGTCCAGGGTGTACCCTGCCTTCTGCCCTAAGACAGCTGGGATAGGCTGCAGCCCCCCTGTGACCCTATGAGGATAAGCAGTAGAAAATGGATGGATGGATGGATGATAGGAACTTTATTTTTGAAACATAACAATGTGGCACAGCGGAAACAGAAAGCAGAGAATGTAAACTTAAATACAATTGTGGTCGTGGCGCAAAGTTGCCAGTCAAACGTTAGCATGGTTATTAAATATACATCATTGTCACATATGATGTAATATGACACTTTTCATTTTTCTTTCTTTATCCACCTTTTCTAATCCAGTTTCAATCCAATTCACTGTTATCAACCTGTGGAATTTAATAAAGGAGCAAGGAACTCATGAAAAGGAGTTTGGCTGACTGCGGCATAACACATGGAGAGGACAGTATAAAATGCTCCCACTCTGTCACACATCATTCATATAACACGCGCTGACATAGTCTTTAACCTGCTGGTTTTAGGGGCAAAAGGCTACACCAAAGGAGGAAGATGCTTCACAAGCTGATGCAATGAAGCTGTGGGGAATTTGTGTCCTTGATGCCGCTGCCTGGACCGAAATCCCATATGTAACAGAGTCCTGGTGCCAAAGTGATGTGTTTAACCCAACTGTGAGGGCTCTAGTAGCAGTGAATTGTGTTTTCATCTCGCTCTCTCCCTCTCCAGATCGACAAGTCAAAGATGTGGCCATCGACTCTCTAGCTAGCTAGATGTCAAATCACTTTGCCGGCTTTGATTTTGCCTGTTGCCCACACCTACTGTACACACACACATACACCATTAAAGGGCTGTGTGCCAGGTCTCCTTATCAGCATCGATCAGGTCCAGCCAAGTCACTTTACTGGATGGCAGACTTCCCGAGCTAAATTAAGGAAAACATCAGTTTGCAGCCAAAACGGCGGTCGATGTGATCCCAGTCCCTTTGTGTAGATGCAGCCGACTCCCAGGTGTGCGCTCGGCTTTGAAACTTTCAAGATTGCATTTTAAAGAAAGAGAGTTAATTAAGTGTCGCTCTCAACAGTTGTGCTCACTGTGGTGGTGTGTGATTTTTCTCCTTCACTCCACGCATCTAAATGTGTGACTGAGGTTTGATGAAAAATATTCACACTGCTCGTGAGGCTGCTGGAGGACAGGTGTGAGATCACACAGTGCAAGAATTTATCGAGCTGAGATCAAGTCAGTCAAATCATAATCAGATTGGTCGATACATAGCACAGCTTTCACGGCACATGATTTCACCGAGGGTGAACTTGCCGTCCATTGCAAGTAGTGACTAAAACTGTTGTATAGTCCAGCATTTTTTTGAGCATGCGTTTTTGCCTCCCAACAGGGCATTTTATCATGTTTTTTTCCACCCAAGAGGGCAATTTAGTCTGTTTTATCAACCAGGGCGCATTTCACCAAGTTTTTGCCTCCCAAGAGAACACTTTAGTGTGCATTTTTGCCTCCAAAGAGGCTGTTTTTGCTTCCAAAGAGTGCATTTTTGTCTCCAAAGAAGGCATTTTTGCCCCCAGAGAGGACGTTTCTGCCACCAAAGAGGCCATTTTTGCTTCCAGAAAACATTTTTTGCACCAAAAAGAGCATTTTTGCTTCCACAGAGAAAGTTTTTGTCCATTTTTCAACACTCTGGCCATAAGGTAGGCATTGTCCCACATTCCACACCACTTGGTAGCATCCAAAACATATGTGATGATACCACAAATTTAATAGCAAACACCAATTCCACGATCTTAGATACACACTCCAATGCCACGGTAAATATAAACCAAACAATAACACTTAGAGCTAGTGTTAAAAAGTTAAGCAGTTCAGTTTGTCACAAAAACCTACATTTTACAAGATAACATACTGCGATAACCTTCGCTGAAAACTCTTATTTAACTGCATGGAGCTTGAATGCATCACAATGACACTTACTGCAAAATGAGAATGGATGACATTTCATGATAAAACTCGGGATTTTGGATGATACAATTTTACATCCAAATCCTTCTTGTGGAGCAGATAAAAGGGAAAACTGCTGTGACCACAATAAATACCAAGTAAGGCACTGGATGTCATGCATTATCATATATTACCATGGCAACCTAAACCATGTGAAGTGACTAGTACTATTATGTGGGGATTGTTCACTGGATGTCATTGATTCTATTTAATGAAATACAAATGTTCCTTCCATCCTAACCCACATGGATTTTTAACAGTAATTTGTTTTTCTTCAACTGTGTCAATGCTTTGATCATTACATCCTCAAAATAACTACAAGATTAACCAACACCTTTCCACACAATGTTTAGTGTAACAACCCTTCATGAGAACACCTCCATTAGCAATATTTTTGATAGAAATTATTGTAGACATATTACGCCATTAATATACAAAAAAAAGCCCAAAACCGAATGAAAAACATCACAAAGTTTATAAAACATGTCTGACACATTATAGCAGCTTTGCATTGCATTTCCTCCACTCTACCTAAATATTGCATTTGAGCTTGTGCGCTTCAGGACAGGCTTCTTTCAAGTCGGCATGAATATGTATTTGTGTGTATAAGTGTGTGTTTGTGTGCAAAGTCTCCCAGTGTGTGTGTGTGTGTGTGTGTGGACTAAGACGCTTTTCATCAGAGCTTAACTGTGACAGTTTGGTCTCCGTTCTGCAGGAAGATCAATAATAAAGTCGCACACACACACACACACACACATAGACAGTGTGGCAGACAGAGCCTGTGACTGTGGAGGATATTAGGCTTATTAAGTGTGTAATACAGAGCGTCTGGGTCTCAGGGTGACTCATGCTAACTCACAGTGTGTGTTTGCAGGGTAGCAGGTTAAAAGGGCTTAACATGAGAATGCATCTCCCTCCTTCCTGGCTCATCTTGTTATTCCCTCCCTCCCTCCTCTCTCTCTCGACCTCGCTTCTTGCTCTGCATCCATGTATCGACTTGCTCTGTCCTCTTCTCAACCCTGCGTCCTTGTTTTCTCATGTTCCTCCTCCCCCAAGTTATCATTTCTTATTGCGAAAAGACTTTTCTCCGACTAGTTTTGTGACAGCTTTGGGATGACTTCGATTGTGTTCAAAATGACTTAAATATGGATGTCAACGAGAGGACAAGGCACTGTAGCTCAACGTTATGACTCAGTATAAGTGATAAAAGTCAGGAAGCTATAAAACCATGCTCCAGTGTGTCACATCATTTACATCAGTATCTCATTTTTTAAATCAAATTTAAGAGTTATTGGTTAAATAGTTGTAGATACTGTAAAAAAGCCACTGCAGTTGAATGTCAGTGTTTCTGAAACAAAGCATTTCATAAATAAGTTTAGTGTCAGTATCATGTTTGTAGAAGCGCCCAATGTCACCTGGTTAATGCTGGGAAACAATTGGTTAGGTTTAGGCAAGATTAAAAAAATAGATGGTTGTGTTAAAATAACAATAAAGCAGCAATGTAACAAAGTTAGGATCGGTGGTCTCCTTGGTGAAAGTTCCTGCATTTATTTGAGTTCCTCAGTTATTTTAATATGAAACTAATTCAGCCAATTCAGTTTAAACATGGATATAGTTTCTTCTGAGGAGAAACTCAGTGAAAAAACTGTGATTCAGAAATAGTTTGACAAGTTTTTCAAGGGTACTTCTTTACTATTTCACCTTCTTACTGTACACACAGACAAGCTAGCAATGCTACCAACACCTAGACAGCTAATACAGTCCACTGGCTCCGTCATGTGGCCCTAGCCTTGTGGGTCCCTTGAGGGTCCCCCAACCTCATTACATCCTGGAAAAAATAGGTCCTGAAAAATGGCCACAACATTTAGGACAAGTGTGGCTAAGATCAGCCCAAATGTAGAGGGTGTTATCGGCTTATCAGAGAAATACGAACCTTGAGATTAATCCTTGTGAAGAACTTCAAATTAACAGCTTAAAGCCTCCATGACAAGTGAGAATGAAGTCAGCAGTGCAGACAGGCCACCCGCAACAGATTATTTAGGACAAAAGACAATAGAAATGATCAAACATGGAACAAACTGCAGGGTTGAATGAATCAGGCTGCTATAGACTCCCAGTTTATTTCTAATCCAGCCTCATCTGTCATAAACTGACAGTGTTTGTTCTTTTTTGTCAATAACATCAAAAGAATAAGTGCAAAAAAAAGAGCTAAAAATAATTTTCTACTTTCACTCTCGCAACTGAAGTCACAGTGTGTGAAATTGCATTGAGTCTGCTGCTAGAATAAAGCTGACGTTATATCATTGTCTGAAACAAACAGGGGACATTTATGGAGAATACCAACGCTTTTGAGAACCTAGAAATGAGGAGCCGGGTACGTTCAGCTTCACTATCATCTCGCTGACCCTCCTCTTCCTCTGCTGCCATGTCTTTGCTCCACACTCCCTCCATGGGATCAATACTGTTTGAAATATCCTTCCTATTTCCTCTGGCTTTCCAATCAATAAGAGCGCATGCATGAATCCGCCGCTGTCACCATCAAACTGCGTCATCATCATCATCATCGCACCATAAAGACATTTAAATCCAAGTATAGTGGAGAAAAGGCAGACAGTGCTGAGGGTAAATTAGAGCCCTGATCAATACCAAAGCCCCTAGAAATAAAGAAACCTTAAGATCACAGATTATTCATTGACACATGACTGTGCCTCTCTGTTGTTACACCAGGATTTGCTTTGCCAATATCCAGATAATTATATTTCGCCCTCTCTTTTCCTTTTTATCCAATCAAAACTTTTCAGCTTTTTAAAATACCAGATGGTTTGGCCGAGCTGTGCTGAACATTGGGGACATTGGCTGAGAGGTAGTGGCCTTTAACTAAAAGTCTGAGTGTGTTTCATCCAGCGCTGGCATTTAGAGAGGAGCGTGTAATGTGACTCCACATGATGCAGTTTATGGGCATGTTAGGGAGGAGCCTAAATGTTAAAAAAAGAAGTTTTAACCCTTTTTACAAACAGAGTGTGATTAAGGTTCAATCAAGGTTTATAGCAATTATAATAAAAATAAATAATGTAGAAGTCCACTACATATTTCA
Organism: Synanceia verrucosa; assembly: GCA_029721515.1. Classification (NCBI taxonomy): domain Eukaryota; kingdom Metazoa; phylum Chordata; class Actinopteri; order Perciformes; family Synanceiidae; genus Synanceia; species Synanceia verrucosa. Next base: position 6,169,436 of record CM056554.1, on the reverse strand, counting down.
TATTTGTTTCAAAAAGTAATGGGGACATTACCTTAAAGCATTGTTTATGTGTTGCATCTCTGGAATTAATTTCCTTTGAAATCAGTAAAGCTGTAGCTTTATGGGTTTCACACACTTTCTGCAATAAATGCTCTCACATTATCAAATGGGGGTCTGTGGTTTAATTTGCATCACTTTAACTCTTTGAGTGCCATTGACAAATTTGTACATCATTTAAAATCCAACGCTTGAGTGCCATTGATACGTCAAAGTGGATTTTAGGCGGCTGGCACAAGAGGGCGCTCTCACACAGCCTGTGAGTAATATTAGGGCTTTTGGGATTTGTAGTCGGAGCATAAATAGATGGTATAAGTCACAGAGATCAAAGCAAGAAGTGGAGACCGCGATTAGAAAGCAAAATGGACGAATTCAGGAGAAAAAGTGGTGATTTTGGTGAAAGTGGCCTCGACTCCTCTGATAAAACAAGAATGGAACAAGGTGTTTCATTCACGATGAAACTGAGAGTTTCTTCTTTCATTTGAGCTATTCAGTGTTTTCAGAGTCATAGTCGAAATATTCTGTGCATCATGAAATGCCAAAAATTGGCACAAGGCACTTTCTGTTTTATAAAGCGGCTGGCACTCAGTGAGTTAAGGGCTCCTTGATATGAATAAGGTTCGGGAACAACTGCTTCGGAGTATTAAATATCCCCACATTCTGCAAAATCTACCATCTCAGCCTTGGTATAATTACAGCAGTGACTGAAAACTATATTTGCAAAAAATACATAAAGATTAGAAAAGATAAGATAAAATTTATCAATCCTGAAGGAAATTCTTGCCATCCACAGTTGTAGGTATATACAGTGCAGAATAGTGCAAAAGGCTACATAGTGCAAAATGAAACAACATAAAAATAAAAGTAATAAGAATATTACATGCTGTTGTGAAAAATGAATTTATCCATCACATAGCTGACTTACTGTACTTTACAAGTGACTGTAATCATGTACATAATAAGTATGTAATCATGTGGGCTGTGCATACAGAGTGCCAGATGTTTGTTCCTGTTGGTGTTAGATTATTTGCTGTTGGGGTTATGAAACTTAATAGATGAGTTCATATTTCTCTCTTCGTCATGCTCACTTGTTTCTCTGTGAAGCAGTTTGATGCATTTGTATCACGCTGCCAGCATACAGACAAAACTGTTCACAGAAATATTAAAATACGCCCTGCACCAGCATGAAGGAAATCAAACGTGATTTGGGGTTATTGGAATTCTCCATCACAGCAATGTAATTCATGTGATGTAAACTGCTGATGATGAGATGGAGCCTGGCCGATATTATGTTCTGTTTTCACAAATGTTTTTAGATCGTCAGTCTAAGCTCCATCACAAGAGTCCACTATTAGTTATTCTGCAATAACAACGATTATTTTCTACCGTAAAATTGCGATGCAGTTTGTACAAGAGGAGGAAAAGTGCCTATTTTTAGGAATTGTTTTTGTAGTCCTCATTCCCCTTAGTCATAATAAATATGTCACTCACCAGCAAATCTTCTTTTCAGGCTGGATACCAACTGTCAGAGATGTTCTACGTCGAGCAATAATATATTCTTCAAGTTGAGTGAAAACAGTCTTTGAAAGGAGAAGTTAGGGAAGTTTCTTTTTCAATTTAATAAAATAAAAAACAGGTGATGGTTCACAGCAATGCTGCTGAGAAGAAGCAGAGGGAGACTCAGGGAAAATGTTTGAGGTGCCGCCATCTTGTTTTTTGCAACCAGAGGAGACCTTTGATTGCGAAGTAAGTCATTTTTAAACCACCAAAGTTTTATTATTAACTTCAACAAACTGAAAACAATCAGTGTGGTCACATGGTAGGATCGTACTGGATTTCGCCAAATACGATGTTGCAACTCGGTGGGTGGTCTGTTTCAAAATCCAAGTACACATGGAGTTCGTTTAATTCAGATAATGGTTAGCGACCTGGCTGACGCCGCTATGCTAGGTGGCGCTGTAGCCCTTTAAACAAGTGGTGTTAGAACTACCTCCGGTTGATGGCTACTTAACAACAACAAATATATAATAAACTCCGTCTCCTCGTCCATCCAAAAGTGAGTTGTTGATTCCTCTGAAGCCATGGTATCGTTTGACTTTTCTGGCAACAGCATTACTATTTATGACGGTGTCAGCGCCTCCTTCCACTTCCGGCGGAAACTGTCGAGCATATGCAGGTCGCAAATACCATACGATCCCATACAAAAGAGGCACAAAGCAGAATAACAACAGTTTAAGCCAGAAGTTCCTATCGTATACGCGAATCCAGTCCCTTTACGATCCTTAGCCTGTGTACATGAATTCGATATGTTTTCGATGCCTTTATTATACGATTAGGCTCGTCCATGTGCATGCAGACAACAGACTGGACAACGCTGTGGTAGCGACCTGCCAATCATAAGGTAGCCCCGCCCTAAAGCATGCCTGCTTTATGGTCTATTTGACTCTAAATGGGACCATAATTTACTGAGAGGCGGAAGCAGCCGCCTGGCTGCAAGTCTAAGCTGGCAACCAAGTGCTCCGACAGCTTCTGGGTAATGGGCCTTCACTGGATGGGTCACATTACCCCGCCAGACGAGCAGCGGTGGGTCTTGCCGGGTGCTGCAAATACAGCCAATACCCACACACACACACACACACACACACACACACACAAGACAAGCACACAGCCAAGCATCCGATTACTAGACAGCATGTCACAAATGTATGCAGCCAAAAAAGGCAGGTAGACAGCCCACCCCGGGAGAAGGCTTGTCCTCGGCCAGCAGAGTGGAGTGGCCGCCACAGTGCCACCAGGACTCTGATATCTGTGTCTACTGGGTGGTGTGTGCTCGCTGTCAGAGGTCCACTCGGATGATTAGATAAAGGGACCATAGCCAGGGAGCAGGTAAACACTGGGCAGAGGGAGCTGCACCAACACAGATAACAGAGAGAAATACTCCTCTTGTTCTCTGGGGTGTTTCCTCCCTTCTTCTATTTCTTCAGTTACAATTAGGGACAACGTAGTCTTTCTTTTAACTTCCAAACCAGAGATTGCTTACACAAAATGTGCTGTAGATGGGTGAGATCAGAGTACACCAAGCGCTCCAGGGTTGGTTTAAAAATTCAACACAACTATGCCCAAAGCAAGACACCTAACTGGTGCAATCGAACCCAACATAAGCCGCAACTGGGCTCAAAATAATAACTCTTTACTGCACTGCCTGACCTTGTGTTTGGATCAGACGCATAGCTGACAGCTTTGTGATAAAGACATGACAAAAGATGAGAGAGCGTGACCTAATAAGACAAGGGACTATGAAAGTGAATGGCAGGGAAAGTGAATAACAAAAGGACGATGAGTAGAGGGGGAAGGTTGCAGTCACAGAAAATCCTCAACTTTAGTAATCTTCGCTAACGAAGATATTCATCGTTATTTAATTTGGCTGAAGTCACATAAAACATGTGACATACTTTGCTGCTCTGTCAGTGAAATAAGGAGCACGATATGGTTAGAAATACTGTCTAAACCTACATGAATACTGCTGATTGTAACTGACCAAGAGACCTGAATTACATGTAATGAAGATTAAAGTTACAATAACTCAAAGGACAATAAAAAACAACTAATTTGCACAATGTTAACGTTATGTTTTATTTTATGTCTAGTTTTATACCTCGTGATTTGCAAGTTATATCTTTAGTCTAAATATTGTATTTAATTCAATTCAATTTCTTTTTCTTGTTTTAGTAAATACTTTAAACCGTTACTATTACAAGTATTATTATTTATTCTATTATTTCATTATTGTTGTTTTGTAGTTTATTTCCAATATAACTTGTCCTTTAACAAATGAGGCAAAATATATCACTCAGTGGATTTGGGCTTTTTGAAGTGATAAAGCAGCAGCACATGCCGTGGCAGACGCTGCTAACTGCGGTGACTGATTTAAACTGGGAACAAAGGAAGCGCTGAAGATCTCATTAGCACCTCTGAAAGTCTTTTATATTCCACAACACAACAGGAGCAGATTCATGAACTGCCAGCGCCTTGCAGCCACACAGCTGCACTTAACGCTCAATCTTAAATCTGATTTTTGTGTAGTTTAACCTGTCTGTTTATCTGGGGGTCTGTTTGCCATTAAATCAGTCACTTCATTGCTTACTTTTTAATAGAGCTGTCAAATCCAGATGTTAACTAAAAGGACATTGAAGTGAAAAAGATACTAGAGCTTGTGGCACGAGAAAATCTGTATTTCCCATAACACAGTTACACAGTGTTATTTTCCATTGAGTGTGCTGCTTTCTATCTATCACAGGCATCAGCAGCCAAGGTGTCTGAAAAACACTGAAAAACACTGGTTATATTACACGCACTGAGCCTTGATCTATGACCCTGGGGTTTGTCTGGGAGTAGAAACCAGAGCTGTGCCACTGAAAAAGCCAGCAAGACTGCCTGGAGGAGTTCAAAGAAACAACAATACATGATTCATAGCTTCCAGATATGTTAAGATAGTATCATCCTCCAAATAACAATACAGGTGATTTAGATTACGATAAATGGGGAAGAAACAACTATTAAACAAGCTCATATATAATATTATAGTGGTTTGTACATTATATATATATATATATATATATATATATATATATATATATATAATTATTATATATATGTACACCAAAAATTAATCAGTTTTAAGTTAGGCCACTTCTGACCGACCCTGACATTTTTGTTAAAAATAATAAGCCCTTAACAATCTGATTTAGTTTACCTTCAGTCTGTTGAGAATAAATTGAGGTTGCTAGTTTAATTGCCGTGCACAGTTTTAACATGTCTCTACACAAATGCTACCAAGATAAATTCCTGTTCACGTCTTGCTGCTGCACAGTAGATGTTACGTCTTCTGGTCGACGGGACAAGCAGTGGTGACGAAAACTATTCAGAACTGCAACAATGCTAATGTTTCACAAGTAATTGCACAATAAATCCAATGTGCCTCAGGGAATACAAACTATAGCATTGCCTTGTTGGGCTTTGTCAAACCATTTGTCCATTTGCTAATTACCTCCTCGTCAAACAAAGTGGAAGGTCTATAAAAAGTAATGGAAGACAGACAGTGTAATCCACAAGATGCTCTGCTCCTCACTCAATGATCATCTAATCAAGATGACGAGCAGGCAGCCTTTTTTCCGTCTGTGTAGCTGGGTGACGAAATAGAAGATGTGGGTGTTTTTTTGGACTTCACACCTCTTCCATCTCCCATGTTGCTGTTTTAAATGGAGGGACGCCTCGATGCGGCCCTGTGACAGCGTTGAGGAGCTAAACGCCTCGCCAGTTAATTAGACTCGTGAATGAAACAGCTTTAGACCGTCTCTCTGCTCTTTGTTGGTCCACCCCTCAAATTGAAACAAGAATTACAATGCAGGCAGATGAGTAATTAGTTTGAGGCAGATGGGATCCTCGCTCGTTTGGTGGAATCAAAGAGGGGAATAGATGATAGATGGTGCGCTTCCATTTATGTGTGTGTGTGTGTGTGAGAAAATGTAGACGGGCTTTAATCATGTTACGCTGTCCTGAGAGACAGGCTAAGTGCGTTACCACTATTGTGTCAGGAGTGCCGTTTTCACATTGGGACCGGTAAGGAATGTGTAGAATGTGTCCTTTGAGCTCAGAGCAGGGACGAAGCTTGGGTCCAAACTCAATCAGTGACAGATAATATGACGCTCTTTTTAAAATGTGCACAGTTTATTCCCTCTCATCACAAAAAAGAGGCCCTGAGCAGCACAATGGAGTCCAGTGACGGCTGCACATTGTTTGTTTCGCTGGTTTTCAAATGGACAATTAATAGAGTGTCATGTTTGCAAAGCTAACAACTACTACAAGGGTGAAGGACCAAACACACAAAAACTAGAACAAGCGACAAGCACAAATGAGGGACACCTGTTGCGTTGTCTAACGCTAGCATTTTGATCACAAATTTGGGACTCAAACTCATCGCAAATAGTACAGCCTGTGTGAGATGAAATGACCTTAATTCACTCCTCATGCACCCAGATATAAGGCGCAACAATATGTGTAGTCAATGTGCATTTAAGAGCTTCAGAGCTTCCTTTCTCGAAGCACAACCAGGCAGTCGGGTCCTTAAGAGGTTTCTTTTATTTAGAGCGATAACAACTTAATTGCTCTATGTCCCCTTCACCTCCCTGTTGTTATTCTTCACGTCTATTGTGGTTGTGGTAATAGTGAGTGATGTGCTCTTATAATGAGGTAATTACTGGAATGTGGCTGCATAAAAACTTGATAAGCAAAAACAGTTGTTTTCAACTGTTAAACACTCAAGGATACCGAACATTTATTATGAAGTAAAGTGAAGTTATTATGAAGCTGCTCCAGAGGCAACATATCAACAACCAAATATTAGTTGAATTAACTTTTAGTGAGTCAGAGACTGGAGTTAAACATATGAAAATCATCATGACTTCTTTTTTTGTCAACTTTAAATCATCCATGATGCTCACAAGCCTACTTAACTAGCTTGTGTGGCTAGTAATATGTTAGCTTGGCTTGGAGTATTTTAAAGCTGCACTAATCATTATTTTTTAATACCAACAGAGCAAAAGACTGTGAGTAATGCCAAAAAAAGGCTTCGCTCGTAGTCACAAGCCCTCCGAGAACCACGGCTGCAGTTGGACGGAGCATTTTAACATCTTTCAGCTTATTGTTTCGGTTTTAAGACACACAACTTTACTGTTACAGTCTGATTGTGTTTATCAGCCTTATGTTCAGTAACAGGAAGTGAAACGCCAATGCCTTCCCAACACTAAAATGGAAACAAAGTTAACGGCTAGCTGGTGTTAGTTAGCGAAGCGTTTAGCACAGTGGCGTGTCCAGACTTTTTTCACAGGGGTGGGGCAATCAAATCAAACTAATAAATAAAAACTTCAAAAAGTTGACTTTACAAATCTTTTAGTTTGTTTCATGCAAATGAAGTCTGACAATCGGATGGTCCATCATGCAGAGTGGCACCTGGGGTGGCCAATCAGATGTCAGGGGTGGCACATGCCACCCCAGGCCACCCCCTAGAAACGCCCCTGGTTTAGCAGCCAAAGAGTCAGATGAGCTGGAGCTTGGAGACCAAAACAGAGCTAAACAAAGAATATGCTTAAATGGGTCATTTCTTGCAAACACATTGCTCGAACAACGTGTAGCCAAAAAAATCCATTAATGCTGCTTCAGACTGGACACTGCTAGGCTAACAAGCTAGGTAGCTCCGTATGAATGAAACATCTGTATTATGAAAACCTCACCTTAGGTAGAAGCAGTTAGTCCTTTAAACTATGAATTTGCTTAGAGGTTACCTCAAAACGTACTGTGTGTATGTCTCAGAACAACTGTTATTAAAGATAAATGTCACACATATTTCCATTGAATATGCAGACAAAAGGGAAGCCAGAGCTACCAAATGTGTGTATCGCTTTAACTTTGACGCGTTAACTGTGTGAATTTATAAGAAAACAATATATTACTGATCTATTGCAGTAAATGAGGGGGTGAAAAAGAGAAGTAGCGCTGGAAGAATGCAAGAAAATCCCTGTCCTCTGAACTCTGGAGCAAAACAGCAAAGTTTCTGAACCACAGTTTCAATCACAGAGATGCATTTTGGTCACAAGCCAGTCACCTGCAAGAGCACAGCTGACACACACAGGTCGAGTGTACAGAAGAGGAGGTGACAGGTGAGAGACGAACACACAAACACACCTGATGCTCGTCATGCTTCCAGTCTCAGAGCCAAGCTTGCATCTCTCCAGCTGACTGGCAACAATCTGTCGCTCGGCCTCCAGCTCCCTGGTCAGACGTTCAAACTGCAACTCCTGGAGAGAGACAGGGAGAGGAAATGTGTCAAAACACTCTGTCCGTTTATTTACGGTCACATTTACAGTCATCCTGAACATTATTTTGGCCCCGCTGTGTCTGACACATTTTCAAATTATTGTGAAATGGACTCTGGCGGGCGAGCGGGCCAGATATCGGCTTGTCTGCCAGTTTCACTCTGGCAGATATTCAGTGAGAAGAGTTTGATGTGTCGCAAAACTGTGACACCAAACTGAAGCCATTACAAATGTGACATTTGTTAAACTGCGATGAGAAAGCTCATGAAACAGATGATGTTTTGGGATGAAGAACTTTGCGATCATTAAGCTTTAAGCATCATCTAAACGCTCTGACTGTATGGGTTTGGATCCTGCTGTTGCCACATGCCATGTCTCACTTATATTGCTTTCACACTGAAATTAGCAGGTCATATTTTCTAACCCGGGTTGACCCACCTTGGTTCAACTTTAAGGAGCTTTCACACTGCCAGCAGTCGTGGGTCTGACCTCCTGCAGTGAGAGCTGCTGCCTGTTTTTTTTCAACGTTTTGCAGCTCGCAGACCTTGTGATCTTGACAGTGTGCTGACGTAATGCATAAAAAGGTGTGTCAGATCACTGTAGAAGCTGTATATAAACACGGTCGCACAAGCGCAGGAATGTGCACAATTCAAACAGGTGGATGGAAAGGCACCTAAATCTTTTTTTCACTCATGCAAAACTCAAAACTCAACCCAGAATTTTTTTTTTGTATTTTACATTTCTGAGAATCACTGGATACATTGAATGTCGACCAAAACTATGTTTCACTCTTAACCTTGCATTACAAGTTTGCAGAAACGCACAATGCCACACGGTTAACGGGGTGAAACGATTAAGCAACAAAACTACTTAGCTGTAAATTTTCTTTCAAACTATCAATAATAATAATTCAATAATAAACAGCCATTAGCAGCCTGTCTTACACGATGGTAACATAACATAACAAGCTTAACAACCAGAACCATGTCTCCAACAGTTTCCATCCATCCATTATCTACTGCTTATCCTCATAGGGTCATGGGGGGCTGGAGCCTATTCCAGCTGTCTTAGGGCAGAAGGCAGGGTACACCCTGGACAAGTCTCCAGTACATCACAGGACACATAGAGACAGACAACCACTCACACTCACATTCCCACCTACGGTCAATTTAAATTAGCCAATTAACCTAATCCCCATGCATGTTTTTGGATGGTGGGAGGAAGCCGGAGTACCCGGAGAGAACCCACGCAGAAACGGGGAGAACATGCAAACTCCACACAGAAAGGCCCCGGGCCCGGGATTCAAACCCGGTACCTTCTTGCTGTGAGGCGACAGTGCTAACCACTACACTACCGTTCAAACAGTTTCCTTCTGGGGAAAAGTCTTGTCTTTGTTTGACCCATCCATCTCCCCTCTCACCAGCACTTGGACTTTCTCCCTTGCTATCCTTGTTATTATACTATGCAACTTTCAACCACGGTTAATTACACCACTTTCTCTGATCGAATGCCAACATTATCCCTGGCGACTGGGCTGCTTAACTACATAAACACGTAGACTGCTCATGAGTTGAGCTTGGTAGTTTACTTTAGTTTATTAGGAACCTGCTCTTCATATTACATGACAAAATTCACAGTCCTCACATTACCTCCCCAGTGAACTCCATGCAGTGAGGTGTACATATTTCAAACCTTTGCTGTGAGGCTGCCTGAACTCCCTGGAGCAGCTGTCAGAGTGTCACTATTTGCTACCTTTTCAACATTTACTGAAACTGTAAAAGTTATGACATGAAAAATACTCTCAAAATAGTGGCAAACATTTTAGTAAACTGGTATATCACGATGCATATCACACAGACAAGGCATTCAATTTCTCAAAGTGAAATGTTTCATTTGTATGTGCCACTTGTTTTTATGAGTAATTCTTGCATGAGACCCAAGCTTAATTGATGCTGTTCAATGTGTGACGAATAACCACCAATTAACTGATACGCAAACAAACCAACAGCTGATTATAGTATTTGTGTCTGCCGCTGGCTGCAATCATTATAGCTGATTAAACATTACTGATTTCACCAATTTGTGCAAAGAAAACAAAAACAACGAACATGAATCCATGTGGACTGTAGATACTTTCAAATGAAGTGAGGAGCACACAGTGCATATATAGAGCACCGGTCCTGGAAACATGATTTACATCTTAAATTGGTTTCTGACAGTTTTCTGGTGAGTTTCCAGATAATAAAAATGAATTATAATAAATCATGTCAGAACAGGAGATAAAATCAGTGTTCCCCTGTCAGCATTTGAATACAAAGGAGATCTGAGCTCATCTAAAAGCTATAAAAATCTTAATTTGATGTGTTTCATCAGGGTTGATGGTTGAATGCTGAAGTTCAACCTCACAACAGTATTTGTGTGTGTGAGGATCTCTGAAGTGTCGCAAGGTAACGCGATCTCATGGGAAGGCATATAAACAACACATATCACATTTTAAGGCTTTTCCTTAGGGCTGCAACTAACAATTATTTTAATCATCAATTAATCGGGTGATTATTTTTTCGACTAATCGATGAATCCAGAGATACATTTTTTTTTTCATTTCCATCCCTTTATTCAAAAACAGGACATTATTTCAAATTGACAGTCCAGAAACAACACGTTGCTGCTTGAACATCCCAGAGTTCTTAACGTAAAAAAATATGACTAATTAAAAAAAACAAAAAAACTACATGTTGATGTCAAATAGATCGAGAAATGGATCCTTGAGGGAGGAGCGTAACCAGAGTTCAAGGTGTGGATCATTGTTGCAATCAACACATTTTCTAGCGTTACGTTGAGTGAATCGCTCCCACACTTTAGATGAATCACATTTAAAAAACACACGTGAACCACACTCTGCTCTTCTTCTGTGGTGTTTTACGGCAGTGTCCATCAGTAGTGGGTGACTTATTGCACGACACAATGAATTGATAATGAATTTAGTTGCCAACATTTTTAATAATCGATTTTTCATCTATTTCATTTTGTCATTTCTATTTCATGATTCGTCGTTGCGGCCCTACTTTTCTGAAATTTTTTTTTGTGCTTTTTGCATGGAATTTGTACGTCACACAAAGCGACGGTAGCCTCCACAGTTCAGGCAACAAGACCACTCACTACAGTGAAAGAAAAACATCATGGAAACTAAAAAAAGGAAAGTAAAATATATATAAATATGGAAACAACCTAGTAAGGATGCGTGTTGTAAATATCACTAGCGTAACTCAATGAAACCATGTGAAGCTAAAGACAAATGACCTGTCGAACATTTCAAACTGAACCCTTGTTAACCAAATTAAGCTACATAGATTTAACACTCAAAATCCCCTCAAAACATCACTGAAATATACCAAGAAAGAACATTAACTATATTTATGGTGATTACGCCATGTGTATTTTCATCTTAAGGATGCTGGAGCTTTAACAATGATGACACCTGAGGCAACTATATGCTCCCCCCATAATTATAATAATATTGGATTCTAATAAATCATGAATGTATTAAGTTAACAAATCAAATCCTAATTCTATACTGTCTTCTTATTAACTGACACACACACATGCATATAGTCTAACACACAAGCACAGACAGGAATGCATTTGCAGGGATTTTGCAGATTGTGCAGACAGCTTTTCAACTCATCAACTTCCACACATTCAGACTGCTGTGACATTGACTGCAGTGGCAGAACTTAAGGGGAAGCAAAGGGCAAAAATGCCCCAATAAATCTGAGAATGCCCCTAAAACTCCTTATCGAGGGACATTAAGATTTGGGGGAAAAAACAAGCGCTTCCAGGTTGGCTGCTGTGACAGAACAGCACATTATTAACAAAAAGCTCCACCTGTTGCTGAAGACAGCAACTTGAATCCTGGACCATCACCAATGGACGCCCCAGCAAAGAAGATGGTAAAGGAAGTTGTAGCTTCTATAATTTAAAAACGGAAAATACAGTAAAGCATGCAGGACTCACCCACATAAACACAACCTTGGACAGCTAAATGGTAATCATGACTTTGTTCCAGCAAGCAAGCTCAAAATGTCAGCTATTCAGCTATTTCCATGAGTATCTATAAAAGAATGCACTGTGCATATACTAAAACTGTTAAAAGCAAAATAAAAGCCTAAGTTATGAGAAGTGTCTCCTGCTTTCTCTCACACATACAGATATCTGCATGCTTCTCACAGCAGTAGTATATTTTTATATTTACTCATGCTGGCATGAGGTGGTGATTAATGTATGCATTATGGTCTGGGCTCATTTCATGTCATCATTAAAAAAAGCAACTTACTATCTTTTAAAAGTGTTATTTTTTAGGCAGCAAGGGAAAAAAGTTGCCTCCAATATTATTTTTTTTCCAAAACTGAGTGTGTATATATGGTTATAAATATATGCAAAACACAAAATGTAACTTCTGTCAGTGGGAAATGCTATGAAACTGATGAAAATGTGATTTCACCATAATGATGCATGGATGTGTTTACTCTGCACTGCGGGTGAAAACAACAGAAACTGGCTGCATCAGGTGTGCTGAGTTGGCTGCATTGACTGAGCTGATGATAGGTCATTTAAACAAATAAATAACCTTTTTTTTAGCAGTAAACAGGGCTGAGATCAGTCATCACACAGTGTTACATTTTTGAACATGGAAACAATCACCTGCCAGAGACAGGCAGATTATTTTAGCGCCTATGATCCTGTCCCTTTAAGGCTCATTTGAAGATAAAAGCTGCAGACAACAAACCAGACACTTGCTACGAGACCACCAGAAAGCTGTGAGACGGAGAAGAAACTGCACAGCTTTTTCCCTTGTATAATCTGCCTTTTTGCAAACAAATCAATCCAAACATGCTCAATCAGCTGACGGAAAAAAACAACAACAACCTACTTGGAGTCTGTAAAGATGAAGCGCTTGTGTTTCTCTTTGTCAGTTTGCTTGTTTGTCTGCAGCAGCTGGAGCTGGATGGAGAGCCGTGAGAATCCAGTGGCCAGGCTTCTTGAAAACACCCAAACAAAAGCGAGATCTCCCTCCTTTTACCAACCCCTCCCTCCCCTCCACCCTCCTTCCCCTCCATCTCCCTCCAATTCAAGCGCAGACAGACACCTGTTACTGCAGAGGGACAGGAGTCTATGGACAGGCATCATGATGACGGGATGCATCCTGCAGTAAAGGAAAGAGCAGCGACTGAAGGACACATACCTTCACATGAACCATGCTTCGCAGAGTGTCCACCTTTGCTGTGCTGCAACTACAACACTGCCTCCACCTCCTCCATAACCTCTGTCTGTCTGTCCCAGCAAGTGATAGAGAGACAGAGAGAGAGAGAGAGAGAGAGAGAGAGAGAGAGAGAGTGCAGTGTCACTTGAGCTGACTGCAACTTTGCCCCTCTCTCTCTCTCTCTCTCTCTCTCTCTCTCTCCTCGGGGGCCATGAAACACAGAGTTCACTGAGGCACAAAGGTCCCCATGGCAACGGGGCATTTGTTCATTATTTATGCACCGTTGCATCACAATGGGCCCTCCCACCAGTCTCTCTCTGACCAGACCATCTGCACCCCCCACCCCTTCCCCGCCAGAGCCACCATCACTGAAGATCAAGACAGGATCTGAGGGGAAGGGACAACATTCAAAAACAGTAGATTCATACCCTGTGAGGTGTCCACCTGTAGATTAATCTGTTTTTTTTATTAGCACAGAGCTGGAGCTTTATTATACCTCTGCTAATAATCTAAAATCTAACATTATAGTCCATGTATACTCTAAGGGATCCAGGTCACAGCCTCTCTCTATATATATATATATATATATATATATATATATATGTACACAACACAGGCTAAAAGTTTGGAAGCAACTTCAAGTTTCTGTTCAAAAATGCCTATATATGTACAGTAAGTATATGTATTTACTGCACGATCAGACTTTGCCTTCATCGATATGCACCATTTTCCTTAATTTACCTTCAGGTATACATTGATGTTACCTGACTATTGCTGAATAAATGCCAACAAAAGAAAAGAAGAGCTTAGCTTTAAGGTCGAGAAGATTTGCAACAATGCAATGTCACAACTTAAGTGCAAAAAATAAAAAAAACACTTTGGAGAGTCTGCATACAAATAAATCCCAATAAATCTCAACTGTGTTCAAATCTCTCACAAACTACTGCAGAAATGACTAGAAAGAAGCAACTGAGTAAAGAAATTAGTCACTCTTTATATAATAATCATGTTTATTTTGTTGCAAAGTATACCAATGAAACTATGATCTTTTTTGTACAAATTCAATCTTGCTTCCAAACTTTTGGCCTGTAGTGTATAAAAAGATGGAGGAAGTGGCCAAGTAACCCTGGCTGCATTACGCAGATCGGGGAGTGCCTCAATGTGGGGCGGAGTCAAACATTTAACTCCGCCCACATTGAGCCACTCCACTGGCTAGAGTGTTAGGGTTAGGGCATCACATTGTGTTAGGCATATCATTCTGATGCTCAACGTTGAGCCACTCCCCGATCTGCAGGCTGCAGCCGGGGGCTACTCCAAGTGGTGGCTCCCAGAAGTGAAGCCAAAACATCTGACTCGCCCCCTAGTGTCTGGTTGCAGGAAAGGTCATTGATTAATGTTAAATGGACGGTACAAGGGCCAAAAGAAAAAACAGTATATGTCAAGTAAATATTTCCCAGAGATGAATTCTGTCATTTCAGCTAGATATTATCATGTTTATGTATGTTAAAGTGTTACTTTATCTGAAAAGAGTCACGATTGATTGACATGACATTACACCCTACTCCATGTGTTATTTTCATTATCAGTGTAGTTAGAGATATAGCTATATGTAGAAACATTATAATTAGTTGTTGTGTCTTTCTAGGCAAACAGTCACCATGGTGCTAACAGCTAGGCGACTCATGCCAGCAAATTCAAAATCTCAAGATGACAGTTCCTGTTTCCAGATTGTTTTGGTTTCACTTCTATACAGTGTGAAGAAGTAGAGACGTGTCATCCATCGTTAAATATACATTCTCATAGAGCATTCATGACAGCAAAATGATCAGAGAAAAATCAGTTAATTACATGTAATTGAAATCTGTTGTTTCAAGTATGACATCTAGGAATTTAAACACAATAGTTTGCGCCATTGACCAACAGCAAACTGTCTTGCTCTAAGAGGGAATGAAGTCCAAAAGAGATAAAAGCATCGTATTAGTTGTGTGGCTACATGCACTAACATATAACCTCCTCAAAAGGGTCAGTTTGCAGTCTTTTTGGTCAGTTACAGGAGGAAGAATCTGCTGGCTTGCTGCAAAATGGATGCTGGCTACTGCTTTTTTTTTTTTTTTTAAATTAAAACCTATACAGAATCACTGGTGAAGCTCAGTAAAAAACAAGCATGCACACAACTATCTCTTACCCAGATACAATCCGACCCCAAATCTGAACCCATAGCTTCCCAGCAGTCGCTTCCTAAAGCACCAAGAAGCCCAGCAAAATATGGGTCAAATGTTTTCTTTGTTTTTGCTTTCCTTTATCTGACATGTCCGTTCCCCACTTCCAGGATGCCGCAGTCAAACTAAACCAATCACAATATCCCAGCAAACACACGCTGCACATGCAAAGCACCAGCCTCCAGTCATTTCTTTATTGAAATTAGGACTGGTTCAGTTTAGACGGCTCTTTGGCTGCAGGTTTAATCACAGAGATAAATGGGCCATCAGTGGCCGAGTGTTTGGCTAAAACTTAACCAATCAGCTGGACCAATTCAACACACAGTGCAGCTCTGAGCTTAAAAGCATAGGATATGAATACACAGCAGCAGAGATCAGACGTTTCTACAAATTATTACGAAAAACACATGAGGGTCAGTTTTACTGTAACAAGGTGTACCACTGGATGAACTACTCAAACCATATTATGTGCTTTACTTTGTTTACCTACTTAAGCCCAACCATGACATTTTCCTTTACCATAATTACACTAAGTGGTTTTACTGCCTGAAAATAAGTGATCTGTTGCCCCCCTGCTGGACTATTGTATTCACACTGGAATGGCATCCTCTGGTGGACAGGTAGGACAGTAATGGCTGTCAGATTTGCAGTGGCAGAGCTTC
The DNA here is from genome assembly GCA_029721515.1 of Synanceia verrucosa. NCBI lineage: Eukaryota > Metazoa > Chordata > Actinopteri > Perciformes > Synanceiidae > Synanceia > Synanceia verrucosa. Next base: position 6,153,388 of record CM056554.1, on the reverse strand, counting down.
CTTTTTGTGACAGCATTTTATCTAAACTATACCAAGAGGCATTGAAAATGCAACAAAGTCAATGTAAAATAAAATTGGATACAACTACTTTGTATACAAAAGAATGTTTTGTTTACTACCACTCATGGCTATTGAAACTATGGAGCCACATTTTTCAGCTCAAACAATAAATTAACGTGGCAGACGGTACCAATCCCTGTTTTTGCATGTGTGATTCGTTAGGACATTGTTTGAAAGCTTTCAAAGAGTTCTTTTGGTGATTTGAGCTCAGCTGGTCAAGGCTTTAAAAACTCTGAGGAAAAATGCAAGCTGTCACAGACGGTCACCATGCCACACTTAGCAGCAAACATGAGGGAGCAGGCCATTGGTATGCTGAGATCCAGAATGACCGAAGCGAGGGTAGCCAGGCATTTTGGCGTCCACAGATGCACTATCTCACACCTGCAGGCACGTTATGCACAGACATAATGTGCAGGTTATTGACTGGCCGCCTTATTCCCCGGATATGAATCTGATTGAACACCTTTGGGACAATCTGGATCGCCGTGTACGGCGTCGTATTCCAATGCCGGTGACGGTTGCTGATCTCCGTACTGCACTCTTGGAAGAGTGGGAAGTGATTCCAGTGGCTGAAATCAAGGCGCTCATCATGTCTATGCCACGACGATCACACAAGATACTGACATTTGTAATCCATGTCGATTAATTTTTCTACTGTTGCTTTTGTCCATTCATCTCCAGTATCATAACAAGTGAAGTCGCCCAATAAATCACGAAAATTCAACTTAAAATCGAAAAAATACAATGTTGCATTTTTAATGCCTCTTAGTATATATGTTTGGACACAATACTGTAGGAAATGAATGGAATCCAATTTGCTATATGGACAAAGTCACTAATGATCGATGGTCCTCTCAGGTCTGACAGTGGACATCAGTCCTTCATCATGTCCATCATACAGGCAGAAAGAATTAACAGCAAGATATGCAGAGAGTAATCATATAGCTGGATAAGCAATTACATGAAAAGGACAACAATTAACTATATGAGCAGCTTTTACAATCAAGTGCTTGTCAACTGATTGCATTACTAAAGACTGGGCTCCAATTGGAGCCATTAATGGAGACAGAGGGAAGACAGAGTGTGCAGCCACTAGCTTACAGGAACAACCGGCCCCTGAAAACCCCATTAAAGCAATTAGTAAAGTAAAATAAATGACTGTAGAACAGTGGGGGGCTGCATGGCGAGCAGAGTTGCAGTATGTGTGTGTGTGTGTGTGTGTGTTCTAGCTGTGGCTGTATGCCTCTCTCTCCAGTGTAAAGCGCTCTAATTGTGCCCTGTGGTGTCCACCTGGCATTTAGTTGTTTTAAAAGTTCAATGAGAAAATGTCACAGTGGCGGTATAGCTAAGACCACTGTTGTCTGGAGCTATTGTTTTAGACTGGAAAAATTACTCAGTACATCCAGTTGGTAACAAAGTCGTGCCTGAGGGAAAACAAGCGAGAAGGTGGAGAGTGACAGAAAGACTGAGACCGAGGGGAAGCAGGGACGGAAGACGTGAAATGAGATAAAAGAGAAGAAAACTTCAGCTGACTGAAAAACAGCGAGGGGGAAGACAGATTCAAGGAGATTTAGCGCTCTCTGGATACCAAAACTACTTAAGTGTTCATCCCGAACCAGACATATTTGTCTTGTTTTCCCAATAACGGGGGCTGTAGATCTAGGGTCTAATTCCTCTCCTCACCACAGTCTCTGCTTTTCAATCCTCCTGTGCAGCAGCACTGGAACTGGTAATAAGCGCAGGGTTAGGGACATGAATTATGAGCTACTGTAAAATATTCAGAGTGCAGTGTCTTTGTTGAGCTCATTGTGCTGCAGAATTTAAAAAAAAAAAGGTAGCATCAAGGCTAATTGTTTATTCAAACTGTGGGGTGAATGAAAACCTTGAGGACGTTTAAAGCCCAGGGCCCTGACATATGAGGTAAACATCTAATGGGAAGGACTTATCCAGAGTTTTCTCGACATTGCTGCTTTAATCACACTGAAACACTCTGTGGCCTTGTTATTTTTGTCTCAGTTTATTGCCTGTTGCTGGCAGGATTGCCGATTGACATTCCGCTCCTTGAAAAACCACATAATGTCTGCAGGTGATAAGAGGAAATATGAGCAGCTCTGCCCAATAAAAGCTCACTGTCCTCAAAGGCTTTCACTGAATTGATTCAAGAACGAATGTTAGTACAAAAAGTGAGACTTAACTGCTGTAGCTTGCTGTACCTGTGGCCCTGTAAAAATCATCAGTCAAACCCCTCGTACGCTTCGTTTTCAAGCGTCCACCACTGAGCACGACACATATGAGCTGAGCTGTTTTTGTCTTATCGAGGATAATTTGTGAGCTGATTTGAATAAACTTGGTAGTTAATTATCAGTTAACTCATTGAGTGCCGTGCGTCACTTAAAATCTGAAGCTTGGGTGCCATTGACGTATATGTACGTCAAAATGGCCGCAGCCTGTGAGCAGTGCTGGGCAGTAACGTGTTACTAGTAACACCATTACTAACGCTATTTTGACAGTAACTAATACTGTAACGCATTACTTTTGAAATAAACAAACGCACTGTTAACGGTACTGTCCAGTACACGGACATTACCGTTAACAGCATAGTACAATATAACAGTATAGTACAATATAGTACGTTTGTCCGTTATTTGGTAAATGATATCCTGATTGATGAGTTCAGATTGGTTTCATTCATGCTCTCTGATCTGATCCGTCCCCCCACTTTCCCAGCATAAGGCGACAAACATTGCCGGTAAAACAGAGGATTAATGTCATTACAGCAGCACTGGGAGCCCGGCGTTTGTGTGATTCAATTCATGGTGCATTCAATTATACATGAATGTCAGAATTTCCAACTTCAAGTCAGAATTTAAATAAGAACTGCCGAGAAGTTGGATCTCCAACTCAGGAAGTTGGATTAATCAACCTGAAATATAATTCATGCTATCTGTTGATGTAAACAGAAACTACATGTTTTGTTCTACGTCTAGAAGGCTGGAAGAGTTGGGAGCACTAAACTTTGAGGTTACGTTGATGCGAAATCCAAGTTCCGACTTCCAGTGAACACACCATAATGCACACTCTCACACCCCAGGGTCCTAAAGAGGAACTAAATGTTAGTTTTAACAGTAACATGTTACTTTTTGATGTAAGTAATCAACAAAGTAATTAAAAAGTAAAAACAAAAGTTTTTTTCATGATGAAATAGAGACTCTCTTCTTTCATTTGAGCTATTCAGTGTTTTCAGAGTCATGCTGTGGGTCTTAAAAAAAATGACTCAAAATGGGCAAAAACGCTGGAACAAGGCGCTTTCTGTTTTAAAAAAACGGCTGGTGGATTACTCCAGTGAGAGAAAATGAATAGGCAAGGCAAACATTTTTGGTAATTGATTCACCAATTAAGTAATTTTCCAAGCTAAAGTGGCATTTGCTGGTTTCAGTCTTTTTAAATGTCAGGATTTGCAGCCAATTCATCTCCTTATACACAGTATACGCTTCATAATCATGCCACACCTTTCAGAAACACATACAGAGGAAGGCAAATAGCAGCATTCAATTATACTGTATACATAATACAGAGTTAACAATTGCATCTGAATCTGAGCTGGAGACTTCAGAAGCAGCTGGTACACAAGGCTCTGGACTAAATTTTTAATCTTAAAGCATCCCCTGATTGCGTTTTTTTAAACAAATATCTCCCTGATGATCACCAATCCAATATCAGTGAATCCTCCATCAAAGCATCAATTGGATGATGCACTCCTTTACATTACTGAAAAAAAGTGATCAAAAGTGATGCAAAAAAATCTTAATTTGAAAAGGAATTCTGCTGTTGGTATGAAAGTACTGAACATTTTTTGGTTGCTGTTGAAGCTTTGAGTCGTCTTGAGACCTTGTTATGGAAAGAAAAGAAAATGAATGAAATCTGACAAAGTTCAGAGAGAACTGCCGTAATGATACACCAAAATAAATTCAAACACTACTGTATCTGTGAAAGGAGACAATGAAAAAAGTAGGAAAAGATTAGAAACGATGAAATCCTCAGCGCTCACTCCTATATGAAGTGAAACCCTGGCTCAGGCTACACTGCAGCATTTCTCTCTCTTTCTTCATTTGCCTGTAATTAAATAATCTACCAGTAGATGCATCAAATATAAAGGTGTCTTTTCCTTTGCGGTGTCAACCGTCTGCTCGGCACTTTTCATCATGGAACTCGCAGGGCTCAGCTCAAAGTCAAACGCTAGACTCGACTCTGAGCCACCAGACACTATCTCAGTCTCACTCGCCTGTCAATCCCCAGCCAACCATTTTATTTTCTTGCCTTGGCAGGTAGCAGAGAGAGCCGTCAAAGACACCGAGCTGCCAAATGTACGAAACCGTTGTCCCTGAGCCCCACCGCAATGTACTGCTTCCCTGTTCGAGCAGCAGACATCTAACAGCCATTAAAGTGTCACTCTGAAAAGGGAAAAAAGATGCAGACACATGTATGCAAATCAACATACACTCAAATGCAAACTCAAAACTGGTGATTATCTGAATGTACCACATGGACAAATGGTGCTGGTCCAATCATAGCATGGCAACAGTAACTCAGCACAGCAAGCATGACAGGCTTTGGATTTCTCTACATGTTAAAGTGGTGTACATGAGGCTGGAAAAGGAGCGATAAACTGTATTTAAAGTGCCTTCCAGTCAATCCAAAAACCAAAAATACATTACTGTCAGAGTTCATAGTAACACCAGCAGCTCTGCGAGCACTCAGCCTAAAAGCTATTGTCACGTTAAAGAGAAAACACAGACTCATGCCTTGATGTTTATCTCTGAGAACAAATGGTTGGTCAACAACTACTTTGGACAGATAAACTTATCATAACAAACTTACAATATTTTACATAATCCCCTATTTCGACAACGATGAGCAAATTATGGCAGAATTGTGATGAATAAACAAGGATGTCATGCATTAATCGAGGGTTGCAACTAATAATTATTTTCATCACTTCTTAATCTGTTATAATTTTGATCTATAAAATGCCAGAAAATGGTGAAAATGTCAAACAGTGTCTTAAAATGTTTTGTTTTGTCGTCAAATGCTTTGTTTTGTCATCAACTCAAAGATATTCAGTTTGCTGTCATAAAGAATCAAAGAAACCAGAAAATATTCACATGCAAAAAGAAAATGTTCTTTAAAAAACTCACTCTTAAAGCTATAATCTGTCATGGTAGAGAACCAGCAAGAGGGCCGTCAAAATTTGAAAGTAGCACCTCCTCTAAGCTCCACCCCCTCATTAAAAGCCACGCCCCTCAAATACAAACTTTCTGACAGCAGGATTCAGCAGGGAGAGGAGAGCCGATATGCTACGTCACCAAAATTGTAAAACGTTCCGTTCAAAGGCAATATATCAACGTCATTTTGACACCTTTATAATGCGGACACTGACGACTATGGCTGTGCAATATGGTCAAAATGTCATATCCTATAACCTCTTCAATACAAGCAGCACCCATGACCAGCTTACACCCACAGAGAAGCTAATGTTAGAGGAGGGAGGGACAGAGGGGGAGTGAGCAGGACGAGACACAAAGGCATCTGTTTGGTTCTTTCCAATGGGACTGAATGGCAGGGATTGGTCAGAGTTTTTACAGTTCTGCAGCTGCCACAGAGGTCTGATTCTTTTCCTTCCTTTCTCTGAACACATCATGTATTGATTGCGCTCAGGATGGAAGGACCATTTCACCCAGTATAACAAAAAGTGTTTCTGAACAGAATGACAGACTATAGCTTTAATCAATGAAGTTAGTGACCACTAAGTAGAAGAAGAATTCCTTTCCTCAATGAGGGAAATTACATTTTTTCACTCTGTTAGTATATATATATTTTTCAATTGCACAACAAACACATGCACATGCATTAGAGGAGAGGTGTCAGAGTGAGGGGGCTGCCCCTTAGCCAGGCGCCCCGAGCAGTGCCTTGCTCAAGGGCACCTCAGCAGTGCCCAGGAGGAGTGCCCTCTCCAGCTACCAGTCCACTCTCCACATTTTGGTCCGACCTGGATTTGAACTGGCGACCCTCCGATTCCCAGCCCAAGTCACTACAGACTGAGCTACTGCCGCCCCAAGTAATGGATTAGTCATTACAGCTCTACTTAAATTTACACTACACCTCGCTCACTCAGAAGCACTGAAAGCAGATTAGTTTCTTCTACCAACAGGTGGAGTTTTGCCTTGTTGCCACTGGTGTGAGAATGAAATCTTGGCAGCGCAGCAGCATTAGCTGGAGGAACTGGTACGTATTGGTCTTATCAGTCTGATAGGTATGGATGCACACATACATACAAATAAACACACACACATTTATACAAAGACATTTAGCAGGAATACATAGGTGAAATGAGACATACTGTCCTATTTCTACCATGATTCTCAAGCCGAGAGTCTTTCTTCAGCTGGAAATAACAAAACTAAAAGGCTTTCTCAAATGTCAGAGAGAGAGAGACAAAGACAAAGCATGGGCTTACGCAATTCCTTCCAAAATCCTTCCCTTCCTTCCGCCTGCCTTAAATATTCTGCTTTTTCTTTTTCTGCATGCCCCCTTGCATACGAAGTAAAACAAAATAAATATTTGATCCACTTTGAAACCACTCCTTATGAATATCTAACTCTGTTGTGAACTTTGAAGAGAACTATATTTGGTAATTTAATGAGGTAGCCGACGCTAAACAAATCTTAATTAATCCTTAATAAACAAATGAAGAGCGGAGAGGGGGAGGAGAGGCTGATGATAGCATCCGATATTATCGCAGGAGCTGCTGTAAGAAAACACCAATTGAAGAACTTAATGAATCATAAGAGAGTGAGTACAACTACCTCAAGGCTGATTACTGTGGAAAAACTATTAATACTGTGTTTTTTATCGCCTCACGTATCATTATGCCAATCATAGGTGTTTAAGTATTTGTTTGCACTGAATAAGTAGATAAGAAGTGGTGAATCTACAGACACAGGCAACGCTTCACCCCGTGTTTATATAATGATGTGTTGGGAGGTGAAGAGAAGAGCTTAGATGTGTTTAATTAGGCGTATGGGGAAAATAGGTATAATTTCTAATTGCCTCAGTATAAACTGTGTTCGGTTTGGATTCGTACGAGTTTAGGTCAGACCTGAGTGAAGCTGTTTCCTGCTACACTGCCAATTAGAGTGAACCATTATACCGAGCATCGTGATTCACAATAATTATCAGGCTGCAGAAACACCACATTCAGATTTGATAACCATTAGGAAGCCTCCCTGATAGGTTTTCTTCTTTTTTGTTATTGTGGGTTTTTGTTCATATTTTCTCTTCTCGACTTCTCTTCTTCCTTGAATGCACTGTCATGTTTTCCTCTCTGATGAGGCATGAATGCAACAACATCTCTTCGCCATCTGACGTTTTGACGCTCGTTGTTGTTGCTTGTTAAAACACGACGGGAGGTCATGTTGCAAACATAATGGAAATGAAGGCTGAGGCGGTAACGTAATGTGCTTTTCAGTTGTGGAATAAACAGAACAGGAAGAAAACATGGCCGCTGTCTCTCTAATGAGGACCACAATAAGCTTTTACCTCCACTGTCGCTTTATCCTTGCAAAATGTGATTGTGTGTCAGGTTTGGTTGATTGCAGTCTGGTGTTTGTAGTTAGTAAAACAATCTAACAGTGAAAACAAAAACGGGGGATTTTACATGTGCATTTCAAATTAATGTCATATAGGTGCAAATTTAGCAACACCCTACTTCTAAATTTAGCTGGGTATTCACTATGTAAAAGAGCCAGGCTGCAGCTCATCATCAGTTTTTAAGAACTGGGCTATTGACTCGACGTTGATTTTTTTAATACTATCACTTATCAAATGGCTTGAGAAATAGCGCATATAGGTAACAGGAAAAAAAGATGAGTTCTGAATGTTTACGTTCAGCCTGGTTCTGATCAGCTGCTTTAAGCTAAATGCTGATGTTACCAGATCACAACATACTGATGTGTGATGCCTACCATGTGCTAAATACTGTACTTACTTGTGCACTGTTGAGTTTATGACAATGTATGTCACACTAGTTTATAATCCATCCATCCATTATCTACCACTTAGGGTGAAAGGCAGGGTACATCCTGGACAACTCTGCTGTTCATCAGAGGACACATATAGACAGACAACCACTCACACTCACATTCACACCTACGGTCAATTTAAATCAGCCAATTAACCTAATCCCCATGCATGTTTTTGGATGGTGGGAGGAAGCCGGAGTACCCGGAGAGAACCCACACTGACACGGGGAGAACATGCAAACTCCACACAGAAAGGTTACTAAAATAATGTGAATAATGAATTTGATCTAGTTTTGTTCTTTACTCCAGATATTAAAGGTATAGAATTGGAATGTGGCACCTCCTCTAAGCTCCACCCCCTCCTCCTCGGGTGTTTCCACCGCTCAAAGGCTGCACCGTTTAGCAGGATGAGCTGTCAGAAGTAACACTGGAAGTGGTATTATTGGCTGCATTTTCTCTGCCATTGTTCCCTACAGAACGGATTCTCCTGCTAACTCTGTATTTCTGCAGAGGAGTGCGCTGGATATTTCCAGCAACAGTTGGGAGGAGGGAAGGACAGAGGGGCGTGAGCAGGACGAGACATGGAGGCATCTGATTGGTTCTTTCCATTCGGGAAAAAAATAGTCCTGCAGCCACAGAGGTCTGATTCTTTTCCTTCCTTTTTGTTGCTTTCATGTTTGTTTCCTTCATGGTTATCAGTGATGTTAGATCAGGTGCAGTCCGCTGCCTGTTTACATTTACATTTCCTCGTCCTGTATTTGTGCTTCTAAATAAGAACACTGTACATATTATGAGAGCTGAAAGACAAGTTTAGCACCAATGATCCCTTGAAGAACCAGATAAATGTGTATCACATAAACACTGAAAATGAAGCTTTTTGTTCTAAACTGCTGTAGGTCCTGCTGATCAGAAAACCCCATTTTGGGGATTTCTTTAAACATTCAACTCATTCTTGGTAACTCAGAACTGACTGGATTGTCAAATGTCACCAGCAGGCTGCAAGTAAAAAAGACAGCTAATCAATACCCTGTGCCATTCTCACTTTTGTCTGTCATTCAACGAGACAATATGTCAGATTTTCCAAATAGGCACATCTCACATTGGAATGAAAGTCTTTCAGAGCCGGCACTTCACACTGCGCTCCCCTCAGTAGCAGATGTGTTGACAGCAGAGATGATGAACGATACGAGGACAAAAGCTGACAGATGTGATAAATACAACGTCGAATGGCTAATCAATCTCATGTGGATAGAAGGAAACAGAGGGAAAACAGCAGCAGGGATCTCCTGGTGTGAATCAGCAGAGGCAAAAGGATCTGATTGGCAGCGTGTTTGTTCACGTGTGCATGTCTGGGTATAAAAAAAAGCCTTTCCTTGGTCTCTCAGGCCTGACCTTGTCTTTATGAACTAATAACAAACAGTGTGTCCACATCCCTGCTCCCTGGTAACAAACACTGGCAAAAAGCCCAAACTGTGAAAAATCACTCACTGCACAAACAATACTGGAAGGAAGTGACAAATGACTGGCTTAAGAAAATAATAATAATTCCACCATGGAGCAGTAATATGAAATATAGCGACTCCAGGAAGATGGGAGGTGGGAGAGAGGGAGCAAGTATCCTTTCGTCTTCACGTTCTTCAAATAGCCAACACTCCCTCCTTTCCTGTCTTCTCCTCACCACCCTTTTTTCCTTTTACACATTCTCATCCGAAGGCCATTACCATGCCCTACATCATCTGTGTGTGTGCACATGACCTGTGAGTGTGTCCTAGTCAGCATGACCTACTTAGAATACGAATGGACCTTGTGAAAACTGTAGTACCCCACCGGTGCGGTTTCAGTCTTAAACATGCAGAATCCATTATTTTTCACTCTCAGCGTTTTCGCCGGCTATCTTTAACATCTGCATTTCAGAGAACATCTTACTGTACTCAAGGACACACAAGTGTGTTTCAGCAGTATCAAGTATCCACTTCAACTGTGCACCCACCCACACACACTGCATGCAAAAATACATTCTCAGACCAGACAGCTAACGTTCATAGCGTCATAGCCATCATTTATGGCGTTAAAACCACCAATTTAGCACTGCACTCCTACGAGGGACAGTTCAAAAATATAGTTGAAATAAATGTAACAGAACCAGAGACATTGTCTTTCTTATCAAAGTCTGGAGCCTAAATGACATTACAGTAGTGTGCTAATGTAGCTTTGAGCCGCTAACCTCAAGCAAAGATGAGGAGAGGACTGCAGAGGTTTGGTAAACTTTTCTTTCTTAACTCTTTGAGTTTGACATATATGTGCGTCATTAAAATCCAATGCTTGAGTGCCATAGACGTATACATATGTCAAAGTGTTTTTTTTCGGTGGTTGCCACAAGAGGGCGTTCTCATACAGCCTGTCAATTATGGCGCTTCTCGGATTTGCAGTTGGAGCATAAAGAGACGGTATACACCACAGAGCTCAAAGCATGAAGTGAAGACGACTGCGATCAGAAAGCAAAACAAACAGAATCTAGACAAAAAGTTGTGTTTTTGGTGAAACTGGCCTCTACTCTACTTCATTATTCCATAAAACAAGAATGGAACGAGGCAAAAACTAACATTTTATCCATGATGAAACAGAGAGTCTCTTCTTTCATTTGAGCTATTCTGTTTTCAGAGTCATGGTACTAAATATTCAGTGGGTCAAAACGCTGGCACATGGGACTTTCGGTTTTAAAAATGTACTGGCAATCAATGAATTAATCTACACTCGACAAGATTTCTTTTTTTAATTTTCAAAATGGTAGCCTCCAGCGCCAACTAATGGCGACTCAAGTGACATCATTTGAGGCTGGATAACTTTGCGGAGAAGTCGCCATGTTAATAGAGACCTTAAGTTGATAAGCAGCACCTTCCTGTATGGTGCTAACTGCTACCGCTAACCAGCTCTCATCCTGCTGACAGGATTTGTTGTTTGCATTTTTAGAGGAAAAAACAAGGTCCCTCCACTGGATGTTTACTACATCCGAAACACATTTTCTAACATCAGGACACTGTAAAAGAAACCATCAAGTTTTCGGTACTTTGGCTTGGTACCGAAGTATCGGTTCTGGTGATGCTAGGCTATGTGATGCACTGTCAAACATTGGCTATAGTTACTGCTACATGCAAGAGACACAGGTGGAAAATGCCCCGCGGCAACAAGGAGAAAATTGGACACACAGTGTCAGGTTTTCCCTTGTATTTATTTCTTCACCGAGGTAAAAGGGAAGCATTTTTTTTTTTAAGTCGTAGCCGCGAGATCAGACATCTCAGGTTGTTCATCATCTAGGCTTGATCAATATTTGTTTTGTTATTTATAGGAAATTACACAATGGTTTTCATGGGCTGGACCACCTTAGATCAAACCAGGCTGTATGTGGACTAAAATGAGTTTGACACGCCTGCTTGAGTGACAAAAGGCTTCATGACACTTCTACCACATATGCAGTAGCAGACTTTGATATGTAAAATGTGTGGAGTTCCCCTTGAAGTTTAAATACATAATGAGATCTCACACTAACATCACTTGCAATCTGTTCTATATCTGCTGTATGTTGATTAGTACTTCCTATGGGAGAGTTAGCTGACTGACTGTATTTTTCAAATACACTGATGGGGTCCACCAGTCCATCTGTTCATTTTGGTGCAGATTAAAATATGTGGACAACTTCTGGATGGATTAACATTAAATTTGGCAGAAACATAAGTGGTCCACAGAGGCTAAACCCTAATGACTGTGGTGATCCCTTTACTTTTCCAACTAACGCCACCAAAATATCCACTTTTCAGTTCATGGTGTGACGCCTCTAAAACTAATGATCCAATTCTCAGTTCAATTTTCATCCATCCATCCATCCATTTTCTACCGCTTATCCTCATAGGGTCGCAGGGGAGCTGGAGCCTATCCCAGCTGTCATTAAAGCAGGGTACACTCTGGACAAGTCTCCAGTTCATCACAGGGCACATAGAGACAGACAACCACTCACACTCACATTCACACCTACGGACAATTTAAATTAGCCAATTGACCTAATCTCAATTTTCATCCAATTTCACAATTTTGTTTCCTAGTATGTCATGAACTTTGCCACCAAGAGGCTGCTAGTGTTGCTGGTGAGTTTTAATCTTACTAGGGTTTATGAGCTGAGATTCGGCCGCTGGAACTGTTTGCGGAGGTGGAGGCTGAAACAAACCGGGTCCCCTGCCCCCATAAAAATAATCAAATCATCGACTAGATATACACAGAGATTTAATGACAAATACAAGATTTAATCATCTACAAAACTAGTGAGTCCAACACTAAAAATAAGACAGCAAGGATGATATTAAGTGTTTAATATGCATACAACAGGTTGTGTCTACATCTAATAGAGCCAGTGCAGAGTGAATAATCTACTGCTATTGTGCTGCCATATTATAATATATATATATATATATATATATATATATATATATATATACATATATATACATATATACACACACACTTCAATAATATTAATACTATATCTTCTAAACAGCATGAAAGGGGGTAGCACACCTTGACACACCGGATAGAGAGGGAGACCTCAACACTGGACACAAATTTAAAAAATATATTTTTTATTTGTCTTTCTTGTCTTTCTTGACTTGTGAAGCTGTATCTGTTTATCCTGGGGTTTTTAATCCTGACGAGTTTCTGATGTGTTATATTTTTATTTGTTCTATTTTATACTTATTTTTTTTTTCTTTTCTCCATTTTCTTTATGTGTGTGGCACTTAAAAAAATCTGTTTTGTGTTAAATAATGTGCTTTTAAATGAACTGAACTGAATGCACATTAGGAACAATCTAGAAGTTAGGATAAGTCTAAAAGTCCTGGAATGAAAGACATCTAGCAGATGGGCACATCAAAAGGCATTCTGGCAGTCATGAATATTCTAACTGTCATAAATCCATAATAAGCACAAAAGTCTACCTCTACTGCTTCGTGTTAGCTTTACTGAAAGGAAAAAATCAAGGCATGGGCTTTGTCTTGTCCTTTCACTGCTTCGCCATGCACCACATCTCAGATAAAGCTGCCCAGACTTTGACAAAAATGAAGCGAAATGATGCCTCCCACCACATTAGAGCAGTTTCAGCCTGAAGCTCTCTGCTCGCAGATCAAAGTGTGGGGACATGTTGGTGACACATTAGCTCAGATGGGCGTCCCATCACTTGTGTTTACTGTCTCACCCTGAAAGGACGAGAGGAATTATCTCCACTACTTTCTTCTATTCATATTTCATTAATTGCGACAAGCTTCTATCTACGTTGCACACACACACACCCACACACAGTTCTGACCTGTTCCTTGACAGAGGCGAGGATGGCGGAGGTGGTTTCAGACTCTGATCCGTCTCCGTTGGAGGCATTGAGGACGGGGCTCAACATGGCGGCAGCGCTGGCAGTGTCAGACGCCACCTCAGGCACTGGCATACCTCCTGGAAAACAAGAGGAACATGCAACTCTTTTACTCTTATTAAAGACACTGTGACATGCCAGCGTTTGGGCTGAGTAGCTGTCACATTTACACTCCTGTATTCACTCACACACACACACACACACATGTGGATGTTAGCGTGAAGGCAAGGGGTGAGGAGAGACACAATCAGTACTGGCATAGTGGGGTTATAGCTAAATTAAAAGACCACTGATAAAAGTTGAGTATTACTAGGGGTGGAAAAAAAATAGCGATATGGCAATATAGTGCAATACTTTTTCTTCTGATATAATATTAATTTTTTTATTAATTTCTTAATGTTTTGTGCCAATTGTAAAACCAGAGCAATGGCCGCATGTTGAAATAAAAAATTTAAAAAGTTAAAAAAAAATCCACATTAACACGGTAACTTTGACAGCCCTAATACTGTATATATATATACACGTATACGTGTATATATATATACACGATAGATAATATACGTATACACGTATACGTGTATATATACGTATATATATATATATACATGAGTAAGCATGCAAATGGACAAAAAGAATACTGTCTAGAGATCAAATTTATTCAAAAAAAGGCGTACTGAAGTTAACGGTAGACCAAACTATGGTCTGTGTGCACATCTGTTAGCCTCTCTGAGCTGTCTGTGCACTGTTTGAGCACTGATACGGGTTGGTGACGGCAGCAGCAGTAACGGTGGTGGGAAGTGTCCGGTCTCTGAGATGGTGAAGACGGATATGGCGATCCTGAATGTTGGTTGTCACACATGGTCTGACGATCTGAAGTGCTGTTTGTGGCATGGAATCTGGTTCTGAGATGACTAATTGTTGATTCATGAACGTTTATTACCCTTGCAACATCTCGTGCACTCATGCCGGCGCTCAGCATTCTAAATAGCACGTTCACATTGGATTACAAAAGCACTTAGAGAAAAGAAGTTTTCCCATTTTATGCAGGTTGGGTAGACAAACAAAAGTGCCGATCCCATTTTCATACAGTACTGCTCTAGTCATCTGGGTCGACCACACTTCCGTTAATCTGGCCATCGGAATACAGCGTCACAACACGCACTTATTGCATTTTTGCCACATGTTAACACATGTACAGTACATACTGTACATACATATATATATTAAAATATGTGTACATATGTACATATACAGTATGTACATACTGTATTTTAAGCTGCATTTTAAATTTGTCAGTGATCTATGAAGAATCACATATAAAATCGCAAAATGACAATGTCATAATAATGTATCATATCATGACTCAAGTATGGTGATACGTATTGTATCGTGAAGTCCTTGCCAATACCCAACCCTAAGTATTACACTAAATTATATAATTAAAACCATCTGGATACTAGTCAGTCAGATGCATTTAGATTCCACTGAAACATTTTGATCAAAGTGTGTTCAGATAATTATTTCAACTTTTCTTTTTTCCCATCTTCACTCATTCATGTTCAAGGTCATGTGGAGTTGGAGCCTATCCCAGCATGCATTTGGCAAAGGGCAGGTGCTGGACAGGTGCACTGGTACGTCTTTAGAACAGGAAATCTTGGCCAGTGGGAAGAAAGTGTGCATGGAGACACTGGTCACAGGTCTGAAAACGAATATTAAAGCAGAGGCAGAACCAGCAGTGAATATAGTGGTGGTAAAAGGGTAGTATTAATATTGGTAGGATTTGTAGTATGAAGTGGTCGTGGAGGTGTTCCAGTTCTCATGGAAACAGGTGTATTTTTTGAATTGAACTAAAAAGGTACACATCTGGTAAGCATTTGCTCTGACAGTAATTTGCACTTAGGGCCATATAAAGTGAAGCAAAGCCCACACAACAAAGACTGCACTCCAATAATGTTACTATTAGTACCACTACGAGCAGAAATAGAGGTAATCATAATAGTTGTGCCATTATTTTAGTTGACATGCTACAATCGGGTTTAATAAAGCAGACTAATGATGACATCCTTGAGCAGAAAACCTCACATTTAGAGGATGAGGCTGGCAATATGCAAATATGTTGTTGTCATCAACAATTTAAATGAAAAGACCAAAACCAACAACATGTGCCTGTAGCACAAAATCTTAAGACGAACCTTCAGAATCTCCAAGGCTAATAATTTCTTCAAACACCTTTAATTAGCAAACAAACAAAGAGTAAACATTGCATTTATTGGAAAAAACATTCTAATGGTTTCAGCCTATGTTAGCGTTTTACCGCTGGTGATTGCATTCACACTGAAAAATCATAAAAGCATCTCATGAAAGAAAACGTAACTACATGTATTTTCTCT
This sequence comes from Synanceia verrucosa, assembly GCA_029721515.1. Lineage (NCBI taxonomy): Eukaryota > Metazoa > Chordata > Actinopteri > Perciformes > Synanceiidae > Synanceia > Synanceia verrucosa. Next base: position 6,137,453 of record CM056554.1, on the reverse strand, counting down.
GCTATAATCCAAAAGCCAATGGAAAAATCCCATCAGAACCTGGGTGATTCCAACTTCCAGGACAGCGGATAAAAATATGTCATCCCTGCAGCGCTGTGTAGTGTCCGACCACACACACTTGCACACGTTAACCATGTGTCATCTCGTATTTGACCAAGCTTTGGGAGGACACGGGCTTCACATGTGTCATGTAATCCTGATGCAGCGCAGAGCTGCTGCAACAGCTGCATCAGCCAGCTTTACGCACTGATGAAAGACTTGTCATGAGGAATCTGACACACATAAAAAAAGAGACTGTCTGACTGAGTGCCGAAGTAAAAAAAACAAAAAAATGAAAGTGTTGCCTGTGAGCAGAGTGGAGGGACAGGTGTGGAAAGGTGAAAGAAAAGGAGAAGCTATGTGAAAGAGGAGGAGGCGAGGCGAGGGGAAAAAAACTATTCTTATAGGCTGCTAGGCAACAATCTGTGGTCACTGAAGGCTGCTAATATGGCTGACCTCGCTTTACTTGTCTTCCATTTTGGAGAGTGTTCCTCTTCTTCTCTACCTATCCATCACTCCTCACTGTTTCTGACTTTAATTTTTCATCACCACTCGCCTTTCTACTTACACTACATCCCTTTCCTCCTTTCCTCTGCATGCCTCTGCATCCTCCCCCCTCCTCGTCGCCTCTAAACTTTCTTCCTTCCCTCCCTGCCCACTTCTCTTCACTTGACCTATTTCAGTGTCTCCACATTATTTCAGCACATTTCTGCTTTATTAGGCGGCATGCAGCTGAGGGTGACAGGAGGAAGATGAGCCGAAAGGTTTGGACTGGAACCTGCGATGCTGCAGTGCACCTGAGCCTTCCACTGTCCCTCATAAACACTCGGCTGCTTATCTGGCTTCGTGACTCCACCACATGCTTCACGGTCTTCACGCCATCCTCCTTTTTTCCTCTTTTTCCTTTCCTTTTTCCTCTCCTTTTCAAGACGTTTTACTCTCCAGCTGTGCAGCCACAACTGAACAGCATTACAACGGGATGGCCCTCCCAACCTCTCATATCTACCTCTCAGCTCAACTCCTGCAAGATTATGTTGCAAAACAACAATGTGTAACCAAAATGTGCTTTGAAGGACATATATTTTCTCAGGGAGCTTGCCGTTTTATACCACTTTCATACTGAAATTAGTGTGTCAATGCAGGATTTTCTAACCAGAGTGGACCCGCCTTGGTTCAGCGGGTGCTTTCACACTGCTGGCTTTCAACATCATCATTACACATTACAGTCTTCTTCTCCACGGATGCTGAGCAGCTCGCAGACCTTGTGATGTTGCCAATGTGCTGCCATGAATGATTAAAAAAAAGGTGTACCAAACTCACTAGGTGTAGTTTACATCAGGATTCCCCGATTGGTGGGATTTCCAGAGAAATGTCTTGGATTTGTTAGACTGAAAAAAATCTCTGCCCTTCAGAGATCGGTCTCGGGACATCAAAAGGAAGACTGATCTTATGAGAGTGGACCAAATCTTTGCTCTGCTTTGAGATCAGAGTGAGCATCTCTGCAGCCCTGGAGCTTCACAATGACAGCTTGACAGGCTACAGGGACTAAAGCAGAACGTTATCAGGTAATTTAGCAGGACGACGCAGGCGAGCCGAGGCAAGCGGTTAAATTCCCAGGTCGTTTGACCCAGGACAAAATGCAGCGACCACCCTTTCACACTGCAGGAAAATCCCATGTTGTCATGGGACAACAACTACAGACACTGCTGTTGCTGGAAACAAGATTAAAGATTCAAGAGTCAAGAGTCTTTGTGTCTTTGAGTCTTGTCATTATGCACGCATAGCAAAATTTTCTCTCTCAGCTTAAAGGCACACATAAATAAGAAATAAAAATAAAGATATAAAATATATAAATATAAAAAAAACACTACAAAACCACCTGGGCAGTTTTTTTTTGTTTTTTTTTTTAGATTAAAACAACCGAAAAAGAAAGTGTCACAGGTGTTTTGCCTACCAAAGTAAAACTAGCAGTGAAGCACTAACCTGACTAGACAGATGCTTTCAAACAATACATGACAGCTGATTGGATGAACCATCTGTCAATCAAACTCGAACACATCTTTTCCATCTACGCTGACCTCTTCAGGAGCCTCCGTTGTCTTGAACGAACGAGCATCACACACACAAACAGATAAGACACAAACGCATTACTTTGAAGCCTAACAAGATGGATTTTCACAAGAATCTAGCTGTCATGTCAGTTAAGTGGAACGCTCCACGATTCATCTGTGTTAGCATGTTTCTGGCTAGAATATTAGCCTTTAACTGAACTGAAAAAGTGAGAGCAACAGTAACATCTCCATTGACTAAGCCTATAAGAACTGATGTTTTATTCCCAGGTGCATGATGCAGGTATAAGAGGCTGAGTAATGACCTGTCATTGTCCCTCTTATACCTGACTACACAACGCTGTTAGTACGATGTAGGTGACTGCCTCATATCCCATTATTACCACTGTGAAGTCTGTTTAGTCATTTCCCTACTTTATGTATTCACATGGTCTTGACTGCACTGTTGTGCTGTACTAACTAAACTTATCTCAACAACTATTAGGTAGATTGCTGTGAAATTCGGTGCAGACCTGTCCAACATTCACGATCTCCACGGACTGAAAATTCATGCTTATATCCAAACTGACAGTTACATTTGAAAGGAAATGTTTTGTTTGTTTTGTGGCGGATGACGTTTATCTTTTTTTATCTTTTTTTTTAATCACAAATACATTTTTCCAAGTCTGCAGAGAGGACAATGAGTGATGTAGTTACAGAATAAAATGTTTTTCAATTATAACTGCCATAAAAAGGGAAAAAGTCCATACATTTTTATTTTTCTTATAAGTCATGACATTCCAAACCATGATTTTCTCTAAACCTAACCAGTAGGATTATTGCCTGACCCTGAGTAGATTTGTTGCATTTTCATATTGTTTTGTTTCTGATAGCATCAATGACCACCTGCTTAAACCTGTTTAAAACTGCCACTGTAATCCCTTAGAAGGTAAAGTGCTAAATTTAGCATGCTAGTGCTAGGGTGGCGAAAGTGGAAAAAAATATACCTGCTGCACTGGTATGATGCCACTGGGAGTATGTTAGCATGCTGACACTAGCATTTAGCATCAATTGGTATGTTAGCTGTCCGTTGACGTTAGTCGTCCGTCAATATCTACCAGATCCCCCTGCTGTGGCTCTGCCAGACAGCTGGAATCGCAAGAATGAGATCTCCCTAACTAATGAGATCTCGCCAATTTACGTATAACGGGTTGTAGCGGAGCGTCAGTGAAAGAGAACCACCCTGTGTCCACGTGTCCACTGAGTAGAAGGACATCGATTACACGATCTGCTGCGAACACGTATTATTTTGAAAATAAATGGGATGTTTTATTTTGTGTCTGTACATGACTTCCTGTCCCACACAATCTAATCTGTGCTGAATTCATGCAGCGCGCTCCGACGCCCAACAAAAATAGAAGCTCTGTCGTTTCGGCAGGCGTCGGCCCGTCGGCGGCGTTCCGCGGAGTGGAAATTAGGGGTAATGGTGAGCAAAGTTTCAATTCTGTATTCTCTCTTTACTTTGTGAGAGGCATGAATCGTTTCACGTGACAGCACAATCAAGCTTGAACTACATGAGAGAACCAGACTGGAGAGCAGAGAGTCCGGTGGCTTTATTTGCGTATAGAACAAAACAAGAGAGAAGCTGTGGTTTTGACTGCGCAGACAAGGCAGGCAGCCAAATATAGGTCAGCTCAACAGAGTGTGTCCAAGCCCTCATCACACAACTGACCAGTACAAAGCAGCTTTCCCCAATAACAGCCATCAGAACTAGGTTATAGAGGCCCACTGCCCAGCTAGAGACAAGACTTTGAATATGGATTAGGCCTAAAGGCTTTATTTCACTGAAGTATAATCTTGGATTTTTAGGTCTATATTTCAGCAACGTAATGCAGGGGTATTTAGCCCCGCATTTCAAAGCAGTAATCTCTGATATTGCTGCAACGTTGTAAATGCAGCTCGCTGTGCTATGATTGACATGGCTGACATGGGGAGTACTAGGCTTAATCTTTTGACCTTTTAAGCTCATCAGTCAGGTCTGAGACGGGCGTGTTTTGGTAAAGACAGAGTTCAGATCAGCAGCAAATCAGCTAAAAGTCCATATGGAAGTGTTATTCTCCGTGGTACAGATGCATGAATGTTGTTTACTTGTATTTCTGTATACAAGGCAAAGTGTGGGTATATTTGTGTGTGTGTGTGTCCCTTCTGGGATGCGTGTTTGCTACAGTATTTGACAGGCAGTCCCCCATCGCCTCATTAAAACTTGCTGCAGCATTTTGTTTGGGCTTCACCAGTCATCTGTCCCTTTGTCTAGACCCTGCGCCCACGACTTGGCTTTCAAATTAACAACACTTTAACACTTACATTAACAATGTAATTAGCGACGCCTGTGTCTCATTGTGTATTTATTAAAAGGGTCCTCAGCAAGAGGTGTGTCTTTAATTTTTGGTGTCACTCTGAAGAGTTCTGTGATGCGTGGAGGACTTTCTCTCCACCTTGTTTTCTAAAGCAGCACACTGAATCAGACAAAGTAAATTAAACACAGGGTGTCTGGGATTCAAGGCGCCATGTAAATCCTCTGATCTGTGTTCTGTGTTGACTGCTGAATGCAACATGGGCACAGCTCCCAGCGCAAAGAGCTCGACCAAGCGCAAAACAGTACCTTTTAAGATGATGGTTTAATTGAGCACATTTTCACGCCTGGTTTTATCAAACAGCAACTCTATGGCTAACAAAATATGTATGTAGCTAATTTGCTTTCCCAACACAGCTAGGAAAAAATGTACATAATGCTTGAATTAAGTTCATTGAGTTGCATCAATCCACTCAAGTTGGAAAACTTCAAATTTCACGGCCCACAAATTTACGTTTCAGTTTACCCTCACCGCTCCCACCAGTATTTTTCTCATCAGGAAGCTTCTTAAATTTGATGACTAGCATCTCCAGCTAGCCCGCCAAAGTGGACTCCCCCACTGAGTCTAATCATCTAATCATTTACATATTTTTGAGGAAAATCTCAGTGATCAAGTTGTGTGCTGAACATTTGTGACCGTTGTTGTGTGTGTGGCAGAGAGAGCAAGCTAGAAAAGGCACACTGTTTTTGTTTTAGTGTGTAGCATTAGCACATTAGCATGCAATGTTACACGCTAATGTTGGCGTGCAACATTGGTGTGTAACATTACCATGTAACATTAGCACAAAACATTAGGGTGTAACAGTGTATAACGTTAGCATGTAACATTAGCACATATCATTAGCATGTAACGTTAGTGGGTAACATCAGCGTGTAGCATGTAACATCAGCATATAATGTTATAATATAATATATTAGCATATATTAGTGTTGCACTGATGTCAACTAACACCACTAGCTGTGCGACTGGGCCAATTCTAGGTTCTAAGGAGTGGAGCTTAAAATACAAAAGAGGCCAGCAATTTACGGCCTAATGAACATAAAATACACAATATACAAACAAGAACAATAATAATAACCATGCAGGTTCTGATAGAAAATAATAAATAATAAGAAAGAGGTTAAAATAACTTCCGTCAAGCTTATTTAGATTTAATTAGACTGGTCTTTGGTCTTCATATAGGTGTGTTGCACCTATTTTAGATCTCCCATTTAGATTTCCTGAGTTAATTGCTCACACACCGCAGATGAATCCTTGCTCCAACCGAGCTTCCAACCAAAGAAAAAAACCTGACCTGTGTAACAGGTCATAAACAACATAAATCACTTTAACTGCTGAAAAAACACAAATGAGGGGTTCACAGCCATCATAAACCAAAAATATTAACTGGCAAACAAATTATGATAAATGTTTTCATCATAAACAGTGACGTTGTTAGCTTTAGCGTTCCCGCTAGCACAGAATAACACGGATAAAGTATAACATAACCAACATGAAACTCACCAAAACTGGTGTGCCTTCATTTATATATGATCCCCATCTATTCCCGACCAGGTAATTAAAGTTTAAAGATTAAAATTTTAAAATTTAAAACAATTTTCCACCGGCTGATCTCTGCTCTCGCTCACCTCTCTGCTTCTGCAGCACCACATGAAAATTATTGTTGCATCAACAATTTTCATTGACCTTGATACATTTATTAACATTAAATTAAACATCTTTCAAACCTTTTAAACTTTATTTATGCAAGTTTTTAAATTATTTATTTACATTTACAGGTTACATCAGTGTGTAACACGATGCACTAATGTTAGTGCGTAACGTTAACAAGTAACGCTGGCACATAACATTAGCGTGTAATGTTGGAATGTATGAAGTCAACAGTAATGTTATCTGTGTATGGATAGAGTATTGTGCATACCAAATGTCATAATACAATACTATGTGTTTGCCTTCATTTGCAGAAAGTATTCTCGTGTGAACTCCCATACTGAGAAATTACTGACTACGAGGCAATCATTAGCATAGAAGAAGCAGGATTAGCAGTGCATTAGGGGGATTTAGTGGACCTACATTAAATTAAACAGCTTTTAAACCTCTTTATTTATGCAAGTTTTTATAATATTTCTAACATTAGTGCGTAATGTTAGCATTAACGTTAGCGTGTAACTTTAGAATGTGAGTATGAAGTCAACAGCACCGTTATCCGTCGGAACGCGGCAGTACAGTTCCTGTCTTGCTCGTCAACTACATGACTAAGTTGACAAGAAATCCTCTGTGTGCCTGAAACGCATGCATTGGCTTTTACACCAAGTGACTCTTTCCTACAGAAGTGTCTCTGCCAGACAATGGCAGATGGCCTTCCCAGCATCACTGAGGGTTAATCACCGATCAGCCAAATATATCCATGGTAAAAGTCGAGATGCTAATGGACATTCATATTCAGAACACACACACACACGCCAACTGTACTGCCATGATACAATTTGCAACCCTCCCCGTGCCATTTAAGGATAGCAGCTCTGATGACGAATGGACACAATAGCAATGCATCCATCCATCCATTTTCTACCGCTTATCCTCATAGTGTCGCGGGGGGGCTGGAGCCTATCCCAGCTGTCTTAGGGTGTAAGGCAGGGTACACCCTGGACAAGTTGCCAGCTCATCACAGGGCATATAGAGACAAACAACCACTCACACTCACATTCACATCTACGGTCAATTTAAATTAGCCAATTAACCTAATCCCCATGCATGTTTTTAGATGGCAGGAGTACCCGGAGAGAACCCACGCAGATACGGGGAGAACATGCAAACTACACACAGAAAGGCCCCGGGCCGGTAATCAAACTACACCACTGTGCACACACAATAATAATCCATTTAACAAAAAAAAAGTATTATCAAAAAAATTAAAACACAAAGCCAGTGACACTACAAGGAAAACGTTTGGCTGCTGAAGTGTTGTCATTTCACTGCTGGGCTCACTGAATATGGATCACAGTTCAGCTCAGTCTGAATGATTGTGTTCTCACTTCAAACATCTACATCTATTTTGGGCTTAAATGCTAATTATGCTCACTGAGTTTGTTGCTGTGTAACAGAAAGTGCTGCTGATTATATCATAGTATCTTTAGTGTAAAGTACAACTACAAATACAACTAATAACTTCAAATATTCAGGCTTTACATACACGGGGCTAACCACCCAGAAAAGAAAATTAATAAGGCAACATAGTGTAAATAGGGTGGAAGACGCAGAAGCTGTAAATCGCAGCATGGCAGCGGGGTTAAGGTCGATCTCAGGTGTTGAGGGATGACAGGAGCTTGATGATGATCTTTAAGGTTTAACAAGCCTTCAGGCTCTTGACAAAACAAACACAGCAGTTAATGTGGCTTATTAGACCTTTGACGACCACATATTATGAGAAAATATTCTATTATTATCCATCCATTTTCTACCGCTTGTCCTCATAGGGTCGCGGGGGGGCTGGAGCCTATCCCAGCTCTTCGGGATTTTTTGTCCTCTATTTTATAGAGGACAATAAAACAATATAATAGAATGTCAGTATGTGATGTGGCAATATATGGGTAGAGTATTTTGCATACCAAATATCATAATACTATACAGTGCGTTTGCCTTCATTTGCAGAAAGTATTCTAGTGTGAACTCCCATACTGAGACATTACTGACTACAAGGCAATCGTTAGCATAGAGAAGAAGGGGGATTAGCAGTGCATCAGGGGGATTTAGTGGGCCTACATACATACACAAGCAGTGAAATGATTAGCAAAATGAGAGTGTTAGAGGTGCATTTTAGAGCACTGGGATATAGGAAAGAAGTGGATTTTATATCTTTATCTTAATGGCAGCAGAAAGACAGCTGCACCTAAAAGAAACAGTATCAGTCAAGACATATATGTACAAGTCAACATTAGGGCTCTTATAGCTCATAAAAAACAGTCAGGTTAGACCAAAGCACAGAAAGTAGACGCTGATCAGCTGTGATTTCAGTCAAAAGACCACTGCCCTGCGATCTTTTTTAACACAATATGGAATAGAACAGATAGGAGGATAAAATCTTTAATCCCATGTAAAACAAGATTTACTGTCCCACATACATCTCTGACTCTCTCATCTCTACCTGCAGCAGCACAGATGCAGGGAATTTATATAGCTTATATAAGGACATTTTTTGTATTCATCAACTGAAGCTGCTTGATAGAAACCAGTGAAATCACATTTGTACAGTATGCCTTATCTCCACTCTCTTGTGTCACTTCTGATTGCAAAAAAACAACATGGTGACAGCCAAAATGCTGAACTTGAAGCTTCCAAACAACCAATGCGTGACATCACGGTAACTGTTCTTGTCTATGGTGAGAACACATACCTGTTATGCCCTAAATGCGAGACAATGTCCAGACCTGGTTCTCTGGTCCACATGAGAAACTCATGAATTGTAAGATAGAGGAATGACAGAAGGCAAAGGGTGGACAGATATTTATACTTTCTCTGTTTCTTGTGAGGAGGGATGTTATTTTTGTCATCCTATCTGAATTATGTTTCCTCATTTTATAAACACAGAAATAAAGCATAAATATAAAGTCAATTCCCTCCCTTGCTTCTCCTCCACATCTCCTTAAATCTCCATAATCTTCAAGCACACAGCCAACCTCCTCTATATTTCTGAGGACTTTTTAATGTTTCATTTGGTGGAATTAAAATCATCATCCAACTGAAAAGTTATGCATATTTACTTAGTTAAGACATGAAAGTGGTCAAAAACATGATCACACAGACCTCATCTTTTACTCATGATCTTGTCAAGTGAAGAAACAAATTCCAAACTGCTGCTATATCAATGCACATCTCCACCTCAGGTTTATCCCAAAGATGTGCCTTAATCCAAGGCTGGAGAGAGGGGAGGTGTATTGAAGAATCAGGGCGTAATATTTCAGAAAAGTTCTTTCAAGGTCATTCTCTTAGTGTGAGAAACTTGTTTTATATGATTTGTGTCACATCTAAAATGTAAAATAATGAGCTCTGGATATAAAAGGAACAATCATGTATCACATATTGCTGGCATTAGAGTGAATGAGAGAATTAGCGAGAGAACGTCCTGCAGTTTATCTAATCATCACTCTCTGACTGCTCTGTGTTCATTTAGCTGATTAACAAATCTCATTACAGGATAATGGACATCATCAAGAGTCGACTGACATAAATTAAATGCGCATAGAACAATCAGTAGTTGGTGATGGATAGATACATGATTTGGCCAAAAGTATGTGGACAACATATTGGTGCATTTTGCTATGGGGCTGTTTAAGGGAATCATGATGCTGCAGTACAGTGGTTTTTTAGACTTTGTGGCACTAGTATGGGAAAGGAGCTCCTATTTGAACATGGCAAAACCAGATCCACAGAGAAATATTGTTCCCTGAACACCTTTAGGATGAACTGGAACACCAACAATGAGCCAGACCATATCACCCAACATCACGTCCACAGGATGTGGCTTCTTTCCAGCTCAGTCATGGCTCTTTTCGTCTCCCCATTCATGTGGAATAATTCCTCCTCCTCACACTGATTCAACTGGAAACACAGACTGTATATTAGAAGAGGACATAGACACTGTGACATCACCCATTGGCTGTGGACTGCAGTTTTGATGCCCCAGTTAGGCATTTTGGCTGTGCTTTTTTGCAACCAGAAAAGACATAAAGGTTGGAGCTTCTTACTTAACTGAATGCTAAATAAGGCAATTTTAGATTGTAATTAATTACCTTTCATGTTTATGTTTACTGTACCCATATCATGCTCATTTATAGGTTCAGACTTGTAATTTGGGTTTCCGCTAAAACATGCTTTAATGTTCTTCTCACACTGTCTGTCTGAATAGACTGTACCTGCATTCAAACCCCTCCTGAAAACTCTCCTCTGACTGGGTCGCTTGAAAAATATGACACACCTTCGTAAAGGTAGAGCTCAAGCTGCAGCAGTTAAATCTGAATGACTTGTTGAATCACATCTCCCAAAAACCTGACTGTGTCTTCTTATTTCACAGTTTAGTGAAATAAAATCACAGTTGGTCAACGCAACTTGAAGTTCAAATGGAGCATGAGAATGGGGAAGAAAGGGGATTTAAGTGACTTTGAACATGGCATGTTGTTGGTGCCAGACAGACTGGTCTGAGTATTTCAGAAACTGCTGATCTACTGGGATTTTCACTACAACCATCTCTAGGGTTTCCAGAGAATGGTCCGGAAAAGAGAAAATATCCAGTGAGAAAAATGCATTGTTGATATGAGAGGTCACAGGAGAGTTCGCAGACTGGTTGGAGATGATATAAAGGCAAAAGTAACTCAAATATCCACTGGTTACAACCAAGGAATGCAGAATATCATCTGTGAAGCACAACACTGGAGCCTTGAAGAAGATGGGCATCAGCAGCAGAAGAGCACACCTGGAGTCACTGTCAGCTCAGAACAGGAAAATGAGGCTATAGTTCACTCAGGATCACCACAACTGAACGATAGAAGACTGGAAAAAATGTTGTCTGGTCTGATGAGTCTCCATTTCAGCTGAACATTCAGATGGTCAGTGGTCAGAATTCGGAGTAAACAACATGAAAGCATGGATCCATCCTGCCTTTTATCAGCGGTTCAGGCTGCTGGTGGTGTAATGGTGGGGGAATATTTTCTTGGCACACTTTGGGGCCCTTAGTACCAAATGAGCATCTTTTAAACACTGCAGCCTACCTGAGTATTGTTGCTGACCATGTCCATCCCTTTATGACCACAGTGGACCATCTTCTGCTACTTCCTGCAGGATAATGCTCCATGTCACAAAGCTCAAATCATTTCAAACTGGTTTCTTGAACATGACAAAGAGTTCACTGGACTCCAATGGCCTCCACACTCACCAGATCTCAATTCAATAGAGTATCTTTGGGATGTTCGGGAACGGAGATTCTCATCATAGATGAGCAGCTGACAAATCTGTAGCAACATGTCAATATGGACCAAAAATCTCAGAGGAATGTCTCCGACACGTTGTTGAAAGGCAAAGTGGGGTTCAAGTTTTTACTAGTAAGGTGTATCTAATAAAGTGGCCAGTGAGTGTATGAGCACAAGCAGTGATTTTGCAGAGATTGACTGTGATTGGCTAACAGTGTTGAGTTGCCATGGGAGACCCCTGCTGGCTAGTTGATAGGACAACAACAGGGAAGCTCCTCGGGATAACCTCAGGCCACAAAGAGAGAGAGAGACAGAGAGAGAGAGAGCTTCACACAGTTGACCTCCACATCCTGCAGGTCACTGCTGATGCGCGCTTATTGACGAGCACACACACATACACACTAAGAGGGAGGAGGCATAACAGAGAGGTCACCACGTTTCCCCACTGTGTTCAATACAACAGTGAAATCCCATTCAGAAGCACACTGGTGTATAGCCACATTTCACAGGAACAAAGACTTCAACAGCCAAGTGAAATTCTGCACATACTGAGCAGGCAGTGATTAGTGCTCATAAAGACACTCGTGACTCAAATCTCATGCAGGCAGTCGTTTTCCACTTAAACATGAAAGACGGCACTTCCAGCTTAAATCAAATAAGTTACGCCACGCTAACGAATGGGGAAAAGTGGGCAATTCAGAGCTTAAGACGTTACATATTTCATGTAGTGTAATGGCACCGCAGAGCTCCGTGTTTTAGCTTGACAGAAAAATATCAGTTAAATAAGAATAAAGAATGACATTAACTCTGGCGCTCATGTTGATTTTTTTCTTACCTTTGAAACTAAAAAAGGGGGAACCTGAGAAAACAAAAACATCCCGGTGGGCAGCGAATGAAAGTTAAAAGAGGATGAAAACAAACTGTTCACTCAGGGAGACGATCCTCATCTTCATTACAAAGTAGCCCTTGTGTAACGCTACATCCCTGTCTCCAAACAGCAAGCCGGAGCTGCTAAAAATATGATCAACATCATGAATTATACATCATATTCCACAGATCCTCTGGGTGAGCTACGTTCACGAGCGGCTTCACCACATGGCATAATTACAGAGGTTACAACGGCGGTGATAAACACAGTTGCAAAGACAAATTAAAGCTAGCGCTGTCCTCCTCCACCCACAGAGGAATCCAAACTGCTCGATGACAGAAGACTTTGCATCATGACAAAGCTGTTTGGGAACGAGAGGACGCAGGAATGAAAGTTACAGGCTTTAAAGTAACTGCTTTGTACAAACTGTGGTGTTTTGTCAGGAGAAAAAGCTGCCAGTGAGTGTTTCTGAGAACTAAACTCCTGGAGGGTTTCCTTTACATGTTCATCAGTGAAGTAAATAATAATAAGAGGGAGGCCAACTTATTGTAAAAACCACACATTCAATTCCTGAGAAAACATTCTTTGAAATGAAACCTATTAATACGTAGATGTATGATGAATTTGCTCATGTTGCATGCATCAGTTTGCATGTTACCCCCATGTTTGTGTGGGTTCTCTCCAGATACTCCGGCTTCCTCCCACCATCCAAAAACATGCATGGGGATTAGGTTAATTGGCTAATTTAAATTGACCGTAGGTGTGAATGTGAGTGTCTCTATGTGCCCTGCGATGAACTGGAGACTTGTCCAGGGTGTACCCTGCCTTTCACCCTAAGACAGCTGGGATAGCCCCCCATGACCCTATGAGGATAAGTGGTAGATGGATGGATGGATAAAGTTATCAGACTCCTTTAATATAAGCATAGACAACTGAAATCTCTGTACTGTGTTTGCAGAAGGATAGCATTTAAATAGAGCATACACTGACAGGAAAACCATTGCGCCTGCAGTACAAAGGCTTCCCATTGCTATTCTCAGCACTGCAAACATCACCATCACCACCCCAGAGCACTACTAGCACACTGGCTAACTACTGTAGCACCATGCATAATTCACCAGTCTGACTTTAAAGGGCTTTTCTCAGAAGGAATGACATCACTGAATAAATTGCCCATGGAAGGCAGCATCGAAGAGGAGCAGCTGCCCTCGGCTTCGACTCCAAGCCAGAGAGCACCAGCATCAAGCAGCTGAGCGGACCGTGGTTTGGACAGCGAGATGCAAGTCAGGACACTGTGAGGAAAAAAAATGAAATGTCAAGAAGCAAAGAGCTGTCCGTGAGCGCTCAGCATTTTCTAAACTGCATAAGTAGTACTTTGTATGTCCGAGAAAAACAAGGCAGAAAGATGGATTTCACTGATGGTTCTTTGGCCTGACAGTGCTGTCATATTATTCTCAAACAAAACCAACATGCTGTAACGGATGATGTGCTGAGTAGTGATGGTCGCCACGTTTTCTGTCTATACATGCTTTGGTGGAATGTTGAGTCATCCACAAATATTTATCCACCTATGTCAATTATCATTAGTATAGAGCTGTGCGATATTACGGCATATATCATTGTACGATAAAAAAATGTCTACAGTAAGATATAACCCCCTGTTGCTTATATCATAATTTTAACATCTGTCGCTAACATTAACGTTACTCCAGTTGTGGTTTAGATACACCGTGCAAAGAACAACTCAACGTCAGAATGAACACTGGATAATCCAAATGTATCATGAGAGTTGAAAACACGTTCACTGTATGAAGTACAGACATAATGGCAGGAAGGCTAATGTAGCTGCAGCAAGGCTACTGCTTTGAAGACGCATTTTTACGTCACCAGCAAGGACTCGTTTACCGCACTGGTCGCTAGGGAGTAAACAGACGCAAAGCAGCATGGAGGAGGAGAGCACAATGGAAAGTGAAAATAACGTTACGTTACATTTTGTCTAGAGATGCACCGATCAATCGGCTGCCGATTTAAAAAGCCGATTTTATATCCAATCCGCCCCAACCGGTGACCGGTTGATCACTGTTGAAATTTGCAGATTTTCCCCGGGCAAACTGACCCGCATGCACAGGTCACGCACTGCGTATCAGCTCAGAGCAAAACAGCTAAAAACTAGCAAGACTCAGGAAGAAAACATGTCGATGATATGGACTTATTTCACTGTGTGCCAGAGCGACCCAAAACACGCTGTTTGTAATGCTTGCAAGTCAAAAGTCAGCCAAAGACATTTGGAATAACAAACATAATACGCCACTTGGAAAAGAAGCACCCAGGCTTGTTTAGCAAATATAAGGACGACACTGCCGCTAAGAGGAGGGATGCAGCAGAGTCGCAGCAACCACAACAACCCTCTGCCGTGGACTGAATGTTATGGTCAGTGTTGAAAATAAATCTGCTCAGGAGGCACTGTTGAAGGTTTTATTCTTGAAAAGGGGGGTTATGATAGCATATAGCCTACCATTAGTTGTGGTTTTAATTGCATTTATATAAGCAAAAATGTTGTCTGGGAGAGGAGTACTTGTATTAAATTTGGGAAAGGGTACTCAAGCCAAACAAATATGGTGTCTATTATATGATTATAATTATTTCTTAGATAGAAAATCAGTACCGCAAAAAACAGTTTTGGCAGGTCAGACCTTCTTTAAAACCGGAAATCGGTATCGGCCAAGAATTTTGCAATCGGTGCATCTCTAATTTCGTCCATTTCGCACAGCACTACATTAACCAGTATTCATTTAGCAATAAGAGTGGTGGAGTGAGACGATGATTCTCTCTCAGGGCAAAGCATCATCTAACCATAATGTCGTCACATAACTGCACTGATTCTCAAAGCTGCGTGCCCACTTTGACTCGGCTCCTTTGGGCTTCATTTCGTCATTATCTCCAGCAGAACAGGACATGCTGTTGCACTCCCAGCACCATTGATACATTTTTAGCAGTTTGCACAATAACAGCGCTGCGCTACAGATGGGTTTGAAACGTCACAAAGTGACAACACAAAGCCGAGACCAGCGCTTCCCCCGAGCATCTGTTTAGCTCTGTGAGCTGAAGAAGAAAAGTGACGGCCAGAGACCAGAGACTCATTCAGCTCCTCACTATGGCGGGAACTCATATATGTTCACAGACCGGCCCGTCTAAGACCATCGACGTGACATATGTGCGTTCTAAAAATTGGGCGCTATTCCTCTTTAGCGAATGAAAAAATGATGCCAACTGTGCCCTGAAGTGTATGTGGTGTGGCCGCTTTCTCTATCTTTCTTCGTCTCCCTTGCAGTGCTATAAATAGTGGAGAGTGCTGCTGTCTCTCATATTTCATGTGTCACTGGCTCACACAGTCTCTGGTGAAGAATGCTCACTGCGAACATAAAGCCTCTTCTTGCCTCTTTTTGCACTCGTATCCACTTCGTCACTTTTATTGCAGTCTAATATTCTTGCCTCTCCATGCTTTAACCCTAAGAGCCACATGTCTAAAGTGGCAGGAGACTAGATCCTCATATGTGGGGCAATTTAAATGGAAAAGTCATGCGTGTTCAGCCACATGAAGTAGGAAAGCAATAAAGACAGTGACCTTATATTAAAGTCCTCTTTATATTTAACACAATTTGCCTGGTTTGAGCTCTGCCGGAACATTTAACTCTATGAACAACTCATGGCAATCAATCAACTGCACAGTAAAAAAACTAGAAAAGCATTCAGACAGCACAGACCTCCGCCAAGGCAGCATTCCTAGAGAGCGTATACTCCTTCAAGGCCACAACGCCTAAGAGTGAATGTGTTGATTTGGACGCACCTTGAAACCCACATTTAACACTGTATTCACATTGATATCATGTACTTTTTATTTTTCTCTCTATTTTGTCACATAAAAAAGAAAAATATACCAGTAATACAATTTGAGAATCCTTTTCTGGATATTTTGAGACCAGTTGCATTGCTCTAGCTCCTTCCTACATGAAGTTATGGTTAAAAACACATATTTGACCTTGTTGACCATGACCTTTTACTGATCTTGACCAAACTGAATTGGTGACTTCTGGATTCCTATTTTAGTTTATATACCAAATTAGGTGATCATTGGCCGAAAATTGTACACCCTGGAGCACTCAGAAATATGCAAAATCTCCAATACATTACTATGGCGTGACCTTTCATTTGACTTTGATGGCCTTGAATCAGATCCGATCACCACCAAAAATTAATTAGTTTTAAGTGAGGTCACTTCTGACCAGTCCTGAAAATGTTGTCAAAATCCGTCCATAACTTATTGAGTTATTTTGAAAACCATCAAACAAACAAACAAACCCTGGTGATCACATAACCTCCTTGGCAGAGGTAATTAATGACTCCGTGCTAATCGTGAGGCTGAGGGTTTGAGTTCAGAGGGTTAACATATGACATAACTACATTAATAATCAAGCTACAGCAAACTATCTAATCAAATCACCCAAAATAGTTGTTACTGTTTAAGTGAGCTTGACTTTACATTCTTTAGGTTATGTATTCTGACATGAAATGACATGATGTTAAACCACAGTGACTATAAATAACAGTCAGTCTGAATGTACTGTGTGATGTTTTAAATGAAGGCTCTATGGACACCCGCCGTATGGTTGTTATCAGCTATGAGAAGGGGCCGACTACACCTACTAGTGGGTTCAGAAGGCTGTTATCATCTATTCACATTATTCATCAAAAACAAATAATCTAAGAAGATGACGCCGTAATATTTATGATGAGCGCACAGGAGGTAGTATTTTACCCAGGAGGATACTGTTCATGTCCTGTTATTTCACTGTAATTTTGCTATGTAACTTATTCTTACAACACAAGTAACATACAGCACACTTATTTTAACCCAAACAACACTCTTTTCCTAAACCTCACCAAGCAGCTTTGTTGCCAAAACAACGTCCGCTTTCACTTTGTCAGCGTGGTAGGTGCAATTTGGTGATAACATTTAGAATTGGTGCTGTGGATTGTAATATCAGTGAGTGGTCCAAAATTTAAAAAAAAAAAAATAAGATTTAGGATTGCCCTGAAATTGTGCATATAAATTATTGATTGTTTGGGCATCAAAATGTGTTGAAAATTAACGTAACAAAAAATGAAAGTGGGATCGGACGTAACCAGGACTTTTACATCAAGGTCTACCACTGCAGATACAGACATATCCAGCTTATCATTGTCTGATCACTGCCGTCCATTAATTAAGCTGAAAGCGAGTTAACAAAGGACACAGTGTTATTGCACTGCAACAAATCAATGAGATTCATTAACTTAGCCTGAAGGCTAAGATAAGTAAGGACGCATTGATGTTTTACTACAGCAGCTAAGAGGAAAGCAAACAGGGAATTCCCGGCTCTAAATAAGCATACTGGAGCACATGGGGTGCAGTATGTTAGCCAGCTGAGTGAAGATCTCTGAGGGATTTGACCCTCAGCCAACAAACTGCAGCGTCTCTCCACCGCTAAGTCAGACGACGCTTAGTCATCAGTGAGACGCCAAACTCAAACTGACTAATCCTTATTATTCAAAGTGTAAAGGTCTGAGGGAAAATATTTCCTTTGAGCTACGTTCACAGGCTCGTTGTGCGTTTGTATTCAGGCGGGTGACTTTTTCAATCAGCAGCTGCCAAACACCGAAGCCGGCTCTTGCTGGGTCTGGCAATAAAACACCCAAAAAATAAAAACAAAAAAAGTCCCACCTAAGCTGACAGAGAGTATCCGACGACTGATTCACACCAGTTATAAAAAGTACAAGCATCTGATTTGATTTCAATCTCGTTCCATTTCCCAGGAGTGCATGTCCTGTTTTCTCTGTGGCAGCCCTGCTGATTAAAACATCTCAATCTTTTTTATGACTGATGAAAATATAACTTCAATGAGTCCAATCTGATTTTCCACTGACCTTCCTGATGCACAGTGTTTTAGTGAATTATTCATTTTTGTTTTGGTGTTATATAATCATGTGATATAAAAAGATGAATATAAGGCCATTTGAGGTGGGTTTCTATTGATTGTATCAATCTTGTTTTAACTAATCCCAAATGCACAAAGAGTGGGGGCGTGGCTTTACGAGGCAGAGGTAATTTAGCAGGCAGCGACTGGAAACAAAATCCTCATTATTTGCTCTTGTTATATTTCTGTTCTGTATAAATATCTCATAACAAGACTTTTCCACCCAATTAGTTTTAATCAAACTTAATCTCAAGTGCTGTTTTCTTTATCCAGGATATACTTTCATTTTTCTACTCTTTCTTTCACTGACAGTGTGCAATATTTTTCCATCTGTACTGTGTATATAAGTGCTTTAGGACACCGTTTGTATGCACTAATTTTATTTCATTTTATTTATTTATATTATCATGAGCAGGGAAAGCATTGATAGTTCATTTTCCACTCATTGAATTTATCACATATGCTTCATTTACAGTTATGTTTACCATGTGTTTGGTTTAATGGTAAGAGATGGCCTACCTGCAGTAGCTGGTTATATTTTTAGGAAAAAACAGTTCAACCGTACACACACAGACATGCAGCAATACACCCGAATGGAAATAAACGTCTTTTGAAATTTGTTCTGGATTATTGTTTGTGCATTGGTAACTTTTTAAGCCGTTGTCTGTTTGACAGATCACCACTTTCTCACTCATGACCTCATCCCTATTATCCATCCATCCACTTTCTACCGCTTATAGTCACATAGGGTTGCAGGGGGGCTGGAGCCTATCCGAACTGTCTTAGGGTGAAAGACAGGGTACACCCTGGACAAATCTCCACCTCATCACAGGCAGACAACCACTCACACTCACATTTAAATTAGCAATTTAAATTAGCCAATTAACCTAATCCCCATGCATGTTTTTGGATGGTGGGAGGAAGCCGGAGTACCCGGAGAGAACCCACGCAGACATGTGGAAAACACAGAAAGGCCCCGGGCCAGGAATCGAACCCGGTACCTTCTTGCTGTGAGGCGTCAGTGCTAACCACTACACCACCGCGCCACCCACTCATCCCTATCATATCGGTGACAAATGTGAATGAAGGATGTCTCAACTGTGTAGGTTAATGGGCACATTAAGGACGCTGTAAAGAGCAGCAGCCCTTCACTGGCAGGAAATATGTCTGATCAAAGGTTTTGCATAGCAACTCTGTGACTCTGGTGCAGCAGAGCTTGGAGCTAATGCTAACATCATCATGCTGAGATGTTTGGAACCGTCTCAGGATGGTGGTTGGTTGACTGAAATTGCTGCTACTGTCTCTCTGTTTGTCAAAAATAATATTATTTATTTTATAATAGTTATTCTCACGTGCTGCTCAGAGGAGTCATCAGAAGTAAAATTCACCTTGTGTAAAACAGAATTAAAACATCATAAAAGTACTGAAGCACTAAGTCTCTACAGAGCTGAGATTGAAACTAAATGAGGAGGTTAACTACAGAGCTTATTAAATGTGTGTCGGCTGACTGCAGACCAGTCAACATCATGAAGAAAAACTGTTGTGAAATACAAAATGACATAACTTTAAATGTACAATAAAAATGTCTTTAATCACGATTAATTATTTAAATTCTGTGATTAAAAAAAGACAGCCCTAATCTAAATCTTACATCAAGGTTGGAGTCAAACCAGCCTCACCACTCCACAGCACAATGGCAGCTAATGGACGTAGTACAACAGTCAACTGGGAGCGCCGCTTTGCCGCCTGAAATCTTTGGTTTACAGCCGTCTGAATGGGATGCCAAAGTGCTGAGCAAACGTTTAAGATAAAGAGGAGATTAGCTGCTGTCAGGGCACTGGCTGGATGTGAGTGCGGTGAATGAAGTGGCATTAAAGACAGACAAAGCTGGGCTACGCTGGTCTTACGCCACTTCCTATGCTGCATGCGTAGCACACACACACATGCACACAAAAGCACTCATGCAAAACCTGCAAGCAAGCAAATGCTTGCACAGGGTCAGAAAATAATGAGGGTTTGGGGCATCAAAATGCCCTTTAATTTTCTAAAAAAAAAATGCTTAGGAAATAAAAATTGTCAGAGAAAGTGAAGAGATGTGCATCCCCTCCACTTTTCTGATTGTTACTTTTCACCATCTTCAACTGGTTGAGCAGTCATTTCCTCACATATAATAACCACTTCAGGTCATTTTTGGGATAAAGTAGAGGAGGAGTTTTTGGTCAGAAACCAGTCAAGGACACAGCCTGAAGTCAGTCTACAACAGACCCCACACAAACCACCAAGTCAGCAAAAACATGCAACAACCAGTGAGGTAAAAAAAAACTCAACAATAGCGCCAAGGAGGACAAAGGAGAAAATAACTCTTTAACTGATGTCAGTCACTGATAAAAGCTGAAACAAATCTTCAATATTAAGTAGAAATGTATTGTTTTATTAAACTGGAAACATTAAGGGATCACAAAATAAATGTCCTCAGCAAAACCATTTGTTTCACACCCAAACGAAAATTCTCTCTCTGACACCATCTGTTGAAAAAATCAGCATGAATTCATCCATCATATCCAAAGAACGCAGGCAGTAAAAATAAAACAAAGCGAGAGTTGTTCTCATCAAGGTGATAAGTGATGAATGGGTGTTTGACCGTCACAATCTGTCTTTTTTTTTTTTTTCCAACTTCACAGCACCAAAACGCTCAGCAGGACATAATGGCTTTTTCTCAGCGAAACTGTGGATAAGAAGCTCATTTGTAATTATGTAAGGCCCACTTACACATAAGAGTTCATAAACACTAACGGCATGCGAGAACAAAGAGCAGCTGTCAGGCTGCAGCCAGTCCTCCAAACGCCCACCCAGTCAAAAACACACACAAGGGCATGCAAAGTCAGTTAGCTTTGAACACACAAAACAAAAGAACAAACGGCTTTTTTTAGTGAAACAGATTGAGTGAGCAGGTAGATAAGTCTGAAAGCTCTGGTTCCTGATGTTCGTTCTGTTCAGTCCACTGAAGCAATGAGCACACTGAGGTTTATATACCTGAAAATAAATGAGACGTTGCCTTGACAGCTGATGCAAACACTTGCTTTACAGCCTGACAACAGTTGGTAGGCTTTTAAATAGCAAAATCACACAATATAAATGCATATTCCTGAAAGCTATAGTCTGTCATTCTGTTTAGAAACACTTTTTGTTCTACTGGGTGAAATGGTTCTTCCATCCTGAGAGCAGTCAATACATGATGTGTTCAGAAAAGGGAATGAAAAGAATCAGATCTCTGCGGCAGCTACAGGACTGTAAAAACTCTGACCAATCAGCTGCCACTCAGTACGAATTCAAAGAACCAATCAGATGCCTCCATGTCTCATCCTGCTCATGTCCCTCCCTCCTCCCCACTGTTGCTGGAAATATCCAGCACACTCCTCTGCAGAAATACAGAGTTAGCAGGATAATCTGTTCTGTAGGGAACAATGGCAGAGAAAATGCAGCCAAAAATACCACTTCTGATGGCTCACCCTCCTAAACAGGCAAAGAGAAGAAAGAGGGAGTTAGAAAAGACTACGACAAAACTCTGGATAAAGCTAAGAGGACAAACCAGAGTGAACATTGGTGGAGACATTGAGACATCTGAAAGGACTGAACAGTGATGCAGAAGTTGCTTTTCTTCTGTTGGACAGATGATTATTTTTTTTAGCTTCAGGAGGAGTTATTATTTTCATTAAATATGTAATGTTTGCGGGCGGCACGGTGGTGTAGTGGGATACACCACCAGTAGTGGGATAGGCTCCAGCCCCCCCGCGACCCTATGAGGATAAGAGGTAGAAAATGGATGGATGGATGGATGTAATGTTTGCCAATTTAGCTAGTTTTGTAGTGTGTATTAGCCCAATGCTAACATCAACTTCTCTGTGGGTGTAAGCCAGTTGTAGGTGCGGCTTGTATTAAAGAGGTTATATTTTGACCATATTGCACAGCCATAGTCTGCAGTGTTTGCATTATAACTGTGACAAAATGCACAGCATATCAGCTCTCCTTTCCCTGCTGAATCTGAATATTTGAGGGGGCGTGGCTTAGGACTGAGCACTGACGGGAGGGGGTGGGGCTTAGAGGAGGTGCCTCTTTCAAATCCCGCTAGCTCTCTTGCCAGCTCTCTAACATGACAGACTATAGCTTTAATAGAACAATCCAACACCATCTTTAGTTTGGTGTCTCTGTGTTCAGTGGACAGACTGGTTAGGGCTTAAAGTATCGGGTTCTGGTAAAAACTACATTCAGATATAGTGGAAATCGCAGTTTTTATCCAGAATTTTAATACTTGTAGCTTCACTGGAGTGTTGTGTGGTAACCTGGGCTGACATTAAATGTTAGCACTTTCCTATGTTATTAACAAAAACTATGTAAGAGGTGGACGTTTCAAATGCAGTTTGAATGGTCGAAATCTGCTCAGCCAGTGTGGAGATACGAATGTCTAAAGAATAAAAAAAGAATCAGTAGGCTTGAAGCTGGTGAAGGTGAGTGATTTCAACATTTGACCCAGATAAACTGCAGAGAACATAAAAGCCTTTGAAAGGTGTCGTTAATGTGTCACATTAAAAGGATATTATACTGGGGAACATACAGTAGGACCCTGCGGCCACAGATACACTCCGGTCAGCAGAAGGCAGACTGACTGAACTATCATGTCTCCTTTTACTGGCTGAATAGAGAATATGGCATGCGTGGGAGTAGAGGAGGCGGAGTAATGTAATTACTTACATATTATAGGCTACTAATTTTCAGATTTTTGTTTCTACTATCATATGCTATCATCATCAAAAACTATCAAATACATATTTCCTCCTACTGTCTGCTTGATATTGATATATGCCTGTATTTACTGTCTAAAACGCTCTGTTTTAAGGCATTTCAAGGGAATTGTGTTGCTAGGCAGCCGTTTGGGTCCATGTTTACTTCCTGTCAGCTGATGTCATCCATAACCACTGCAACCAGAAATAAACTGGGACACATTTAGAATATTTCAGACTGTGAAATGGGTTACACTAGGCCTTTTCATACTTTCACTGTATTTAAACCTGCTTTAAAATATGAAAATACATAAAAATCTCACTTTTCACAATACGGACCAACGGTACGGAGAGAAATGTGTCGAACACAAACATACAGTAACAAACCAGGAGGGCAACACTCCCACTCATCCACTCTGAGTTAATTGGGAGTCGCCCCTCGCTGACCTCTCCTCGTACCCACAAAGACCTATCGCCATGACAGCCGAGAGTCTTGCTCGTTATCCCCAACAAGGGTCAGCCTTGTTACGGTCCAAACTGCCACGCCGCCGCACCTGGCTGACATCAGTCGCTGTTGCTGCGGCAACCACAACTTGGCAACGTCCCACTCCACCGGGTGAGCAACACAGCGAGAGGTGGATTAGGAGGAGCTTTATTGTCTCCCTCGGTGCAGCAAAACAAGCTGAGTCTGAGACGACGACGAGAGGATGGTGGCCGGACTGAGACAGCCATGGCAGACCTGAACACGAAAACTGGTTCAACGCCGAGATGAAAGATGCCTCTTGTGTATCCTCTGCCCATTAACTTAATAAATGTGCTGCAGTGATTAAAAACATACTGTGGTGCTCTTGTGAGCCTTATTTCATGTATATTTTTGATTTCCAAATTTAACTAAGTGCCATTATTGAGAGTGAGACACACATTTTACTCAAATGGGTGCCATACTGTAAATATAGACATTTAGCAAATTTTGCAAGGGAGGGTTTCAAAGTGCACATTCAACCGTCGTGAGTGAAATGAACAAGTGACAAAGCGATGTGTCCGACAAACAACCATTACCCTCTCCACAGCTCTGCTCCTCTTTCCTCTTAGGGCAGCAGAGGAGAGGGAAAACCACTCACCGCCTGAGACGAGGAGGCAAAGTGCAGCTGTTATTTGTCATCGTCCATTAGTGAACCCGGACCCACAAGTGGAGGCTGCAGAGAGGACTGGTTGGTGATTTCTGCACCTGATCAGCGCTGGAGGTATTAATGCACAACGTGGGTCAACACTGATCCTGACTTCATCTAGAAGCACTCAGGATTTAGTTCCTCACCTGGTTAGTCAAACATGGACAGGTGAGTAGTGCGTCCTGTCACAGACCTGCTCTTAACACCATCCTCAACCTTAATCTTTCCCATAGTTTATTTACTACAACCAGGATATGGCCTTAACTTTAACCACGCTGTAGCTCTATGCACCGATATTTTAAATCACCAGTGGAACCAGTGGTAGGAGTTCGAAAAACAAATCAAATTTGAATGAAGTTAAGCATATATTTGGAATAAATTCTGATTTTTCATATATAGAGAGGCAGTGTCACACGTAATTAGTAACAGTGTCAGCAAGGTGTTGATGACTAAATGTAACCTAAGAGACTAAAAGATCATCATCTGTTCATTTATACAGATGACTTCAAATTTTAAAGGCCCTACCAAAATAACTACAGTGAGAGAAATTGCTCAGATTGAAAGTTCAGCTGAAGCGACTCAGCGCACAAGAAGAGAAAGGCTCAAAACTATTACAACTACACTAAAATATTTTTATTATTTAACATCGGGAATGAAAATGGTCTGTAACCACTGCTTTATTTCATCTCTGTGTTATTGAAAAGGCTCGTATATCCGCCGTCCTCATTTTTTCCCATTTCTGAACAATGAATACTGACCGCGACAACCTGCTGGTATGGAGAGTTATTACATCTCATGCAGGCGCAGAATGGATGTGGTAGTCAGCCATTGGCTGGAGTCTTTGTGGTGCGTTCAAGTGCAACTTTTTGGTCGAGACACACACACAACGCGACATTTTTTGACAAGGAAATAAAACCTTGACATAAGACAACAATAGCAGCACCAGTAGCTTCCACATTGGTGAGTCTGTTTTACGTTTTGTGTTAATATAATTGAACTGCTTTGACATCAGCCTGTGTCATTACAGAAGCTATAAAGCATTTCATCATTTTACCGATACACTAATCTTTAGCCTTGCTTTAATTTTGTGCCTCATAAATATTTGTATTATTATAATTCCTTGCCAGTAACCATGGACCATGATGTCTTGCCTTTTTTTTTTTTTTTGCTTCTCTTACTCTGAATGGTTCAAGGAATAACGAGGTTGTTGACCAGGCAACCCATCCTCCCCGTCTCCTCTGTGGAGGCGGGGGAGCCAGCTGTGATATGAATCAGATGCAGCCATGATTGGAATAAAATGACCAGGCAGCACACATCCCCTCTCTCTCTCTCCCTCTCTCTCTCTCTGAACAAGGTTATCAGCAGAGATTATCAGGTCGGCACAATAGAAAGCTGATTCACATGTAGAGGTAGACAATGCTTTTATCTCGGCTCTGGACTGTCGATACTGCTCACCGTGACTTGTTGTTTTCTAAAAAACAACCAAATACAGGTGTGTACACTGATCACTATCACCGGTACAGTACTATTAATTGCAACATAGCAGTGGTAAGACGTGGGGGAAAAAAATCATGTTACAAGTGGAATATTATTTTAAAAATGTGTTGCATGATGATAATTATTAGCAGTACTACTAATACTACTGTACATCACCATTAATAATTCCTCTCTTTAATAGTTGCTCCTCTTATATAAGCTCACATGAAGTCTACAGGGGATAGATGAAATAACCACTCGTGGAAAAACATCTTTGAAGTTACCAAAGCATGCTAATGCTGCTACAAAAGTGGGTCATATGATGTCTCACACTAATTAAGTATTTGTCAACCCACCCTATATACTACATTTTATACTGTACAGTCCCTGATGGCTGCTCTCAACCAGTGGAGGCTCTTCTTCTTTTTCTTTTTCTTCTCCTTCATTCTCGCTTTAGTTTGTTCTTGATTTTTCTATCACTGTACTCCTTGAGGTGTTGAATAATTGAGCAGTTTTTGGACCTATGTGCCTGCAGTTTAAGCACAGACGGGTTAGGGTGGTTAACATTTTTAGTTGTCGGTCACATCACACTTTGAAATGCTCACACATTAAAGTGTTGAGTGCCATTCCTTGTTTTTTTATCGGTGACAAATAGCAGTAACTGGCATGCAACCTGATTATGATTCACCTTCGGCACAGATGCTGTAATTAGGTTACTACAAGCTCAATGGACAGTCTGTCGTTCACAGTTTCAGCTATCATTTCTATCCGTAATATTAACGCTGTATACAGTTAATTGCTGGGATTTGGGAACGGAGACTGTGCACACATAAGACAAACCTTTGCTCATCCCACAAACAGGGAAATTCACTGTTTTTGTCTCTGTTTTTAGCACAACATCAGAGTTTTTTGCTCCCAATTTTTATTCTTAACCACTTTATTATCTTTTGGTTCTTATCTCTGCACTGCTTTGACATGTTTATATGTCATGCACCAAGATACCAAGTTAAAATCCTTGTTTTTGCAAACTGACTTGGCAATAAACTTGTTTCTGATTCTGTACAGCGTGAAGTAAACAGTGCAACATTACACTAAGGGCCTGTGTGAAATATAAGAAACAGTGATGTAAGTAAACAAGTGTGTCAGCGGAATAAGTACAAAAATATGTCAAAATAAGTGTGTAACAAAGGTAAATAAGTAAGCAAAAGGATATGTGCTGGACTAATAACTAATATAGATAAATAAACAATATAGTGCAACATTTTAGATGATGGAGAACACGTCTGACTTCGTTGTAGAGTAGTCACTGTATGTTACCAAATCCAAGCCGCTATCATCATGAGGACCAAACCTACAAACTCAAACTATAATGACTAGGGGTGGGTATTGGTGAGGACATCATGATACGATATGTACCGCGATAAGTGAGTCATGATATGATACATTATTGCGATATTGTGATATATTGTGATATCTACATAGATCACTGAGAAATTTCAAATGCAGCTTAAAATACAAGTTGTATATACAATATGTACATACAGGTATAGGAAGACATATTTATGCATGTACATACATTTATATGTGTACAGTGCATATATTTAATATATACATATACACATATATAATGTTACCAGGTCAGCATGGATTTTTTAAAAATTTTATTCAATATTTTTTTACCCCTGGGGGGGGGGCTGGAGCCTATCCCAGCTGTCTTAGGGCAGAAGGCAGGGTACACCCTGGACAAGTCGCCAGGACACATAGAGACAGACAACCACTCACATTCACACCTACGGTCAATTTAATTTAGCCAATTAACCTAATCCCCATGCATGTTTTTGGACGGTGGGAGGAAGCCAGAGTGCCTGAAGCGAACCCATGCAGACACAGGGAGAACATGCAAACTCCATACAACTCCATACGGGAATCGAACCCGGTACCTTCTTGCTGTGAGGCGACAGTGCTAACCACTACACCACCGTGCCGCCCTACCCCTGATAATAACCTATAAAACGTATATAAAAATAATTTTATTTTGTCACTGAATGTTTCCATCAGTTCATCACTCCCATCTACATTATATTACGGTCTTTTCAGTGAACAAGTTAATTTAACTAGTGTAGAGACACACAGAACAACAGAAACTAAATATTTTTGAATGTAAATGTTTCGCAGAGCCAGTTATTGACATCATGGTGAGCAGTTATTAAATCTTTGAGTGTCACTGACGTATTTTGACATCAAAGTGTTTTTTGGCAGCGGGTCGGTGAGTAATGTTGGGGCTTCTGGGATTTGTAGTCACAGCATAAAGAGAAGCTATACGCCATAGAGATCAAATCAGGAAGTGAAGACGATTGACATTAGAGAGCATTCTGGACAAAAAGTGGTGATTTTGGTGAAAGTGTCCTCTACTCTACCTCTGATAAAACAAGAATGGAACAAGGTAAAAACATGGTATTTCATGATGAAATAAAGAGTCTCTTCTTTCATTTGAGCTATTCTGTTTTTAGAGACATAGTACAAAATATTCTGTGGGTCGTGAAATTTGGCACACAATGAGTTAAGAGTTTGGTGTCATTTTCTTAATATAAAAACTGAGGAAAGCCTGTCGAGGCTGCAACACTCTCTGGAAAAGAAACAATAATTTGCTCTTGACACCTCCGAGCATCAGTTTTCACACCAGGGACAAAGCTGTAGGGTCACTCCACCATGCACCACGAGTCTCTGGCAATTAGGCAGAGAAATGGAGAGAGGTGCTGTGTTACACCCCAGAGTAGTGGCAGCAGGTGAACGTACTCTGAAGACTTCCTGTAATGCTGCTCAGTGTGTTATGGGAACGCATGCAGCAACATTTGGGAAGAGAAGCCTCTTTGATCAGTTAAATGCTGCGTGACGAGAACGCTGGCTGGCAGCTTCACCTGCGTGTGTGTTTAAGTGTTTACAGCTCCGCTTAGAAACGCTGCTAATCTAGCTTGTAGCAGTCAGTTAAGTGAGCTGTTTGCACTCTGCCAGACCAAATGAACACTGGAGACGACAAGTCGAAACTGAGGTCGTGTTTGTGTGAAAACTCATGATGAAATCCGCTTTGGATTACAGGCAAGATCAGTCTGAGCAGGTGTGTAATGTTTCTATTTGTATAATTATCTTATCTTTACTTTGTTTTATTACAAAAGCAGAGTCTTGCCTCCCTAAAAGCTATTCAAACATCTCTCGACTCACCTGCGACAAGAGGAGATGAGTAATTGCTTTGTTCTTCTTGTCATTTTGGGATATTTGTTTTCTTGCTGTGAGTCAGATGAGAAGATTAAAACCACTTATCAGCCCTTTAAATATGAAGCTGTCATCGTCACAGCGATGTTGCCATGCAACCAGTTTAGACTCCAGGAAGTCAGCGCACACAAAGCCTGTTAAAGACAACCTGTGATGCTTTTGTGCTTTTTCCCCTTTCACAAAGTTACGACCACTCCTGAAACACCTGAAACACCTCGTTTGAAGTCCGGCCTTTTCTCCCATAACATGGTGATGTCACCAAGTAACACCTGCCCAACATCCAGCATGAGAAAACAAAATTCTGTCGAACCGAGTTGTTTTTTTTTTAGACTTTTGTGCAGATTAAACAAACAAGGAACAGCTTTGGATGATCCAGTAGCCTACTTTCAGTCTTCATGCTAAGCTAAGCTAACCAGATGCTTCCTATGGTTTCATATTTAGCATAGAAATATGAAAGTGGCATTGATCTCCTTTGCAACAAATCTAATCAGCTGTGACTGTTGAATTATTCCTCAAAAGGGTCACAAGCCAAACATTTTGTAAACGTGCTGAAAGTGAATCGATACAAACTAAAAGAGTATGAATATGACAGCTGATCTGATCTGATCTGATTGGTTATGGTGTTAAACCGGAGCTGTGGGACTCTCCGTTGGTCTGGTTGCATATTTCACCCACACAGGATGCAGCTTTAAAGCCAGAGAATCAATTCTCTGCTATTCACCTCAGTAAATATGAACACAACGTCGCTGCTGAGCTCATTTTTAACGCTGCCACATCAGCTGATCTTCACTAATCTATCCCAAAATATCCAACACGTGCACAATGGCCAATATCAAATAAGCAGACCGTTGATGACCAGCTTAAAAAGACTTTTCACTGGCAGCTCTCTCTCTGGATTCTCCCTCACATTAAAGTTCTTATTAGGGCTGGGCAGCTCCTACATCTTGGGAGTGATCCATGATCCACAACACTACAGCCCTTCAGAGAAAACACTGGAATTAACTTTTTAAATGAGGTGTCATAAACTGCCGTGCAGCCCCACAATGACTGGACACCCTGAGAGGCTACATGACGACTAATTCAGCAGAGCAGGCCTCAATTTCTGCCAGGTCAGAGAGCAAGACATCCACACAATCAACACGAGGAAACACGAGGACGCTCTCTGCTGAGACTCAGTGATCTGGGCGATGTGATGAATGGGATTAATTGCTCTAAAGCAGAGTAGGAAGCAGAAACAACTGTGGGTGTTTCAACATGGAGCTGGAGCTCATGGGCAGCGAGGTGCTCTTCGTCGGTCCACATGCCCTGCTGATGGCTGAGGGACGCAAATACACTCTGAAAGCCCTGCAAAGGCAACACAAAGACGGTCACGACGAGCCGCTGTCACCTACGATAAACCCTGAGAATATCACTCTCATTAATAGGTCAATCTGAGAGCGATGCTGTTTTCCCATCAGCAGCCTGCGACCCCCACACACCATCAGATGGACGGATGGATGGATGGAGTCTAGCTGGTGATGGGGGTGGAGGAGGGGTGGAGGGGGGGGGATTCCATTTTCAGTCCACAACCAATGCATACACACCACAGCCCTTCAGCGCATCACCACAATAAAACACACCATCACACACACCACGCCTCACACATAAAAGCAACAAAAACATCTGGGCGCACAAACACAAACACAGCAGCCATATTCCCTCAGCCTGACACATCCTAGCATGATGTGCTTTTCTCTCCAAGCATTAGCACAGATGGGAGGAGGTGTGAGACGAGCGGGATGAAGAGGAAGCTGGGATGACATTGCGCCTGCTTACTGTAAAATAAATTCCCTCCAGGGGGGATGGAGAGCCTCCGTTTTCCCTCTCGACTCCCCTCCTTTCCGACGGCGTGAATTCACCCTGAAATTCAGACCATGCAAAGCAGGTAGTCGGTCATTCCCGCCCTCCGATGGGTTTTTCGGGTCCTGAGAGGAGAAGGCAGAGGCAGCATCCGAGAGGAGAGAGCCAGCTGTGGGGAAGGAAAGAGGATGGAGGAAGGAAGGAAGGAAGGAAGGAGCGGCCGGGCTGCGCACAGGAGAGGAGGCAGGAGGAGCGGCGGAGGTCTCTCTCTCTCTCTCTCTCTCTCCCTCTCTCTCTCTCTCTCTCATCCCCCATCCCTGACAAACAGACCAGTGTCAGCAGCGACACCCAGCGGTAATAAGAGGGACTGCAGCCACAGAGAGGCAGTTATATCCCTTTTATTTCACACAGAATTCATCATGATAAACTCAAAACTGACTGTTTCATTCATTTCCTCTTCATTCCCCTTCATCTTTCTTCATCAGTTTTCATATTAACTCTTGTTATGTGGAGTGACCATGTGTGTTTTTCACTGGTGTTACTCTTTAGGCAAGGCAAGGCAATTTTATTTATATAGGCAACAGTTCCAAGTGCTTTACATAAAACATCAAGCATTAAAAGTGTCATAGTATAAAACATTAAAAGCAACAAGACATAAAACCTTTGAAGCACATTATAACTGATAAATGATAGAAATGAATGATCTATAATCTGCTGGGCAGCAAACTGTGGGATCGTCACTCTCCATCAGTGACCTTAACATGAAATAAAAACAAGCTAAATTAGAATAGGACACATGACGTCCCGCCTCTGTTGCTCTTCTTGAGGTTGCGATCATTTATTTTCCCCTGTTTTTGGGGAGTTTTTCCTCAATCAATGTGAGGTGTCATATCCTAACGAGACTGTAAAACCCTCTGAGGCTAATTTGTAATTTGGGATTTCGGGCGATGCAAATAAAATCAACTTAACTTTAATCAACTTAACATTTGCCCTCAGATTACTGATCAGCTCCGTCCTTCCCACTGACATCAAACTACCTTTTTTGCACAGCCCATATTTTTTATAGTATATATTGTATTTTATCACATTGCTGCCATATTTGCCTTTTAAGCTGTTTTTATTTAACTATTTATATATATTTTTAATCTATTTTACACTGATTTACTGCTCAGTGTTCATTGTGGACAGTAAAGGAAGTATTTCATTGTAGGTAGAGACATGTTTCCTTCCAGTTCACATGATAATGAACACTTGAATCTTGATTTTTTTTCTGTTATATCTATAATTTATATACTTTTTCACAAAGAAATATAGCTCAGACTTGTAAACAGTATCTCTGCAAATGCTTCTCATGTTTTAAATATAAAGTTGCATTTAAATATAACAGATCCAGTCTGTCAGTCTGTGTTTCATAAGCCATCTGTGGTCATAAGTGATTTTCAGTGTTTAACTAACAATACAGTGATATCATATCATATCGTATGGTATGATATGGTATTGTATTGTATTGTGTTGTGTCGTGTCATGTTCATTTCATGATCAATATCATTTGTTATCATTGACATATAAAAGGTCTCCTTTTGACTTGAAGCCTCAACCTGGTCTCATAGGAAGGTGTCTAAATTGCACAACTTTACCTGGACATTGCATGTGTCCTGAGTACACAATTTAGCCTTGTCATGTGTCATTTTAAGATAAAGCAAACATCCATAGTTAGGTTTTATTTTATGTATTTATTTATTTATCAGGGACAGTGCACATTAATGAACATTTCTGGAAATGTGCCAGTGTTAGCATAAAAAAAGCTATTTTTCAACCATTGTCCCTGGACAAGATGTAAAATGCCAGCATCCATAAGGCAATAAATAGGTTCAGGCAATTAAACCAGTAACTTAGGTTTAGGCAAGAGAACCACATACATAAGGTAAAAGAGAACATCACGGTTGGGATTAAAATAAAAATGTCATGTAAAATACAGAAAAAAATCAACGTGACACATAACTACAGAAAAAAACGTCATCAAAAATGTAACTTTTACATTAAAACAAAATGGTCTTTCTGTCACGGTGGTGTAGTGGTTAGCACTGTCGCCTCACAGCAAGAAGGTACCGGTTCGAATCCCGGCCCGGGGCCTTTCTGTGTGGAGTTTGCATGTTCTCCCTGTGTCTGGGTGGGTTCTCTCCGGGTACTCCGGCTTCCTCCCACCATCCAAAAACATGCATGGGGATTAGGTTAAGTGGCTAATTTAAATTGACTGTAGGTGTGAATGTGAGTGGTTGTCTGTCTCTATGTGTCCTGTGATGAGGGTCTTGTCCAGGGTGTACCCTGCCTTCTGCCCTAAGACAGCTGGGATAGGCTCCAGCCCCCCTGCGACCCTATGAGGATAAGCGGTAGAGAGGGTTTCTCTCTTTATTTTCTACATCATTGACTGTCACTGTAGCTTCACTACCTGGATGTGTTTACATTGCAGTCAGTACAGGAAACCTGGCGTACAGACGCTACACAATACACGTTATCATCATCATCATCATCATTTTCTTTTTGTCTTAAGTGGCCTCAGAGAATCAGTCGTACCTCAACCATCAAGGAGTTTGGATTGAGAGGCCCAAAGCAGCAGAAAATGAAATATTGTACTTTTAACACTTCTTATCACAGTGCTGGAATAAACTCTATGCAGAGACACTCGAGCCAAATCAGGACAAAGCCTTTACTAGAGGGAGTTACAACACGAATAGAGACCCGGAAAAAGTTTGTAACCCAGCTGAACTGAGCTCTGTATATCCTCCAACTCTCGTCTGTCTCTGGCTTTATCTATATTTGTCTCCCTCTCTCTTTCTCTTCCTCTTTGTCTAACATTTCTTTGTTCAGTCAACTGTAAGCTATTTCCAAATGCCACAGTCAGTGGCATCAATGGCAAACTAAATCTTGCACACAGTGTTCTCGCATGCACTGTTTGCTTCATTGCACAAGAAATTACTGTGGATGCTCCGATTATCTGCACACATTACAGCTTTAATGTCACTCTTGAGGTGGAAGAATCAGCGAATTTCTTGACACGAAACCGTAAAAGTTGCTTATATACATATATTGTCGTATTGTCTTTGTGGTGCAACGATGCACATTATTAATCACTTGTTTATTTACTGTATCATCCCCAGTGTGCTCTCCTCATACTGTTTCTTGCAGTGTGCTATTCTTATCTGAAGCTGATCCTCTGCTGCTCTAATGACCTCTAATCTTCACACATTAAAGTTTCATCTGGCCTCATCTAAAACTTGAAGTCCCCTTAAGCAAGGCACTAGTCCATCTGTAGGGAGCGTGGATGTACTGAGAAGCTCGTTCAAATCTATTTTAACACAAAAACAATGATGTCCTACAGAGAGTGGTGTGTCTGCAGCGGCGGTGAGACGCCACAGAAACAAACACCCACCTGGGTGCACTGGCTGTTCGAAATGGATGTTTGTGATCCAAAAATATGTTTTAGGAACACCTCATATCATACTTGCAGAAACAAATGGTAAACACTGGGAAAGGACAGATTCATATTATATTATCTTTATATATGTCATATATTTACATTATAAATACATGTCTTTCAGTGCTATAACAGTTAACAAATGTGTAATAATTACACTCCATTTCTATGTGCAATAATAATAATAATAATAATAATAATAATATTTTTTTGTTGCAAAACTGCCTTACTACTGCAATTTTATTTCTTACATAACTTTATTTATGCCTTTTCTATTTTATTTTTAACCTTAACTATTTTTTTTTACATTTGACTAACCACCATGTGGAGCAGCACTCTTAATCTTGTTGTATGCACTGTCATATAATGACAATAAATAGTGAAAAAAAAAAATATTCTATTCTATTTTATAGGCTTTTGATTGATTGAGTTTAATTGATTTAGAAAACTTTAAGAAGAAGTAGAATTCCTTTATTTATCCCTCAGTGAGGGAAAGTACAATTAAGCTATTAAGCCAACAGAATTGTAATGTGAAACTGCCTTATTCAACATTTTACTGGTTTTATTCATTGGGTCTATTTGTTTTAGTTGAGACTTTATAGATAAAACCCTCCTGAACAATGAACACTGAAGTAATCCTGCCCAGGAGAAGCCCATCATCTCACACTGATTCACCAAACTCCATCTGTTAGAATTATTTCAACTGAAAAAAGTAAAACAAATGATGTAGCCAGAAATAAAATGTGATCTTTTAACCATTTGATAATGCAAATCAAAACAGCATTTTGCCTTTTAATTTTTAAAGACTTCATGTAATCTGGATCATCAAGGCAGGTTTGGACGTCACCTCCTCGCTGACCTACGACCTGGTGGCCTGATTGACGTCCCAAATGAAGACACTCCTTGATGTGATTAGATATATTGCATTAATTTTAACTCAAATAATGTGGACAGTTATAATGCCATAGTGGAATCACATGATCGTTTTAATAACATCCCCTGTGGGCCTCCGTAGTATCTTCAATAATCGCTTTGGCTCTCCAGCTGACAGACACTCTCTTTGCCCAGAGCTTCTTCCTGTCTCTTTGATTCTGAGATGAAGGTTAACCTTCAGAGGGAGGAATTTCTTTACAAGCTGCTTCTACAGAAAAGAACATGATTCCCACCTCGGCAAAGACAGTGTCATGTTTTATTCACTGCAGAAGATGTGGTTAGCTGTAACCTGAGCAGAGAGGCTGGGATTTATGAGAGGAGGAGCTGCTCTGGTGTAGAGGAAGAATCTGAGCATTAATCTGACTGTTAAGGTTTAATTAAGACGGGGAGCGGTGCTTTTTATAGTTAGACTGGGTTCATCAGGATGTTTGGATATTTAGGTTGGAATAAGTTAAATACAGAGCTGAACCAATTTATTTGACCACCTCTGTTTGTTTTAAACAGCCTCCAGCATCATTTCAGAGCTTAATTATATTTTAGCATTAAATATATCATTTTGATTTAACAGATTGCACATACTGGTGGATTAGCCATTACAGAAATATAAAAAAAAAAAATAAATAAATAAAATAAAAAATATATTTTGGTAATCAGTAATACTGTTAATTTAGGGCAGCAGTGGCAAACACCTTATACAGAGCTTTAATAAATCCATTGAGCATTGTTTATGGCTGAAAATATATAGTAACTGCACATTTTACAGGTAAAACAGAGTCTTGAAGATGACTGAAACACATATGTAAGTAGCAATATTCCTAAAGCTTACGGTAAAACCAGACACATTACTGTATTACAAAAACTGTCAAACTCACAAAATACAATTTATCCACACAAAATTAATTGTAATCAAAATGCTTTTCAGTCAATCTGCAGGATCTCAGCCAGGTGTAAATATCTCAGATCTGGTAATCATCTTTCAAAAAACATGTTTGTCATATCAGTTTAAATTCTGATCTATCTGTGACAGTCAAAGGACTGTATGTCCTTTCATTTATTGTGGCTGTCATGTAATAATATTTATATCAATGTTACAAAAAATCCCTTTCTGAAAGTGGAAAAAGAAGGAGTCTCAATCAATCAACCTGAAATGACATTTTTTAATCCAACTGCAGCGTACATTATATTTTAATTATGATTAATGGTTGTTTAAGTTCATAATTCTGCATGTTTTATGGACCAGCGGCCTGTCTACTGAGGCATATTGTGAAGACATCAGTCGCAGAAAGACAAGACACAAATGAACAGAAAACACAGGAAGATTACACCGAGGTAGAGCTGACAGCGAGCTGATCTCAACCCTTTGCCACAAATCACATTTTTTAAACCTTCCCAAATGTTTCCATAGCAACGCAGTGAAAGATGAGTCACAGGGGTGAAAAGGTCAACATATTGTCCTTTTCTTCTATGTCACACCTGTAAGGTTTGTGTATTATCTGTCATGAATCAGGAAATGGAAATAATATGTATATTTTATTTACTATACAGAGGACATTATGAAAATGTAGTACTGAAAAAATGGCTAAGACGCCACTCTAATAAAACTGAGTTTTCCTCAAGGTTTGAACAATGTTAAGGGGAAAAAAGAATAAAGTTCCATCCATCCATCCATTATCTACCGCTTATCCTCATAGGGTCATGGGGGGGCTGGAGCCTATCCCAGCTGTCTTAGGGTGAAAGGCAGGGTACACCCTGGACAAGTCTCCAGTTCATCACAGGACACATAGAGACAGACAACCACTCACACTCACACTCACACCTACAGTCAATCTAAATTAGCCAATTAACCTAATCCCCATGCATGTTTTTGGATGGTGGGAGGAAAAAAGTTCACTACTAAAAATATACAGTTTATATATAACATAGAGACATTTTTTAGACAATTTAATGTGGAATCAAATGAATATTGTTTATTGTACAGCTTTGAAAATTACATAACAAGTGTCTTTTTATTTTTATATTGACAGAAAACTGTATTACCATGCTGTCTAAATGTTGCTGGTGTAAATCAGGCAACATTGTTGTAATTTATTTTAGATTCTGTTACCAGCATCACGATTGACTAGTTGCAGAAAATCTGTTTTACAAAGTGTACATATTTGACTTCTGGCGTCAAGATGTTTCATGAAAATAGTTATTTCATGTATCAAAGCAGTTTTTTCAGGTCTGTGCTGGTGATTACAGGTAGGTTGCAGGTGGCTGTGTTTATTCATGCTGACAGCAGCGCCCTCCTGTGGTATGAAAAAACATTTCGCACAAATATTTCCTGACATTATCATCATGGAAGAGAAAATATCCCCCACAGAGATCACAGCATCTCTTTTTGTGCGATCATTCAGTTTAGAATGACTATTTATGTAATGAAATGATGACCTCATCCTCAACCCCATGAAGGCAAACATCAAGACAAAAGTTATTGTAAGTTATTTAATAATGGCGATATTTTAAGTTTGATATCTGGAAGATGAGAGTATTCACTGAGGACATAAAGATGAACTAACCATTCTAAACTCTGAGCTGTGTTTTAGAGCTACTCTCCACTGCATCACATGATCCTGTTGGCTGTGAATTCAGTAGCTGTGATGAGAATAAAAACCTGTTTATGAAGTCATAAAACTGAAAAAAAAAATACTGATATTAATGCAGTTACTTTAGCGTGCTGCTGCCTTCATGTCCTGGGGAAACTTTCAGAACATTAATTTATTCATTAATTTATTATTTTATTATTATCGTTATTATTATTATTATTATTAATAATAATAACGACGATAATAATAATAATAATAATAATAATAATAATAATAATAATTGCTGACTTAATTGAATAGATTTTTAAAAACAATAAAAGTAAAAACAACTCTCAATCTGAATTTTAAAAAAAATAAAAAATGATTGTTGAACTTGATGCTTTTTAGAATATATTTTATTATTCATTTATATAATGATAGTAGCCTAGATATTAATCTGCTGCTATATTGTTGTGTCCTCGTTTGTCTGTCATTTGGAATACTGAGAGGAATATATTTAGTGTGGCAAACAAAAAAACATACTTGGTTTTAGAAACAAACAACATGGTTGAGGTTAATTACTACTTTTGTACAGTTAAAATGAAACTAAGCATTGTGACCGACCCATCCAACTCTCTAATCTACGTCACCACACTGCTGGAGCATTTTCCCAACAGAAAAAAATGAGATTAATTCTTAGGAAGTTTCTTAGTTAAATGTATGTACTCCGGGTGCTCTGGTTTTATTGGATTTCATTCTCAAATCTTTAAAAAAATCATAATATTAAGCAAATATTGTGTGTTTCATGTAAACACAATACTGAGTTTCTATTTTGATTTGTTTCTGCTTAAACTGATAGCCAACGACATCAGATAAAGAGGTGATTTCTTTGTTTTGGGGATTTACAAGGTGACCCTGAATGCAGCATCAGTGCTGCTCCACTCTCATCCTTTTATGGCTCTCGTCCAATCAGCGCTCAGATGCCGTTTCCTGGCCGCCGATTGGTCGCGAAGGAGGAAGATGCGACGGCAATGGAGAGCGGAGTGAGGACTTTTAAGAGCATCCCAATGATTTAATTCACCTTTTTAAATGATTTCCACGCGTTGACTCGTCGCGGGTTGTGCTGTGAAGGCCTTCAGGTTGTTTTCTACTGAACCACAGGTCAGTTCCGGTGGTTTTTGTTTGTTTTGTTGGATCGTTTTTTGGGATGTCGGGCCTGTCGCGCTGCTTTGTGGATGAAGTCACTCCCTAGAAATGTAGCTTGTGGTTACAACACTGGCAGAGCTGTCACTGAAGGTAAGGAAGCAGATTAGACACAACACACACACGTCATTACTAATAATGGGAATGTAATGAGATTGTGTTCCCGCTTTTATCCCGGATTCTCGGCTTGTGGGCCTCAGTGTGGACTGGCTGCATGTTAGCATGATATGCTAGGCAGTGCTTGTAGGTTCATTAAAACGAAAAACAGTGACAGAAATCATGAATTCACCACGTGTGACATCACAGCGTCTCTCAAGCAACTTTGCGCAACTTTAATGACAATAAAGAGCGCGTTATTGTGCGCACTATGCTGGGCCGGATGGAGCTGAAAGCTGCTCTTCTTGCAGGTGCTGCTGTGTGAACGATGCATGAGCGATGTCTGATGTTGAGGCCACGTACGCAGACTTCATCGCCTCCGGCAGGACGGGACGCAGGAACGCAATGCACGATATCCTGCAGAGTCCCACCGACCCCGAGGGACGAGACCTGCCCCTCACCCTGTCCCTGTCCCAGCTGCACATCAACGCAGGAGGCGGAGGTGAGCCGCTGCACGCCTCACACTGGAGCTGAATATTTCTAGTTTCATTTTGTCAATAAAGTATGTTTGCAAAGAGCTGAATTGCCTTAAGAGGCATGAAGAGACTTTTTATTTTAAGGTCACATGCTGTAAAACGTGAGACTTTAATGTATTTTATAGTATAAAGTAGGTTTAAGTGCTATTTATTAAATGATTTATCTATTTTATTTATGCATTCAGAGGAAAATAAAGTGTTTCTTAATGTTGTGTAAGCATGTAAACATAAAAACACAAAATACAAGTATGAAACAGGAACAAAAAGTAAAAAATACTTTGGTAATAAAAAATAAAAGTCCTGCATTAAAAAAAAATCATCGTAAAGTAAAAAGTTTTTCATAGTTTAAATCTAACAACATTAAAATAAAGTACCAAAAGTGTGCAGAATATAATTATATATTACTGGATTTCAGTCATTGATGCTTTAATCTGTGCATCACTTTGATGTCTAATGCTGCTTTGTATCCTGGGTGGGTAGCTTGTAATTTGTAAATCCACCTATATTAATACATTTCAGTTAATTTGTTGATTATATTTTGTAATGAAAACGAAAATTAACTTACCACATAAATGTAGAAGAGAGTAGAAATACAAGTAGTGAAGTACAAGTACCTTAAATTTGCTTACTTCAGTGCTGTAATTCCTCCTCTCTGTTCTTATATTCTCATAATCTCTCCTGGAGCCGTCACATAATTTAAAACACAAACCTCCGGTATCAGTCAACCTTCGCATTAATCATTTATGTATTCTATAAACTGTTCTTCAGCCATACCAAACAACTCTGGAAAAATAAAAGCTTCATGATGGGAATTAGATAAAGAGCCATTGTGTGTTTTTCTTTTGTTTCTAATCATAACAGCACACTGTGAGCTGCTACAGTACAACACTGAGTCTGGACCGTCTATATTTTCCACAATATAAGGATGATTTTAGAAACTACTTGGTCTCTGTGTGGAACAGGTGTGGAAGTCATACTGTACGTCTCGGCGCTTTGCAGTTTAGGTTTGGTGTATTTTAGGAAAAGTTGAGTCACTATAGTTGAAAAGAATATGATCTCCAACTCAGTCTATCAAAATAAGAGACCATGTTCTTTGGAGCTGCAGAAATAAAAGCTTCTTTTTTGAGTTTGTCACTCTTTATACTTCCTGCATTACTGTACATGGATTAAATACACAATGATTTTGTTGATTTAAATCTATTCCAGTTTAATTGTTTTCATAGGTACATCTAGAAATAGTGTGTCAATATTTCTGTCTTAATTTGTCTGCAGATGGAGACGACACTGAGGACAACCAGAGCTCTTCCTCCTCAGCCCACAGGGAGGTGGACCAGAGGAACAGCTAACCTGCACCACACTCCTGTCAGCGGACAGATTGTGTTGAAAATGCAAAACAGGCTGGTAGCTGGAGGCTAGCGTCACCATTGCCAATAAGCAGGGCGCTGACCCCCTAAAAAACTGTAGAGGTGCTGTGCTGTGACACAATCACCCAGAGCTCTCATGTCCCTGTGGACTAGAATAACAGACTGTTGGCTGGGGTGCATTTCACAGTTAGAGTGAGCAGAGAGACAAATGTGTAGCTCGTGTACAGCTGATTTTACTTTCAGTCTTAGTTACTTAACACACAGGCTGGTGAAAAAAAGAGAAAACAGACAGAGATCCTATGTGAGTTTTGTAGTTGTGCCGACAATCTGTGAGACCACTGAGGAGTGCTGGTGTAATGGGTCACAGTGAAGTAGCATGTTCGTAGTGATGCTCATAGAGATTGTATTGCCAGTTAATGGTTTGTGCTTCCTTTAAATTGACAGTAAAAGGTAGAAGGAAGTGGACGAGCTGTAGTAGCAGTCCACTCATTCTGTTGTATTTGATGGGACTAGATCCAATCATAAACTGTGTGAAAATGGCCAAAACTGTAGAAAGCAGCAGGCTGGATGGTGGTGTGACAATGATCAATAATACATTTGTACAGTGAGTACAGTATGGATGACACATTTCAATGGTGATTCAGTAGTTAAGAAAAGAAATAATGGTGTGCTATCTGTTAAAATGTGTATACTTTTTACTTTTCTAATGATGCCATTACAATAACAACCTTAAAGGAGTAGTTTGAAATTGTGGCAAATGCTTCTAAATGCCATCTTATGGATATATCAGTGATAAACCTGTGCTACTATAATGAACAATGTTAGCATGTTGTTAGTATGTTAGCATACATATTTTTGTGGGTGGTGAGGATTGTCCTGACCCAAACATTACTGGTATGAATGTTAAACATATAACGCAATCAGCAGCAAGGTTAGCTTAGCTTAAGCTAAAAAGTGGAAATGGGGAACCAGCCAGACGGTCTGAGGGCAACAGGATTCACCAACCAGCCCCTCTAAACTTCAATAATTAATGCATTATATCAACTTTCCATACAGTGATGATGTGCAGAAATGAAAATTAGACCTTTTTACAGGGGTTATACTGGCTGGGATCAGTTGCCAGGCAACCAGTGGAGACTCCAGGAAGTTATAGGTTGTTTTTGCTCAAATGATATGTGACATTAAATGTTAATAGTGCTGATTGTGTTACCTTTGGACTACGTCAGGCTCGCTGTATTTCCTCTTTTCCAGTCATTTTGCTAAGCTAAGCAAAAAGCTTTAAAGGCACAGTACCAAAGTGTCTGCTGAGTCCTCCTGACCTTTAACCTTTCACCTGCTCTTTGTTACTCCGTTGTTGTTTTCCTGGTGTTTTAAGGAGCACAGTTAGCATACAGATCAGCAAAGAGTGTGTCTCCTTTCCCAGTCTGAGTTCATTCATGCACTTGAGCAATAGTGTTGTTGTTTGGTGTTGATTCATGACCCACTGTGGACGAGCTAGTTAAGCTAGTCAGGTAAATAAGCTAAACAGATGTAAACAACATATTTAGCTTACAGACATGAGAGTGGTATCGATCTCCTCTTAACTCTCAGCAGTGCATCAATTGCATTTCCTAAAATTGTCAAACTACTCCTTAAATGTAGATATGCAATACTCAGTGGAGCTTCCAGTCAGTAACATGTTTGTGTGAACGGTCGTTCAAAACTGTGTTTTTTGTTATTTTCCCAGTTTTACTTTGTATAATCCTCTTTCATGCTTACGAAGGAGTATTAGGGCCACACTGAGGAAAAAAATTCACAGAACAAGAACAAAGTCATTATTTGCGAGAAAAAAAATCATTATTTACGAGAATAAAGTCATTATTTACAAGAAAAAAAATAGTAAATTTACAAAAATAAACTCATTATTTACAAGAAAAAAGTCATACATTTGTGAGATTTTACTCACAAATGTGAGTAAAATCTAAAGTCACTCGACTTTATCTCGTAAATAATGACTTTATTCTCAAAGAATATTTTTTCTAAATGTGGCCCAATACTCCATCATACATGCTGATGATAGTAGGTAAAATATAGATATTTTTTATTATTCAATCAATCAGGTTTTCGAGTCGTAAACTGCCATATG
Source organism: Synanceia verrucosa (assembly GCA_029721515.1). Classification (NCBI taxonomy): domain Eukaryota; kingdom Metazoa; phylum Chordata; class Actinopteri; order Perciformes; family Synanceiidae; genus Synanceia; species Synanceia verrucosa. The sequence continues at coordinate 6,094,280 of CM056554.1, read as the reverse complement.
AGTGTATAGTGATTCCCGTCTGCTTCAACAACACCGTATAAACCAGCTGTTCATAATTCAGCATGCAGAAATACAGCAGGTGCATGATTCTGCTAAATGTGTAGGTGTTTCTCTGATGGCTAATAAACACATTTTCTACTGTGTCTAAACAAAATAAACAACTGATGATCGTAAAGTTTCCTGTCTTGCTGAAATTCTACAATTTGGCCAACAGGCAGCACTGTGGGAGAATTTATAAAACCTGACACAAAAACATGCACGACTCTCCCAACTGTGGTAAATATTTAACTGCATATATATGTTTACATGGTGTATTGTAAAACCCAACATTAACTAATGTATTGCTTTTATATATAAAGACCTAAACACTATCTGTCTGCTGTACCCCTCTGAAGGGTATGTGAGTTGCTGATTATGCAAATAATCATTAGACAATTGTACCAGGAAGTTTCAGTAAGAAAAAACCCCCGACCGGTTTCTCCAAGTTCCTCATTCTGGAGGCTGAACCTAACAGTCCATGTCGGCCGGCAGACCCACTCATCGAGCCAAACACCGGCTGTCAATCACAGAAGAAATCTGAGGACTAAAAAGAAAATTTCTTACCAGCGAATGAGCTGTTTCCTTAACCAGGGATAAACACTGAGACAGGTAAGCACGAATATGCAGGTGAGGTGTGAATGATCAGTCAGAGATGTGCATCAAGTCATATCAGCGTAATCTCACACACAATAGAGGAGTTAAAAAGATAAATAGCTGAGTTTAATTTGTGGAAAAAAGAATATGGTGGCTGATTAATTAATAGTTTCAGAAAGTTACTGTAAATAGAGTTGGATTGTTGGGTTATTCTTGGACTTCTGTGAAGTGTAGTTCATCATGATTTTAATAATCAGATTGTAAATACAGTAACAGTAATATTTTGTAAATTGTAAATCACTGGTATTAACTTAATTTGTTTTAATTAGCGTCTGATTTTTCAAATAGTTGTATCAAACTGCAGTGGATTATAACCTCTCCTCTCCTTCCCTCTGTCCATTGCTAAAGGAGGAAGTTGTATGTTGGTCATAGCATATCTAAGTGTGTGTGTGTGTGTGTGTGTGTGTGTGTGTGTGTGTTCTCCTAATCTGTTCAGACCCTTGGTTTCCGGCTGTTTGCTGACTGTCAAGTTAAAAATACAGCTGAGGCACTGAACCAATAAAACATAAAACCAGTAAGAAACTGACAAACTGTTGGTTCCAACAGTGTTTTTATTCACCTACATAAACTCATGGCCGCACTGCCATCTTGATTCATAAACTTAAACCACATACTGAGCACCAGCTCCTTTTATTGTTTGTTGATGGTGCTTGAACCTTTTTTTCTGCCTGTAATTCCCAACAATCAGCCTGTGACCTGAATCTGTCATATCAATACCTTCGGGGACAATAATCATTTTTGTTTGCATACTATTATTCAAATTATAGGCTACATATAAAAAATGTCTTAATTTTCCTTTGGAAGCAAAGAAAAATGGTAGATGAGGTTAAACGTGAAAGACAGTCATGTAACTCTCATAATAAAAAAAAAAAATCAGTTTCGATGTGTCCACTATGATCTAGAAAATACTCAGTTATAGGGCTGCTTTATGGTTAATGTTTTAATTAGCAAGTGTTAGCATGCTAATACGTCACACTAAGATGATGAACAAAGGCATTATAGCTAGGCTACCTGTTATAAATTAGCAGTTAGCTTTGTCATTGCAAGCATATTAGCATGCTAACGCTAACTAAAACTGGGATCAAGG